>CAMRHE010000137.1:0-1200000 GCA_947044405.1 Leptodactylus fallax | reverse complement strand
CAGACATATAACAGACATGTAACAGACATATAACAGACATATAACAGACATGTAACAGACGTGTTATGGACATGTAACAGACATATAACAGACGTAACAGGCGTGTAACAGACGTGTAATGGATATGTAACAGGTGGTAACAGACATGTAACAGGCGTGTAACAGACATGTAACAGGCGTGTAACAGACATATAACAGACATGTAACAGGTGGTAACAGACGTGTTATGGACATGTAACAAACATATAACAGACATGTAACTGGCGTGTAACAGACGTGTAATGGATATGTAACAGGTGGTAACAGACATGTAACAGGCGTGTAACAGACATATAACAGACATGTAACAGGTGGTAACAGACGTGTAATAGACATGTAATAAAGAGTTATACTGTCTGTTATTACTGTCTGTTTTTTTCTGCACATGCTGAGAAAGCAGAACAATCCTCCCTCCCCTAAAAAAAAAAAAAAAATGCTAATGTGACCATTTATTAATATCAGTTATTTTCCGGTAATGTCCGTTATGATGGCGTCCGGTGCTTTGATTGAATGGACCCTATCAGAATGGACTGAACACCCCTTAGATTTTGTGTACGCACTCCGTGCTTCGGTAGTTTGAGACACTCCCCCTGCTCTCGGATTGACCATAGCGGGAGAGTAAAGGGCCCATCTACTGTTTTTGCACAGGAGTCCTGATCAGTCTGTGAGATTGACGACCGGTCCCGCTGGCAGTCTGGTGACTTGTTTCACATTGTCTGCGTATACGGGTCCTTCATGACCCGCCTCTTGCGGAGCTAACATCTTCCAGACACTTCCTGTAGCTCGAGGCTTTCTAATCTTTCCTCTGATTTGCATTTCCTATTGTTCCTTGCAGAGCTTTAAGGATTTTATCGTTACAAGCTTTTTATTTCTGTGGTTTTAGTTGTAAATGTCAATATTGGATACTACAAAGGACGTCCTGTCAAGTTATAATCCATCTTAATCCTCGCCTTTAAGAAGTGTATCCACCAAATTACAGTCACCCACAATTACAATATCTGTGCAAGTACAGATGTAGTTATGGAGGACCGTCGGGGGGTCATAGGGCTGGTGGAGATCGGCGAGTACACAGCATGGCAGATTTTTGTAGGCCCGAGCAGTGATGGGGATCAGTTCCTTCTCTTTATAGTTTTAACCCATTCTGAGCCATTAAAAAAAAAACAAAAAAACGCCAATCTTGCTGCCTTGAAAACTCTAGTGATCCGTTGGGTGCACCCAGGGTGTGGCTGTTCATATCAGAGCACCCATATTCGCCTGTGGTCACCACCCAGCACCACCACATAAGGTAATGACAGGTTGTGATGTGCGGCAACCACATGGGAAAACATATTCTCCGAGTGCCCCGAACAGCTCATTTGCATATGGATTAAAAGCTAAAATTTATGGTAGCAAGAATGACATAAAACGTCATCTGTCTGTACTCGCCGGCGTACTACTGCTTCCAGCAGGCACGGCTACCAAGTGGACCTTTGCTGCGTGCTGTGCATCCCTTGCTCCTGTACACTGTGTTTCATGTGCACTCCCTGCTGTTGGATCCACCAATAGGATGGGTGCGCGCTCTGATTGCTTCTTAAAGAGATGCAAATTTTCCCCAGACGTTCCCTGAGTGTTTAAAAGCCTGAGCAGAAAGGTACGAGTGTGTCCTTATATCTGATGTGATAGCTTGGGGGAATTAGACTCAAAATGGCGGCTTTTCCTGGTCCGGACAGCGGTGGTTCATGGTACTGGGCGCTGGAAAGATAGCTTTCAGACGGTCCAAGTGTAAATAAAAGTGGCTTTATTCAGCTGAACTGCAACACAGCAAAACAACAAAAAAACCTATGCCACAGTTAGGGCCTAACTCACTCCTTGAGCCCCTAACTGTCCTGACTATTGCTCAGCTCCAGCAACCGTGGTCTGTGGACGCCAGCCCTTCTGGGACAGAGCCTCTCTCTCTGTCCTCGCTGGTCCACTACCATTTCCTGCTTCCTGCAGGACACTCCAGCCCCTCTGGAGTTACGTGCCACCACCCAAAGGCGTGGCTGAGAGCCTTTTCTGGTCTGGCCTGGGTCGCTCAACAGCGCCCTCTGGCTCACATACTTACATACCCTCCCCCTCAGCTCACTACCCATGGAGTGAGCTACAATGGGACGAGACATTCTATGACGAAGTCCCTCTTCAACCAAGTAGGCCTGTCCAGTGTCTCTCCAGAATTCCCATTCTGGGGGTCTCTTCTTCCAGATTCCGGTTACTCGACATTTCTGGTTTCTCCGCCCTTCAAACACTACGCCAAGATCCTGGCCATTCTGTGCAAAGGCAAGTTTTACCTCATCACCTTCACAATTCGCCATACAGGAGATCACATCATTTTCATCACATTTCTCGCCATAGTCTTCAGCCATCCCTTTGCATGACTTTGATCCCTTTAGTGAATAGCCGTAAAAATCTTCATCTTCACCTATCATGAATTCACAGGAGCTCAGAGACCAACTAACACGTACTTCATGCACATCAATGTCTTTAGAGTATAACTGTATCACAGGAACTTTTTCCGTAACCTTCATCTCAAAGCAAACCTTGCCATCACCATCAAGGCTTAGAAGTTTAGGAGACATAGGCTGCTTGATCTCCTCTTTGTTTGAGATACACAATCTCTGCACTGCAATATCTTCTCCTTCTGCACGAGGGCCATACCGTACACCCTCACAAAATAGCTCACGCTGAACTACATTTTCTGGCATGTCTTTAACAACTGTCACATCATTGGTGACATGTAACCATCTCTTACTTCCTGACTCCTCCTTCACAGACAACATGGAGTCATTATTCACCGTTTGTCCACCAGACATTTGGCTAGAGACAGGTACAGCAACACCGTTATCCACAATGGCTTCAGACACTTTAGCTGTTGGGACAACATATGCGTGGTCAGTCTTCTTACGGACTCTTGTTCCACACTTTTGGTGACCCTTCACCTTATTTACCATCTCACAGCCCTCTAGGCTTTGGACCTCATTGGTTTGAGGCTGGACCCACTCTGTCACAGGCAGTGTGTGACCAATCACAGTTTCTTCTTCTGTTGGACCTTCTTTGGCCTCCTCACATTTTGCAGGATCACTCATGTCTGTCTGACTTAATGATTCTCCTTTCTCTGCCTCTATGCTGGCAGCTTTTCGCAATTCTAACGCCTTCTGTAGCGCACAAATCTCTGATTCCAGCTCCAAAACTTTCTTCACTGCGACATTTTTCTGTGCCGCTTCCATCTCAGTCTTTACTAGTGCACCTTGCAGCTTTATTTCTAACTCGCGCTTCACTTGATCCATCTGCAACTCCAACTGTTCCTTGATGCGTGCAATTTCCTCCCGATGGTTCACTTGCACCTTTAGTTTAGCAACAAGCATTTTTAGATCTACAATCTCAGCAGATAAATTAGACAGGTTTCCCTCAAACTGAATCCTCATGTCTTCTATCTGGAGGTCCAATTCTCTCTTGGCCTTTTCCAGCTTGTCATAAGCATTAGCTTTGTTCTCATACAATATCTGCACAGATTCCAGGTTTTTCTCAACTTCATCCTTGGAGCTAACCAAATTCTCCATTTCAGTGCGCAGTTGCTTGTTGAGCCTCTCTAACTCGGCCTTCAATTCAAGGGCCTCTGCTTCAGCACGGTCACGTTCTTCTGCATATCTAGCAGAAAGAGTCTTCTCTTCACCAAGCAGCTGATCAAACTTTTTCTGCTTCCTTTCCAAATTTGACACCATCCGACGTTGATGATCAAGGTCTACACCTACATCTTCTAGTTCCTGCTGCAGTCTAATTTTCGTCTTCTCAAGTTTGTCATAAGCAGCAGCCTTCTCCTCAAACCGTTGATTTGTAGCTTCTAACTCCTTTTGCAACCTTTCCTTTAGTTCTTCAACAGAGTCCAAGGACCCAATACTATCCTCCATTTTTTTCTTCATATCAGTCGCCTGAGCCTGTAGTGTTGAAATCTGCTTTGTCAAATCTCTTTTTGCTATCTCCTCTTCCTCTAGTTGCTCAAGGAAACCATTTTTCTCATCTTCCATTTGTTTTAGTTTTGTACTAAGGTCAAGCTTCTGACAAGTTTCTTCTTGCAAAAGTTCCTGAGTGTCCTGAAGCTGAAATTCTAGTGTAGAAAAATCTTTGGAAAGTTTGATAAACTTGCTGTCTGCTTGAGAAAGAAGCCCTGTGACATTATCCAATTCCACCTGCAGACCGTTTGCCTTGTCTAGCAGTTCTGCTTGAAACCTGTCCCCTTCTGTGACTTTTAGTTGCAGCTCTTGAAGTTGAGTCTCTACTGTTTTATGACTCTCCTGTAAGGTTTGCACTTTCTGAGCATGGACAGACGACATCTCCATCAATTCTTTGTCTTTATTTTGCACCAAAACAGACAATTTCTCATTATCTTCACAAGATCCTGACAGCGCCCTCTCCAGGCTACATATTCTAGCTTTGAGTTCCCTTTCTCTTTGTTCCAGAACTCCAGCTCTGCTTCGCCATTCGTGGATTTCACCACTTATGCGAACCTCATACAAGTTTTGCTCTGACTGCAATGTCTGCACCACAGATTCTAAATCACTCTCTCGGTCAGACACATGCTTCCTCAGCTCTGCAATTTCATTTTCTTTGTCAGTCAAGGCAACCGAAAGTCTTTCACACATCCTGACTTTGTCATCCAGACATTCTGATTGACTCTGCAAAAATTCACTTCTCTCACGTTTAGCAGTTTCAAGGTCATCTCTTAATTTTTCAATGACATTCTCTTTGGCAATGGAGTCTTGAACATGCTGCTCCTTTAAATCCTTGAATTGCTTCTCAAGCACTTGCTTTTGCTCTACACTCTGTATAACTTCATTAGAAAGAGCACATTTCATTTCAGCAAACTCCTTCTTAGTGACACAGTCCATTCCAGGCAAACCCAGTACCACATTTTCACAATGACTAGGATATAACCTCTTCATAGAGTCAAGCTCTGCCTTCAACTTAAGGTTCTCTCTTTCTGACACCAAAAGTTGCCATTTCCAATCAGATATTTCATTCTCATACATGAACCTGATGGTTTTATTCTCATCTTGAAGCTGCTGCACCATAACATTTTCATCTTTGGCGCTTTGATGCACTCCATTATGAGACACACAATCAGCAGGGACATATTCCATCATAGAACAGAGGTGCTTTAGAAAAATTGAGTCACCATCATGCAACCCTTTATCTTTACTTGCACTCCACATGCTCTGTTCCGGGCTTTGTATCTCTCTGCATTCAGACTGCTGCACCAATATACCTGTGCATGACTTCTCTGCTTTTTTACAAGCGGAAACTCTCTTTTTCTTGCCCATGGTTTACTAAAAAAATTACACAATATTCCACAGCAACTTTTTACTATCTTCTGCAGTCACCTGTATTCAAACAGTTAACTTATGTGGCACCACAACAACCAGCATTTTCTTCTGTCTTCCATAGAAAACACCAACATGGCACCATAGCCTTTCACATAGACTTGTTTATGTGGCACTACAACAACCAACATTTTCTTCTGTCTTCCACAGAAAACACCAACATGGCACCATAGCCTTTCACATAGACTGTTTGCAATATCCATCTTCTATACACATTGCATACTTTCTTGCCATCAGCAAACATTTCACAGACTTCTGTGCCACAGTATACACAAAGTCCATTCCCTGGATTCCTCATCCAGAGTTTTACTTTCACCAGGTTTTTTGCACACACATTGCTATGTTGCAATTCACTCACCCCTTTCTGGGCTTCTCAGTTGAAATCACCGATTTCTTCCAGCTGTAGGCCACAATGCACACTTAGCAGTACTGCAGTCACCAATCACTTGTCTTCCAGGACTTGCGTGGATCTCTTTATGCCCGCGTTCTCCGCCATATGTGATAGCTTGGGGGAATTAGACTCAAAATGGCGGCTTTCCTGGTCCGGACAGCGGTGGTTCATGGTACTGGGCGCCGGAAAGATAGCTTTCAGACGGTCCAAGTGTAAATAAAAGTGGCTTTATTCAGCTTAACTGCAACACAGCAAAACAACAAAAAACCTATGCCACAGTTAGGACCTAACTCACTCCTTGAGCCCCTAACTGTCCTGACTATTGCTCAGCTCCTGCAACAGTCCTCCGTGGACGCCAGCCCTCTAGGACAGAGCCTATCTCTCCGTCCTAGCTGGTCCACTCCTGTGGACGCCAGCCCTTTTGGGACAGAGCCTCTCTCTCTGTCCTCGCTGGTCCACTACCATTTCCTGCTTCCTGCAGGATGCTCCAGCCCCTCTGGAGTTACGTGCCACCACCCAAAGGCGTGGCTGAGGGCCTCTTCTGGCCTGGCCTGGGTCGCTCAACAGCGCCCTCTGGCTCACATACTTACACTGACCTGACCTGTATTTTGACCCTTGCTTGTTCCAGACGACCTCACTGTCTTGTCCATGTTCTGTGTTGACCTCTGATTGTTGCTGCCTGCCCTGACCATCTACTTGTACCTGACCACCCGATATTTGCTTTCCCTGATCAGCTGCCTGCACCTGTCCATTCTCTTGCCTGATCCCTGGTGGTGCTGGACCAGCTGCTGTCACCACTGGGACCACTTTAAACTGGGGAGTCTGCGAAGACAACACCCTTAGAGGTGACCCCCAAGTCAAACCGGTTTGGTAGCTCAGTGTGTCCAAAACCCGCTGTCCCTTATAATAAGTGGTTTAGAAGAGTTTAACCTCTTAATGTTCTGTTCCATACTATTACGTTGCGTTGAGCATATAGCTAACGCTCAGAGCTGTAATAGTACAGCGCTATAATGCCACAGGCACAGAAGCTGTGCCTGCAGCATTACTTCCAGCTCTCGGCTGTATTACACAGCCGACTGCCGGGACCAGCCGCTTGAGTTGGAAGATACTCTGACTCCGGCAGATTAACCCCCTGGATGCTGTGATCAATAGCAATTATGGCATCCATGAAGTCCCTCAGACCCCTTGACTGCCTATTCACAGTTGCAATAGGGACTACTGTGCGAGATCCCGGCCTCAAGTTCCCTTGTGGGACATGTAAAAAGTGAAAAAACACACAAAAATAATAAAAAGTAAAAAAAAAAAAAAAACACCTTTTATATTTAAAAAATTCATAATGTAAACAAACATAAATAAACAAACATGTTCAGTGTCCACACGTGGGTATAAGCCCCCACTATCCAAAAATAGCCTTAAATATCCTGTACGGTGAACGCCATAAAGAAAAATATATCACAATGCGCAAATTAAAGTATTTTGATCACTTCGTTTCCCCAAAAAATAACAATAAAGTGATCAGAAAGTCCCAAATACCAAACATCGGTACCAATAGAAAGTACGACCTGTCCTGCAAATACTGAGCCCTGACAAATCTCCATCTACAGTGCAGTAAATAAGAATACGGAGACCCCAGGAAAATCCTTCATTTACAAGAAGTCACGTTTTATTTGTAAAAGTGATAAAAATATAATAAATCCAAATATAAATCTGTTATTGCCGTAATCGTAACGTCCCGCCAGACAAAGCTGCCATATTATTATCAATGCAGCGGGAACGCCATAACAAAAAAAAAAATGCAAAAAATTGTGACAGAATTGTGAGTTATTTCACCCAGTCCCCGAAAACATGTTAATAAAAGCTAATCAAAACATTATCTGCATCCCAAAATGGAGGCAAATGAAAGTACAGCCCACAAAGAATAAGCCCCCGCTATGTAGACCGAAAAATAAAAAAGTTATGAATTTTGGAAGGTGGGGAAGGAAAATCTGAAAAAAAAGTCACCGAGCATTAACATACAAACTACCCAGTGTCCTTAAAGGGTTAAAACTGTCACCCAAAATGCGTCATATTTGCAGAAACCTATGGAGGTCTACATTTAGGAAAGAGAACCATAATGTTCATATCTCTACACCTATAAACCACGATGGCGAGGAAGGTTTGTGTTTTATCATCTCCTTATAAGCACAGCACTGAGGAAAGGATTGAGAAACTGTAGAAGGATCGGCGTCATCGGGATGAACATCAGACTGTCAGGCTACAGATGTGGCCTAACATTCCTATGCGAATCGCGTGGGGAGACGCCAAATACACTTTGTTGCTTGTTTTTTTCCTTCCTTTGATTAATGTTTAGCTTTTTTATAACCGTTAATTGGAAAGAAGAAACCACGAGAAAGCATTTCCTGGAATTTCTGGAGATTTTCCTTCCAAATCCAGAGTCATCTTGTTAATAAGCCATGTAATGGAGCGCTGATAGCTCGGCACGGAGCAAGGCCAAATAGTCCAGAGCCAAAAACTTGCAAAGTGTTATCATGTACTAAAGGCTAATTCCATGTGAAAGCTAAAACTTTAATAGTGGTTGGGATTAAGGAAGATGTCTTACAAAAACAAATGGTCTTTATCTTGGTCTTTTAGTTTATCTTGGTCTTTCAGATCTGTGTCTAATTGGCCGTTATCAGAGATTTTGGGTCTAATGGTGGACACCTAATCCCTATGGACAGGACTCCTTCATGCAGATGCATCAAACAAATTAGCAGGTGCGGTAGACGTTATGACGATAGGCCCGTCCAGGGATTTTTTGGCTTGTGCAGCGGTTGGCTCCCCACTCGAGTGTTACTATAATTCCACCTGCTCAGAATAGCTATTCTTAAAGGGAGTGTCACCAGGGGGAAGCTTATTAAACAAGCAACCAAGGTAGATCAAGCTCATGTGAATATAACGCCTTTTTCCCCATGAAAGTGCCAGCATGTCATACTGCATTTCCCCTGTAGTGGCCACTGTAGACAATGACATCTGTACCTGGCGATCTCTTTAGTGAGGGTTTCGAGGCTCAGTCCAGCCGAGCTGATCACTAGACCGACTTCTATAGAAATGCCTTTTTCTTCATGAGACAAACCCTTCAAGAAATTGTTTCATAGTTTTGTGGGTCTAACATTTGCATTTCCATGTATATACAGAGTTAGTTGCATAGATTTTATAGTGTTTTGAGCAGAAGTGTAATTGACCCTCTTGGGCCCCAGTGCGAAATCGATATCATGGCCCCTACTTATGCTGATGCCTTGTTATGTTGTAGAGAGTCCTTTTTGGCCCCTTGTGGGCCCAGTAGTGATGGCTACTTCTGCACCTCCTATAGCTACACCTCTAGTGTCTAGGAAGTATTATTCCAGCCTGTGCAATGCCTCATAGAAATCATCTATAGATAGTAGAAATGCTTCATATCTCACCAATACAATGGGTCCCTTGTGTGCTTAACCAGTAGCCATTGTTACACACACAGGTGTAACTGCCGGGACGCGGCTGACAACGTCCAGGACCACAGATCTGTGGATTCAGCTCACACAAATTGGTTTCTGCAATAGAAGAGGATAGGACTCGCTTAGTTACAATAATTGCTACTATGGCAGCCATGAACTCGAGAAAAGTGTCAGCTCCCGTGTCCTAGTGATATATCCAATCCATACAGCACAGTATAAAGACACTTACCCTGAGGGGGAGACTCCACTTCAGTCTGTGTACGTTCCACCTGTGCAGGGGGCCGGCTGGGAAGAAGTCTTTGTATAATAGATGGTGTCCTATTAATTTGTATATGCGTCCTTTCTGGGCTCTGTGGTGGCCCACGTCCCCGGGTCTGATCGCTCTCTGGTCTTCTCTCCTCCACAATGAAACGACCTAGACATGTGAACAAGCCAAGACTTAGACATAGTGCAGACATATACTGCAGAGTTGTACAAGAATGCATTGTCATCAGTCATTTTGCACAACAATGGGTCAAACAGTATAAAGGAGGCCAAAAACTTTATATGGATGGCAGTAATGTCGCTATTCCTCCATATAAAAGTATGTTTGGCTTGGCTGAGCATGCATGTTTTCTCAGTAGGGAGCAGGTTGAAGCTGCTGCCAGATACTTCTGGTGATAGCTTATTTCTTTTGAGAACAAAGCATGTTAAAATCCAACATGTCTGATCCTTTTTTTTCCTTGGCGCCTGTCATTAGATGGTTATTATTGTTATTATTATTGTTTATTTATATAGCACCATTAATTCCATGGTGCTCTGTACATTATTATATTAATTCCATGGTGCTGTACATTATTATATTAATCCCATGGTGCTCTGTACATTATTATATTAATTCCATGGTGCTGTACATTATTATATTAATTCCATGATGCTGTATATTATTATATTAATCCCATGGTGCTGTACATTATTATATTAATTCCATGGTGCTGTACATTATTATATTAATTCCATGATGCTGTATATTATTATATTATTTCCATGGTGCTCTGTACATTATTATATTAATTCCATGGTGCTCTGTACATTATTATATTAATTCCATGGTGCTCTGCACATTATTATATTAATTCCATGATGCTCTGTATATTATTATATTACTTTCATGGTGCTGTACATTATTATATTAATTCCATGGTGCTGTACATTATTATATTACTTCCATGGTGCTGTATATTATTATATTATTTCCATGGTGCTCTGCACATTATTATATTAATTCCATGATGCTCTGTATATTATTATATTTTTTCCATGGTGCTCTGTACATTATTATATTACTTTCATGGTGCTGTACATTATTATATTAATTCCATGGTGCTGTACATTATTATATTACTTCCATGGTGCTGTATATTATTATATTATTTCCATGGTGCTGTACATTATTATATTACTTCCATGGTGCTGTACATTATTATATGAATTCCATGGTGCTGTACAGTATTATATTACTTCCATGGTGCTGTATATTATTATATTATTTCCATGGTGCTCTGTACATTATTATATTAATTCCATGGTGCTCTGTACATTATTATATTAATTCCATGGTACTCTGTACATTATTATATTAATTCCATGGTGCTGCACATTATTATATTAATTCCATGGTGCTCTGTACATTATTATATTAATTCCATGGTACTCTGTACATTATTATATTAATTCCATGGGGCTGTACATTATTATATTAATTCCATGGTGCTGCACATTATTATATTAATTCCATGGTGCTTTACATTTGCGGATTTACATACGGTACACCAGATATACAAAACAGATAATACAAACAGTGACCAACTGGCACAGTGGCATAGAGGGCTCTGCCCGCAAGGGCTTACAATCTATGAGGGAAGAGGGATAGAGACAGAAGATGGTTGGCCAATCTCATTGAAATTGATAGGTTCAGCTGACTTTGATCTAATGGGTATGGACGCCTTAACTTCCCAATATCTCATGGTGCCCCTGTGCTACAGCGCTACTGTGGCTAGATTCACATCTGTGCACAGGTCTCTGTTGTTCAGGTCTGCCTGGGGGCCCAAACAATGGAGACCCGGGCCACTAAAACAGTGGTTACCTACCGACCCCATAGACTATAATAGCTGGGTGTCTGCCGGGTGTCCATCGTTTTTATACTGAAACTGGCGGAGGGAAAAGTCCTCCATGTGGGACTTTTTTCTCCACAGATTTTCAGCAGTTTCTGCAGTGGAGCCTCCAACAGAACCCAGCCTGTTCTAGTATTTAGGATTGGCAGCTTATGGGCAGAGATACCCAGCGCCATTTGCAATCTCATCAATACCTAGGGCTGCATCACTGCTAAGGCCTTATTCACACATCAGTGAAAAACAAAGCCGTTTTTTTCCATGACCATCACATGGCCATTCACATGATGGACAGAAAACATGTCTTATTCAATATCTGTCCATTTGGACGGACACTTGGACCCAATAGAAATCAATAGGTCTGATTTTAACAGACGTAAAACATATGCATGTCGGAGGTATTTTTACTGTCCATTGAAAACAAATGACACTTGGCCGTCAAAAAATAGACAAATGGACACGGAACAGATGCAAAACAGACGATAAAAATGGACCAATTCATCCGTTTGTGACAGCTGAGAAACAGACGTGGTCGTGTGAATATCGCCGAAGGGTACGTCAAGCCTTCTGTGAAATGGTGCATGTCCCCCAACCCATCTTGGAAGTAGACTGATACCTGTAGTTACAGACGGCTAGCCTCTACGGTTCTTGCCTCATGGATATGCATGACATCCCTCCTTCTACTATCCATAGGGGTCCTAGCACCCAGTTTCACCACCAGTGCCTACTCCTAACATATTGCTATGACCTCTGAGAAGGTAACATGTACATGATGGTGCAGACAGCTAAATATTAGAAGTTAGCGCTCATTGCTTACTTGTGACGGGTCTCGGCGGAGGTACAGCAGTGGCTGGAGTCAGAATTCTGGATCCAGGCTGACGCAGGACAGGAACTCGAGCCTGATCTTCACCAACAAAGCGATGGTTAATCTTCAAGTCTGAAGCTGAGTAATGGTAACCTGGACCAGCGGGGCATGTCTCTTTAAATCCCTCTACATCGTGAAATAACAGAGTTATATGAAATGAGTTTTCCCATAATCATATTTAGTAGACAATTAAAAGCTAAACATTTTTGCAAATATAAATAACTAAAAATTCTGCAGAGTTTTATAGATTTCCTCTAACCATCGCAGGCTCTATTTGGAGACTCTGTCACAGTCACCGCTGAAAATCGGCAGACGAAAAAGTGCTGCAAGTACAACTTTCTCGTCCGGCAGTTTCAGTTTAAAAGAACAAACACCTGACAGATCCCATAATAGTCAACAGGGTCCATCAGGCAATGTTTATGTCCGCTGTTTTAGTGCTCTGTCTGTCCGTTGTTCTGGTCCAACATTGGACACTACATCACAGATATGAACATAGCGTTAGTGGTGACTGTCAGTTGTCTTGATCAGTTGGCAATGGATATGACCAAGAATGCAGGAACTTTCTAAAATCTGGGACTTGTCAAAAATCCAGCCATGATTTCCTCATTGTGGACAGGATATCAGGAGGGGACACTACATGTATGAGAAGATAACCCGACCACAATAAGGACATCATGGCTGGTTATCAGGAGGGGACACTACATGTATGAGAAGATAACCCGACCACAATAAGGACATCATGGCTGGTTATCAGGAGGACACTACGTGTATGAGAAGATAACCTGACCACAATAAGGACATCATGGATGGTTATCAGGAGGGACACTACATGTATGAGAAGATAACCCGACCACAATAAGGACACCATGGCTGGTTATCAGGAGGGACACTACATGTATGAGAAGATGACCTAACCACAATAAGGACATCATGGCTGGTTATCAGGAGGGGACACTACATGTATGAGAAGATAACCCAACCACAATAAGGACATCATGGCTGGTTATCAGGAGGACACCACATGTATGAGAAGATAACCCGACCACAATAAAGACATCATGGCTGGTTATCAGGAGGGGACACTACATGTATGAGAAGATAACCCGACCACAATAAGGACATCATGGCTGGTTATCAGGAGGACACTACATGTATGAGAAGATAACCCAACCACAATAAGGACATCATGGCTGGTTATCAGGAGGACACTACATGTATGAGAAGATATCCTGACCACAATAAGGACATCATGGCTGGTTATCAGGAGGGGACACTACATGTATGAGAAGATAACCTGACCACAATAAGGACATCATGGCTGGTTATCAGGAGGGGACACTACATGTATGAGAAGATAACCCGACCACAATAAGGACATCATGGCTGGTTATCAGGAGAACACTACATGTATGAGAAGATAACCCGACCACAATAAGGACATCATGGCTGATTATCAGGAGGGGACACTACATGTATGAGAAGATAACCCGACCACAATAAGGACATCATGGCTGGTTATCAGGAGGGGACACTACATGTATGAGAAGATAACCCGACCACAATAAGGACATCATGGCTGGTTATCAGGAGGACACTACGTGTATGAGAAGATAACCCGACCACAATAAGGACATCATGGATGGTTATCAGGAGGGACACTACATGTATGAGAAGATAACCCGACCACAATAAAGACACCATGGCTGGTTATCAGGAGGGACACTACATGTATGAGAAGATGACCTAACCACAATAAGGACATCATGGCTGGTTATCAGGAGGGGACACTACATGTATGAGAAGATAACCCAACCACAATAAGGACATCATGGCTGGTTATCAGGAGGACACCACATGTATGAGAAGATAACCCGACCACAATAAGGACATCATGGCTGGTTATCAGGAGGGGACACTACATGTATGAGAAGATAACCCGACCACAATAAGGACATCATGGCTGGTTATCAGGAGGACACTACATGTATGAGAAGATAACCCAACCACAATAAGGACATCATGGCTGGTTATCAGGAGGACACTACATGTATGAGAAGATATCCTGACCACAATAAGGACATCATGGCTGGTTATCAGGAGGGGACACTACATGTATGAGAAGATAACCTGACCACAATAAGGACATCATGGCTGGTTATCAGGAGGGGACACTACATGTATGAGAAGATAACCCGACCACAATAAGGACATCATGGCTGGTTATCAGGAGAACACTACATGTATGAGAAGATAACCCGACCACAATAAGGACATCATGGCTGATTATCAGGAGGGGACACTACATGTATGAGAAGATAATCCGACCACAATAAGGACATCATGGCTGGTTATCAGGAGGACACTACATGTATGAGAAGATAACCTGACCACAATAAGGACATCATGGCTGGTTATCAGGAGGGGACACTACATGTATGAGAAGATAACCTGACCACAATAAGGACATCATGGCTGGTTATCAGGAGGGGACACTACATGTATGAGAAGATAACCCGACCACAATAAGGACATCATGGCTGGTTATCAGGAGAACACTACATGTATGAGAAGATAACCCGACCACAATAAGGACATCATGGCTGATTATCAGGAGGGGACACTACATGTATGAGAAGATAACCCGACCACAATAAGGACATCATGGCTGGTTATCAGGAGGACACTACATGTATGAGAAGATAACCTGACCACAGTAAGGACATCATGGCTGGTTATCAGGAGGACACTACATGTATGAGAAGATAACCTGACCACAATAAGGACATCATGGCTGGTTATCAGGAGGACACTACATGTATGAGAAGATAACCCGACCACAATAAGGACATCATGGCTGGTTATCAGGAGGACACTACATGTATGAGAAGATAACCCGACCACAATAAGGACATCATGGCTGGTTATCAGGAGGGGACACTACATGTATGAGAAGATAACCCGACCACAATAAGGACATCATGGCTGGTTATCAGGAGGACACTACATGTATGAGAAGATAACCCAACCACAATAAGGACATCATGGCTGGTTATCAGGAGGACACTACATGTATGAGAAGATATCCTGACCACAATAAGGACATCATGGCTGGTTATCAGGAGGGGACACTACATGTATGAGAAGATAACCTGACCACAATAAGGACATCATGGCTGGTTATCAGGAGGGGACACTACATGTATGAGAAGATAACCCGACCACAATAAGGACATCATGGCTGGTTATCAGGAGAACACTACATGTGTGAGAAGATAACCCGACCACAATAAGGACATCATGGCTGATTATCAGGAGGGGACACTACATGTATGAGAAGATAACCCGACCACAATAAGGACATCATGGCTGGTTATCAGGAGGGGACACTACATGTATGAGAAGATAACCCGACCACAATAAGGACATCATGGCTGGTTATCAGGAGGACACTACGTGTATGAGAAGATAACCCGACCACAATAAGGACATCATGGATGGTTATCAGGAGGGACACTACATGTATGAGAAGATAACCCGACCACAATAAAGACACCATGGCTGGTTATCAGGAGGGACACTACATGTATGAGAAGATGACCTAACCACAATAAGGACATCATGGCTGGTTATCAGGAGGGGACACTACATGTATGAGAAGATAACCCAACCACAATAAGGACATCATGGCTGGTTATCAGGAGGACACCACATGTATGAGAAGATAACCCGACCACAATAAGGACATCATGGCTGGTTATCAGGAGGGGACACTACATGTATGAGAAGATAACCCGACCACAATAAGGACATCATGGCTGGTTATCAGGAGGACACTACATGTATGAGAAGATAACCCAACCACAATAAGGACATCATGGCTGGTTATCAGGAGGACACTACATGTATGAGAAGATATCCTGACCACAATAAGGACATCATGGCTGGTTATCAGGAGGGGACACTACATGTATGAGAAGATAACCTGACCACAATAAGGACATCATGGCTGGTTATCAGGAGGGGACACTACATGTATGAGAAGATAACCCGACCACAATAAGGACATCATGGCTGGTTATCAGGAGAACACTACATGTATGAGAAGATAACCCGACCACAATAAGGACATCATGGCTGATTATCAGGAGGGGACACTACATGTATGAGAAGATAATCCGACCACAATAAGGACATCATGGCTGGTTATCAGGAGGACACTACATGTATGAGAAGATAACCTGACCACAATAAGGACATCATGGCTGGTTATCAGGAGGGGACACTACATGTATGAGAAGATAACCTGACCACAATAAGGACATCATGGCTGGTTATCAGGAGGGGACACTACATGTATGAGAAGATAACCCGACCACAATAAGGACATCATGGCTGGTTATCAGGAGAACACTACATGTATGAGAAGATAACCCGACCACAATAAGGACATCATGGCTGAT
This sequence comes from Leptodactylus fallax, assembly GCA_947044405.1. Lineage (NCBI taxonomy): Eukaryota > Metazoa > Chordata > Amphibia > Anura > Leptodactylidae > Leptodactylus > Leptodactylus fallax. The sequence goes on along the minus strand of CAMRHE010000137.1, from coordinate 1,183,232 downwards.
TATCAGGAGGGGACACTACATGTATGAGAAGATAACCCGACCACAATAAGGACATCATGGCTGGTTATCAGGAGGACACTACATGTATGAGAAGATAACCTGACCACAGTAAGGACATCATGGCTGGTTATCAGGAGGACACTACATGTATGAGAAGATAACCTGACCACAATAAGGACATCATGGCTGGTTATCAGGAGGACACTACATGTATGAGAAGATAACCCGACCACAATAAGGACATCATGGCTGGTTATCAGGAGGACACTACATGTATGAGAAGATAACCCGACCACAATAAGGACATCATGGCTGGTTATCAGGAGGGGACACTACATGTATGAGAAGATAACCCGACCACAATAAGGACATCATGGCTGGTTATCAGGAGGGGACACTACATGTATGAGAAGATAACCCGACCACAATAAGGACATCATGGCTGGTTATCAGGAGGACACTACATGTATGAGAAGATAACCCAACCACAATAAGGACATCATGGCTGGTTATCAGGAGGGGACACTACATGTATGAGAAGATAACCTGACCACAATAAGGACATCATGGCTGGTTATCAGGAGGGGACACTACATGTATGAGAAGATAACCCGACCACAATAAGGACATCATGGCTGGTTATCAGGAGAACACTACATGTATGAGAAGATAACCCGACCACAATAAGGACATCATGGCTGATTATCAGGAGGGGACACTACATGTATGAGAAGATAACCCAACCACAATAAGGACATCATGGCTGGTTATCAGGAGGACACTACATGTATGAGAAGATAACCTGACCACAATAAGGACATCATGGCTGGTTATCAGGAGGGGACACTACATGTTTGAGAAGATAACCCGACCACAATAAGGACATCATGGCTGGTTATCAGGAGGACACTACGTGTATGAGAAGATAACCCGACCACAATAAGGACATCATGGATGGTTATCAGGAGGGACACTACATGTATGAGAAGATAACCCGACCACAATAAGGACACCATGGCTGGTTATCAGGAGGGACACTACATGTATGAGAAGATGACCTAACCACAATAAGGACATCATGGCTGGTTATCAGGAGGGGACACTACATGTATGAGAAGATAACCCAACCACAATAAGGACATCATGGCTGGTTATCAGGAGGACACCACATGTATGAGAAGATAACCCGACCACAATAAGGACATCATGGCTGGTTATCAGGAGGACACTACATGTATGAGAAGATAACCCAACCACAATAAGGACATCATGGCTGGTTATCAGGAGGACACTACATGTATGAGAAGATATCCTGACCACAATAAGGACATCATGGCTGGTTATCAGGAGGGGACACTACATGTATGAGAAGATAACCTGACCACAATAAGGACATCATGGCTGGTTATCAGGAGGGGACACTACATGTATGAGAAGATAACCTGACCACAATAAGGACATCATGGCTGGTTATCAGGAGGGGACACTACATGTATGAGAAGATAACCCGACCACAATAAGGACATCATGGCTGGTTATCAGGAGAACACTACATGTATGAGAAGATAACCCGACCACAATAAGGACATCATGGCTGATTATCAGGAGGGGACACTACATGTATGAGAAGATAACCCAACCACAATAAGGACATCATGGCTGGTTATCAGGAGGACACTACATGTATGAGAAGATAACCTGACCACAATAAGGACATCATGGCTGGTTATCAGGAGGGGACACTACATGTTTGAGAAGATAACCCGACCACAATAAGGACATCATGGCTGGTTATCAGGAGGACACTACGTGTATGAGAAGATAACCCGACCACAATAAGGACATCATGGATGGTTATCAGGAGGGACACTACATGTATGAGAAGATAACCCGACCACAATAAGGACACCATGGCTGGTTATCAGGAGGGACACTACATGTATGAGAAGATGACCTAACCACAATAAGGACATCATGGCTGGTTATCAGGAGGGGACACTACATGTATGAGAAGATAACCCAACCACAATAAGGACATCATGGCTGGTTATCAGGAGGACACCACATGTATGAGAAGATAACCCGACCACAATAAGGACATCATGGCTGGTTATCAGGAGGACACTACATGTATGAGAAGATAACCCAACCACAATAAGGACATCATGGCTGGTTATCAGGAGGACACTACATGTATGAGAAGATATCCTGACCACAATAAGGACATCATGGCTGGTTATCAGGAGGGGACACTACATGTATGAGAAGATAACCTGACCACAATAAGGACATCATGGCTGGTTATCAGGAGGGGACACTACATGTATGAGAAGATAACCTGACCACAATAAGGACATCATGGCTGGTTATCAGGAGGGGACACTACATGTATGAGAAGATAACCCGACCACAATAAGGACATCATGGCTGGTTATCAGGAGAACACTACATGTATGAGAAGATAACCCGACCACAATAAGGACATCATGGCTGATTATCAGGAGGGGACACTACATGTATGAGAAGATAACCCGACCACAATAAGGACATCATGGCTGGTTATCAGGAGGACACTACATGTATGAGAAGATAACCCGACCACAGTAAGGACATCATGGCTGGTTATCAGGAGGACACTACATGTATGAGAAGATAACCTGACCACAATAAGGACATCATGGCTGGTTATCAGGAGGACACTACATGTATGAGAAGATAACCCGACCACAATAAGGACATCATGGCTGGTTATCAGGAGGACACTACATGTATGAGAAGATAACCCGACCACAATAAGGACATCATGGCTGGTTATCAGGAGGGGACACTACATGTATGAGAAGATAACCTGACCACAATAAGGACATCATGGCTGGTTATCAGGAGGACACTACATGTATGAGAAGATAACCCGACCACAAGATCAAGGCAACAGATGTCACCACAATGATTGTTAGAGAAAATCTTTAAAACTCTGCAAAAGTTTTAATTATTTATATTTGCCAAACTGTTTAATTTTTACTTGTCTACAAATTTACATATGGTTCTGTTCATGGGAAACCCCTTTAAGTAGTATTGCAATAGTTTACAGTTGGAGCAGAGATGAAGATGACATGATGGCTTCTTACCTGTACCAAAGGGAGGACAACTCTCACAGCCTTTGCCCCAAGCTTTTCCCACACGGCTGCAACAACAAATCTGTTTGGTGATATTCCTAAGGATTGGAAGGGAACAACCACCATCCCGCAGGATCCTGAAACAGGGACCTTTGGCTTCTGAGATCACATGATGTGCTGAGGAGAAAGCCACATGGTCACATACAGAGATGTTACAGCAGAGCTTTATAAAATGCAGACGCCACCTCAGAGGTGCGGAAACCTATATAAAAGGGATTTCCATAGTGATGACCTATTCTGTAAAAGAGTTGTCAAGTCTTCTGTGCTCCTCTGAATCTCCTGGACAGGAGCGAGTCACAAACCTTTGCTTTGCCCTGGTACCAGTTTGCAAGTATTCCCATGAAGTGGTAGGTGGAGGATCCTGTTGCAGATTTTCCTTTAGGGCTCAGAAACTCCAAGTTAAACTTTTGACAACATCATTGGCTGCAGCTCAGAAACTTGTCACTTATTTATTGATTTGTTTGCCGGAATGGATTGGGGACCCCTTTAATTCTCAAAGCCTCGTCCAGTCAATGCTGCAAATAACAAAGTAGTAATACACTATGTGAAAAAACTCGTAACTCACAGATACAGCTGCTCCTTGAGGAATCGAGAAGATATCCTTGTTTGCACACACAGCTAAAGCTCCCTCTAGTGTTGGTGCAGTCACCGTTCTGACACAATGATGGATCCTTACACTCATCTATGTCTGCAAAATAAGAAGTTATAAGAACTGGATGAGTACAAGAAAATCCATGGAGAAAAGCGCGCCCAAATAAAAAAAGAAATACAGACTCGTAGAACCCCCGAGTGCGGGCAGTCCGTGCACGGCAGCGCCACCCTTGGGCAGGCAGGGGCACTTACCTATACATGTCCCATTGATTCTTTCAAATCCCTTAGGACAAGGTGATTGTGGCAGACTACCCAATGCAGCCTCTGCTGTGGAGACACAAGATACATAAGAACGTTGGGGCAGATTGTCTGATCCGGTCTGAAGATGCTGCAGATTCATCGCAGTGGCCGAGGCCGGATGATAAATCTGGTGCAGTCTAAGATTATACGACTTGGTGTATTTTGCAGCAAAATTTGACACAAGAGCTTTGGCCTCCATTGGCGTCTAAAAGGGGTTTTCTGCTGCATTTTGCATTTTTCTCTCCTCACATATAAGTCTGTAATAATTCTGATGCCGGTAAAATTAATTTGTAGCGTTTTTGATAATATTCACATTCCTCAGCGTTATTTTCTGCAATAGGTGGATGAGATTAATTCCTATCTGTTTCCTGGAAAGCTGGGTCCAATGACTGACCATTGAGGCATTTGGGTAGTACCCAGAAAGGCACCGTATGTACTGCAGTCAGATGTAGTTCTCATCTCAATACTCAATGGTATATTGATGGGTTAGTAAGGGGCCCTTGACCTTTACTCCCCGAGGACCCGGTCCTCACTGATTTTGTCCCAGGATGGATTAAAAGTGAAGCATCTACTTCTGAGTGATATCCTTTATTCCGCCTGGTTATACAGTGGCATCCTAGCCGATCAGCTGATTGAGCTGCAGTACCAGACACAGCCACTATAAAACATATGGCGCTGTGCCTAATAAACAATGAAGGCAGCGTGTTGCTCCCTGACCACTTCAATCAGCTGATCACAGGGTTGAGGGGAGTCAGACCCCCCCACCGATCTCATATTTTATGGCCTATCCTAAGGAGAGTACACAGAACATCCTGGAAAAGTCCTTTAAGTAACTTCTATATGAAGTCTTTAAATAACACATATACCAGCGGTATAAAGACAGGAAGATGCTCTTCCAGTTGGCTGACCCCACAGAAATAAGACGTGTAATTCAGCTTTGTCAGCACTACAGAGCGATGACACGGCCTGTTCTGTACATCTCCGAGCTACAAACACAGACTGTCCTGAGCTGCCAAGACATATCTCAGCACAAGTACATATAGTGGACAGCTGTATATATACACGCTGAGCCAGGAAAGGAAGGAGCGGGTGTAGGGGGCACTTACTTACAGCATGCTTTTGTAAGAGGTGCAGCATGTAGTTCAGTGCTCCGTACCCACAAGGCTCGGGCCACCATATAGACTCAAGGCAGGTTTTAAACCTCTGCCTGTTTGAGCAAGTCACCAATGCCATCCTGCAGGGGTCCGAAATCTCTTATGTTCAGATCTGTTCGCACCTCATTATATTTTTGCATTTGGCATATACATTGGGAATTGCTCCTGATGCATATTCTGCATGTATAACCCCGCTGTGCTCATTGTCCATTGACCCCATTGTAAGTTTAATTTTTGGGTGGCCCCACTGTATTAAAAAATGAAGTCAACAATGGAAAAAGATGTGCCAGAGTCACCCAAATGTGTGCCAAAAGGAAAAGGAGGCCATTACCTATGGAGACATTGGACACATCCAGGGAACACGTCAGGGGCATTACCAGAAGTGTGAATAGAGCCTAAGAGAACATACTCATAATATATAGCAGATGATAGTCGATTAAAGATGGCCAAACCCACAAAATTTCAAGGGGTGACCCTCAATGATAAGTGTTGTAGAAAGAAGGATTGTGCATGTTGGATTTTAGCACGGCCAGTCCTTTACTCCCGCAGGAGCTAATTTGCCGCTAGTCAAAGCCACAAATCTGGTAGTAGCTCATTCACCTGAAAATACAGACGTGGACAAAATTCTTGGTCCCCTCCCTCGTTTAATGAAAGAAAACTCCACAATGGTCACAGAAATAACTTGAATCTGACAAAAGTAATAATATATAAAAATTCTATGAAAATGAACAAATGAAAGTCAGACATTGCTTTCCAACCAGGCTTCAACAGAATTTTTAAAAAAAGAAAACTCATGAAACAGGCCTGGACAGAAATGAGGGTTCCCTTAACTTAATATTTAGTTGCACAACCTTTTGAGGCAATCCCTGCAATCAAACGATTCCTGTAACTGTCAATGAGACTTCTGCACCTCTCAGCAGGTATTTTGGCCGCTCCTCATGAGCAAACTGCTCCAGTTGTCTCGGGTTTGAAGGGTGCCTTTTCCAGACGGCATGTTTCAGCTCCTTCCAAAGATGCTCAATAGGATTTAGGTCAGGGCTAATAGAAGGCCACTTCAGAATAGTCCAATGTTTTCCTCTTAGCCATTCTTGGGGGTTTTTAGCTGTGTGTTTTGGGTCATTATCCTGTTGCAAGACCCATGACCTGCGACTGAGACCAAGCTTTCTGACACTGGGCAGCACATTTCTCTCTAGAATCCCTTGATAGTCTTGAGATTTCATTGTACCCTGCACAGATTCAAGACACCCTGTGCCAGATGCAGCAAAGCAGCCCCAGAACATAACAGAGCCTCCTCCATGTTTCACAGTAGGGACAGTGTTCTTTTCAAGATATGCTTCATTTATCCATCTGTGAACATAGAGCTGATGTGCCTTGCCAAAAATTTTGATTTTTATCTCATCTGTCCATAGGACATTCTCCCAGAAGCTTTGTGGCTTGTCAACATGTAGTTTGGCAAATTCCAGTTTTGTCAGATTCAAGTTATTTCTGTGACCATTGTGGGTTTTTCTTTCATTAAACGAGGGGCAGCAACAATTTTGTCCACATGTGTATATGCACACTTGGCCGTGAATGCCTATGAGAATGTTGGGTGGAATAATTATCAACGTGTGACTGACATCTATGTAAAGTTTGGGCAGCTGTCATGGCTGTCTGTCATCTCCACCCTGCTTAGAAACCTAATTATAGTTTCTAGTATAGGACTGAATCAAACGTGCAAATGTCTAATTGCCAAGAAAATTAAGTTTTGTCAGATATGCAAATTAGGTCACAGGTGCCAAAAGGGTGGTCCCAAGCCTGGCAAGTGCTCAGGTTCTCCTTGGTAAACCCGGCCCCACACCTACCCTGTGGTCCTCATTGATGGCTCCAGTATTTCCTTCATACCCCGACCCCGTACTTTCTCACTTCTCGGGTATTGATGACAATGACAAACATTTGTAAGGCATTTATAAGACTCAAAGTGCAGGGCGTGCTGTGGAGTTAGCGGCTGCCATACAGGCCTTCATCCCCCACAAGGGTCAGTTTTTTGTATGTGGAGCCAATTTACCTATCTGGATATTTTTGGAAACCCATGCAAGCACATGGAGGACATACATGCACATGTTGCCCTTGGTCAGATCTGAAACCAGGACCCCAGCATTGCAAGTTATCAGTTCTAACCACTGAGGCACCATGCTGCTCCAGCATCAGTGTTGTACTGCACATGTCAGGTGGTGTAACCTACTTTATACGCATCCATATGTAGTGCAGGGGAGCGTCAGCCAAGACCAAAGGGGAGACGTGGGGTTTACAATGAGATCCTGAGCCAGGCTTAGCTCAGCCCTCCCCCACTGGGCACGGCACCCTCAAAAAAAATTCTTACCAGTCAGACCTGTAACCATGGCCGCAAAGGTTTGTATATCTGTTTAGTCCACTAGTTGGCGCCACAATTAGTTTAAAGAGCAGAAAGGAACTAAACATTTTCTGCACATCAGGCATCCTTGTCAACATGGACGTGGTAATGGAGAGGTAAACTAACTATATTTACAGGATAGCTAGAACAATAAAAATGAATTCATAAAATCCGGCGGTTCTTATAAACAGTAGACGTCTCCTCCTGCCAAGGTTTACGAACAGCAATGCATTAGTAACATCACTTGTGAGCGAGATGATAGATATTAGTCTGTGGTTCTGCCAAACTGCAGCCTAACACTGGGGTCTTTTGTAAGAATTATTGGACCCTGTCCTCGGTGGTTAGGACGTGTGCGGGGGGAGATCTCCCGGGAACCCAATAAAGTTTCTCTCTCATTTTGTAATCACATTTATCTATCACAGATGGAGCAGATCTCTGCTCTCTGGGTAAGGACAGATGGGACAGATGTGTGCTTGGCATGACTCTCTCAGTACAATGATGTGGGTGGTTTTTGGAAGATGCTAGCTCCCCCTCGAAGGATTGATTGCATGTTTTTTCCCCAGCTCAGCCACGTCTAGCCCGAGGTAATAAGTGATGGTGTTACAGTGTTATCTCGTACTCTGCGCCAGTTCTACGTGTCCCTATCGCTTATCGGCGGAGCACATTTTGTGTCCTTTCAGTTAATCCTTAACTTGATCACATTGCAGCGATGTAAATAAACATATCTATGTAGGGGCAATGACAAGGGTCGAAACATGCCAGTTGTTTCTAACACATCTATGTGCAATATTTAACCGTATCTTAGAATCAGTCAGTAACATTCAATGCAAACATGGAGGGTTGGATCGTAAATGGCACCATCTTTGGCCAAAACTCTATCTAGTATACTTGGAATAGCTAAAGCTGCCTCTAACAGACAAATCTTATATAGATCTAAAGCTAGCCATACATATTAGGCCATACCCGACAATGTCAACCAGCCAATATGTATGGAGGCCTCGGACATCTGGCATCAGGAGAGATAAGCATCAAATAGTTGGATTGTAACTGCCCAACAACTATGTTCTCAGGAAGATAAGCCACTGTCAAAAGAATTGGATAGTGGCTAACACCCTCTGTCATTCGGCCAACAGCTACCCAAGGCTATGTTCACATCAGAAATGGAGGCTCTCCTTCACAGTGTCCACCTGAAAATCAGGGTAGGAAAGTCCTTTGCCTGTTTCAGTTTTAAACTGGGGACACCCGACATACCCCATTAGATCCAATGGGGTTTGTTGGACTCTGTGTGTTACTACTATTTAAGCGGTCCACCTCTCCATTGTTCTCGTCCTCCAATGGAGAGGCGATGCTAGTATGATCCCAGTGTTAAAAACATATCAGCCCAGCCCTGCAGATAGATAGGTTAGTGTCACCAGAACCAGCATATCACCCCAGCCCTGCAGATAGATAGGTTAGTGTCACCAGAACCAACATATCACCCCAGTCCTGCAGATAGATAGGTTAGTGTCACCAGACCCAGCATATCACCCCAGCCCTGCAGATAGATAGGTTAGTGTCACCAGACCCCAGCATATCACCCCAGCCCTGCAGATAGATAGGTTAGTGTCACCAGAACCAGCATATCACCCAAGCCCTACAGATAGATAGGTTAGGGTCACCAGAACCAGCATATCACCCCAGCCCTGCAGATAGATAGGTTAGTGTCACCAGACCCCAGCATATCACCCCAGCCCTGCAGATAGATAGGTTACTGTCACCAGAACCAGCATATCACCCCAGCCCTGCAGATAGATAGGTTAGTGTCACAGAACTCTGGTGTCAAGAGTAAAAATAACTTACCATTGAGCACAGGGCAGGGTGTGCAGTCATGGACCCCCCAGGCCACTCCAGACCCCCGGCAGCAGATTTCCTGAGTCCTTAGGCCAGGGAATGGTGAACCACACTTAATAGCAAGAATAAATGTGAATCAATATGAGGGAAAAGCAGATGTTCTGGCATCAGGCTTAAGCAATGACATAAGTTGGGCCTAGTCTTCACTAGTCTTCTTCTGTTCCTCCCAATGGTATAACAGTAGGATTGTTCTCAGTCAGGCAGACTCATCTTTGTGCTTTTCTAAAGTCTGCAATGTTTTGTCATTTGGAACATTGGTATGTCACTTCTTAAGAAAAGTCTCCTTGATAAAACCCCAGGAGATAGTGAAATCATCTTTTGGAGAAGAAATTTTCTCCATTAATCATAAGACTGAAATAATCAATCAGCAACCTCGTGAAGCCAAGTAATTGGCCAAGAGTCCTCTACTTAAACTGTCATGAGGCAGCGTCTTGAAGAAAGGCCATAGACATTAGATAAGAGTCCACCATAATCTGTCTGACAGCTTTGGCCAACTATCAATTGAATTTTTTACATGAGAGTTCAATTCCAAGACTGACATCTGACAGATATCTGATTGGCCTAGATGGATTTTTCCAGCCTTTTATCTGTTGTTTTTGGGTGTTTTTTTAGCCTTCAGAAACAATGATAACCATTGATAGGGGGCATGCATGCTTCGTAATGTGGACTTTCTTTTTCTGCTGAATGTTTTTGTGTAGGGCACCAAAGACCAACTTTTTGTGAGGTGGCATGGGAACTAACATTCATCCCTGTTGAACAGACTTTCCCTAATGTCTACGGTCAGCTCGGGTCTCCAGTGTTTTGGGAGATTAAATCTTGTAGTATGTTCCAGATCAAAGTATAAATTTTCACAAATGTAATGAAAAGTTCATAAAGCGCTCTTGGGATCCAGATGAGATTGTGGGCAAAGGGCCAAAGTAATTGCACCTGCAGGGGTCTGATGGAAGCCATGTGCTCACAATTCTTCCTTGCCTATATTTGGTGTCAGAACTGATAAGGAAACTGTTCACATGGCGACTGTTTTACATGGTTGTGTAAGAGATGTTTTGGTTTCCAGTTCAGCTCAGTTTGACTGGATTCTATTAAAGTAGATTTTTTTTTCATGCTTTTCTCCATCTTTTGTTCGTTCATTTAGTTTGTGTGTAGTTTCTACTTCTTGTGAGAATATCTGGATGGATCTTTTGTAGGGTGGCGTACCATACCTGTTCACATACATGGCAAATCTACTCATTTTAACGGGTTCAGCTGACTGTAATATGTATACGGTCCAAACTGCTTATATACTCTGAAGCCCCCCCACCAGTAGACTGATAGGTTGGAACATCAAGCATGAGACGACCTAACCCTATCTGATGATGTGAAGATGTTTGGTACAACCCATACCTCCTGACTTGTTCACTACTACTACTACTTTTAACCCTTACACCAACATGTTACTTGCCTATGACGTTTACTATATAGACTTCAGAATACAGAGATCGAATTTACGTATTAGGGATCCTATACCTGGCCATTTTCAAGTCGTCTGAAGCAGTACCCATAGCCGGAGTTTTCCGTATAGCCATTGATTCTGGGGCTGCTTTGAGCCTGAACCCTATACACAGGGACCCGATTCTCCTGGCGGCGGGGGAGGATCCTATGGTCACCATTTGCTTGGCCATTCCGACCGTCCACGCGTTCCACCTGATGGATGTTCACGGAGGCCTCTGGCGGGTGTTCTACATGGACTTTAACAATAGATGGTCCTCCTGTTGAAAGAGAGACAACACAAGGCGTTATACTTAGTTCCCCAGATCCCAAGCAGGTTCTATGTGTCGATGCCACGCATTCTCCTCACCGTTTTTCTCGGGCTGATGGTTGGACAATGGTAATGTGTACACAGACTTAGTCATCAGATTCTCTTCCGCACTATTGTTCCTGATCGTGAACGCTGCTATCCCTCCACTGATGGATAAAGACATCTCACAGAACCTCCCCGTGAAGTTTGGTGGGCAGAGGCATTTGTCCTTTCTAACGCATATACCTCCATTTTTACACAGCAGAGGGCAAAGAACTGTGAAAAGAGAAAGGATAGGTGAATGTATGTCTACGGCATTAGCTGGGCATACACCAGGTGGACCACCTCCAACTCCTAAAGTAAACATAGATCCTAAGAATATCCACTATCCTAAGGCAGATGATTAGTATCAGATCTGTGAGGGTTCCGACACCCTGGGACCCCACAGAACAGCTGTGGCTCCCAGTAATGCTCACTCATCATACAAAAAGTGGTAGCGGCTTTAGGTACTGCAGAGCTGTCCCATTCATGTCTATGGCCCTGCAGTATTTAAAGCTTCTGCTATGGCGAGTGAGCACCGTTCCCTGCATTTTTTATTTGATTGTGTTACTTTTAAAATCAAAGCCTCTTAAAAAGGACCTTTCACCACCTCCACCAACTCCAGTTCTTTGCATCCTTTAATAGACTCTCTTCTGGCACAGTTGGATTTTTTTTCTCTTCCCCTCCATTCCTGAGCAGTCAGTGCAGATAGTTTTGGTGCCTGATATGCTAACTAGACTCTCTAATGTCAAGTGGGTGGAGTCAGACAGGATCAGGAAAGGGGGCATTACTCAGATCTCCAATCAGTGACAGATAATGTAAGAGCTCTGAAACGTGCCCTCTTGTCTTATCCTGTCTGACACCACCCACTTGCCATTAGAGAGTCTAGTTATCATGCCAGGCACCAAAACTAAGTGAAACGACTGCTCAGGATTGGTGGGGGCGAGAAAAAAAGATTATAATAGGGTATTTATTCAAGATGACATAAGACAATCATATACCAAACAATTCTAGTGGTTCTCCAGCAGAAGGTAACATACAGATGTAGCAGAGTTATCCAGAACTTCTGAAGCAGGTTAGGCTAGGTTCATACCTGTGCTCGATCACCATTCGGGGATCCATCCCTCATTCCGCTTCAAAAATTCAGAGAGAAAAGTCCTGCAAGCAGTGCTTTTCTCTCCACATTTTTCAGACAGAAACCCGTTGGACCCCATTATAGTCTAAGGGGTCTGCGGATTTCCGTGGGTAACTGCTTTTTAAGCAGACCTGAAGAACGGAAACCCCAACGCAGGTGTGAACGTAGCGTCAAACTGCTGCAGTGTGATATCTTATCACTGAAGACAATGAAAAGTGTTGAAATATGTTTTCCCAATGACTTTTCATGGGTTTTTGTTGTCTTGTATGAAATATCACACTGTGCAAATTTAACCCGATGTAGAAATTTGAGTTAATGCATCTATATCTGTACGTAGATTTTTCTTTGACCATTATAGAGGGAAAAGTCTTCTTACTTACAAAAGTGTCACATGTAAGAGCTAAGTGTGTGCAAAGACAAAGCAGCACTAAGAGGTATTCTGTTACACGACCAAATATGCGTCTAGTCTGCAGAGCTGTCTGTGAATAGGAGGAAGTCTCCATGCCATGGCTGTATTACAGGACGATAGGGGTGACCCTGACCTTAGACAATCAGCTATGGCGTCTGCTTGGGGCATTATTACAGTCTCACCACTTATTCTGATGAACATGGAAGAACAGAGTCAGGCTTGCTTCACTTATGGCCACCTGTCGAACTCCAACATGAATATTCTAATAAGTGCCTATCCTTCCCCGCCCCACCCCATCCTTCACCACTCCACCCCATCCTCCCCCCGCCCCACCCCATCCTCCCCCCGCCCCACCCCATCCTTCACCACTCCACCCCATCCTTCCCTGCCCCACCCCATACTCCACCCCTCCACCCCATCCTCCCCCACCCCACCCCATCCTTCCCCGCCCCACCCCCATCCTTCCCCGCCCCACCCCATCCTTCACCGCTCCACCCCATCCTTCCCTGCCCCACCCCATCCTTCTCTGCCCCACCCCATCCTTCCCCTCTTTCCTTCTCACTTTCTTCATCTTCCTAAATTCAATGAAAGTAACAGAAATGGGTGAACTGACTCGTTCCAAGCTGAGCTCGACCCGAATATTACAAATTGTTCAGTTTTCAATGAAAACAAGCAATTGTCGATTCATCTAGGATGAACTAAAATGGCCGCCGCGACCTGCATTGTGGTAAATTATTATACTGTGGGGTCTCCTCAGACCCCAGACTTTAGTAGTTCAGAGACAGCATCAGATGCTGAGAGGAAGCCCAAAAGGCGAGGGAAAGTGAGGTGTAAATGGTTTTTATTGTTTTCCACCTCCCTGGGCCTCCACCTATGATACTCATGGGATTGAAGAGACCCCACAGTATAATAATATCACATCTGGTTCTATCCGAACTTGTTCAATCTGAGGCAAATCAGGGACCCGAGTCATCCGAACCCAAAATGAATCTTGAGAGGTCGCCCATCTCTACAAAGCACATGCAAAAAAGTTAACCTGAAAAATCTGTCTGTCATTGGATAGCACAGCTGTGTGTATAGCTCCCGGCTCGGCGTACTAGTTATGGGGTAAGAATATATTTGGCTTCTCTACATATATCACATGGCAAGATTTCAATGCATGTCTGTATTTCACAAAGATATCCATCACGAGGGACCACACGAGTGATATTCTATATTCTCCTTTATGTGGCTTCCTGCCCAAGCAATGTATAAGGAGAAAAGTATTGGGTCACCTACATACTAAACCTACAGGACATCCCATTCTAAATCCATCGATATTAATATGGAGTTGGTCTTCCCTTTGTCTATAGGAATTTTTGCCCATTTATCCAGAAGAGCATTTGTGAGGTCAGACACTGATGTTGAAGGCTCAGTCTCCTTTCTAGTTCATCCCAAAGGTATTTTTGATGTGGCTGAGCTCAGGGCTCTGCACCGGGTAGTAAATGTCACACCAACCATGCCTTTATTGTCCTTGCTTTGTGGATTGGAGCACAGTCATGCTGGAACAGAAAAGAACCTTCCCTAAACTGTGGCCACAGAGTTGTCCAATTGTACATTACACCCCTCCATCTGACACTTGGCATTGTACTTTACACCCCTCCATCTGACACTCGGCATTGTACATTACACCCCTCCATCTGACGCTCGGCATTGTACATTACACCCCTCCATCGGACACTTGGCATTGTACATTACACCCCTCCATCTGACACTCGGCATTGTACATTACACCCCTCCATCTGGCACTCGGCATTGTACTTTACACCCCCCATCTGACACTTGGCATTGTACATTACACCCCTCCATCTGACACTCGGCATTGTACATTACACCCCTCCATCTGACACTTGGCATTGTACATTACACCCCTCCATCTGACACTTGGCATTGTACATTACACCCCTCCATCTGACACTCGGCATTGTACATTACACCCCTCCATCGGACACTTGACATTGTACTTTACACCCCTCCATCTGACACCTGGCATTGTACATTACACCCCTCCATCTGACACTTGGCATTGTACATTACACCCCTCCATCTGACACTCGGCATTCTACATTACACCCCTCCATCTGACACTCGGCATTGTACATTACATCCCCCCATCTGACACTTGGCATTGTACTTTACACCCCTCCATCTGACACTTGGTATTGTACATTACACTCCTCCATCTGACACTTGGTATTGTACATTACACCCCTCCATCTGACACTTGGCATTGTACATTACACCCCTCCATCTGACACTTGGCATTGTACATTACACCCCTCCATCTGACACTTGGCATTGTACATTACACCCCTCCATCTGACACTTGGCATTGTACATTACACCTCTCCATCTGACACTTGGCATTGTACATTACACCCCTCCATCTGACACTTGGCATTGTACATTACACCCCTTCATCTGACACTTGGCATTGTACATTACACCTCTCCATCTGACACTTGGCATTGTACATTACACCCCTCCATCTGACACTTGGCATTGTACATTACACCCCTCCATCTGACACTTGGCATTGTACATTACACCTCTCCATCTGACACTTGGCATTGTACATTACACCGTTCCATCTGACACTTGGCATTGTACATTAAACCCCTCCATCTGACACTTGGTATTGTACATTACACCCCTCCATCTGACACTTGGTATTGTACATTACACCTCTCCATCTAACACTCGGCATTGTATATTACACCCCTCCATCTGACACTCGGCATTGTACATTACACCCCTCCATCTGACACTTGGCATTGTACATTACACCCCTCCATCTGACACTTGGCATTGTACATTACACCCCTCCATCTGACACTTGGCATTGTACATTACACTCCTCCATCTGACACTTGGCATTGTACATTACACCCCTTCATCTGACACTTGGCATTGTACATTACACCTCTCCATCTGACACTTGGCATTGTACATTACACCCCTCCATCTGACACTTGGCATTGTACATTACACCCCTCCATCTGACACTTGGCATTGTACATTACACCTCTCCATCTGACACTTGGCATTGTACATTACACCGTTCCATCTGACACTTGGCATTGTACATTAAACCCCTCCATCTGACACTTGGTATTGTACATTACACCCCTCCATCTGACACTTGGTATTGTACATTACACCTCTCCATCTAACACTCGGCATTGTATATTACACCCCTCCATCTGACACTCGGCATTGTACATTACACCCCTCCATCTGACACTCGGCATTGTACATTACACCCCTCCATCTGGCACTCGGCATTGTACTTTACACCCCCCATCTGACACTTGGCATTGTACATTACACCCCTCCATCTGACACTCGGCATTGTACATTACACCCCTCCATCTGACACTTGGCATTGTACATTACACCCCTCCATCTGACACTTGGCATTGTACATTACACCCCTCCATCTGACACTCGGCATTGTACATTACACCCCTCCATCGGACACTTGACATTGTACTTTACACCCCTCCATCTGACACCTGGCATTGTACATTACACCCCTCCATCTGACACTTGGCATTGTACATTACACCCCTCCATCTGACACTCGGCATTCTACATTACACCCCTCCATCTGACACTCGGCATTGTACATTACATCCCCCCATCTGACACTTGGCATTGTACTTTACACCCCTCCATCTGACACTTGGTATTGTACATTACACTCCTCCATCTGACACTTGGTATTGTACATTACACCCCTCCATCTGACACTTGGCATTGTACATTACACCCCTCCATCTGACACTTGGCATTGTACATTACACCTCTCCATCTGACACTTGGCATTGTACATTACACCGTTCCATCTGACACTTGGCATTGTACATTAAACCCCTCCATCTGACACTTGGTATTGTACATTACACCCCTCCATCTGACACTTGGTATTGTACATTACACCTCTCCATCTAACACTCGGCATTGTATATTACACCCCTCCATCTGACACTCGGCATTGTACATTACACCCCTCCATCTGACACTTGGCATTGTACATTACACCCCTCCATCTGACACTTGGCATTGTACATTACACCCCTCCATCTGACACTTGGCATTGTACATTACACTCCTCCATCTGACACTTGGCATTGTACATTACACCCCTTCATCTGACACTTGGCATTGTACATTACACCTCTCCATCTGACACTTGGCATTGTACATTACACCCCTCCATCTGACACTTGGCATTGTACATTACACCCCTCCATCTGACACTTGGCATTGTACATTACACCTCTCCATCTGACACTTGGCATTGTACATTACACCGTTCCATCTGACACTTGGCATTGTACATTAAACCCCTCCATCTGACACTTGGTATTGTACATTACACCCCTCCATCTGACACTTGGTATTGTACATTACACCTCTCCATCTAACACTCGGCATTGTATATTACACCCCTCCATCTGACACTCGGCATTGTACATTACACCCCTCCATCTGACACTTGGCATTGTACATTACACCCCCCCATCTGACACTTGGCATTGTACAATACACTCCTCCATCTGACACTTGGCATTGTACATTACACCCCAGCTAGGTGCTGGATATTATACATGTGGGGCAATGGAACAGAAGGTAACTCCTGAATACAATGTTTAAGATGTGTGCCCCAATACTTTGCTCCACATAGTATATATAACTTGGTAAATTTTGTGACAAAGATAGGTTAACATTAGCCCACTATCTCTCAATGAAACAGATCTGGTCAACCCTGGAAGGAAGTGGAATTCTTTGGCCATCAGATATCTATTCGTGTCCACAGTTGAGCCCCATCTGTAAAACTCTTTCACGACACGAATAGGAGCCAAAAGTTAGAAGAAAATGGTCTATATCCGCCTTTACAGCCGTCTATATTCTCTAGTGTATGACCAGCTTAAAATATTGGATTAGTCCAGTGTAATCGTATATCAGATGGTCGGCTTTAGCTGGAGGTCAATGAATCACAGCTATAAGATGGGTGGGGAACGTTGTTTTACATTTGTCATTTTATTGCAACCTCTGGGACAGAAATGTTGTTGGAAAGCCTTGGCAGTCCTTTAGCAAGTTGCCTAACTTGAGGGTCACGGCAGCCCACCCACATGTGAAGCAATGACATATTCACGATAGCTATGACAGAGCACACATACTGTAACTGTAGGCCACCTTGCAGATCGGCCTGGATCCAAAGTTTTTTCCACCCACACGGCCATCACAAAGACGCAGGTTCTTGAGCATTTTGTGACAGTGAGCAGAAGCAGACAGGGCTAGGGTAGGTCCAGGACATTCCTGGTCCGCTAGATCTTCGTCCAAACACCCCCCGGATCCTGCACCATGCAACAAGTTCTGATGCAAAGCAGACATTCACAGAAACAGCATTGTAATGTATAATTGAAGCTGGATGTGTGTCCAGCGATGGAGGATGCCTGATTAACCCTTATGGTGCTGAGCAGTAAAACATTTTTACAAGAAGGGTTCAAGCACAGGAACATTGGACTCAATACCATCTCCGCCTATATTTCATGCACTATAACTGTAAGCAGATGCCCATCTGGTTGTCTTCCAGCCTAAAAACATTTCTGTACCTCCACTAATGTTTGGCCTTAAATAATAGATTGCTGCAAAATGCCACAAAGCCATTTATATAACGTTACATTAAATTTAGGGATTTCGAAGACCCAATGAATGGATCATCTCTACATTACCCTTCATAGTTGTAAGACGTCAGCCACTAAGATTTGTTAATGGGCAACAGAATAATGATCAAGTCCACTAAAAACATATGGAGAATGAAATATTCTAGAAACTGCACCGCAGGGGGTACATTAGCATCCATAAAATGCTCACATCATCAAAGTACAGTTCTGGTTCCCCTTACACTGAAACATATTGCTAGAGTTTTACAGGATACAATGACAGCTGCAAACAGAGGTGGAATGAAGGCAGGTTATAGAGCAGGAGGAGTCGAGCAGATTGATATATAGCAAAAGATTCAGTAAGACCTGTAATTTATTAATTTTATAGTCACTGCCCTTTCTATACTTAGGAGTCCAGTGGGTGGTCCTACATAGTGAATGACGACAGCCATCTCTGTATGCCTGCTCGTATAGGGAAACAGCTGCTCCTGTTCTATAACATGATGTCCGCATACAGCACTACCTGGCTCCTGGGCATCCTATCAACCCATATAACTAAACTTGCCAACTCTGCTGAAATGTTCGGAAGGCTCTCACAAAAAGGGGTAATAGGATGGCACACTAACCTATCTATCTGCAGGGCTGGGGTGATATGCTGGTTCTGGTGACAGTAACCTATCTATCTGCAGGACTGGGGTGATATGCTGGTTCTGGTGACACTAACCTATCTATCTGCAGGGCTGGGGTGATATGCTGGTTCTGGTGACAGTAACCTATCTATCTGCAGGACTGGGGTGATATGCTGGTTCTGGTGACACTAACCTATCTATCTGCAGGGCTGGGGTGATATGCCGGTTCTGGTGACACTAACCTATCTATCTGCAGGGCTGGGGTGATATGCCGGTTCTGGTGACACTAACCTATCTATCTGCAGGGCTGGGGTGATATGCTGGCTCTGGTGACACTAACCTATCTATCTGCAGGGCTGGGGTGATATGCTGGTTCTGGTGACAGTAACCTATCTATCTGCAGGACTGGGGTGATATGCTGGTTCTGGTGACACTAACCTATCTATCTGCAGGGCTGGGGTGATATGCTGGTTCTGGTGACAGTAACCTATCTATCTGCAGGACTGGGGTGATATGCTGGTTCTGGTGACACTAACCTATCTATCTGCAGGGCTGGGGTGATATGCTGGGTCTGGTGACACTAACCTATCTATCTGCAGGGCTGGGGTGATATGCTGGTTCTGGTGACTCCCTTTACATTTTAATGCACATCACAGAAAATCTAATTTTTCAGTTGTGGCCTGTGGGCAGGAGCAGATAATTCCTGGTGGTGTCCTTAGATGGCGGACATAGGAGAACTGAGGTCTCATTACAAATATCGAGGGTTATTTGTCAGGGATCCTGCTGACCTGGCATTAGTGTTGTAGATGTTTGGGGTTTGTTCCCAGCTGTGCGATGAGGCAGGATATGTACCTGACACGTAGAGAAGAAAAGGGACTGACAAGATTAGAGATTGTGATGAACATTCATTGCCATGTGCCATAAGAGTTAGTCAGAGAGGCGGAGGGGCGCAGAGCACAGGACAACAGAAATATCTTATTGTGGACACAGCGGTAACCTCAGCCTAGGTCATAGACAATGAGTCTTCTCCATATACATAGCAATGTTATCCCCAGCTAGAACATCATATATAACATCGCTGTCACCTAGCTTTCCAAAAATCCTGAATGACAAAGTAATGTACATTGAGCATTATACAGACAATGCAATGCACAGACTATTAGAGACTCACTGCTAGTGCTCACATCTCAGGACAGGGAATCTGAGGACAGGGGATTTAGGAAAGGGGAAGGGGCGAGGATTAAGAGGAAAAATAAAACATACAATATATAACACACAAAACCATCTGTCACAGCTGACAAAGTGGTATGTATGCTATATACAAGGGTAGGGGCTGATGTATTGGAGCTTCAGAGGAGCGGGTCTTGGGATGGGTCTATTATGGCTCGGACTCTGACGACATGTTTAGGAGGCTGATGTTTTGTTTGAAAGAAAATCTGCTGCAGACCCCGGGGCAATCCCCTCCCCCAAGGGCTTAATGAGGGACAAAATCTGCAGCATTCATACCATGCGGTGGCAAATTTAGGTATTGTAAGCCCCACCTCCAGCCCTCCAGGCCCACTTTGGTTCTGCCCATTCCCATCCACACTGTACAATACCCCATCATAGTATCATGCCCCCTTGTGGTCCCCACTCATTATAATGTCCCCTTGTTGACACTAGAGTATAATGCCCCCCTCCTTATTGGGACCCCCACATTACAATTTCACTCTCAATGTGGCCTCCACATTATAATGTCCCCTTAACATGTCCTCCACAGTATAGATCCACCGTAATGTGGTCCCCACAGTATAATATTCCCCTTCATATGTCCCCCATAATATAATTTCCCCCTTAATATGCTCCCACAATATAATGCCCCATTATTTGACCAGAATTTGTGCCAAAATCTGCATTGAAAATCCACGAGGAGATTCCAAGCACATTCATGGCCCCCGTCTTAGCCCCCGTCTTAGGCCCCCGTCTTAGGCCCCATGCACAAGAGCGGGTGCTTCATTTGCACCAAAAAAGCATCTCTGTGCAATATTCATGGAGGTGCGGGGTCTGTACTGCCTTATTCTTTAAGAATAATATGGATAAATGAAAAATATAACAAAAATGTACATAAATTATATCAATAAATCAATAAATATAAATATATATAATAAGTATAATTATTAAAATCATTACATTTAAAAAGAAGAAACCTTCATACGTCCCAGACAACCCCTTTAAGGAACTCATGGTTTGTAGGGTACATTGGGTATTTGTCAGCCTTATCGGTCTTGTTTTTGTGGCTTTTTCTATGCTGTTTCATCCATTGATTTCCTCCTTTAGCCCCAAGGAAGAGAACAAGTGTTGGGGGGACAATAACAGATGATGGGAGCGAACTAGATGGAGATGTCTCACTATATACATAAGATGATGTATATAGACCCATTATAACAGCACAATGTCATTATATACCCCACTGCCTGATATCTCCACCAGTAAGGTGGAGGAGCTGACAAATAACTGGAAGCGACCAGTTCTGCACCAAACCCTCAGCTCTGAGAATAATACACATAGCCTTCTGGATCACATATACAGTGCCTTGCGAAAGTATTCGGCCCCCTTGAACTTTTCAACCTTTTGCCACATTTCAGGCTTCGAACATAAAGATATAAAATTTTAATTTTTTTGGTGAAGAATCAACAACAAGTGGGACACAGTCGTGAAGTGGAACAAAATTTATTGGTTATTTTAAACTTTTGTAAAAAATCAACAACTGAAAAGTGGGGCGTGCAATATTATTCGGCCCCTTTACTTTCAGTGCAGCAAACTCACTCCAGAAGTTCAGTGAGGATCTCTGAATGATCCAATGTTGTCCTAAATGACTGATGATGATAAATATAATCCACCTGTGTGTAATCAAGTCTCTGTATAAATGCACCTGCTCTGTGATAGCCTCAGGGTTCTGTTTAAAGTCAGAGAGCATCATGAAGACCAAGGAACACACCAGGCAGGTCCGTGATACTGTTGTGGAGAAGTTTAAAGCCGGATTTGGATATAAAAAGATTTCCCAAACTTTAAACATCCCAAGGAGCACTGTGCAAGCGATCATATTGAAATGGAAGGAGTATCAGACCACTGCAAATCTACCAAGACCCGGCCGTCCCTCTAAACTTTCATCTCAAACAAGGAGAAGACTGATCAGAGATGCAGCCAAGAGGCCCATGATCACTCTGGATGAACTGCAGAGATCTACAGCTGAGGTGGGAGAGTCTGTCCATAGGACAACAATCAGTCGTACACTGCACAAATCTGGCCTTTATGGAAGAGTGGCAAGAAGAAAGCCATTTCTCAAAGATAGCCATAAAAAGTCACCTGGGAGACACACCAAACATGTGGAATAAGGTGCTCTGGTCAGATGAAACCAAAATCCAACTTTTTGGCCACAATGCAAAACGGTATGTTTGGCGTAAAAGCAACACAGCTCATCACCCTGAACACACCATCCCCACTGTCACACATGGTGGTGGCAGCATCATGGTTTGGGCCTGCTTTTCTTCAGCAGGGACAGGGAAGATGGTTAAAATTGATGGGAAGATGGATGGAGCCAAATACAGAACCATTCTGGAAGAAAACTTGTTGGAGTCTGCAAAAGACCTGAGACTGGGACGGAGATTTATCTTCCAACAAGACAATGATCCCAAACATAAAGCAAAATCTACAATGGAATGGTTCACAAATAAACGTATCCAGGTGTTAGAATGGCCAAGTCAAAGTCCAGACCTGAATCCAATCGAGAATCTGTGGAAAGAGCTGAAAACTGCTGTTCACAAACGCTCTCCATCCAACCTCACTGAGCTCCAGCTGTTTTCCAAGGAAGAATGGGCAAGAATTTCAGTCTCTCGATGTGCAAAACTGATAGAGACATACCCCAAGCGACTTGCAGCTGTAATCGCAGCAAAAGGTGGCGCTACAAAGTATTAACTTAAGGGGGCCGAATAATATTGCACGCCCCACTTTTCAGTTTTTTATTTTTTACAAAAGTTTAAAATATCCAATAAATTTCGTTCCACTTCACGATTGTGTCCCACTTGTTGTTGATTCTTCACCAAAAAAATTAAAATTTTATATCCTTATGTTTGAAGCCTGAAATGTGGCAAAAGGTTGAAAAGTTCAAGGGGGCCGAATACTTTCACAAGGCACTGTATGTAAATGAACATGCTAGTATTTTGTGTGCCCTATGCTTCCCTGAATATGTCCTCCTTCTATGCAAGGAAAACTCCCATCATCCTATGTTATACAGAACAATCCCCCCATATTACAGGTAAGCACACCGCCCTGTAACCCTGCCACGCAGTGTGTGTCACTGGGATCAGTCCGTCTTGGATTACTTGTATTAGCCATTACATGATACTGAACCCTCTGAGTGTAATATCCAGACCTGTAGTGAGCTCAATGCTGTGTATATACATGTATGTGCAGGATGTACAGTATATATATATGTACTGTATACTCACACTAATGCACATACATTCTAAGCTGTGCGATGGCTAGTCTAGGTCAGGAGGATACTCTCCCCTTACAGAGAACACCTTTTCAGGTGTGGGGAGACTTAAAGGGGTTTCCTGGCTCCAGGCGATGAACTATTGACAGGATAGGTAATCAGTATGATCGATGGGAGTCGGACTCCTGGACTCATCTGTCTGCACCCCAGCACACGACTAATAGGTGCAGAGCTGCAGTGGACTGGGGTGTATTGGCTGCTTTAGTAGGGATACAGCTTCATCCAGCCCCAGCCCCTGCAGAAGTTTCTGTCACCGGGATGCAGTCTGATTGTTGCAGGTCCAGGTGTTATACCCTGAGCCAGGATCCATATATGATCCCCTGGGAATTCTGGCAAAAGAAATGAAATTTACCTCTCCTTCACCTTTTGGAAGATAGCTCCCTCGAAGTGCTTGTCTGACTTACAAAGAAGTCCTAGAACGTGACTTGGGATATTAGGCCAAAGTAAATCTCTTCCAAAAGGAAAGGTCTCCCATCTGAAGACGTCAATGGCTTCTCACCTTGACAGCCAGCACCCTGGTCTGCACTCAGGAGTGCACAAAGCAGTTGTCTGCAGGTGGGTGTCTCTACTGAACTGAACTTAAAGGGGACCTCTCACCAGGTCTGAAAAGTTCAATTACATTCATCATCTGATCGGGGCTGTCACCCGGAGCATTTTGGTGTTTTGTTTATCCAGATCTGTTCAGCCATTTTAAAGATATAAGTCTTTAGTTTTGAAGCAGATTTGGGTCTACTAGGCAAGTGGGTGGTAACACTGCATGACATACAGCACACAGAGACCCCGCCCCCCGAGAAACCACAGTGTTACCGCCCACTTGACTAGTAGATCTGCATCAACACTAACCGGGCTTATATCTTTAGAATGGCTGAACAGATTTGGATACACAAAACACCAAAATGCTCCAAGTGATCGAGTGATCGCTGACTCTGTCGCTGAGATCTTTTCTCCTGATATACTATTGAGCTGTTTGGTACAATGAGGACGTCACTATTGCTCTCATCTCTCCGAAGAGATATGCTATCCAGCACCCAATCCCTCCCTGTTGTGACTGACTGGGCCAGGCGGTGTATGTGTCAGTCATAGCAAGGAGGAATGGGGGGGACCGGGCCCTGTGTGGGGGTGAGGAGAGCAATGGTCACGCCCTCATTGCACCAAACAACTCATTAGCATATCAGAATAAAAGATAATATCTTTAACAAGGAGTTAGCAATGAGGAAGCAGCTATGTGACTGTGCTTATAGCTCTATAGGGACTCCCTTTAATAGTGCTTTGCTCATAATGCTCATTGCATAGTTGCCAACTATCACAAATTTACTGAGAAAGTCCTCTAATAATCCCGGCCAATTTGGATATGTCCCAGCCTGAAAAAAAGAGGGCTTGGCTTATAACAGCGTCTATGAAGATTGGCGGGCGTACTTGTTCGGGCATTCCAAGGACAGTTATGGGGTTGTCCCATGGGTGGACCAGTGTAAATAGTACGTATGAAATTACATGTGAATAGGGCCCTACCTTTGCATTGACATGCAGACTTTGGTAATTCTGCTACCTGTGAATGTACCCTACATATTGCATGTACCTACTTGTACTTACCCCACGTGGAGCAATAGTGGAGCTGCTAACATATTGTCACATATTGCCTTCAGTCCCTATACCTTCCTGGTGATTCTCACATAGAGAATAATAAAATCTATCAGCTACAGATGGAGCCGCCGCCATATTGCACACATGTTCTGCAGTACATTTCATGGCACTTTTCTACCATGTGTTTCAGGTTTATCCATGTCCACAGATCTCATGATGCAGAACACATTGTGGTTCACCCTCTACATGCCATACAAGAAGTACAGACCCCAAACTGCTGTTACTGACTACAGATCAGGCTGCGGGGTTATTCCTGGGACATTAGGACACACCATGCTTGGCATCAGCATTCATTCATATACAGTTGTGCTAAAAAGTTTACATATACCCGCAGATTTTTTTTTGTTTTTTGGGCTTTTTTTCTGAGAATATGTACATTTTGGATTTTTCTGTCTCTGTGTCAGCAGTGGGGTCCTCCTGGGTCTTCTGACAGATAGTTGGCGCTGACACTGATGCCCACTGAGCCTGCAGGACTGCTTGGATGTCTCTGGCACTTGGTTGGGGCTGCTCGTCCACCATCCGGACTATCCTGTGTCACAACCTTTCATCAGTTCTTCTCTTCTGTCCACGTCCACCGTGCCATGGGGTGTAAACTTCTTGATTATGTTACGCACCATGGACAAAGGAACATCAAGATCTCTGGAGATGGACTTGTGACCTTGAGATTGTTGATACATTTTCACAATTTTGGTTCTCAAGTCCTCAGACAGTTCTCTTGTCCTCTTTCTGTCCTCCATGCTTAGAGCAGTACACAAAGACACACAATGTAAAGATTGAGACAACTTCTCTCCTTTGTACCTGGTTTCAGGTGTGATTTTTGTATTGCCCACACCTGTTACTTGCCACAGGGGAGTTTGAATGAGCATCAAATGCTGGAAAAAAAGTTATTTACCCACAATTTTGAAAAGTTGCCAACAATTTTGTCCGGACCATTTTTGGAGATTTGTGTGAAATTCTGTCCAATTTGCCTTTTTTGTTCCAATACATACAAAGGAAATAAACTTGAGTATAACAAAATGTGTGGAATTGTAATAATTTTGTGGTAAAAATACTTCATTTTCTGGAAAAATTTCAGGGGTGCCAACAATTACAGCCATGACTGTATATATCACAGAGCTCAGCTTCTCTCCTCTATCCTATACCCCTATATATCACACAGCTCAGCATCTCTCCTATCATATAACCCTATATATCACAGAGCTCAGCTTCTCTCCTATGATATATCCCTATATATCACACAGCTCAGCTTCTCTCCTCTATCATATATCCCTATATATCACACAGCTCAGCTTCTCTCCTCTATCATATAACCCTATATATCACACAGCTCAGCTTCTCTCCTCTATCATATAACCCCATATATCACACAACTCAGCTTCTCTCCTCTATCATATAACCTATATATCACACAGCTCAGCTTCTCTCCCTCTATTATATAACCCTATATATCTTCCTCTATTGCATCCTGTTTGCAGCTATATATATTACTGCTGTAGTTTTCTATTTTTGGGTCATATACAGTCTAGCACTTAACCCTACGCTCACCTAGCTCATCCAGCCATAATGTGCCTTCCCCCATATACCACTATAGACCAGCCTGTGGTCTCTTCTCATGTACAGTGTTAGTGGTCTCACTTCTTGTTCGCTTTTCAGACTTTAAAACTTTTTTGGCTTTGGAGAAACACTTCAGCCGGCAATGGTCTAGTGGGAATTGTTGCCAGGACACTTCCTGCTAAATGTTTATGCTGCAAATGGACATCATTATGGGGCCGCCCTCGAAATCCCCCCAATCACCCTGTACCATTTCCAAGCTTTGCTATTGTATACACATCAACAAGGGAACACATAACAGTGCACATTTTATTTTCCGAGGCTCAGATCCAGATGGAGACTAGAGCTGTTTACATGAATAATCGAGGCCCCTTCCTCCGGAGCTGATTAACCCTTCATCTCCTGGATATATCCAGTACGTCTTCAATGGTTTCATGTACTCAATAGTCAAAATAGTCACTCAGAAGTGACTCCATAATTTACATCTTAGATAGGTTTATGAATTACCTACATGGGCAGATCAGTGATGTACATTTCCTAGGCTTCAGTATGTATAGTTATCATCTAGTAGTAGGCGGCATGATGACAGGACTCATCGTAACACTGTCATGGCCCAAAGCCAATGTACTCAGTCACATCCTTTGTCTAACCAAGTGCAATGGATTGCAATAGAGAAATCTACAGGAAGACACAGATACCAGAATACCTTGTCTTGTGGACAGGCTCAGTATTCCTCACTAAGGCCTCATTCACACTACCATGTTACAGCTCATTGCTCTAAGCTGTATGGATCTGTGCAATGTTACAGGTAAATGGCGTGGTCATTGGCCACCGTGGCAGGGGCTTTGGCCATAAAATGTGTGTCTGTACCCTAAGGCCAGATAGATGGATTTTTTTGGGTCAGTTTGCAATGACTAATCTGCAATAGGGATCTGATTTGGGCCATGTATAAAGATGATATCGTTCTCTTCTTACTATTAGAATACATTTGTATCGTGCCCGCAGGTAAATCTCTGTACAATGAACACTGAAGACTTGCATTAATGATGTATCAGGTATCTGCTGAGGGTGAACCATGATAGACAGTAAGAGTCAGATATCTCCTGTTCAGTTCTCTATACAGTAAGCTTATTAAGGGTGTTCCCACCATTAAAGAGAACCTTTTACCATCAGCAACAAGTCCAGCTCTTTACATCATTTCATAGCCACCCCTCCACTGATTCCAGCACAGTGGGAATTTTCTCTCTCCCCCCCACCATACCTGAGCAATCACTGCTGTTAGTTTTGGTGCCTGATATACTATTTAGTCTCTGTATTGTCAGGAGGGCGGGGTCGGGCAGGAGCAGATAAGGGGTGTGATTCTGAGCGCTGACACTAGCTGCCTCTGATTGGAGCTCTGAGTCAAGCCCCTCTGTCTGACCCCGCCCACCTGACATTACAGGGCTGAAATAGCACATCAGAGACAAAAATTACCTTCACTTGTTGCTCAGGAATGGTGGGACTGAGAGAAAAAAATCCAACTGTGCTGGAATCAGTGGAGGGGGCTAATAACAGATGTAAGAACTAGAACTGGTGGAGGTGGTGAAAGGTTCATTACAGCATGAGCAAGGTTCACCATTTACATGTTATCAATAACTACCTAGTGAAGAGTTATGGCATTTACTTACACAGTATGGCGCCACCTGGTGTACAAGGCATATAGCAATGTGCACAATCCCCTGCTGGTGGACGCACATGCTCAGTCACTCTTACCACAGTCTGGTCTTTGTGTGTTCAGTGCGGGACTTGTAATAGGAAAAGCTCCTGCCCTGCTTGTCAGAGACTCTGTAGTAACATGGCAGAACATCTGAGCAGATTCTGTAATAAAGGACTATATTGTCAGATGCCAAAGGGGGAAGGAGACAGATTCTGTTCAGACTAACAGCCGCATCGCCAACTGCCCAAAACTACAACTCCCAATAGGCGATAGCTTTGCTACACCTAGAGAACCAAAGGATGGAGATCGGACCATAGTTAAATATCACACTGTCTGCTTTTCTGCTGCATTTCTGGTTATTAGAATTATTTTATGTGACTTTGATATATTTATGCAAAGATAAATCCTGTAGGAATATTAATAAGTCTTATTAATAGCCTCAGAGGGGATTTGCCAGCGTTATATTTGTCTGTGCATTATTTTCATTCCTTGGCGTGAGAGCGCGGGGTGTTGGGTCTGGCTCTCACGAGGTTGCGCTAATGATGTCTGAGAGGTTTGACAACTTTAATCTACATGAGTAATGGCCGCCTGCATGTATTCTGGTAAACTCCTACAACTAAAATTTGGCTCCAAAAGCCAGACACCTGCTTAGTGTAACACCACCAACAGGTTTCATTGGACATGGGGATGGTCAGGACTGAGGTGCCTGAAATAGTCTACGGACGGGGCCCCACGTAGCGTAAATGCCATGATTTTGCTGTGGCAGAAACTGGACGGCAAAAACCGCAGTGTTTTACATTCCCTGTAAAGTGGATGAGATTCTGGCTAATCCCATCCACACATTGCAGAAAAATATCTGCAGCGGACATGCCACGATCTCAAAAACCATTGCGTTTTTGGAAATCACAGCATGTCAATTATACCTTCAGAAACGCCGGCATTTTCCATATAGGTATAATGGAAGCAGAAAGACCACAGAGGAAATCTCAAACACAAAGGCAATGCATTTCCTGCAGCTTGCAACGTGAGGCCTTAGTCTAAGAGAGGTTTTCCAACCCCAAATGAATTTTTCATATTGATGAGTAGGTCCTCCGTATGTGATCTGTGGTGTAGATCAATAGGTGCAATATCTCCGCTCTTATTGCCTGCACACGCTCCCCATCCTGGAGGCTGCCAAAACAGCTGATTGGTGCCGGGTCCGGGTGTTGGACCCCAGAGATCACATCTGGTGGATAGGCAACCAGTATAAAACTTTGGGCCGGTGAAGATGCAAACCATTGAGAAGTATATTCTAAGCATGTTCTATAAGGCCACATGAGTTCCTGTATCTAGGCCAGTAGGCCATAAAGCCGGACCCTGCAGATGTATTAACCGCTGGTTCCGGACTGGACGTTTTTGGGTTTTTTCGTACTTGCGGTTTTGAGGCCTATAGCATTTTTTTCCTTTGGGTTATTTAAATAATTTTTGAGTTTTTTTGTGATAAATAGGGATTTATTTTATGTTGTTTTTATTTTTCTGTGTTTTTTATTTTTTTTAATATCTGAGAAAATGTAAACAAAAGAGGAGGGAAATGTTTTTGTTTTTCACATTTTTCATGCTTTTTTTTTTTTTAACAGCTACTAAAAAAATTTCCTCTTTCCGTGATGGTGATTTTTACTTTGGTGACACTTATTGTTGAGTCACTGGGGGCGGGGCTAGAACCTGTGATGGGGTTTGGTTGTGCCTGGGGGGGAGGGGGGTTACCTTTTTTTTGTATTATTTTTAATATTTTTTACATGTTGTGTCCCCAATAAGGTCGTAATAGACCTTTGGAGGGGCGTTTTACCTTTCTCTTTTATTTTTATGATTTCTCCTAGTAACAGCCGGAATCCCGATCCCACGGCTGTATGATTTTGTGGGGCAGGCTAACCTTGCGGGGACGTATAAAGTCTATGGGCGGTCTGGAAGTGGTTAATAGATCCCTTCCACAAGGTTTGCTGCCCTGGTCCTGTCTAAGCACCAGCACAGTCACAGCAGCCTGATGGCTGTCGATCCAGTCCTAATACTTTCGTCATGTTACACTGCCAAGTATAATACCGCCACCTAGAAAAATATTCCCATGCCTATTATCACCTATAATAGCAGTACCTTAAATAAAAGTGCTAAGTCTCATGTCCAGGGCTGTTGCCATGTAAAAAAGTGCTGTATCCAGTGCCAAATATAACAAGGATGGTTGCCAGATATAACAACGTCATGCCTGATGCCAAGCACAATAAAGCTAATGGCGCCAGATATAAAATGCCTGTCTAATGGCGAGTATTATAAAGCTACGATCACTTGGAGGGTCACCTATATGAAAAATGTATATGTACAGATGTAGCAAAGACAAAAACATTGAGTCAAGTTAAGACTCCGTTTCATAGTATTGTTAGCTGGTTATAAGGCAGGTTAAGATTTTCCTATATCTGTATATATTAAAATATAACCTATAGATATATTTTATTATAACATCTCATAATAACTAAGAATTCAGAAGACCTAAAGAAACCTAAAATATGGTGCGGTATAATAATAGTAATAAGGGCGCATAGACTGTAAGCTCTTGTGACCGGGCCCTCACTCCTGTTGTGTCCTCATAGACTGTAAGCTCTTGTGACCAGGGCCCTCACTCCTGTTGTGTCCTCATAGACTGTAAGCTCTTGTGACCGGGGCCCTCACTCCTGTTGTGTCCTCATAGACTGTAAGCTCTTGTAACCAGGGCCCTCACTCCTGTTGTGTCCTCATAGACTGTAAGCTCTTGTGACCGGACCCTCACTCCTGTTGTGTCCTCATAGACTGTAAGCTCTTGTGACCGGGGCCCTCACTCCTGTTGTGTCCTCATAGACTGTAAGCTCTTGTGACCGCGGCCCTCACTCCTGTTGTGTCCTCATAGACTGTAAGCTCTTGTGACCGGGGCCCTCACTCCTGTTGTGTCCTCATAGACTGTAAGCTCTTGTAACCAGGGTCCTCACTCCTGTTGTGTCCTCATAGACTGTAAGCTCTTGTGACCGGGGCCCTCACTCCTGTTGTGTCCTCATAGACTGTAAGCTCTTGTGACCGGGGCCCTCACTCCTGTTGTGTCCTCATAGACTGTAAGCTCTTGTGACCGCGGCCCTCACTCCTGTTGTGTCCTCATAGATTGTAAGCTCTTGTGACCGGACCCTCACTCCTGTTGTGTCCTCATAGACTGTAAGCTCTTGTGACCGGGGCCCTCACTCCTGTTGTGTCCTCATAGACTGTAAGCTCTTGTGGCCGGGGCCCTCACTGTTGTGTCCTCATAGACTGTAAGCTCTTGTGACCGGGGCCCTCACTCCTGTTGTGTCCTCATAGACTGTAAGCTCTTGTGACCGGGCCCTCACTCCTGTTGTGTCCTCATAGACTGTAAGCTCTTGTGACCGGACCCTCACTCCTGTTGTGTCCTCATAGACTGTAAGCTCTTGTGACCGGACCCTCACTCCTGTTGTGTCCTCATAGACTGTAAGCTCTTGTGACCGGGGCCCTCACTGTTGTGTGCATTGATGTATTACTCTGTAAGGTCTCCTTCTGTCTGTACTTTATAGGAATAAGCTCCGGGTCACATTACTACATTGTCATATTTGAGAATCTTCCACCAGGTAAACACTTGTATTCCCCATTAAATCTGGTAACTCTGCATTGTACCGTTCCTCTGTTATTCCTCCTGAATATATTTACGAGTATGTTGACTATTGGATGTTACCGTTCCCCTTGTTAAAGGGCCATATCCATATGGCTAGTACTGTTTGGACAGTGTGAAATGTGTAGGGACACGTCCCCATCTGGTAACACCCAACATAGAATTAGATGTAGAGTCTGTTACATATTTACTATCATAGGGATCAATCACTGGATTATTAGTGAGATTATAGAATTATTATTATAGAATTAGATGTATAGTTTACTATATATTTACTATCATAGGGATCAATCACTGGTTTTTCTCATGAATTCTTACTATGACTGTCTGCCATTTATAAAGGAGTGAAAGTCGGGCTAAGAAGTCGGAGATGGTGGTTTGGTTTGAATTCATCGTTCTGTCGGCTTTCCCGGTATGTGCCCCGGTGATGAAGATATTGTTGCCCTCAGTTTTGGCACTGCCAGAAGCGCGGGACTTACAGCCTAGTGTCATCACTGATCTGTGAGGACCCCCCTGACAGTACAAGTCTATAGAAGAGTATTGAATTCAGTGCACTGTTGGTTTTCTATCGGTATATAATACTGTACATCAATGGGGATGTGAAAGGTTCTCTTTAAGTTAAGGTTTATGGCCGGGGTATAGCCATGAGAGGGCAGACATGTGCACAGGCTACTTGGACAGAGCCCCTATATTCCACTCTGCCTTGGACAGGGATAGGGCAGCAGAACCAATCTGTGCCCTGGGTAGAGGGCAGCCTAGCTACAACTATGGTTTGTAGATCTGCTTATGACTAGTCAGCCTTGGTGCAGGTCCCCCTCCTGCAGAGACACACATGCTCCAGGAGGTCCTGTACCTCATTACAACTGTGACATTCCACCCATTCCACCAAATTACTGCCCACTGGGCGAGCAAGTGAGCACATGGAAACTCAGAGCTGCCCAACGTGTGGTTTCCATGTGCCGGCACCCTCCCTATATCTTACGTTATGTATCTGATTGGCTTAAAGGGAGGAACCCATTTTGAGTATGGTGTGGGGCAGAGGGGGGCGACATAGCTGGCAGGCAGCCCATCATAGTGTCAGAGCGGCTGAGTGGTACGTCTCCAGCTATGAGCTCACACCGCTGATATTCCACAGGGACACCGCGTGCGTTATATCCAGCTAACAAGTGGGTTACATGAAAGTCTGTTCCTGGATGCGGGGAGGGTGCGAGCTCTGCACTTAATAAACTTCACAGGAACATCCAAAATAGACTTTAGCCGAGAGCAGAGACAATGATCGTAGAAGAAGATTGGAGTATGGAGGTGGGGGCTCTAAACAAGGCTTAGTAAGGTGAAATTATAGACATATACTGGATATTTGCTTCCTTGCCCAAGATGGCGTCATATTTATAACCTTCTCCTGCCAGTCCCCCCCAATTACACCTTCAACAATCTAAAACAGATGTCTGTATTATGTGCCCATACATATCAAACTTATAGTTAGGTGTGTGCTTGCGCCAAGCTATAGTGGCTGTAGGGGATTCAGTCACACCCGGCCATGGTGCCAATGACCTGCAGCGGTTACAGGTCTTGGTTACAGGTCGGTCACTTATTTAATAAATTATTCTCTATAATATAACAATTCTTAGAACTCTTCCTTGTGTTGACCCTCAGTTATTCCTCCAAGAAATTTAGGAATACATTCAAAACAGGGTGTTACCAGTGACAAATCAGTGCAGACAGTGCCAGTCTGTGTAGCGACACATCCCTTTAACAAGGGGAATGCTAAAACCTCATTTCTTGGAGGAATAACAGAGGAACAGCACAACATATACTTTATAAGAATAGATGTTCCAGAATTCATGGATAATACAAGAATTAACTAAAAAGTCATGTCAGGAGAGGGAACGAGACCTGATTGTGCCACCCTTGTGCCCCTGACCAGGCTGCCTGTATCCTGGTGTTGTCTTCTCCATGGCCTGTGTCTGTTTTGCTTCTGAGTCTAATTTATTTCGAATCTGACCCTTCACATCTTCATTTATTCCCAATATTCTTCATAAACATAGCACAAAGTACGTGACTCAGTGTCGATGGAAACTGACCGTACGAGACAACAGTTATGTGACATTAGTAGAGATGATGAACTAACCAAATTCTTTCTAAATTTTCCAAAAGTTCTGGGTTTGACCCGATCTCAAATCTTTTGGGTTTTGTCACCCACAAATTACTATTTTACTCTGTGGACTCTCCAGACTCCAGAGTATAAATGGAGGCCCAGGGAAGTTGCGGATACATAATAAGCACTCTCCTGGGCTCCTCATTGTGTCCTGCACTCCCTCAGGGTCCTCTTCCGGCCTCCTAAGTGACTTCACAGGCCCCTGGGGACCACTGAGTCTGTGACAAATGTATATTTTCATGCAAATACCTTGAAGCACACCTGCGGCTTCAGAGCCAGCCACTTATTCATCTATGCATATAAAATGTGTCTGAATATGGAGCATAAGAATTAATTCTCATTGTCACGATGTGACGTTCACTCCTCTGGAATGTGCTTTGATCCCAGGAGGTTGTCCTCTCACCTCCATTACAGCTGGAGACCGTATTGTCTAGCCAACTAAATCTTCTCCCATCTTATATTAACATAATGTCAGCCTGACCAGAGACACAGTCATTGACCCTTCTCTTTGAGCTTATGTGACCTCTATAAATATAAGAGTGAACCTCTCCAGGCATTGACATTGTGAAACCTTCTCAAGGCATTCTGAGGCTCAGAGAAAACTTAGGTGAAGATCATCTACTCAACAAAATCTCTTGAGCTGTGGAGAGTGCCAGCTTTCAGAAATGATAGACCCTGGGTGCCGTTTCAGGACGTAGAAGAAAACAATAAGGCCTCACACAAGAATTGGAGCATTTTCTTTTTTTACAGTGCGAACGTTTGAGCTGTTTTGGCAGAGATTCTCAACAATTGACCGAAACTTGGCAGAATCAAAGACACGAGGACTTGACCTTCATGTGCTTTATAATCAACTTTTTCTGCAAGAATTAGAATAATTGAGGAATAGAACATTTTTCATAAAAAGTCATCAGACTTCCCTCCCTTTTCACTGGTGCTGTATCTCAAGGTGAAGGAAACTTCTATGCAGATGCATAGTCTATACGAGGGTCCCCACCTATCCTGTGCCAGTTATAATATCATGATAAACAAGGGACTTAAAGCGCAGGGGGGTTGTGGAGCAGGGGAGCTAGTGGATGATGTACAGGCGCTCATCCCCAACACCCACAAGGGTTATTTTACAGGACGACAATTTAACTATCATTATATTTTTAGCTTGTGGGATGAAACCAACGTGAACATGGAGAGAACATACAAACTCCATGCAGATGTCACCCATGGTCAGATTTGAGCCACTGTGCCATCTTCTTATGTGGCAAAGGGGTGTTTGGGCTTCCTGGTCCAGGTGAGACTGCTACATCTGCACACTGTCTAGCTGCGGCCCTGTTCTACCCTACTGTAAGTCAGGTACTATCTTTAGCTTCCACCTGTAATCTCTTCTGATGTGAATCAAACCCAACTTTACACTTTATTCTAACAAAATCTGTAATTTTAAAGCCAGTTCCATCAACTAAACAAAATTTCCAGTCTTTACAATCTCGTACACTGCTTTATTAGTCGCCGTCTTAACTAACCCCTAACTCTAAAACTCTTTTAATCATCCTTTGTTCTCAGTTGAGATACTGATAACCTTTCAAGGATATGCAAAGAATTTTCAGTTCTGAAACCTCCTAAAATTCCTTCATACACTTTACCTCCCAGTAAAACACTTAAAGATCTTGTCTGGTGCACATTTGCCCATCAGGTGTCGTAGAGAGGAGGCCGCCAGTTATTACACCCTCTGTTAGCCATAGCAGTTATGAAGAGTTGCTCTTACTTTTGGGAACCAAACATTGGATTCTGCATCACATCATGAAGACTTGTGACCACCCTCAATCGGCTTCTCATCATGTGACCTGCTTAATACTAAGGGTTTGTCAAATCCAAGACCAACAAATTCACTCTAAGACATTTGCAAACACTTTGGATCTCCTCAGTAATTTACAGTAAAGTTGCACCAAGGCCATCGAGTCCTCTTAAGAACATCTTCATAAAGCTCTTAAGTCTCATCTTCAGTAACCTGCATGGAAGATCCTCCTACACAACAAGCTGTTTGGCAATTTTTGTGACAAAATGCGCTTTATGTTCCCTTAGTTACTAAAGGTGGCCAAAGACATAACAGCAAAATGAGCCCAACTTGCCAATGGTGGCAGAGCCGGCCGACTATCTTATTTATTGGGGAGAGTCTGCTTCCCCTCCATAGATGAGGGTTCATGCTCTGCTGAGCCAAACATGCATATGTATGTTCAGTTGCGAGGAATAGGTGTTGGTTGCACTTACTTTTCAGCAGTATGGCCATGTTTATTCCAATACAACCACAACCCTGTCTGGTTTGGTTTTGTTATTGGCCTTTTTCTTGGTAAATGCAATAATTCAACCTCTGGAACAATATTCTAACTACTGGGCAACTTTGGACTTTTATTGGCCATATCAGGACTAATACCTTGTCACTCTCTACTCTCTAGCCCCAACAGAAGAACCGTTTTGCACCTACCAATAACGTATGAAGGTTTGGAGTCAATGAATTACAGGGAAGTTGATGATGCACTTGATGGACTCCACTAGATTAGCTAAGAACCAGAGATCTCCTTGTACACTATGTATTATCCAGTAGATTGGTGAGACTACCATACTTCACCCACCAGTTTCATTGTCCGAAAGCTGGCCATATACATTAGACTGAAGGCAGCCAAACTCACCTATTTTGCTAGGACCAGGCAACTGTCTCTTATGTGTAGGGGACGTTCTAAAGTTACTACTATCTGTCAAGTTGGATTTCTGTATGTTCCATCCTTTGTTCTAGAGAGATAAGACACTGCCAAGGGATTCTGGAAGTGGCTTACTCCTTGCTTTTCCCTGAAAATACATGTATGCTGCTGAACCAAGTGTATGTGTTTATGGGGGAGTCGGGAGGAATAGCTGCAGGACAAACAGGTACTTTACCAGCAGATATAGAGATCGGTAGGTTAGTACCCGAGAGACAAGCTGCCGCCATTGGCTTCTTCTGTTCCTCCTGTTAAAGGCACATGTATTCTTTGCCAAGCTTAGTGTACAGGTGTATGTTGTGGTCAGAAGGAATAGCTTCTGTATACTGTACTGTAGCCTCAGACTTATCCTAATTTAAGGTAGTGATTTTTATGTGTTTTATGCATTGTGTTAGACTCTTCTATTTCACAATGTGACATTTTGGGTTGCCCTGTGGCTCAGTTCTGTTTAGTATCACAGCCAGTTATGTAATAAGATCGGACATCACAGAGGATGGTGAGATAGCAGTAATGCAGGAGACCAGATGTCAATTCTCATACATACGAGGAACAACTGAAAATCACATCTTGTACAACCCCCCATAAGACATTTGTTCACCGGCCGAATATGAAACATCTGTCCATTCCAAGATACAAGGCGCAGCCTGCTAAAAACTGCAAAAAAACAGAATAAGTCCCTAACAGAGATCTGAATATCCATAATTATCATTTTAGGTCCAGTATTTCTGTGATGTTTAATTTTATAGTGCATTTGTGTAGAAAAGTTCTCTTATTCTGGAGCATTATATGGATGGCCCTGGTAACCAGTCTTGGGTTGCATTAGTTCCAGACAGAAGCATAACTAGGAAAGACCTGGTCCCATAGCAAGCTTTTATAGGGCCACCCAAGCCCCCACATGGTATAAAGCCCTCTTTACTGACCCCCACATGGTATATTGCCCCCATATTGACCTCCATAAAATATATTACCTCCTTTATTGGTCTTTATTAGCGTCCCCATTACAGGCCCTCAATCAGAAAGAGCCCCCCTGTAAGACTTCCAAACAGTAAGTGCCCCCATACAGTAAATGCCCTTGTTACAGACCCCCATAGAGTAAGTGCCCCTTTAACAGGACCCCATATACTGGACCCCACAGAGGTACTATAGGCTGCTACCAGTGGGTTACTCCACCCATCCCCACTTCTGTCCATGGACTGCTCCATTTCGGCCTCATGAGGGTGTCGCATATCCCTGAACAGTGTTAGGATGCAATGTTGAATGTCAGAGCCCAATGTGTAAGGATAGAATCCAGGCACTCAATTGTATGCTATACATGTGCTTTATTCAGTGCGTCACATTGGTATAAACAGGTGGTGCAATCCAAAATTGTCACATAAATGTTTTTGGACCTTCATCAGACCGGATTGCCTTGGTAAAAACAAATTAAGGAATGGAGCTTGTAGAAAGACAGCGGTTATACCACTGAGGACCCAATGTGTGATGCCCTCTAGAGGACTAAGGGAAAGCAGCCATGGACAGGAGTGGGTAAGTGAAAATCGGCCATTACCTGCTGGATTACATCCTATTAAAAAAAAAAAAGAAAGTAGCGGTATATCCTTCCCTGGTTCCAGGAGAATGGGAGAGGAACATGCAAAGAAGATCTCCTAGGGAAAAAGAAGAGAACTTGCTCTAGCGCCACCTTCTGGAAGGTAGCTCCTACCAAGGTTGGACTTCTTTACATATTCCTTTCTAATTCTTGTGTAACTAACGCAACCCAAGACTGGTTTCCATGGCCAACCAAGTAATGCTCCAGAATAATAGCAGCAGGGGAGAGGGGAGGGTTAGTCTGTATATCTTGTATACGCCAGGCTTATACTGCATGGAGTAAGATGTAAGTTATACTAATTCAAGGCACATCTGACATCTGCTCAGTATGTCAAGCATATCTATGGGGCCTCATATATGTGATATATGATAAAAAGTGTCCTTTTGGCATATGCATAGACAGGAGGATACAGTAAAAAAAAAAAAATTTAATATTCTGCACATATGTTCAGCGTGCATGAAGGAAACCATGAACGT
This sequence comes from Leptodactylus fallax, assembly GCA_947044405.1. Lineage (NCBI taxonomy): Eukaryota > Metazoa > Chordata > Amphibia > Anura > Leptodactylidae > Leptodactylus > Leptodactylus fallax. The sequence goes on along the minus strand of CAMRHE010000137.1, from coordinate 1,143,980 downwards.
ATACCTCTGAGCTATCCGCCTGCGTCCCTATACACCGCACTGTCTGTACATATGTTTGTGGATTCCTCTAGGTGACTACGAGGATATCCAGAGGGATCTTTAATTATGACCTGAGATTGACCTCCCTACATAAGTAGGCTCGTACTGTTTCCAAATGCCATCCAGAATTAGACTGCGGAGGTTTCGGCGTGTTCGTAGACATTTCTACACGGCGAGCTGTTTATTGTGAGATTGTCAGAGCGTAATGAGAGCGCTCATTCTTCTAACATCTTGTTTATTTCACATCCATTATACTATGCAACCTTCCATGAACATCCTGGATGACATCATATCTCTGCACTACACGAGCTGGGGCTTCTCAGCTGCATGGATTCCTATCCAAAATTCCTGTGAGGATGTTGAGGATATCCTTTTAGGCAGGACACGGTAAGGAATTAAAGGGGCATAAAACCTAAGTTACAAAGGTTAGAAAACGACAAGTTATAAGTGGATACATGTAAATATTTCCCTGGGTCCAAGAAGGGGATATATGAGAGATAAAGCAGTGACCATGTTGGCATTCACTGCACACCAAGGGGGAGGACATGGGCGGCCTTGGTTTTGGGTGTATGTGACCTGATAGGAACTAAAGCGAGGTCTCTCTTGCCCTGAAGTACACCCTACAGCCATGTGGCACACCTGTTAGATGGGCACCATGTAAGGGTCTGTTCACACTCCCATTATTCAATGTCCGTTACGCTCATCCGTCACAGGACATCAATGGATGGAGCGCCTCCGTCTGGTGTCCATCTGCATTCACTCCCCATGTAAAAAACATGACAGAATCTTTCTTCTCTGTTCTTTCTTCCGTCATGTTTTTTTTACTTTTCTAATGGAAAAAAAAAGTCCTGCCCAATAACATGGTGTGAACATCCCCCAACACTGCATCTCTCCTCCAGCAGACGTCCCCAGCTCGCTCAGTACATACTTGCGGTTTTATTATACCCTTAGAGCTAGTCCACCATTCATGAAAGGGAGCGTCACTAGAACAGCCCCGCATGTAGACAGGTAAGGTCACCTGAATGACACGCGTCCCCTTGTAAATCGCTGCCTTTCCTTCTCAGATATCACTGTTTTTGTCAAAATACAAATGAATTCTTTGGAGCAACAAGGGCATTGCGGCTACTTCTTTGGTGCAATGACAATGACCTCATTTCTCCAAACAGCTCATTTGCATATCAGCAAAAAAGTGATATGTCAGCAGCAAAGGCAGCGAGAGGAAAGCATGGTGTGATTGAGGTGACCCTACTCTAGTCTCCTTACATTATGTATGTACTAATAGGGACTGCTAGGTCCCCGGTATGACGTGTCTGTTCCCTGGTGTCCTTATCACTCTATAGTTGTATTGACTACTCAACTATGACAAACAGATCTTTAATGATATATTCTTTAGTTGTCAGCGAGTACAACCTACTAAATGCCATACATCATGTGGACGGATTTTAAGAATAAAAACTCCAAATTCCGTCCACCCATTCAAAAGATACGCCCCCTGGTGGGTTATATGTGACTTAGCTCTTATTCACCAAATGGGCGGAACCCTTTACTTTGTATGAGAAAAACAAAAGGTTACGGCCCACTTGGGGAATAAGAGCTAATTTACATATAATCTTCCAGGGGGCGTATCTTTGGAATGAGTGGACGGATTTTAATAATAAAAACGCCAAATTGATCAGGAGCCCAACGAGAATCAGATAATGCAGGGCATTTAGTAGGTTGTACTTGGGGGCAGGTTCAATTTAATATGTTTATTAGTCATATACAATGGGGTCATCCTGGTCTTATACAATGTGATCGTATACAATGGGGTCATCCTGGTCTTATACAATGTGATCGTATACAATGGGGTCATCCTGGTCTTATACAATGTGAAAATATACAATGGGGTCATCCTACTCTTATACAATGTGATAATATACAATGAGGTCATCCTGGTCTTATACAATGTGATCGTATACAATGAGGTCATCCTGGTCTTATACAATGTGATCGTATACAATAGGGTCATTCTGGTCTTATACAATGTGATCAGATACAACGGGGTCATCCTGGTCATCTATAATGTGATAATATACAATGGGGTCATCTTGGTCATATATAATGTGATAATATAAAAGGGGGTCATCCTGGTCTTATACATTGTGATCATGTACAATGGGGTCATCCTGGTTTTATACAATGTGATCATCATGCTATATACAAAGTGTTAATTTTATTATATACAATTATGGTATCCTTCTCATATACAATAGGGTCATAGTGGGCATATACCATGAGGTCATTCCCCCTCATGTACAGTGGGGTCACCCTGGCCATATACAATGGGGGTGATCTTTTGTAGTTTGGGTCATTAGACATAGCAAGGACAGGTCACCATGATATGGGCACACAAATTACACTTGCATGAATCTAGGCTTAGACACTTTTCTACCCACTTCAACCATTTTGAGTAATGTGCAGATAAAGGGACATAACTAAGCGAGAGTTGCCAAATGCACAAAATCTATAGAAGATCTTGGTGTCCAGTATTGTAAAGAGTTAGCATAAATTAGACAATAGTGAGTTGCTCCACATTTGCCATGCACCATCTGGATATATTGAGCACCATTTTGCATACATCCTATTATACTACATAAAAGTTTACCAATCGTTCTGTCCCATTGTATACATATTACGCCTATAGCATTAGTAACATAAAGATGTACGTAGGACTAGAACTACACATGACAAAGCCACAGTACCCCATGTGCAGAGCGTGCAGTGACATAGTACATGAAGTCATACTCACAGGCTCGGAATCGATTCTCTCCGTTGTTCCCGGGGACATCATCGCTGTAGACAGTGGTCATGTTCCCCTTCTCGCAGTGGTTAGTGCATCGGTCACCCACACAGTGCACACGACATATCATAGGTGTGAACATCACTCTGACCTTCTCCACCTGTCCAGAGGCTGGCGTCCACCCCAAGCAGCAAAGAGACACAGAAAGCAGAATTAGTTTCCCCTCCATATTGACCTCTCACCCCCAGAGGCCCCGGTGGATTGCTAGCTCTTGGGGGGCCTCAGGGAGTGGGCTTTAGCTTTCTTCTTGGGGCTGTGTTGGTTTTTTGCAGAGATTATGTTCTTCCTGAACTCCTCCTGCCTCTAACGTAGAAGGAGAAAGGAGGGAGAGATGGAGGGGGAGAGATGCGGGCTCCTCTGGGGTCTGGTGCTCTTAGGCTCTCCTCATATGGGAGAACAGAGACTTGGACTGAATGACACTCTGACTTTATTACAGCAAAGAAAGTTAGAAAAAAAGAGGGAGAGTGCGAGAGGACGGATGAGGGAGTGACAGAAAGCGAGTTCCACAGCGTGCTGGCTACAATATGAAATGTGGATCAACTAATTAAAAACAGTCACTGGGCAGCCGTCCAACAACAATGTTTACAAGGGTATCCCGTCAGCCATTACTAGGGCTCACATTAACCCCATTCACTCCAAAACATTTACTTTACACTCTATAGTAACAGATAACAGCAAGGGCAACACAGAGAGAGCACAGCCCAGTACCATGTCTGATCACTCCAATCATCTTCAGTATTACTCACACTCACCTCCCACATAGGTCATGTATGTCAGGTGTCATCGTCACATTCGGAGGTGACACTTCATTCCGTGACACCATGTACAGAGACTTTAATTATCCGTAAAAATGTAATCACAGAACAATCGATGCTACAGATAATTAAATATCACTGCAAATATCTACCGAGTGCGGAAGTTACTTGATATACTACATGTTGGGACCCTCTGTATAGCACCCTACACAATACTATTCTGAGTGCCGCATACAACTATTATCTACCATGTACATAGGCGCAACTTATAGCATAGGTTATCAGTATGAGATTGGTGGAGGATCAATACCTGGTACCCCAATAACCAGCTGATATCTGTACAGTGTACAGAGCAAGGAGCTGTGAAGTGACTTACCTGCCATTTAAAGGGAGCCTGTTATCAGACCCCATCATATCACCCCAGCCCTGCAGATAGATAGGTTAGTGTCACCAGACCCAGCATATCATCCCAGCCCTGCAGATAGATAGGTTAGTGTCACCAGACCCAGCATATCACCCCAGCCCTGCAGATAGATAGGTTAGTGTCACCAGACCCAGCATATCACCCCAGCCCTGCAGATAGATAGGTTAGTGTCACCAGAACCAGCATATCACCCCAGCCCTGCAGATAGATAGGTTACTGTCACCAGAACCAGCATATCACCCCAGCCCTGCAGATAGATAGGTTAGTGTCACCAGACCCAGCATATCACCCCAGCCCTGCAGATAGATAGGTTAGTTTCACCAGAACCAGCATATCACCCCAGCCCTGCAGATAGATAGGTTAGTGTCACCAGAACCAGCATATCACCCCAGTCCTGCAGATAGATAGGTTACTGTCACCAGAACCAGAATATCACCCCAGTCCTGCATATAGATAGGTTAGTGTCACCAGAACCAGCATATCACCCCAGCCCTGCAGATAGATAGGTTAGTGTCTCCAGAACCAGCATATCACCCCAGCCCTGCAGATAGATAGGTTAGTGTCTCCAGAACCAGCATATCACCCCAGCCCTGCAGATAGATAGGTTAGTGTCACCAGAACCAGCATATCACCCCAGCCCTGCAGATAGATAGGTTAGTGTCACCAGAACCAGCATATCACCCCAGCCCTGCAGATAGATAGGTTAGTGTCACCAGAACCAGCATATCACCCCAGCCCTGCAGATAGATAGGTTAGTGTCACCAGAGCCAGCATATCACCCCAGCCCTGCAGATAGATAGGTTAGTGTCACCAGAGCCAGCATATTACCCCAGCCCTGCAGATAGATAGGTTAGTGTCTCCAGAACCAGCATATCACCCCAGCCCTGCAGATAGATAGGTCAGTGTCACCAGACCCAGAATATCACCCCAGCCCTGCAGATAGATAGGTTAGTGTCACCAGAACCAGCATATCACCCCAGCCCTGCAGATAGACAGGTTAGTGTCACCTGAATCAAACAGAGCTTTTCCCTTGTGAATCAGTGCCTATTCTGCCGAGATATCACCAATTTTGTCAATATGCAGGCGCTGCCATTGCTTCTAAGAGCTCATTTTCATATTGACAAAAATGGCATAAAATTGCGCCTTCCTGCCACAGACATCATCAGCCTGAATGGTGGAGAAGGGGACTAGCTTTGTGATCCGCCATTGCATTCAACTTTAGGACACAGATTCTTCTTAGGAGACCTGTAGCCTTGGCTTCTGTTATGAACGGCCATCTTGATCAGCTGGTGCTACATAATGCTTCATTGCTCCTTTATTGGTGGGAAATTGATCATTTGCTGACAGCTTCCCCCATGAATAAGACAGATTTGCTAAGGGTACCAGCAGTGGGATACCCTGTGATAAGATTAATGTCTGACAGAAATGGATTGTCCTTAGTAGATCTTCCTTGTAAAGTCTCCGTGCTTGAGTTCTTCTATAAGGAACTATACAGTAAACTATATTAATTCTAGCGTAACTGATCCACTTTATGCATCTGATGTACCTTCCACTTTTCCACTTCTTTATAGGATTTTGGCAGAAAACATAAGCACAGTATCTACTTCTTGTTTGTACCTGGGGCACAAAATACATCTACTATACACATCAGTCGTAAAAGTATAAGAAATGCCAAGAAAACCCTGAACTGAATCCGATGACAAATGAGCAGGGATAGTAGGTTTGCAAGAAGTAGGGGTCAAATAGAGGGCTGTATGACTGCAGGATCAGACTACACAGGGTTTGTTTGTAGTCTGTTACCATGGAGACTCTAAGATATCTAAGTCTATAGGAACACAACTGTCGTGTGTATGTGTCTGGTCCTTGGTAAAACGGCATAGACACTACATGGATACTATCTGTGTGCCGCCCACGCCTCCTTGGACCCATTCCATTCATCTAGTGAGCCCGGGGTGTCAAACAAACAGGCATACGACCTGTCTTGACTTTTGCCCTGGGCTCACTGCGGCATACATGGGCCCATGATAACACATGGCCATGTGTATGGGGCCATAGAAATAAATGAATCAGTCTGCTAGCCATGTAAAACACCCAAGAGGCCAGAAGAGGACCTCGAATGAGCTCAGGAGAGGGCGTAAAACAGCACGGACAGCACATGTATGACATCCACGCCTCCATGGACCCATTCACTTCATTTGATGAGTCTGGTCTGCAAAATGGACAGGTATAGGACCTGTCCTGAGTTTTGCCCTGGGCTCGCTGTGGCATATATGGTCGTGTGTATGGGCCATGCAAAGAAATGGGGCAGTATGCTAGCTGTGAAAAACACCCAGGAGGCCAGAAGAGGACCCCGAGGGAGTGCCATGAAGGAGCCCAGGAGAGGTGAGTATAAGTCATGTTATATTTCCGCACCTCTCTGGGCCTCCACTTATTATTCTCTGAAACCCCAGAATATAATAATAGCGCTTCTGGTTTGGCCATAAAATTAAACAGACGGGTGAACTACGTGAATATTCATGAAGCAACTCTCGTGTTCACCCATCTCTACATATAACAGATAAGACTTTATTCACATCTGATTTGCTTTTTAGTTGTTCTGATTTGTTATAGGAGTAATGGCAGCTCCGGATCTGTTGCATGACGGACACAAACAGAGCACAACGGACCCCACTGACTATATTAGGGCCTATCAGGTTTCCATTATGGGCCTGGCATTTTACCAGAAAAATAGCACAATATACTGGGAATTCTTAATGAAATCTGTGACGGAGACTCCTAAGACAGATGTGAACGTAGCCTTGTACTGACAAGCAGATACCATATACGTATATATCGAGCACTACCTCATATCTGGACTACTAAGCCGAGCAGCAGATCCTACACCATATTCTTATATTTATAACACTGTCAAGCAAAGTATTATTTTTCTATTCACGCATTTCAGCCGAGCCAATAAACCAAACACAATCTCTCCAGAGTCTTCAGAGCCACCTCATAAAGTCAGTATGTCCATGACAACTATTTTATGCTATTTGTATTCTAGTATGTGGTGGAAAAAGCGCACAGAGCCCCATCCCTCCTTTGTTGTTTCTCAGACTTCGAAGAATAAAATGGAGCATGATGACTCCGTACTGCCACGTAATGCGCGCTTACATGGGATGAACCACAACGTCCTGGGATTTCCAATACTCTCAGAAGAAAGTTGAAGTCATTGGGGACTAGAACGCTATTAAGTCGACCATGACAACCAATAAGATGCTTTTGTTCTATTCTGAAAATGATATTTGGGATGTGATTGTTGCCTCGGGTAACATCAATATATACATCTCAGCTAGAATGGCTGTTGCCTGTCCATAAAAGCCATGACTTTGTTGGCTGGATTACCTCTTGTATAGGCCAGAAGTGAGTCTTGATACTATAAACCTGTAAAGACAATTTGTAATACTATTCTGTAGGGTCCAGTCCATAGGACAACAGACACAAACTCCTTTTTTCAGTAGGACTGATGACCAGAGACTGCTGGGATATGCTTGGCATGAAGGAAGCGTGAGCAGCCATCGTGTATGCATCATGCAGAACATTGCGCAGGCTGGAAATTATAGGATACTTTTGCCTATCGTACATCAAACCTCTTTGTTGTAGGGGTACGAATAGAGGGAATGGGGAGAAAAACATTCAGACAAAAAATATTATGGACCATTGCTGATTCACACACACTTATTCATCTTGCAAAGTGAAATCTTGTGCTGTTAAAAGAAGTATTCTGGGGCTTTTACATTGACGGTCTGTCCTTAGTCCCTGATGAACAGCTGACTGAACGGGCTGTGGCTCTCGAGTGAGTAATATCCTTCAGTCATGTGAACTTTCTGTAGCTCAGTCCCATTTATTGATCATAAGAACTTGCAGACTTACAGACGGTGCAGAGCTTAAATCCTTGCCAGGCCAGGTGGGCTCTCTTCTTCTTCTGGTTTGATTTCTTGCCACACTGATAAGACCCTTGTTACTGTGGCCAGAAGAAAGCATGTGCTTTTCTGGGGCCACAATTCTAAACTGGCAGGTCATCCTGGGATATGCAAGACTTGAGAGTTAGTGTCTTACCATCGTCTTACCATTTCTTAGCCAAAGATGTTTCAGATTATGTATCCGCCAGCTCTACATGTAACTTAAACTAGTCCTCTAAGGCAAAACCTGCTGGACTTTGTCTGCCTCTTCTAGTTCTGATTCCCCTTGGAAACACATCGGCATGGACTTTGTGACTGACTTGCCTCATTCTGCTGCCTGTACCAATATCTGGGTTATTGTGAACTGTTTCTCAAAGATGGCACACTTCATTCCCCTGTCTGACTTACCCTCATGGTCTACCTCTCCATATTGTCTTAAACCGGGGTTGTAATTCATCTCAAAATTTTGTGGTCTACTGGACATTAAGCTGGACTTCACCTCTGCCACAGTCTAGTGGCCCAATGGTTAAGTAGAGCAGGTCAGCAAGGTCCATGAGAACTACCTTCCTGGGTCTAAGTTCTCTTACAATAATCATGCTGGGGAATCCACAGGTTTCTCTCCATTTGTCATCATTTATAGTCTGCATATAGTTCCGGCCTCCTCAAAAGTTCCTGCTGTCAACATTAAATACAGAAATTTTCTTTGTATTTGGAAATAGTCCAAGACCGTGATGGTGCAAGCTGCTTTGTTATGAAGAGATATGTAGACAAGAAACTAAGACTTCTTCAGTAATCTCTTGGAAATTGTATCTGGCTGTCTTCGGGGAACATTTGCTTGAAGCTTTCTTCTTACAAATTTGCTCCTGGGTTCCTTGGTCCCAAGCTATGCCTGCCTATCTCTCTTGCTCAAGCCTATGATTCTCAATAGGTTCTCCAAGTCCTCCACTGCCACATCTGCTTTTACTCCTGTTGAACCTCAAGATGAGTATGAGGTTAAAGACATTTTTGACTGTAAGAAATTTGGAAGAAGAATTCTTTATTTAGTGGACTGGAACACCAGAAGAGAGCTCATGGGAACCTGCACAAAACAAAATTGCATTTTTGTCTGTCCTTGTCCCTGACAGCTGAACTGTGTACTTGTCTGACTACCTGTTACTGACCTCGGCCTGTTTCTGACTTCTGAACCTCTGCTACCTGCCCCAACCTCCTTCTTCCACTGTGACTGTGCATGAACTCCACATGCCCAAACCTCAGCCCATAGCTGGCTACTCTCTTTCCACACCCCTTGGTGCCTCACACTGGTGTCTCTTGGCCCTAGGCCAGCTATCACCAATATAGGGACAACTACAAGAGGAAGCAACCTGGTGGTCTTCCTGCAGCTAATATCAAAAGCATGTATAGGGGTCACTTGTATTATGCTGTTTTTGGAAGTGAATGAAGAGAGCCACCTCTCTTCATGTGTAATACAGCACGAAGCAGGTCCTCCAAAGAGATAGACACTCTTTGTAACCACTGTCCCCTCTAGCTATGAGATAAGGATCACTAACAGGGGGTATGAAAATGTTTTCTTCTAAACTGGACAACCTCTTTAAATGAATTACATCATGGCGAAAACCCCTGACCATATGCCCTATTCTGACATATGGGAGTCAAAGAGAAGGTCTCTCAATTGTGAACCCTCTCTAGGACTCTGAATGTTCTGGTGTACGGAAGGCCATTACATGTTGTATACCAGAAGAGTTGGGAGTCAAGTCATGTTGCCATGTTGGTTCCCATTGAGAAGGGCTGTTGGTTGTGAGGCAAACCCTTTAATCCAAGTGAATGTTCGCACTGCTCTTCTGCCATTTTAGGCAGAGCAAAGAAGAAAATCTTTCTTGACGTTTTAGGAAGTCGTATATATACTTTACGGAAAAACTTAATCAGTATAGTCTTGAGGAAAGAAAGGAAAGAGGGACGTGATGGAGACCATTAAATGTGATAAGTAAAGCTCAGGAGAGAAGTGTTTTTTAATAAAACTGCACACAGGAACAAGGGGACACAATCTGAAATCAGTGGGAGGGAAGAAACAATGTCAGGGAATATTATTTCACTGCAAGAGCAGTCGAGGCTTGGAAAAAACTTCCAGCAGATGTGGTTAGTCAATCTCCAGTAAGTGAATGTAAGGCTATGTTCACATCTCCGCAGGAGACTCTGCTGCAGATTCTGCCTAAAATCGGCGGAGAGAAAAGTCCTGCACGGCAGAGCCCATTATAGTCTATTTTAGTGGACGGGCTCTCTGTTGTTTGGGTTCCCATGCGGACCTGAACCACTGAGAGCCCAACACTAGTGTGAACCTAGCCTAAGACACATGTCTACCCTCAGATGACATGGTAATAATATAATGGACGGGGGGGGGGCTTTTTCTGTCATCTTTCTTCTGTGTTTCTGATATGGCAGCATTTGCTGGTCTTTATTTAGCACATGGGGCGCCCTTGGGCAAACGTGTTTATAAAGTGACAACTTTGTAGAAAGGTCCTTGATCAGTTTATCTAGTCTAGGAGAGCAAGAGGAATTTATAGCCTAGCTGATCCAAGACGAAGCAGCCTAAAAAAAAATTCTGGAAATAGAAACTCTAAAATAGTCTTCAGCACCAAGTAGGCCTTTTAAAGGAGGTGGTTGATGCTTTGTTATTTTGCTGTTAGTCCAGAGTCCTAGTGTCTGGGGTCCGAAGGCTCCAGTATTATAAAGTGTAGGTGGTGGTCCTTGCACAGATTTTCCACTGGGGCCCAGAAGCTTCATGTTATGTTTCTGCCAGCAATGAGAAGTTCCAACATGATGAACCTGCAACAAAGTTGTTTCCCACATGACTTCATGACATGTAAGAAGTTGAGCAGAGGTGGAATCTACATCTTCCAAAATCTGACTTTGTTAAACTTTGTTATGAATCTGACACATAGTTGTGACTTGAGTTTGAAGCTCCGGCAACTACTCCTGCTATAGAGCTGTAGACCCTAGTGGTTTTATGGTTCTGTGGCTGGTCTTACTTATCTCTCCCATAGTTCAAGCTATGTTGGTCCAAAGCCAATATGGCCTTCAAGAATCGCATATAAAAATTGTATACATAGACCATTTACTGGTAAGATAACACTTTGGAGATGGGCAAGTTCATGGCAGCAACATGTAGAATGGCCGGTGTGATGCCTTGTAACCAGTCTCTGGTGACCTCCCTCCCACTCCCTGCCAAATTGCATATTTAAAATGCCCCCTGGGTCCTGGCTCTACATCACTTAAGTTAATGTTACCTCTTAAGTGCCAGGCAACGCTCTCACATCCGCTGTCCCTCATAAACAAACAGCAGCTGAATGTCAGGCCCCAAATGGCTTCTGACAAGCAGCTGGCGTGATTCATTAGTACTGCTCTGCCACAAGTGTTAGCCATTATCCAATCTGACTGTATACGCCGGCCAGAGCGTGAAGTCATACACTGCAATACACGATGATTTCACTGCCCTGTGAGCGGCTCACTGGAAGCAGGAGGGCATGTATGGATGGGAGATACCAGTGAGGTCAGCTCTGTAATAGACGCTTGAAGCCATATCCACGTGTATGGACGATTCACATGTCCCATGTGTTCTTAGTACACACGGAATTACCTTATGCAGTATTGTCCACACATGGGACATTCTTGGACAGTCAGCCATGAAAATGATGATCGTAACGCAAGATTCATCACCATTATTGATATAAAATTTTCCAGTCCAAAACAATTGGTGAAATGGGGACTATTATCATGTCCATTTTTAGCTATCTACACTGGTGACCTGTCCAAGTCTTCTTCAGAAACACAAGAAGCATCTTCACAAGTTCCTCATAACATCCATAGATCCAACAGATAAGAACCGTGTGGCTTTAATATTGTGTCTGCCACCTCATTCATATAGTAATAGGGGTCAAGAAACCTCTACCCATGTAACATATTATGCCATAAATTGATACTTCTGAACTCTCCCAAAATGTTCAGGAGGATCCTGCGAAAAAGGGTGACCTCCCAGTGTCCCAGAAAAGTTGGCAAATCTCGTGGGCCCGATGGAATGCTCCCACTTCTGCCGAGCTCTCTGTTATGCTATGTGACAAGGGCAGTTTATGTGCCGGTGACACATGTTGTGTCTATATCATATAAAAGGCGCATGCCAAACCCCCATATGGGGAGGGGATATACAATAAGGGGATATGAATTTGGGTCTCCCAAAGACCAGCTTTGTAAAGTGGACAAGTATGTTGAAGAGTGATCCATCAGACCCGGCTTACAATGGATGACCCTCCTCAGTATATGTGGCACTAGTGGTTTAGTAATCTGTACTTTATAATCATTCTGCCCTACAGTATCGCTCTATACAGTGACTTCCTGGTGCACCTATGTAGGCTTGTGTTTGTACACAGCAGCCAAACAGAGGAGGAAGAGCTTCAGGGGAAGGACAAAAGCAGTAGCCTGAACCAATCCTGAGGCAGGGGGTGTGTCTCAGACTACTTCAGACTCACTGTAGACAATGTACTTAGGCTAAGGTCACACATCACAGATGTGATGGATGGATCAGATTCCCTAGAATCTCTGGGAATGCCAAAGAGAAGCCAAGTACAGGGCTTAGCTATCTACAGCAGCTGCATAGAGATGAAGAGGCTCACGTGAAGGCTGAGGAACCGGTCATGTATGTCAGTCATGTCACTGATCCCTCTTCAGCAAGGTCATGTGAGTCTCTCGGCTTCGGATGTGCCGAGTCCCGACATCATATCTCCCAAGGACAGAAAAAGGGAAAAAATGTGTGGCGCACTATGCGCGCCACGTTAAATTTAGCTCCACCCACTTCTATGTTGACTCCGCCCATTCTCACACATTTTTCTTTGTGCCCCCACACAGTATAATGCTCCTACAGTCACCCTAACATTATATGTCCCCACATTATAATGGTCCCCTCCAATTGCCCCACAGTATGAAGTCCCTCTCCTTGAGCCCCAGTTTAAGCTGAGGGCAACTAGAGGGGGACATTAAACTATGGGCCAGCTGGAGGGGGACATTAAACTGTAGAGATAGCTGGATGGGTAGATTAAACTGGAGGCAACTAGAGGCAGACATGTCCCCATCCAGCTACCCCCACGATTTAATGTCCTCCTCCAGTTGCCCCCAGTTTAATGTCCAGTCCTCCATTTGTCCCTAGTTTAATGTCCCCCTCCATCTGCAACCAATTTAATGCCCCCCTTCATCTGCCACCAGTTTAGTGTTCCCCCTTCATCTGCCCCCAGTTTAATGCCTCCCTTCATCTGCCCCCAGTTTAATTGCCCCCCTACATCTGCCCCCAGTTTAATGTCCTCCTTCATCTGTCTCCAGTTTAATGTCCAGTCCTCCATCTGTCCCCAGTTTAATGTCCCCCCTTCATCTGCCCCCAGTTTAATGTTCCCCCTTCATCAGCCACCAGTTTAACATTCCCCCTTCATCTGTTACCAGTTTAGTGCCCTCGTTTATCTCTCCCCAGTCTAATGTACCCCCCAAAGTTTAACATAATAAAATCCCTGCTCCTCCCCTCTCCTCGCTCCCCTGCTGTCTCTTCTCCTGGAGTGTTCAGGGAGCTGCAGACGTGATGTGAGTGACGTCATCACATTGCGCCTTCTCCGGATGCAGATGAGTTGAATCCGGGACATACCTCCCGCCGACCGGGACCGCGGGACAGGACCCACAATCTGGGACTGTCCTGTAGAATCTGGGATGGTTGGGAGGTATGCCCGATATGGCAGAGAAAGGGGACACTGAACAACAAATAGGTATGTTTTCTTTTTTGTTGTTTTACACCCACCCCGACTGCCCCTGAATTTGTTCCTGGACCTCCCTTTTAACTTCAGCTATAAAACTGCCCTCAGAGTTCCCACAATGCTCTAGCTTTAGACATGAATGGAGAACAATGCATCAGGACTGGAGATAAATAAAGCCGACTATATCGGGGGGTTCTACCAGGTTACACAAGTTATATAGTTGTTCTATAGTTATCTAGTTCTCCTTTAAGAGGTCACAGGCAAAGTGAATGAGATTCACGAAATCCTGTTATTTGTTCACTATAGGAAACGGCGGATTCAGCGTCGGATCTGTGATGTTTCTATCATCATGACCACACCATAGTGTTCCGTTTCCGTGACTTCCTATCTCCTGTCAAGCATCTCCTGCCACAAGTCTAGTAAGGCAGCGGCGGAGAGCAGGAACTCCACTTAATGGGGAGACTCGGCTGTAGCTGACGCCAGGCACGGCCTCGCCACACTGGATACTGGAGAATTCGCTGTCACTGAGCGCTAATACTCTGATTTGGGCGGGAAAAAAGTTTTCTGTCTGTCATCGCAGTCGCCTTTAATGGAATTCTGCAGGAAATTCATATCAATCTGAATAATGTTATTTTCTGTGGGCGTTTTCAGACCTCAGTCCCGGGAGCAGACAGAAAAACAAAGACAGGACACAGATTGGAACGAAACGCACATTTCTTTCTGCGCTGCTGATAAGCCTGAGGTCAGCCATACCCTAAACCCTGCTCAGGACATGCACAAAAGTCAAAATGGACCCCCTTGTCCTCCTGGAGACCTTCATTCCTCCTGGAGCTGAACATATATGCCGCAGTAGCCTGCAATGTGGAGATTATTCCCCTCTCACCTCTGAAAACACATGCACACTCAGCCAAACATCTATCCACACCACCATCTTAAAGGACAAGCATGTTCTTATTAGATGTTTATGAAATGAAATCCTCACCCGATTCTCCTCTGTAGTCTTTACTGTTTCTCATACATTGCAGGCTGCTGGGTGCCTTCTGAGAAAAATCTGTCAGACCTATTGACAATTTCCAGTCTAACCCTTTTCCTTATTCTTCTTATCAGAATAATTGTTATAATTCAGCTTAAAGGGGTTGTCCAGGACTTTGAAAACATGGCTGCTTTCTTCTTCTTAGGAAGTGACCTTGGGTCTGTTGGTGACATTGCAATTCTACATCTCCGTCCAATTAAAATGATTGGGACTGAGCTGCAGAAGGGCCATGTGACCAACGGACATGATGTAACTTACTGAGAAGAAGGAAGCAGCCATGTTTTCAAAGTCCTGCACAATCCCTTTAAATGAACTTTTATGCCCCTTAGGGCAAGAAAAATAATGGAATCCGCGAGCCCTCAGACGTCTTTGACAGATTTCTCTCTGAACGGGACTTTGCTGTATAAGAAACCCTGCAGGCTGCAGAGGAAATAACTGAGGAAGTTTTAATAAAAAAATTATTAGGAATTGTTTTTTAGACTGATAGGCACAATGCAATAATATTAAAATAATGTCTCCAAAAGTGTACCTGCCCTAGAAAGAGACCCCGCCATAAAGTGCCAGCATGCTGCTGGGGTCGGGGGAACAAACCTCGCTGCACATTCTCTAACCTTTAGGCACATGCACAGTGAAGTGAGGTGGACCCTAAACTAGGGCTGATGGCAGATGTTGGTGGAAAGAAAAGCAGGGAGCAGCTGATTGTGCCCTGATCTTGTGCCTATAACTCTTGCACAGTTTACATTAAAAGCACTTTGGGAAATTCTTTTGTGTAAGAAAGACCTCGGAACACAAAGCTATTGTCCACAGCGATCATCTGCAATGTGTGGGCAATCCTGCCAGCAAGTGTTCAGCTCCCCTGCAGTGGCCACTATAGGTGATAATGAGTATTACACTGTGAGCTGTCCCAGAATGCGGGATCTCATAACCTGGCATTGTTCACTATAGCCCTCCATGTTGTTGGAGGATATTCATAGATTGTAAGCCCTTGCGGGCAGGGCCATCTATCCCACTGTGCCAGTTGGTCACTGTTAGTATTATATTTGATTTGTATATTTTGTGTACTGTATGTAAATCCTCAAATCTAAAGCACCATGGAATTAATATAATAATGTACAGCACCATGGGATTAATATAATAATGTACAGCAACATGGGATTAATATAATAATGTACAGAGCACCATGGAAGTAATATAATAATGTACAGAACACCATGGGATTAATATAATAATGTACAGAGCACCATGGAAGTAATATAATAATGTACAGAGCACCATGGAAGTGATATAATAATATACAGAGCACCATGGAATTAATATAATAATGTACAGAGCACCATGGAAATAATATAATAATGTACAGAGCACCATGGAATTAATATAATAATGTACAGAGCACCATGGGATTAATATAATAATGTACAGCAAAATGGGAATAATATAATAATGGACAGAGCACCATGGGATTAATATAATAATGTACAGCAAAATGGGAATAATGGTGCTATATAAATAAACAATAATAATAATAATAATAATAATATGGTGTATACTTCACTGGTCTCTGACATCCCACCCTTGTAATACACTCACCATTTGTCTGGATCTGCCGGAGAATATTGTACTCCCCTTTAGCAGTGCGGATACTATTGGGCGCTCGATGTCTCTCCTTCCAGCTCTCTTTGGCTGTTTGGCTCTTTTGTGTTTCCAGGTGCTTTGACAGTAAGGCGGCCATCTTGTCCTTTTTAGCTAAGCCTTTCCTGTGCAGAATTGACTGGAGCTCCTGTACACTGAACACATGAGTATATAATAAGCATATAATATAGTATATAATAAATATATAATATAGCATAACAGTATATAATATAGTATATAATAAGTATATAATATAGCATAATAGTATATAATATAGCATATAATATAGTATAGTAGTATATAATAAATATATAATATAGTGTAGTATATAATACAGTATAATAGTACATAATAAGTATCATCCATGTAATAATATGTGACCTTAGTACATACCAGCCTGTAATAAAGGATATTTACACCTCGTACATCCCCAGCGCTGATCTCATCTGTACATAATAAATATTTCACACATTTGGGGCTTAGACAGAAATCCCAAAATCTTCTACACCTTTATTAACCCCTTTATTTTAACCTTCAAGATATGGAGCGGAATTACAAACCTTTCTAACTATTTCTAATATTTAGCTTTTTGCAGGATCTCTTATATTTATAATGGGATCATTTCTATAATAGATTGAAAACAAACAGTGATCACCCAATTAAATGGGTTTTGGTTCTTTCTTGCATTCATCATGAGGCATAAACTTTATTAACTTTATTTTGCTGATCTTTGTGTTTTACTGAGAGCAGAGCACAACCACAGCCACAGCGCACAACCACAGCCACAGCGCACAACCACAGCGCACAACTACAGCGTACAACCACACCCACAGTGCACAACCACAGCCACAGCGCACAACCACAGCCACAGCGCACAACCACAGCGCACAACCACAGCCACAGCGCACAACCACAGCGTACAATCACAGCCACAGCGCACACCCACAGCGCACAACCACAGCCACAGCGCACAACCACAGCCACAGCGCACAACCACAGCCACAGCGCACAATCACAGCGCACAACCACCGCCACAGCGCACAACCACAGCGTACAATCACAGCCACAGCGCACAACCACAGCGCACAATCACAGCCACAGTGCACAACCACAGCGCACAACCACAGCCACAGCGCACAACCACAGTGCACAACCACAGCCACAGCACACAACCACAGCGCACAATCACAGCCACAGCGCACAACCACAGGGCACAACCACAGCCACAGCGCACAACCACAGGGCACAACCACAGCCACAGCGCACAACCACAGTGCACAACCACAGCCACAGCACACAACCACAGCGCACAATCACAGCCACAGTGCACAACCACAGGGCACAACCACAGCGCACAACCACAGGGCACAACCACAGCGCACAACCACAGCCACAGCGCATAACCACAGCGCACAACCACAGCCACAGCACACAACCACAGCGCACAACCACAGCCACAGCGCACAACCACAGCGTACAATCACAGCCACAGCGCACAACCACAGGGCACAGCCACAGCGCACAACCACAGCGCACAACCACAGCCACAGCGCACAACCACAGCGCAAAACCACAGCCACAGCACACAACCACAGCGCACAACCACAGCGCAAAGCCACAGCCAACAGCGCACAGCCACAGCACACAACCACAGCGCAAAGCCACAGCGCACAACCACAGCGCACAACCACAGAGTACAACCACAGCGCACAGCCACAGCGCACAACCACAGAGTACAACCACAGAGCACAACCACAGAGCACAGCCACAGCCACAGCGCACAACCACAGGGCACAACCGCAGAGCACAACCACAGTGCACAACCACAGCCACAGTGCACAGCCACAGCGCACAACCACAGTGCACAACCACAGCGCACAACCACAGCGCACAACCACAGCCACAGCGCACAAACCACAGCGCAAAGCCACAGCCAACAGCGCACAACCACAGCGCAAAGCCACAGCGCACAACCACAGCGCACAAGCACAGCCACAGCGCACAACCACAGCGCACAACTACAGCGTACCACAGCCACAGCGCACAACCACAGCACACAACCACAGCCACAGCGCACAACCACAGCGTACAATCACAGCCACAGCGCACAACCACAGCACACAATCACAGCCACAGTGCACAACCACAGGGCACAACCACAGCGCACAGCCACAGCGCACAACCACAGCCACAGCACACAACCACAGCGCACAACCACAGCCACAGCGCACAACCACAGTGTACAATCACAGCCACAGCGCACAACCACAGGGCACAACCACAGCGCACAACCACAGCGCACAACCACAACCACAGCGCACAACCACAGCCACAGCGCACAACCACAGCGCACAACCACAACCACAGCGCACAACCACAGCCACAGCGCACAACCACAGCGCAAAACCACAGCCACAGCACACAAACCACAGCGCAAAGCCACAGCCAACAGCGCACATGTTGCATAGTTGTGTCACAGAAGAAGCTTGAGAGTAGATTATATGGGATAATCAGCATTTACTTCTTACAACATGAGGTAAACAGCATCAAAACGTTAACACAGCAAAACTTGAAAGTAAAAAAGACCTTTTACAATAGAGAGATAAAAAGCAAGGTACAACAAGTCTCACATAGCATACCATTACACTCTATTCAGCATATAACACTAATAACATCGCCATCTACTGTCAGATAGATGTAAACTTCTCATGCACACAAATAAGTCTATCTGTAGCATATATATGTATATAGTATATACCAACACCCTTTCTCAACAGTAAGAACTTATTCAGTTAAATATAATCTCTTTATCAGTCTCTGGTGTCTTTCAGCACTCAACGCCTTTGTGAAAATATCTGCTGTCATATCTTCAGTTGGGCAGTATTCTAAATTCAGAATTCCTTGTTCCTGATGATCCCGTAAGAAATGAAACTTCACATTTCCCAGATCTTTGATCTCAAAGTGTTGATCCAAAATTTTCCGTATTTCAGCTTCATCCCTTTCTCTTTCAAAACAAACTAAAATATCATCAACATATATCAGTACATAGATCCATCTGTCATCTAGTTTCTTTGTGTATAGACAGGGATCCGCTTTGCTTCTTAGAAAATGTTCATTTATGAGCACTTCAGTGATTTTATCATTCCACGCTTTAGCGGCTTGTTTTAAACCGTATATACTTTTCTGTAGCTTACAAACCATGTTTGGTTTCTCTTTATCTTTGAATCCTGGAGGTTGTTCCATGTAAATTTCTTCTGTTAAATCTCCATTCAGAAATGCTGTCTTTACATCCAGATGTTTCAATTCCATTCCTTTAGTAGCTGCAACCGCAAGCAAAGTTCTGATTGTAGTATGCTTGACAACCGGAGCAAATGTTTCATCATAGTCTTCTCCGTATTTTTGAGAATAACCTTTAGCTACAAGTCTTGCTCGGTATTGTTCAGTGGTGCCATCTGTTTGGTATTTAACTTTAAAAACCCATTTCCATCCTATAGCTTTTCTCCCTTTTGGTAATTCTGTCAGTGTCCATGTCTTTGAATCATGCATGGATTTCATTTCTGTTTCTGTAGCCTTTATCCACTTATTGGCCTCTTCTTCTGAAAGTTGAGATATATCCTCCCAAGATGTAGGTTCATATACTTTATTTGTACTTGCCTTGTATGAAAGACGTACAGGTGGTTTTCCTTTGTTTTCTCTCATTGAACGTCTTGGTTCTGTGTCTGTCTGTAGTTCTATCTCTTCACTTTCAGTATTTTGAACTTTATCAATTTCAACTTCTTTTTCATCAGATGTTCCTGGACTTATATCACTGTTGTCTCTCTCATTTCTCATTTCCAGTGATGTCATAATGTTATCATTTAGATCGTAAATGAATGTTACACTGTTACTCACCGTAACTCTGTCTTTTTTAGGATCTAGGATTCTGTATCCTTTGCAGTTGTCACTATATCCAACAAATATTCCTTCTATGGCTCTGTTTTGAAGTTTGGAGCGTTTCTCCTCTGGAACAAAAACAAAAGCTTTGCAACCAAAAACTCTTAAATGATTCACACTTGGTTTCTTACCATGCCACAGTTCATATGGGGTTTTTTCCAGTTTTCTTGAAAAAAGTCTATTTTGCAGATAAGTAGCTGTCATTGCTGCTTCACCCCAGTATTTCTCTGGTAGTTTGGAATCTGTTAGCATGCATCTTATCATTTCAGTCAGAGTTCTGTTTTTCCTTTCTGCTACGCCATTTTGTTCAGGTGTGTATGGAACAGTTTTGTGATGCTCTATTCCATTCTGTCTTAAATAGTTCTCTATTTGGTGTCCTGTGAATTCACCTCCATTATCACTTCTAATGATGATTGGCTTCCTCTGAAACTTATTATACGACTTTGACACGTATTCTTCTAATTTACTGAAAACTTCACTTTTGTTCTTTATTAAGTATGTGACTGTGTATCTTGAGTAGTCATCTATAAAAGTCACCATATATCTATTACCTCCTGATGTGGTTACTTTCATGGGTCCACATACATCAGTATGCACCAAGTCAAGTGGTTTTGTGCCTTTTGTTTCACTCTCTTTAGGTATAGACACTCTTGTAGCTTTAGATTTTATACAACATTCACATCTTACAATAATTGAGCAATCAGATATGAACAGATCTTTTGTCAAATTTTTGTTCTGTAATGCCATGATACTCTCAGGATGTCTGTGTCCTAAGCGTCTATGCCACATGTGAATACAATTCTTGTGATCATGTGTACATAACTTCATCTGTTCCTTTAATGTGTCTAGATGATATAATTTTTCACCTGCTTTTACATTTATTATTATCTTGTCTCCTGCTAGGATTGTACATTCATCATCTTTGAATTTTACAGTAAGTCCTTTAGCTGTTAGACGTTTTACAGATAATAGTCCTCCATCTAGTCCTGGAACATATAACACATCCTTTACTAGTATCTTTGAATTATGCCCAAATTTATCAGAATAGATTAGCATTCCTTGTCCAGTACCTTCCGCGGTTATTTTGCTCCCATCTGCAAGGTAAATAGCTTCCTTCTTATTTAGATCAAGTTCAGTAAAGAAGCTCTTATTACTTGTCATGTGACTTGTTGCTCCTGAGTCAATATACCAACTCACTGATAACCTTTTATCGGTTACTTTAAATGTACCATTCCAGTGATCTGCATGTGGGTTAGATATTGTGCTTTTCACCTTCTGTTTACTTTCTTTATGGTATAACTTCTGTTCTGCTTTCCATATAGTACAGTCTTTCTTTAAATGTGCCTTTTTCTTGCATCTGAAACATTCTCTTGTTTCTGTTTTATAGGTCCTCTTATCTGTAATTTTAAGAGCATTTACACTGTCCTTTTCTGTGGAATCATTTGTTTGTTCTTTCCTTCTCTGGTATTCATCTATGAGTCGTGTTTTTACAAACTCTAGTGTAATGTCTGCTTCAGGTCTTGTTTCTAGTGCATTTATCAAAGCAGTGTATGAATCCGGCAAGCTACACAATAATATTACTGCTACATGACTTTCTTTAATATCTTCACCAACTGATCTCAGCTGTGTTATCACTTCCATCATGGAGTTTATGTGCTCCTGCATGTCTTCCTGTGCACTTAATCTCATCTTGTAAAGTTTCCTTAGCAGAAACAATTTGTGATTTAAGCTGGATCTTTCATGTAACTTTCTCAATGCTTCCCACATTCCCTTTGCTGTATTCTCATTCCTTATGTGGATTAACTGATCATCTTCCACTAATAAGCTGATAGTAGCTCTTGCTTGTCTGTTTTTCTTATCCCATGTCTCATTATTATCATTGGGTCTATCTGTAGTGATTACATCCCATAAATCATCTTTAGACAATAACATCTCCACTTTGAACTTCCATAACTGATAGTTCTCATTGTTCAGCTTAGCTACTGTAAGTCTGAGTTCTGAATTGCTGGTCATTTTAACTTGTCTTACTTGTTTGGAGAGAATTGTTCTGAAGAATCCTTTTGCATTCACTGGGTCTTTTTGTCTTCTATGCCTGGGCCCATAACCTGTTGCATAGTTGTGTCACAGAAGAAGCTTGAGAGTAGATTATATGGGATAATCAGCATTTACTTCTTACAACATGAGGTAAACAGCATCAAAACGTTAACACAGCAAAACTTGAAAGTAAAAAAGACCTTTTACAATAGAGAGATAAAAAGCAAGGTACAGCAAGTCTCACATAGCATACCATTACACTCTATTCAGCATATAACACTAATAACATCGCCATCTACTGTCAGATAGATGTAAACTTCTGCACACAAATAAGTCTATCTGTTGCATATATATGTATATAGTATATACCAACAGCACAGCCACAGCGCACAACCACAGCGCAAAGCCACAGCGCACAACCTCAGCGCACAACCACAGCGCACAGCCACAGAGTACAACCACAGCGCACAGCCACAGCGCACAACCACAGAGTACAACCACAGAGCACAACCACAGCCACAGCGCACAACCACAGGGCACAACCACAGCGCACAACCACAGTGCAAACCACAGCCACAGTGCACAACCACAGCCACAGCGCACAACCACAGCGCACAACCACAGCCACAGCGCACAACCACAGCGCAAAGCCACAGCGCAAAGCCACAGCGCACAACCACAGCGCACAACCACAGCCACAGCACACAACCACAGCCACATTGCACAACCACAGGGCACAACCACAGCGCACAACCACAGCCACAGCGCACAACCATGGCCACAGTGCACAACCACAGCGCACAACCACAGGGCACAACCACAGCAGACAACCACAGCCACAGCGCACAACCACAGTGCACAACCACAGCGCACAACCACAGCCACAGCGCACAAATCACAGCTCAAAGCCACAGCCAACAGTGCACAACCACAGTGCAAATCCACAGTGCACAACCACAGCGCACAACCACAGCCACAGCGCACAACCACAGGGCACAACCACAGTGCACAACCATAGCCACAGCGCACAACCACAGTGCACAGCCACAGCGCACAAACACAGCACACAACCACAGCCACAACACACAACTACAGCGTACAATCACAGCCACAGCGCACAACCACAGGTCACAACCACAACGCACAACCACAGCGCAAAACCACAACCACAGCGCACAACCACAGCGCACAACCACAGAGTACAACCACAGCCACAGCGCACAATCACAGCCAAAGCGCACAACCACAGGTCACAACCACAACGCACAACCACAGACACAGCGCACAACCACAACCACAGCGCACAACCACAGAGCACAACCACAGAGCACAACCACAGCCACAGCGCACAACCACAGCCACAGTGCACAACCACAGCGCACAACCACAGCCACAGTGCACAACCACAGCGCACAACTACAGCCACAGCGCACAACCAGTGCACAACCACAGCCACAGCACACAACCACAGGGCACAACCACAGCGCACAACCACAGCGCACAACCACAGCCACAGCGCACAAACCACAGCGCACAACCACAGCCACAGCGCACAACCAGTGCACAACCACAGCCACTACACACAACCACAGGGCACAACCACAGCGCACAACCACAGCCACAGTGCAAAGCCACAGCCAACAGCGCACAGCCACAGCACATAACCACAGAGCAAAGCCACAGCGCACAACCACAGTGCACAGCCACAGAGCACAACCACAGCGCACAGCCACAGTGCACAACCACAGAGCACAACCACAGCCACAGCTCACAACCACAGGGCACAACCACAGTGCACAGCCACAGCGCACAACCACAGCACACAACCACAGCGCACAACCACAGCCACAGCGCACAACCACAGCACAAACCACAGCGCACAGCCACAGCGCAAATCCACAGCACACAACCACAGTGCACAACCACAGCCACAGAGCACAACCACAGAGTACAACCACAGAGCACAACCACAGAGCACAACCACAGCCACAGCGCAGAACCACAGAGCACAACCACAGCGCACAACCACAGCGCACAGCCACAGCGCACAACCACAGTGCACAGCCAAAGCGCACAGCAACAGAGGACAACCACAGTGCAGAGCCACAGCAGACAACCACAGCGCACAACCACAGCGCAGAGCCACAGCACACAACCACAGCGCACAACCACAGCCACAGAGCACAACCACAGCCAACAGCCACAGCGCACAACCACAGAGTACAACCACAGAGCACAACCACAGCCACAGTGCACAACCACAGGGCACAGCCACAGCGCACAACCACAGGGCACAACCACAGCGCACAACCACAGCCACAGTGCACAACCACAGCGCACAGCCACAGCACAAACCACAACCACAGCGCACAACCACAGCGCACAACCACAGCCACAGCGCACAAACCACAGCACAAAGCCACAGCCAACAGCGCACAGCCACAGCGCACAACCACAGCGCAAAGCCACAGCGCAAACCACAGCGCACAACCACAGCACACAGCCACAGAGCACAATTACAGTGCACAGCCACAGCACACAACCACAGAGTACAAACACAGAGCACAACCACAGAGCTCAACCACAGCGACAGTGCACAACCACAACCACAGGGCACAACCACAGCGACAACCACAGCCACAGCGCACAACCACAGCCACAGCACACAACCACAGCCACAGCACACAACCACAGCGCACAACCACAGCGCACAAACCACAGCGCACAGCCACAGCGCAAAGCCACAGCACACAACCACAGCGCACAACCACAGCGCACAGCCACAGAGCACAACCACAGCGTACAGCCACAGCACACAACCACAGAGCACAACCACAGAGCACAACCACAGCGCACAAC
Organism: Leptodactylus fallax; assembly: GCA_947044405.1. Lineage (NCBI taxonomy): Eukaryota > Metazoa > Chordata > Amphibia > Anura > Leptodactylidae > Leptodactylus > Leptodactylus fallax. The sequence goes on along the minus strand of CAMRHE010000137.1, from coordinate 1,118,711 downwards.
CACAGAGCACAACCACAGCACACAGCCACAGTGCACAACCACAGCGCACAGCCACAGCACACAACCACAGTGCACAGCCAAAGCGCACAGCAACAGAGCACAACCACAGTGCAGAGCCACAGCACACAACCACAGTGCAGAGCCACAGCACACAACCACAGCACACAGCCACAGCGCACAACCACAGCGCACAACCACAGCGCAAACCACAGCCACAGCGCACAACCACAACCACAGGGCACAACCTCAGCATCAACCACAGCCACAGCGCACAACCACAGCCACAGCACACAACCACAGCGCACAACCACAGCCACAGCGCACAACCACAGCGCACAACCACAGCGCACAAACCACAGCGCACAGCCACAGCGCAAAGCCACAGCACACAACCACAGCGCACAGCCACAGAGCACAACCACAGCGCACAGCCACAGCGCACAACCACAGAGTACAACCACAGAGCACAACCACAGAGCACAACCACAGCACACAGCCACAGCGCACAACCACAGCGCACAGCCACAGCGGACAGCCAAAGCGCACAGCAACAGAGCACAACCACAGTGCAGAGCCACAGCAGACAACCACAGCACACAACCACAGTGCAGAGCCACAGCACACAACCACAGCACACAGCCACAGTGCACAACCACAGCGCAAAGCCACAGCCAACAGCGCACAGCCACAGCGCACAACCACAGCGCAAAGCCGCAGCGCAAAGCCACAGCGCACAACCACAGCGCACAGCCACAGAGCACAACCACAGCCACAGCGCACAACCACAGAGTACAACCACAGAGCACAACCACAGCCACAGCGCACAACCACAGGGCACAACCACAGCGCACAACCACAGCCACAGCACAAAGCCACAGTGCACAACCACAGCGCACAACCACAGTGCACAGCCACAGAGCACAGCCACAGCACACAACCACAGAGTACAACCACAGAGCACAATCACAGAGCACAACCACAGCCACAGTGCACAACCACAGCCACAGTGCACAACCACAGGGCACAACCACAGCGCACAACCACAGCCACAGTACACAACCACAGCACACAACCACAGCCACAGCGCACAACCACAGCACACAACCACAGCCACAGCGCACAACCACAGTGCACAACCACAGCCACAGCACACAACCACAGCCACAGCACACAACCACAGCCACAGCGCACAGCCACAGCGCACAACCACAGCGCACAACCACAGCACACAACCACAGCGCACAACCACAGCCACAGCGCACAAACCACAACGCAAAGCCACAACCAACAGCGCACAGACACAGCGCACAACCACAGCGCAAAGCCACAGCGCACAACCACAGCGCACAACTACAATGCACAGCCACAGAGCACAACCACAGCGCACAGCGCACAACCACAGAGCACAACCACAGCGCACAACCACAGCCACAGCGGAATACAGTAGTGTAGGGCGGAGCAGAATACAATAGTGGAGTGTGGAGCGGAATACAATAGTGGAGGACAGAGCGGAATACAATAGTGGAACATGGAGCGCAATACGATAGTGGAGCACAGAGTGGAATACAATAGTGGAGCGGAATACAATAGTGGAGCACAGAGCGGAATATAATAGTGGAGAACAGAGCGGAATACGATAGTGGAACGCGGAATGGAATACAATACAGTAGTGGAGCACAGAGTGGAATACAATAGTGGAGGACGGAGCGGAATACAATACTGTAGTGGAGCACGGAGCGGAATACAATACTGGAGGGCGGAGCGGAATACAATAGTGGAGCACATAGCGGAATACGATAGTGGAGCGCGGAGAAGAACACAATAGTGGAGCACGGAGCGGAATACAATAGTGGAGCACGGAGCGGAATACAATAGTGGAGCACAGAGTGGAATACAATAGAGGAGGACGGAGTGAAATACGATAGTGGAGGGCGGAGCGGAATACAATAGTGGAGCACGGAGCGGAATACAATAGTGGAGGGCGGAGCGGAATACAATAGTGGAGGACGGAGCGGAATACAATAGTGGTAGCAGAGCGGAATACAATAGTGGAGGGCGGAGCGGAATACAATAGTGGTGGCAGAGCGGAATACAATAGTGGAGGGCGGAGCGGAATACAATAGTGGTGGCAGAGCGGAATACAATAGTGGAGCACGGAGCGCAATACGATAGTGGAGCACAGAGTGGAATACAATAGTGGAGCGAAATACAATAGTGGAGAGCGGAGCGGAATACAATAGTGGAGCACAGAGCGGAATATAATAGTGGAGGACAGAGCGGAATACGATAGTGGAGGACAGAGTGGAATACGATAGTGGAACACGGAGTGGAATACAATAGTGGAGGACGGAGTGGAATACAATAGTGGAGGGCGGAGCGGAATACAATAGTGGAGGACAGAGCGGAATACGATAGTGGAACACGGAGTGGAATACAATAGTGGAGGACGGAGCGGAACACAATAGTGGAGGACGGAGCGGAACACAATAGTGGAGGACGGAGTGGAATACAATAGTGGAGCACGGAGCGGAATACAATAGTGGAGGACGGAGCGGCATACAATAGTGGAGCACAGAGCGGAATACGATAGTGGAGCGCGGAGAAGAATACAATAGTGGAGCACGGAGCGGAATACAATAGTGGAGCACGGAGCGGAATACAATAGTGGAGCATGGAGTGGAATACAATAGTGGAGCACAGTGTGGAATACAATAGTGGAGGATGGAGTGAAATACGATAGTGGAGGGCGGAGCGGAATACAATAGTGGAGGGCGGAGCGGAATACAATAGTGGAGGGCGGAGCGGAATACAATAGTGGAGGACGGAGCGGAATATAATAGTGGAGGGCGGAGCGGAATACAATAGTGGTAGCAGAGTGGAATACAATAGTGGAGGGCGGAGCGGAATACGATAGTGGAACATGGAGCGGAATACGATAGTGGAGCGCGGAGAAGAATACAATAGTGGAGCACGGAGCGGAATACAATAGTGGAGGGCGGAGAGGAATACAATAGTGGTGGCAGAGCGGAATACGATAGTAGAACATGGAGCGGAATACGATAGTGGAGCGCGGAGAAGAATACAATAGTGGAGCACGGAGCGAAATACGATAGTGGAGCGCAGAGAGGAATACAATAGTACTAATAATACTGGTGCTGCCTGATGGGTAGGAGACAAATTCTGCCCAAGTCATTTCTTTTCATTATTTTAATGTTCTGCCATTGTCTATTCCGGGAGGGGCTGCAGCTTAGTAGATCTACAGCATTGTGTAAAAGTTTTAGGCAGGTGTGTAAAAAATGCTGAGCACTAAGAATGCCATCAGAAATAGGACATGGGATTAATGGATTATTTTTACCAATTAACAAAATGAAGTGAATAAAGGAAAGAGAGATGTAAAACCCCTCAATGTTCCTTGTGATCCTGCACCATGGGTACAAGAGCCGCCACTTAGTGCACCAACTCCTATGTGTGACTGTCAAGACTGTCCTGCAACTACTCAAGTCTCCAGCCCAAGGATCAGCAGCCCTGGTGAGAGGAAGGACTGTGCAAAGACTTGTCCACTGCTGCCACCTGCTGGCCACAGGGCATAACAGCAATCTCCACATCCTACAATTACAAACATATGTAATGCACTTTTCTGCCACAAGGGACTCAAGGCGCTAGGGGGTGTAGTGGAGTAGGGGAGTTAGTGCCTGCTGTACAGTCATGGCCAAAAGTTTTGAGAATGACACAAATATTATATTTTCACATGATCTGCTGCCCTCTGGTTTTTATGTGTGTTTGTCAGATGTTTTTATCACATACAGAAATATAATTGCATTCATATTATGAGTAACAGAAGCTTATATTGACAGTTAGAATGAGTTAATGCAGCAAGTCAATATTTGCAGTGTTGACCCTTCTTCTTCAGGACCTCTGCAATTCTCCCTGGCATGCTCTCAATCAACTTCTGGACCAAATCCTGACTGATAGCAGTCCATTCTTGCAGAATCAATGCTTTAATTTTGTCTGAATTTGTTGGTTTTTGTTTGTCCACCCATCTCTTGATGATCGACCACAAGTTCTCAATGGGATTAAGATCTGGGGAGTTTCCAGGCCATGGACCCAAAATCTCTATGTTTTGTTCCCTGAGCCATTTAGTTATCACCTTTGCTTTATGGCAAGGTGCTCCATCATGCTGGAAAAGGCATTGTTGAGCGCCAAACTGCTCTTGGACGGTTGGGAGAAGTTGCTCTTGGAGGACATTCTGGTACCATTCTTTATTCATGGCTGTGTTTTTAGGCAAGACTGTGAGAGAGCCGATTCCCTTGGCTGAGAAGCAACCCCACACATGAATGGTTTCAGGATGCTTTACAGTTGGCATGAGACAAGACTGGTGGTAGCGCTCACCTCTTCTTCTCCGAATAAGCTGTTTTCCAGATGTTCCAAACAATCGAAAAGGGGATTCATCAGAGAAAATGACTTTCCCCCAGTCCTCAGCAGTCCACTCCCTGTACCTTTTGCAGAATATCAGTCTGTCCCTGATGTTTTTTCTGGAGAGAAGTGGCTTCTTTGCTGCCCTCCTTGAGACCAGGCCTTGCTCCAAGAGTCTCCGCCTCACAGTGCGTGCAGATGCACTCACACCTGCCTGCTGCCATTCCTCAGCAAGCTCTGCACTGCTGGTAGCCCGATCCCGCAGCTGAAACACTTTTAAGAGACGGTCCTGCCGCTTGCTGGTCTTTCTTGGGCGCCCTGGAGCCTTTTTGGCACCAATGGAACCTCTCTCCTTGAAGTTCTTGATGATGCGATAGATTGTTGACTGAGGTGCAATCTTTCTAGCTGCAATACTCTTCCCAGTTAGGCCATTTTTGTGCAGTGCAATGATGACTGCACGTGTTTCTTTAGAGATAACCATGGTTAACAGAGGAGAAACAATGATGGCAAGCACCAGCCTCCTTTTAAAGTGTCCAGTGGTGTCATTCTTACTTAATCATGACAGATTGATCTCCAGCCCTGTCCTCATCAACACCCACACCTGTGTTAATGGAGCAATCACTGAAACGATGTTAGGTGGTCCTTTTAAGGCAGGGCTGCAATGATGTTGAAATGTGTTTTGGGGGATAAAGTTCATTTTCTAGGCAAATATTGACTTTGCAAGTAATTGCTGTTAAGCTGATCACTCTTTATAACATTCTGGAGTATATGCAAAATTGCCATTGGAAAAACTGAAGCAGTAGACTTTGTAAAAATTAATATTTGTATCATTCTCAAAACTTTTGGCCATGACTGTACAGGCGCTCATCACCAACACCCACAAGGAAGCCAATTCACCTATCAGGATATTTTCGCATGTGGGAGGAAATCCCTGCAAATACAGAAAGAGCATACAAACTCCATGCAGATGTTGTCCTTGGTCAGATTTAAACCCAGGACCCCAACACTGCAACAATTTGCAGCTTACACCCCAAAACATCTAACAGAGGGGAATTTCATTTCTGTGTCTTATATTAGAGGTGCAATGTGAACACAGTCAAGGGATGTGCTTAGTGTGAAGAGGGAGAGGCATATGCCATATGTCGTACATAACACAAGTAGTCACCGGCATAAGCAGTGTATGTTGTATGGACATCCAGCCACGGTGCCCTCATAATACTATCAGCCTGTGCTTTGCCTATAAAACCAGCAGTCACAGTGCCCTTATAACAATGCCACAGTAGTCAGCTGCTTTCATATACAGTATATTACTTTTTTAAAAAGGACCTTTCATGTCCTCATTAATGTGCGGTATTATATACTGCTAAAAAGCTGTGCTGAATTGAGGGCGGACCTTACAACTCAGCGTCATCGCTTAGCTGTGAGGAACCCCCCCCCCGACCGTACTCTAACATAGCCTTGTACTGTCAGAGGGGGCGTTCCTTACCCCCCACGATGACGCTGAGGAGATATCAGTGCTGAAATTAATAGCACCAATATCTCCAGCACCGGGGCACAAACCGGGAAAGCTGAATTCAGTGCAGCTTTCTAGCGGTATATAATACTGCACATTGATGAGGACATAAAAGGTCCTCTGTAAGTAACTGGGAATAGGGTGATATGCTGCTTCTGGTGACACTAACCTATCTATCTGCAGGACTGGGGTGATATTGCGGGCTCTGGTGACACTAACCTATCTATCTGCAGGGCTGGGGTGATATGCTGGTTCTGGTGACACTAACCTATCTATCTGCAGGGCTGGGGTGATATGCTGGTACTGGTGACACTAACCTATCTATCTGCGGGGCTGGGGTGATATGCTGGGTCTGGTGACTGTAACCTATCTATCTGCAGGGCTGGGGTGATATGCTGGTTCTGGTGACAGTAACCTATCTATCTGCAGGGCTGGGGTGATATGCTGGTTCTGGTGACAGTAACCTATCTATCTGCAGGGCTGGGGTGATATGCTGGGTCTGGTGACACTAACCTATCTCTCTGCAGGGCTGGGGTGATATGCTGGGTCTGGTGACACTAACATATCTATCTGCAGGGCTGGGGTGATATGCTGGTACTGGTGACACTAACCTATCTATCTGCAGGGCTGGGGTGATATGCTGGTACTGGTGACACTAACCTATCTATCTGCGGGGCTGGGGTGATATGCTGGGTCTGGTGACTGTAACCTATCTATCTGCAGGGCTGGGGTGATATGCTGATTCTGGTGACACTAACCTATCTATCTGCAGGACTGGGGGGATATGCTGGATCTGGTGACAGTAACCTATCTATCAGCAGGGCTGGGGTGATATGCTGGGTCTGGTGACAGTAACCTATCTATCTGCAGAGCTGGGGTGATATCCTGATTCTGGTGACACTAACCTATCTATCTGCAGGACTGGGGGGATATGCTGGATCTGGTGACAGTAACCTATCTATCTGCAGGACTGGGGGGATATGCTGGATCTGGTGACAGTAACCTATCTATCTGCAGGGCTGGGGTGATATGCTGGTTCTGGTTATACTAACCTATATATCTGCAGGGCTGGGGTGATATGATGGGTCTGGTGACACTAACCTATCTATCTGCAGGGCTGGGATGATATGCTGCTTCTGGTGACACTATCCTATCTATCTGCAGGGCTGGGGTGATATTGCGGGCCAGTTTTCCCACTATCAATGACTATCTAATGTCTATGGGGGTCACCAGACTGTAGACCTGGATTTCAAAACAACGGGAGATAAGTCATCAGGAATGTCCCCCATTTTGAGAATACATGTGTGCTCATCCAAGCTTAGCATGCATGTTTGTTGGGGAGTTGGGAGGAGTAGCTGCCAGCTAAAGAAATGGCATATATTTGCAGAATACTGGTTCTGGTGACAGTAACCTATCTATCTGCAGGGCTGGGGTGATATGCTGGTTCTGGTGACACTAACCTATCTATCTGCAGGGCTGGGGTGATATGCTGGGTCTGGTGACACTAACCTATCTATCTGCAGGGCTGGGGTAATATGCTGGTTCTGGTGACACTAACCTATCTATCTGCAGTGCTGGGGTGATATGCTGGGTCTGGTGACACTAACCTATCTATCTGCAGGGCTGGGGTGATATGCTGGGTCTGGTGACATTAACCTATCTATCTGCAGGGCTGGGGTGATATGCTGGTTCTGGTGACAGTAACCTACCTATCTGCAGGGATGGGGTGATATGCTGGGTCTGGTGACACTAACCTATCTATCTGCAGGGCTGGGGTGATATGCTGGTACTTGTGACACTAACCTATCTATCTGCAGGGCTGGGGTGATATGCTGGTTCTGGTGACACTAACCTATCTATCTGCGGGGCTGGGGTGATATGGTGGGTCTGGTGACACTAACCTATCTATCTGCGGTGCTGGGGTGATATGCTGGGTCTGGTGACACTAACCTATCTATCTGCAGGGCTGGGGTGATATGCTGGGTCTGGTGACATTAACCTATCTATCTGCAGGGCTGGGGTGATATGCTGGTTCTGGTGACACTAACCTATCTATCTGCGGGGCTGGGGTGATATGCTGGGTCTGGTGACACTAACCTATCTATCTGCGGTGCTGGGGTGATATGCTGGTACTTGTGACACTAACCTATCTATCTGCAGGGCTGCGGTGATATGCTGGTTCTGGTGACACTAACCTATCTATCTGCAGGGCTGGGGTGATATGCTGGGTCTGGTGACACTAACCTATCTATCTGCGGTGCTGGGGTGATATGCTGGGTCTGGTGACACTAACCTATTTATCTGTAGGGCTGGGGTGATATGCTGGGTCTGGTGACACTAACCTATCTATCTGCAGGGCTGGGGTGATATGCTGGGTCTGGTGACACTAACCTATCTATCTGCAGGGCTCGGGTGATATGCTGGTTCTGGTGACACTAACCTATCTATCTGCGGGGCTGGGGTGATATGCTGGTTCTGGTGACACTAACCTATCTATCTGCAGGGCTGGGGTGATATGCTGGTTCTGGTGACACTAACCTATCCATCTGCAGGGCTGGGGTGATATGCTGGTTCTGGTGACAGTAACCTATCTATCTGCGGTGCTGGGGTGATATGCTGGGTCTGGTGACAGTAACCTATCTATCTGCAGGGCTGGGGTGATGCCTGATATGCCTTTACAGAGTAAACAGAAACTGAAATAACAGGCATATCGGTATTCACCAGTTTTCCCACTATCACTGACTATCTAATGTCTATGGGGTCACCAGACTGTAGACCTGGATTTCAAAACAACGGGAGATAAGTCATCAGGAATGTCCCCCATTTTGAGAATACATGTGCGCTCATCCAAACCTAGCATGCATGTTTGTGGGGGAGTTGGGAGGAGTAGCTGCCAGCTAAACACATGGCATATATTTGCAGAATGTTGGCTCTAGTAAGTCCATGATAATCTCCTCCTCCTCCTCCTCCTCCTGACTCATTCCATAGTGTCCTATAAAGGATACCAAAGACACTTACGTGAGTGGGCGCCAGTTTAGGGATGTGTTCTTAGCTTGATTGTTGAGCATCTGGTCATCTCCAGATTTTTGGGCAGTGATGGTGGGCACAGGGCTGGGGGGCAGGTCCTTGCTGTCTGCGGATGGCATCAGAGTGGTTGGTATGGAAGAGATGAAGGGTATCGGAGATAATGTTCCAATGCTCAGATCCCCTGAGATAGCGTCGGCCTCTTCTCTGATACTGACAGATGGACTAGTAGTAACAGACACCCCTGCCAGGGGTGCGGGGCTGGGAATCAGCGGGGACGATCTTCTCTCACAATGAGACCCTTCAAAGCCAACCTTACACACACACTTCTGGGGTTTTGTGCAGACACCCCTGTTTTTACATTTTGGGGTGCATATCGCTGTAGAAAGAAAGCAATAGACCGGGATAAGACAGAGTTCACACTCTGGCCTCATACAGTAATACCAGAGATCCCCAGAGCTCATACCTCTTGTACATGTGCCAGTATTTGGGGCCCTGCTCCATCCGGGACAGCACTGATCTCCACAGAGGTTGGAACTAAAAGAAGCAAAATACAAATATCTATAGCAGTATAGAAAGGAACTGTAAAAGACAATACAAATATGGCTGCTTTCTTTCAGAAACAGCGCCACTCATGTCAATAGGCTGTGTCTGGTATTGCACTAAAGTTTCATTTAAATGGGTTATATGGGGAATAATTTTTGGGACTTGTACACAAATATACACTCTGGCTCCCCATTGCACCATTCTCTCAGCATTGTGGGGGCCATAAGTCATGTCTCTCTGACTTCTCTGTTGTCTCCCTGACTTTGAGTCCCATGACTGATCTCGGTCTACTCCTACTGCTTGTATACTGAGGGTCAGACATGTGATGGAGAATTGGAGCATCAGCAGAGGAGGCGCAGAGAAGAGACATAGAGGAGACATAGGGAGGAGGAGACATAAAGGAGACATAGAGAAGAAGAGACATAGAGGAGACATAAAGGAGACATAGAGAGGAGGAGGCATAGAGAAGAGGAGACATAGAGAAGAAGAGACATAGAGGAGACATAGAGGAGACAGAGAAGAGGAGACATAGAGAAGAGGAGACATAGAGAAGAAGAGACATAGAGGAGACATAGAGAGGAGGAGGCATAGAGAAGAGGAGACATAGAGGAGACAGAGAAGAGGAGACATAGAGAGGAGGAGGCATAGAGAAGAGGAGACATATAGGAGACAGAGAAAAGGAGACATAAAGGAGACAGAAAAGAGGAGACATAGAGAAGAAGAGACATAGAGGAGACATAGAGAAGAGGAGACATAGAGAAGAAGAGACATAGAGGAGACATAGAGAGGAGGAGGCATAGAGAAGAGGAGACATAGAGGAGACAGAGAAGAGGAGACATAGAGGAGACAGAGAAGAGGAGACATAGAGAAGAAGAGACATAGAGGAGACAGAGAAGAGGAGACATAGAGAAGAGGAGACATAGAGGAGACATAGAGAGGAGGAGGCATAGAGAAGAGGAGACATAGAGAAGAAGAGACATAGAGGAGACATAAAGGAGACATAGAGAGGAGGAGGCATAGAGAAGAGGAGACATAAAGGAGACATAGAGAGGAGGAGGCATAGAGAAGAGGAGACATAGAGAAGAAGAGACATAGAGGAGACATAGAGGAGACAGAGAAGAGGAGACATAGAGAAGAGGAGACATAGAGAAGAAGAGACATAGAGGAGACATAGAGAGGAGGAGGCATAGAGAAGAGGAGACATAGAGGAGACAGAGAAGAGGAGACATAGAGAGGAGGAGGCATAGAGAAGAGGAGACATATAGGAGACAGAGAAAAGGAGACAGAAAAGAGGAGACATAGAGAAGAAAAGACATAGAGGAGACATAGAGAAGAGGAGACATAGAGAAGAAGAGACATAGAGGAGACATAGAGAGGAGGAGGCATAGAGAAGAGGAGACATAGAGGAGACAGAGAAGAGGAGACATAGAGGAGACAGAGAAGAGGAGACATAGAGAAGAAGAGACATAGAGGAGACAGAGAAGAGGAGACATAGAGAAGAGGAGACATAGAGGAGACATAGAGAGGAGGAGGCATAGAGAAGAGGAGACATAGAGAAGAAGAGACATAGAGGAGACATAGAGAGGAGGAGGCATAGAGAAGAAGAGACATAGAGGAGACAGAGAAGAGGAGACATAGAGGGAGACAGAGAAGAGGAGACATAGAGAAGAAGAGACATAGAGGAGACAGAGAAGAGGAGACATAGAGAAGAAGAGACATAGAGGAGACATAGAGAGGAGGAGGCATAGAGAAGAGGAAACATAGAGGAGACAGAGAAGAGGAGACATAGAGAAGAGGAGACATAGAGTGGAGGAGGCATAGAGAAGAGGAGAGATAGAGGAGACAAAGAAGAGGAGACATAGAGAAGAAGAGACATAGAGGAGACAGAGAAGAGGAGACATAGAGAAGAGGAGACATAGAGGAGACAGAGAAGAGGAGACATAGAGAAGAGGAGACATAGAGAAGAAGAGACATAGAGGAGACATAGAGAGGAGGAGACATAAAGAAGTGGAGACATAGAGAAGAGGAGACATAGAGAAGAGGAGACATAGAGAACACAGAGAAGAGGAGGCATAGAGAGGAGGAGACATAAAGAAGTGGAGACATAGAGAAGAGGAGACATAAAGAAGTGGAGACATAGAGAAGAGGAGACATAGAGAAGAAGAGACATAGAGGAGACATAGAGAGGAGGAGGTATAAAGAAGAGGAGACATAGAGAGGAGGAGACATAAAGAAGTGGAGACATAGAGAAGAGGAGACATAGAGAACACAGAGAAGAGGAGGCATAGAGAAGAGGAAACAAAGAGAAGCAGAGGCATAGAGAAGATGAGACATGGACATTAGACTTCTGCCCCCCAACTTTCTCCCCTGGGGCGCTAAGAAAATGTAAGAATCAGCATAACTAGGGACCAGGGTGTATATTGCTAAGCTTGCAGTGAGTACTCTGCCTGAAAATAGTAATCCCCAAATAACTCCTTTAAGCGAATACATTGCCAAACACAGGCTATGGATAAGAATGTTGCAGTCTATGTAAGGAAACCCCCAAATATACCAAGCAGGAGATTTCTATTTCCAAGGATGTTTTATTGTTTTTATTTTACATTGGTGGTAAAATGTAGCTATCCTAATAAATGACATCACTGGAGAAGACCTTTATAGGGTATCCCATGAATCATAAAGTGCTGACACCCTGATAATAGCTGTTACTAGAGTCATTTCTAGAGTTTCTAGCACAGAAAATCCCTTTTCCTTCCAAGTATCCCCCTTGGTGCCTCTGCTTATCTGGGGGTTGATTTTGCTCCTTTCCTGACACACAGGGCAGGGCACTAAGTCTATTGGCTGCTTTGTAGCTGACATTGGATGCCTGACTGAGCATGTGTGTCCGCCAGCACTCAGCTCATTAGGTGGACATGCACATTGCTATATACTTTGAACACCAGGTGGCGCCATATTATGTAAGTAAATATCAGAACTCTTCATTGGATCAATTTAAACAGTATGTGGACGGCAAACATTGTTTTATGATCTGTAAACGGAATATGATATTTAGTGGTGGGAGAATCCCTTTACTCTGAGCCACACATGCATGCTGATATGTAAAAGATCAATAGAATTGTCGATAATCTTTACGCCGTCTCTTATTCCATCTCTATATTTTGGAAACTGCTGTACTACATGTGTGTCTGATGCTGACGCTACAGTCTTGCTCGGATCTGTGTCCGCTAGGCCTGTTTCTGTATAATTGTTTGTTTTTACAGCGTTTTGCTTTACAATGTTTATATTCTTGCAGACAGAGAACGTGTTGCGTGTGCTGTACATGTGTGAGCTTCACGGCGTCTGTGTCTTTTCCGTTTATTTGCCTATATTTTGTTTGTTATGGACTGTCCCGCGACCTGCCCAAGAGTCAAAGCATGAAGAAAGTGACTGCGGTGCCAGGACATCATTTTACTGTAGGGATCGCGCCAGAAAGCAATGTAATGATTAGGACACGTTACATTGTAAGCGAGGACTGATTGTAGTACATTCTGTGTACTGCACTGCAGAATAGGTTGGTGCTATATAACCGCTCTATCTTCTTAGCCTTGTCATTTACATCACTCCACAATCTTTTATGTAGAAGTAAATAAATCTGGGCTCATGAGCTGGGACCTCTTCGGGACCTTCATATGACGGATCCGTCCCTGTCAGGATTTCTGTGTTTCCTATTCCTATATTGGGACGGAGATGTGAACAACAATGCTCCGAGCTCTCACCTGTGGGTCACAGAGACATCTCCCCTCTGATCTTACATACTCTATGGACAAGTAGTGTTTGGAACCAATAAATATGGTTTGGATCAATGACTTGTAGAAATCAGGCAATAGTCATTCATAGTCTCTGGAGGTCAAGTTGCCCTTGCAGGGTATTTCGTGAACATCTAGAACAATTCCTTTGTATCCTTAGACACTTAGAAGATGAGAGGAGACAAGAGCCCCAGCCGGTGCATTAGGCACTTTTCTTCTATCTGCTTTGGTTGTGTCTTGCTCTTCTCTAAGTGAATTAGAGATTATTGGGCACGTCTTGTATGGGTGCTAGAAAGTGTCCTCAGCCCACACATCCCAGCTAAGACACCTAACACCTCTGGAGGCCAAGCATTATCTGGATAGAGAGCAGTGGGACAAAGGGGTATGGCAGGTATGACTAGTACTCATCCACCATGACACTGTGTCCTCTATCTTATCATCTGTCTGTGTAATCCATTCATCAGGCCACACGTCTCTTCACAGATATCAGCCTGTCTTGTTAACCCTCTTCACTAACATCTTGAGAACACCGAGCAGCTGATGGCCAACCAGAACAGAGCCACTTGTAATGCGCGTGTTATTGTGCATGTTCATGATTTCACCAGCACAGCCGTACACGGGTTTCACAAGGATTGTCCCTCAATAACCCACTTTTACTTTTACATTATATCAGACAATAGGATCGGCGAGGGTCTATGCCCCAAGACCTCCATCACTGCCAAGTATGAAGGGTCCCTGTCCTCGCCTGGAGAGTTAGACAACCAAAGACTGACCATCTCCAGTCAGATGAAGTCGAAAACAGTTGAAGACACTCAATGATTTTCATCAGCTTTGTTATAGAATTCAGACGTGGGCCAAAGTAAAGACTGAGCAAGAATTAGCTTTATTTGGGAAAGCTCATGAGACCTGAAGTGCTTCATAGCTGAAGAACCAGAGCATAGTGACCATTACTAGTCTATAGCGCTAGCCATCACTTGGAAATCTATAACTTGCAACCCATGTAAACCCATCATTATAGTGACGGTAGCGTAAACCATCGAAGAGCTGTGACCCCAAGACTGATGAAGAAGCAGAGAAGCCTTAAAGAGACATTACTGACATTTGGTGCTTCCTAGAATGTATGGGTTTAGACAATCCCCCGTGTCCACGCCCCCTCCTGTGACTGTTAGTATTAGGCACCCCCCGTGTCCACGCCCCCTCCTGTGACTTAGTATAAGGCTCCCCCCAGTGTCCACACCCCCTTCTGTGACTGTTAGTATTAGGTACCGCCCCCTGTGTCCACATCCTCTTCTGTGACTGCTAGTATTAGGCACCCCCTGTGTTTACGCCCCCTCCTGTGACTGTTAGTATTAGGTACCACCCCCTGTGTCCATGCCCCCTTCAGTGACTGTTAGTATTAGTTACCACCCCCTGTGTCCACGCCCCTTCTGTGACTGCTAGTATCAGGCACCCCCCGTGTCCATGCCCCCTCCTGTGACTTAGTATCAGGCACCCCCTGTATCTACACCCCCTCCTGTGACTGTTAGTATTAGGTACCACCCCCTGTGTCCACGCCTCCTTCTGTGACTGTTAGTATTAGTTACCATCCCTGTGTCCACGCCCCTTCTGTGACTGCTAGTATCAGGCACCCCCTGTGTCCATGCCCCCTCCTGTGACTTAGTATCAGGCACCCCCTGTATCTACACCCCCTCCTGTGACTGTTAGTATTAGGTACCACCCCCTGTGTCCATGCCCCCTTCAGTGACTGTTAGTATTAGTTACCACCCCCTGTGTCCACGCCCCTTCTGTGACTGCTAGTATCAGGCACCCCCCGTGTCCATGCCCCCTCCTGTGACTTAGTATCAGGCACCCCCTGTATCTACACCCCCTCCTGTGACTGTTAGTATTAGGTACCACCCCCTGTGTCCACGCCTCCTTCTGTGACTGTTAGTATTAGTTACCATCCCTGTGTCCACGCCCCTTCTGTGACTGCTAGTATCAGGCACCCCCTGTGTCCATGCCCCCTCCTGTGACTTAGTATCAGGCACCCCCTGTATCTACACCCCCTCCTGTGACTGTTAGTATTAGGTACCACCCCCTGTGTCCACGCCCCCTTCTGTGACTGTTAGAATTAGTTACCATCCCTGTGTCCACGCCCCTTCTGTGACTGCTAGTATCAGGCACCCCCCCCGTGTCTACGCCCCCTCTTGTGACTGTTAGTATTAGGTACCACTCCCTGTGTCCACGCCCCTTCTGTGACTGCTAGTATCAGACACCCCCCGTGTCCACGCCCCCTCCTGTGACTTAGTATCAGGCACCCCCTGTATCTACACCCCCTCCTGTGACTGTTAGTATTAGGTACCACCCCCTGTGTCCACGCCCCCTTCTGTGACTGTTAGTATTAGTTACCATCCCTGTGTCCACGCCCCTTCTGTGACTGCTAGTATCAGGCACCCCCCCGTGTCTACGCCCCCTCCTGTGACTATTAGTATTAGTTACCACTCCCTGTGTCCACGCTCCCTTCTGTGACTATTAGTATTAGTTACCACCCCCTCTGTCCACATCCCCTTCTGTGACTGCTAGTATTAGGTACCACCACTTGTCCGCGTTACCTTCTGTGAATTTTAGTATTAGGCCCCTGTAGCCATGTATCCACCCCTTGTATCCCTGTCAGGGCAGAGGGGTTTGCTGTAAATCTCACTGAAGTCTGCATTTAAGAGACAGCCATAAAGAGAGTGACTGTATAGGGTTAGGGTGCCGGTGCCACAAAGGCTGCGCGGACCTGAGAGACAGGTAATGACAACACCAGATACAGATGTAGCCGAGTTAACCCGAACATCAGCAGTTGGTTAAACTTCTGCATCAGCGGGATATCTTATCACAGAAGACCACAAAGATCAATGACATGTTTTCCGATGACTTTTCACTGGTTTTTGTGTTCCTGTGTGATAAGATATCCTGCTGATGCAGCATTTTAACCAATTGCTCATGTTCGGGTTAACTCGGCTACATCTGTAGTTCGGCTTTTGATGAAACTCAGGTACCCTTTAAAGGATAAGTCCATGGATGTAAAATCTGATCTAATGATAATATTATGCACTGAACAAGCTCCAAGTAAGGACATGTTTAGGGAGGACATTTTTTAAATATTTCCATCCCTTAAATCTTCTTGAATCCTGACAAATACTTTAACCCAGTTATGATATCTGATGGATATTTAGTGAGGGAAACGTGAATAATGGCGGCCACATAACCAGGCTATGACAACAGGTCTGGTTTTGGAGTTAGGCCGCAGGTCCCATATATCATGGGTTAATAGGATATAATGAAGATGTACATGGAGTAGATGAAGCCCTTGATTTCTCTGTCTCTGCTCTCACTTTCTGTCCAGATTGTTGTAATGAGCTGACGGACATCCTGCGTGCCTGCTCAGGTGCTTCCTCTCGTACCCCCGCTGCTTCCCTGGGGTTCTGGAAATGAGAAAACCAGTGACGGGTCGGGGGCGGTAGACAAGCTTTTCTTCTTGCCAAACGTCTTAATGGGTTTAAGGCTCAGCTTGAAGGGGGATGCTGATCTGCACACAAAACCCATTAGGAGGTAAATTGTTTTATATCTGATAATTGATATCCCAGTGAAGAGTATTGACTTCTTCCTTGCCTGGAGAGTTGTCAGTGGCCTTAAAGACTTTGGAGTTAGATTGGCACAAGGAAACACAGCTCCCTTTAACAAATGACTTACCTAAGCTATAGAACTATAGACAGATTTGCAGCTCAAGACATTTACCAAGCTGAGTATGGAGCGTGCGTGTCTTCTGAATGGGGAGATAAGAGTAAGCTCTGGTGGGGGCTTATCTCCTCTGAGAACTGGTACGTGGTCAGAAAAGGGTTTCTAGTGGGAATCTATCTCCTCCAAAAACTGATACTTGGCCAGAAAAGGGTCTCTGGTGGGACTTAACTTCTCTGAGAACTGGTACATGGTCAGAAAAAGGTCTCTGGTGGGGCTTATCTCCTCCAAGAACTGTTACGTGGCCAGAAAAGGATTTCTAGTGGGGGCTTATCTCCTCCGAGAACTGGTAGTTGGTCAGAAAAGGGTCTCTGGTGGGAGCTTATCTCCTCTGAGAACTGTTACGTGGCCAGAAAAGGGTCTCTGGTGGGGCTTACCTCCTCTGAGAACTGATACGTAGCCAGAAAAGGGTCTCTGTTGGGGGGCTTATCTCCTCTGAGAACTGATACGTGGCCAGAAAAGGGTCTCTGTTGGGGGCTTATCTCCTCTGAGAACTGTTACGTGGTCAGAAAAAGGTCTCTGTTGGGGGGCTTATCTCCTCTGAGAACTGTTACGTGGTCAGAAAAGGGTCTCTGGTGGGGCTTATCTCCTCTGAGAACTGGTACGTGTTTTTGTTTTTTCAATGTTTAAAATAATTAATTAATAATTAAATAAATAATAATAATTAATTTAAAGAAATACATTTTTATTTATATAGCGCCTACATAAGTCACAGCACTTTACAAAGCCATATCAATATCTAAATTTAAAAAGAAAAGCTAAAATCCTGCAGTTATCACTCTGGCTACTGAGCCTAATAGTCTGGCACTTCCTGTTCTGTGGAGATCACTTTTCAGTAGTTATTATCATTGCAGACACATCTATATCTAGATAACACAGGATCCACCACTCACAGTAGGTGACATCATAGCTCAGCCTGAGCGCCTCCCTGCACAATGATCTCTGCACAGATGTAAGGGGTTAAGGCTATGTACACCCCACATGTGCGCACCTTGTTATGTGTGTATTTTTGTATTACTCTTCCAGTCAGGTTTCGGCCATGGGGTATGGCTGCTAATGTTAGAATAAGTCTATAGAGGACCAATGACCTTGTAGAGGACTGAGTGGCATCTCCAGAATACACCTATAACGTGAAATTTAGCAATTACTAAAAGAAATGAAAAATCGAGAGGCCCTTTGTGGTCCTAATGCTGTGCAGCCCCCCAGATGGTATTTTACTCCTCGGATGATGAACCTTTTCAGTGTTGGACGAGGCTTCAGGAGATTATATGAAGTAGTAAGAGCAGAGGAAACTCAGTCTCTGCATTGTATGTTCTCCCCAATCCTTTTAATTCCTCCAATGTGGTTCTCAGCTGCGGGGTCAGCCATGGGGTCCGTCACGCACTATGAATGCATAACCTGCAGTATTCCTTGGCAGTGTACAGTAAAACTGCGTGAGACAGACGTCCCTCGACAGCTTAAAGTGGTAAAACCATTAGTCTCCACAAAAGAAGGATTCTTCCCGGGCCAGTAAAGAGAAGATGTGAGCATTTATTATCCGGCAGAGAGGACACTGTGGGAAAGTCTCAAGTCCATGTCCACTGGAGAGTCCGCTGGAAAGTCTCATCAGCTGAATGTAAATGTTCTGACTTAAGTGGTATTTGTCTCTAAGACATCTCACCATTTTTAAAGGGGAGGGTTCCATATACATTGGTGTCCACAGCCAAGATGACAAATCCTCTGTCTACTCCCGACTAACTGACATTATTAACCCTCTACATGAACCATCGCACGTTTCTTACATAGGGTCTTTTAAGATTATGTTCTGTCATCTGCACAAAAACAAAAAAGAAGCACCGAGCAGTGCATAGTGCATTACCACAAAAATGGAAATAATAAGATGAAAAGGGTCACAACAAACTTAATTAGCAGAAACTGGTCACAAGCGGAAGAAGGATCGCAGCGGAACCAATACAACATCAAGGAGTAGGTGTGGAGGGAATAGTCAGTAGAAGGACCAATGGACAAGAATCTGCGCAGATCCACAAATAACTTTAAAACTGATTATTTTATTCCAAAACAAGCAAATGGGACACATGATGCGTTTTGGGGTGTTAGGTACCCCTTTATCAAGTGTGTATAGCACTTAAGTAGTAGACCTTGCTGAACGCAGCACAGGTACACCTGTTATTTGTGGATCTGCGCGGATTCTTGCCCATTGGTCCTTCTACTGACTATGTGCTGACATATTCTTGATGGCCTAGAGCACTGTTTCCCAAACTGTGGGTCCCAACGTCTTGGGGGTCATGTAAACACCGTCCACCTCACCACCTGTCACTGGGGATGCCGTGAGTTCTTCCATCACTATTGACAGACGTGCCGGTTGGCCTGGGAATGATCGGTGAGTATGGTTCTTCTCAGTACTTACCACTCTTGGCTCCCAAGTCCCTCTCTCTCATACTCTCTGCTCTCTCCCCGGGTCCCAGATATTATAATGTAATCACTTATAACTTGAAGCCCCGTTCCATCAGATTCCGCCTTTTTTAATGAAATAAATTGTGCAAGTTGCTGCGTCCTTAATTTTTTTGCTATACAAAAAAGGCATCTGGCAGAATGGCGTTACTATTTTAGCTTTAGGGAGAGAATAGAGGCAGAATACAGCTGAAAAGCAAAATACAGGGATATATTCTTCTAATCGGTCCCATAGAAAAGTCTCGGCCAAAATAAATCCCTCTTCACAAAGTTTGGGAACCATTGGTCCAGAATGACTTACTGGTTAATATCTCGTATCTCTGTGGCCTAGGTTGAGGAAGGGATTAATATTGATATTATTTGGCCATTTTTCAGAGCCACTTACGTACTTAAAGGGTTTGTCTATATTCATTAAAAGGATCCCTTGACATTAGGCTGATCACATGGAGCCAGCGACCCAACATTGGTCTGACATTGCATCCACCAGGTTGCTAAAAAACAAACATTTGGGTCCAGACGTTCGCATCTTGTTTAGGGCTACAATAAAGTTTGCACCTCGGCTTCCTCCCATTTTCCATGTGCCTTACTACTCTTTGAATTTCTGGAAGACTTGGGGCCTCTAGCAGTGACTCCACCAACCTTCATATGACAAGGGATAGAGAGTGCGGCTTAAGCACTATACAGTATTCCATAAACCCTCCATATATGGACATCATCTCTGTTTTTTTGGTAGGTAAATACAATTTTTTGGTTCCAAAAAGATCTCATCCTTTAACAAAAAAATCTGTTTGGGTACAGGCAGTGCTTCGTGATTTAATGTGGATTTGTGGCCTGATGTGCGATATCCGCTCCAAAAATGTGTTGAGGAAATGTATCCATTGTAGTGTAAGAAGAAGGGGTGAGGACACCGAAGACCAGGCCCAGATAACGTGCCTCAGGCTTTAAGAGGATTAGTATTTTTGTTGACAGTTAGGATATTACGAGGCGGGGGTCCCATCCGGTGCCAGGACATTCATGCTAACTAAATCTAGTCTCAGTTTAACAAAGTACACGCGAGTCTTGAGGGGCAGAGGAGGGTCTCTGTCAGAAATGGTCATCATAACTATGTAATGCCTTTAGGATCCCACAAATCTACTTATCGAAGTCTATGGAATCCTACACAACTCACAAAAACTCCTTCTCCAACATCAAGCCTGCTTTTCATTTATTATTACCTCTGTCTGAACCCATATATAGTCTTGACTACTTGCTACTATGTCGAGACCACACTGTTACCACCAAAGGAGGCGTGGAAAATTGAATTCACATCACATAGAAAGATTTTATTCCTACATTGTGATATCCCCAGGAGGGGTACTATGTATTCTAAAAGGGGTTGTCAAGGATATACAGCTTTTTGCAAAGAGGCCGGGGAAGGTTAAAAAAAAACATACTCACTTGTCCACAGTTCTCCGCTGTCTCCAACTATGGTCTGGTCCTAGTGCTCCCGGGGTCTTGTTCCATTGGATGCCCTCGCCTCACATGACCGGTGTGGCCAATCAGCAGCCTCATCAGCCTAAAGAAAGGAACTGGCACGTTTCTCACATAGGTCACCTATGACGTCCCGTGTCCTTTCCTTAGGCCATTGATTGACTTAGCAGTCACGTGAGACAAGGACTTCGGGGACTCCAGGGGACCGGACAGCAGCAGGGGACAGCCAAGTATGTTTTAGTTTATTTTTCGCCTTCCGCAGCCTCCTTGTGGTAAATTGTGTTTCCTAGACAACCCCTTTAAGGGTGCAGCCTTTGCAGTGTGCTTTCAGTGTACAGAGACCAGGGGCGCACCGCTATTGAGGCGAAGTGAGGCGGCCGCCTCGGGCGGCACTGTCCGGGGGGCAGCATTTTTACTATTTAATGTAAACCAGCCCAGGACAGGCCGCTTTAAAAAAAAAAAAAAAAACAGAGCTGAGTGCGGCCTGTCCTGGGCTGGTTTACAAGACGTCGCATCTCAGCGCAGGCGGCGATACAATGACGTCATCACGCCGCCTACGCTGAGACACAGACGTCGTGGACAAGAAGAGGAGGCGGCGGCGGCTGCATCAAGGCATCGCAGGTGAGTATAACTTTGTTTTATATATATAAATAGGCCGTAACCTGTTGGAGTATCCCCGGCAGGTCAGGGCCTATTTATTTACCTACCCCGCGTCTGCTCGTGGCCGCCCCCGCTTCCCCTTCTGCTATGGGCCGCAGAAAGGGAAGTGGATGCCGCTGTGAGCGGCCGCGGGTATCGGTAAGTTAGGCCGCGCGCCGCAAATACTACTATTATTATACTCCGGGGTCTATTCAGACCCCGGAGTATAATAATCGGAGGCCTAGGGTTGGTGAGGGAACATAAAAACCAGTGTTACTCACCTCCTGCGATCCGATGTAACTCCGAGCAGGCTTGAGGCCTCTGGTAACGTCATCAGGTCGCGTCGCCGGCTTGATCACGTGACGTGTGTGCGCAATTAAACAGGACCGAAAGCTGCAAGGAGTGCATCGGTGTCCAGGATAGGTAAGTAACTCTGGTTTTTATGTTTGTATTCTCCCCTGGGTCTCCAATCATTATACTCTGGGGTCTGAAAAGACCCCAGAGTATAATAATAGTTCATGGGTCGGCCACTATGGGGCATAATACCCTGTGCAGGGGCCACTCTGGAGCATAATACAAGTGCAGGGGCCACTATAGAGCATAATACCGGGTGCAGGGGTCACTATGGAGCATAATACAAGTGCAGGGGCCACTATGGAGCATAATACCAGGTGCAGGGGCCACTATGGAGCATAATACAAGTGCAGGGGCCACTATGGAGCATAATACCAGGTGCAGGGGCCACTATGGAGCATAATACAAGTGCAGGGGCCACTATGGAGCATAATACCAGTGCAAGGGCCACTATGGAGGATAATACCAGTGCAGGGGCCACTATGGAGCATAATACCAGTGCAAGGGCCACTATAGAGCATAATACCAGTGCAGGGGCCACTATGGAGCATAATACCGTGTGCTGGGGCCACTGTGGAGCATAATACCGTGTGCAGGGGCCAATATGGAGCATAATACCGTGTGCAGGGGCCAATATGGGGCATAAAACTGTGTGCAGGAGTTGCTGTGGAACATAATACCATGTGCAGTGGCCAATGCGGGGCATAATACCGTGAGCAGGGGCCACTATGGAGCATAATACCGTGTGCAGGGGCCGCTGAGAGGCATAATACAGTGTGCAGGGGCCGCTGCGGGCCATAACACTGTGTAATACTGTGTGCAGGGGCTGCTGTGGAACATTATAGTGTGTGTAAATGGGGAGCTATAAACATGGGCTATGGCACCTGTTTATATTATACGCTGTCTGTTTATAGTGTCTGTGTGATGTAATTACAGCCTTGTCACATACTGTAGACATGTACAGGACAAGGCTGCAGTTACATTACATGGCCGCTATGAGATGAAATACACTATGTAAACAGAGAAGCGGTCACGGCGCTTACACAGGTACCATTCAAACAGCTGGTCAGTGGGGGTCCTGGGTTTTTGAACCCCACTGATTAGTTTATTAATGACCTGGAAAACCTTTTAATTAGTTAACACCTGGGGTATTATTAATAAGGGGCACTATTTATACAGGGTACACACGGACATTATTAATATAAAGATGCACTTGGGGGTATTATTCATTATGGGGCGGTTATATCATATATTATATAATTGGGGGTAGCAGCAGGATGGGGGCTTTGTGTAGGTGAGGACAATGTGGGTTGGATGCCTGGAAAAGTGAGGAGCCAAAGATGTCTGTGTTGCAACCTTTACAGAGACAAGTCACAGCTGGAAGAAGTGGTCATGGCGGTCCAGAGGGAAGAGAAGGGAAATGTGACCGATTAGTCAGAGACGTCACCTGTAAGTCACAGAATGTTACTGCACTGTATTCGCCTAAATGATAGAGGATAAATACCTGAGTGATGGGGGTCTGTCTGCTGAGACCCCCACTGAGCCTGAGAATTGGGTTCTTTCCCTCCACTGGGTGGGAATCCAGCCTGACCGCAGCCATATATATAGGTGTGTCACTTGGTGGATGGACGAACCCACGTGGCTCTCATTCACTTCAATGGGAGTGCCAAAGATAGCCGAAGTCCAGTACTCAGCTATCTGCGGCGCTCCTATTATAGAGAATGGGGGCCACGTGGGCTCGTCCATCCACCCAGCAGAAGATGTGTGAAGTTACTTTCATTGTTAATGCCGTGTTGTTGATCTGATACTGAAGTAATACAGGAAGAAGAATTCTTAAAAACTGTTTTATAACTTTGTGTATTGTGTATATTGTGCAACGATAACAGTGTGTTAAACTAGTAGCATGGAAACTCAGTTTTGTTTTTTTTTTGGGGGGGGGGGGGCGTCTTTCTATAGTCCGCCTCAGGCAGCAAAGAGGCTAGGTTCACCACTGACAGAGACTTAGGTCTTATTTACACAACCGTTCAATTTTTCATGTTCCAAATATCTGTGAAAATCAAAATTATCACTTCTGTTTTTGGCCTTATTCACATGACCTGTGACATCTGTGTAATGAACAGCCATTTTAAAACCCATGAAAGTCTATGGGTGTATTCACATGAAAACAGACATCAGTTATTTTGATAGACCATTTTCACATGTGTATACATGAATATACTGTTTTTGTCTTGTGAATAAGGCCTTACAAATTGCTCTGCTATAGTGTCCACCATGGAGAAAATTACATTCTTTTCCTATTACATTGTGTATCACCCCTGTACTGTGACATCACTGTGTGTATTATCCCTGTACTGTGACATCACTGTGTGTATTATCCCTGTACTGTGACATCACTGTGTGTATTATCCTGTACTGTGACATCACTGTGTATATTATCCCTGTACTGTGACATCACTTTCTGTATTATCTCTGTACTGTGACATCACTGTGTGTATTATCCTGTACTGTGACATCACTGTGTGTATTATCTCTGTACTGTGACATCACTGTGTATATTATCCTGTACTGTGACATCACTGTGTGTGTTATCCTGTACTGTGACATCACTGTGTGTATTATCTCTGTACTGTGACATCATTGTGTGTATTATCTTGTACTGTGACATCACTGTGTGTATTATCCCTGTACTGTGACATCACTGTGTTTATTATCTCTGTACTGTGACATCACTGTGTGTATTATCCCTTTACTGTGACATCACTGTGTGTATTATCTCTGTACTGTGACATCACTGTGTATATTATCTCAGTACTGTGACATCACCGTGTGTATTATCCCTGTATTGTGACATCACTGTGTGTATTATCTCTGTACTGTGACATCACTGGGTGTATTATCCTGTACTGTGACATCACTGTGTGTATTATCCTGAACTGTGACATCACTGTGTGTATTATCCTGTACTGTGACATCACTGTGTGTATTATCCCTGTACTCTGACATCACCGTGTGTATTATCCCTGTACTGTGACATCACCGTGTGTATTATCTCTGTACTGTGACATCACTGTGTGTATTATCTCTGTACTGTGACATCACTGTGTGTATTATATCTGTACTGTGACATCACTGTGTGTATTATCCCTTTACTGTGACATCATTGTGTGTATTATCTTGTACTGTGACATCACTGTGTGTATTATCCCTGTACTGTGACATCACTGTGTTTATTATCTCTGTACTGTGACATCACTGTGTGTATTATCCCTTTACTGTGACATCACTGTGTGTATTATCTCTGTACTGTGACATCACTGTGTATATTATCTCAGTACTGTGACATCACCGTGTGTATTATCCCTGTATTGTGACATCACTGTGTGTATTATCTCTGTACTGTGACATCACTGGGTGTATTATCCTGTACTGTGACATCACTGTGTGTATTATCCTGTACTGTGACATCACTGTGTGTATTATCCTGTACTGTGACATCACTGTGTGTATTATCCCTGTACTCTGACATCACCGTGTGTATTATCCCTGTACTGTGACATCACCGTGTTTATTATCTCTGTACTGTGACATCACTGTGTGTATTATCTCTGTACTGTGACATCACTGTGTGTATTATCCCTGTACTCTGACATCACCGTGTGTATTATCCCTGTACTGTGACATCACCGTGTTTATTATCTCTGTACTGTGACATCACCGTGTTTATTATCTCTGTACTGTGACATCACTGTGTGTATTATCTCTGTACTGTGACATCACTGTGTGTATTATATCTGTACTGTGACATCACTGTGTGTATTATATCTGGACTGTGACATCACTGTGTGTATTATATCTGTACTGTGACATCACTGTGTGAGTTATCCCTGTACTGTGACATCACTGTGTGTATTATACCCGTACTGTGACATCACCGTGTTTATTATCTCTGTACTGTGACATCACCGTGTTTATTATCTCTGTACTGTGACATCACCGTGTTTATTATCTCTGTACTGTGACATCACTGTGTTTATTATCTCTGTACTGTGACATCACTGTGTGTATTATCTCTGTACTGTGACATCACTGTGTGTATTATATCTGGACTGTGACATCACTGTGTGTATTATATCTGTACTGTGACATCACTGTGTGAGTTATCCCTGTACTGTGACATCACTGTGTGTATTATACCCGTACTGTGACATCACTGTGTGTATTATCCTGTACTGTTATGGTGTATGTCTCTGCAGGACCTGTGGTCACATGACTAGTTCTGCGGGTCCTCAAGTTAGTGTAGTGTGCTGCATAGTTTCTTGTCTAGGGGATGAGTTATTTTGGCACAGCTCAGGATGTTCCCATGTGTGTTGTGCACCATTACAGGGGGTGTGGGTTTAAAGCAGAGTCCAGACACTCAACAGGAGAGAAGCTGCAGGTGAGACAGCCAGAGCTGGAGGAGGCTGCAGACAGTACATAGAAGAGTACTGGGGGCTCCAGCCATATATATGCACCGAGCTATTTCACATACAGAATATTAGACCTCCTGCTAAAGAATTGCCCCTTTCTGCTGATCACAATGGAGTATTGACTAGTCTTCCCTAAATAGTTCTCATCTGCTGGTCTAATGCCATCGTCCTTGAGATATTTCCATAGCAGGGCGGTCTGTCAACAAGCCCGGATTATACAAGACGTAACGCCGCTTATCGGTCTCAATATCTCCTGCATGGGGTGAACTTGTGGCCAATATCAATACTGAGGTTTTATGACAGTGTTTAATATGTCCGTAGGTTTATACAATTCAGGAGTGGCACGTCGGGGTCAGATCTTTGTGTATTGTGTGCACTATTAGGAAAGTATTTTATAAGCTGTGGCTGTGATGGCTGTTATAGTAGATCTGCCAGTATAAACACACACCAGAGATTGTATACAGATGAAATAAACTGCGCACCAGGATGGATATCTCTACATGGATATAGCTGGAGGGCTTGGCGCGCTAACATGGCCGTATTCAAGCTCACTATTATGTGGGTGCTGAGGGAGTAGTCGCAGCGGTGCCTAAGGGAGCCCAAAGGCTCTTTAGCCACATAAGAAGTCACTAGGCCTCTAATAGATTTGCATTGGGCACAGGAGCTCCAAGTTCCCCCATTGTCAGGAGTGCAACATATACATTGCCTTGGTGTGTGGTGAAGAAGCTGCTACCCTGAACATGGCAGCCATGTCGCTGGGTCAGTGACTTACTACCAGTGGGAAAAGCCTAGCCACAGTATTGGGGTAATTATTGGTTTTGGCCACTTTGGACATCTTTGACTTAATAGCACCACAATGTGTTATAAATGCGCCAAAATAGTGTAAAAAAATTCTGGCTCAAAGTACGACAACTATACAGTGGTATAAACGTAGACTACTAGACAGTGTAAAGATTTATCACCCAGCATTAGTCACTGTGATAGATCTGGGGTATTCTCAGACTGTCTGTCTAAGTTTACACTGTCTAACTATTATAAATCGGGACCACTACATCAACATAATAATCACCCATAGGCTCCAATGTTAAAAAATAACCATATACCTTAAGGTGTTTTATGGCACTGTATAGAATAGCCTAGAAACTACACTTAAAGGGGTTGTCCAGGATTTGGCGCAAACTCAGAGGAGCCTCACAGACTGCATTGTCCTGTCCTGATCCCCTTTCCCTCCTCTACCTGCTGAGATCAGCAGCAGCTGGTACGGAATCAGTGACATATGTGAGTGATGTCACTGGACTCTCTACACTGATTGGTCTAAGCGGTCATGTGAGCCTCTCGGCTTCTGGTGCAGCAAATCCCAGAACAGGAAGGAAGGGGACCCGAAACTGGACAATGGAGCACCGGAGACTTTCTTTTGTATTTCACTCACCCCGGCTACCTCTGAGATTTCTACAAATCCTGGACAATCCATTTAATACAAAGAATACAGATATCTACCAGCATAATGGATGCACAAAGATCATACATTTGGCCGCCAAGGTTTGACATATATCCTGGAAGCTTTTCCCACCACATACCCCAAACATAGAGTACGGCATAGACTTATTACTACTTGTATTGGTATAAGGACTCCCAATTTCACCATACACAGACCTCACCTCCTCCTAATATACAGACATTAGACGTAGCCCACTCACCTCCTAATATACAGACATTAGATGTAGCCCACTCACCTCCTCCTAATATACAGACATTAGACGTAGCCCACTCACCTCCTAATATACAGACATTAGACGTAGCCCACTCACCTCCTTATATACAGACATTAGACGTAGCCCACTCACCTCCTTATATACAGACATTAGACGTAGCCCACTCACCTCCTTATATACAGACATTAGACGTAGCCCACTCACCTCCTAATATACAGACATTACACGTAGCCCACTCACCTCCTTATATACAGACATTAGACGTAGCCCACTCACTTCCTCCTAATATACAGACATTAGATGTAGCCCACTCACCTCGTAATATACAGACATTAGACGTAGCCCACTCACCTCCTAATATACAGACATTAGACGTAGCCCACTCACCTACTAATATACAGACATTAGACATAGCCCACTCACCTCCTAATATACAGACATTAGACGTAGCCCACTCACCTCCTTATATACAGACATTAGACTTAGCCCACTCACCTCCTCCTTATATACAGACATTAGACGTAGCCCACTCACCTCCTCCTAATATACAGACATTAGACGTAGCCCACTCACCTCCTAATATACAGACATTAGATGTAGCCCACTCACCTCCTCCTAATATACAGACATTAGACGTAGCCCACTCACCTCCTAATATACAGACATTAGACGTAGCCCACTCACCTCCTTATATACAGACATTAGACGTAGCCCACTCACCTCCTTATATACAGACATTAGACGTAGCCCACTCACCTCCTTATATACAGACATTAGACGTAGCCCACTCACCTCCTAATATACAGACATTACACGTAGCCCACTCACCTCCTTATATACAGACATTAGACGTAGCCCACTCACCTACTAATATACAGACATTAGATGTAGCCCACTCACTTCCTCCTAATATACAGACATTAGATGTAGCCCACTCACCTCGTAATATACAGACATTAGACGTAGCCCACTCACCTCCTAATATACAGACATTAGACGTAGCCCACTCACCTACTAATATACAGACATTAGACATAGCCCACTCACCTCCTTATATACAGACATTAGACTTAGCCCACTCACCTCCTAATATACAGACAGGAGGACGTAGCCCACTCACCTCCTCCTAATATACAGACATTAGATGTAGCCCACTCACCTCCTAATATACAGACATTAGACGTAGCCCACTCACCTCCTTATATACAGACATTAGACGTAGCCCACTCACCTCCTTATATACAGACATTAGACGTAGCCCACTCACCTCCTAATATACAGACATTAGACGTAGCCCACTCACCTCCTTATATACAGACATTAGACGTAGCCCACTCACCTCCTTATATACAGACATTAGACGTAGCCCACTCACCTCCTTATATACAGACATTAGACGTAGCCCACTCACCTCCTTATATACAGACATTAGACGTAGCCCACTCACCTCCTTATATACAGACATTAGACGTAGCCCACTCACCTCCTTATATACAGACATTAGACGTAGCCCACTCACCTCCTTATATACAGACATTAGACGTAGCCCACTCACCTCCTAATATACAGACATTACACGTAGCCCACTCACCTCCTCCTCATATACAGACATTACACATAGCCCACTCACCTCCTCCTAATATACAGACAGGAGGACGTAGCCCACTCACCTACTAATATAAGGATATATATATCAGTTATTAGGATTGTTACTGCTCTTACCTTACACTATGAAGTCCCTTCTGACGCGACTTTCTCTTCTTATGCATTCTTTTCAATATGACTTTCTTCTTATTCCCTCCGGGATTTGGATGAGTCGTCTGATTATTGATCCATTGGATTGTAGAACTCGTCACGTCACGAGGTGATACATTGGTTTCAGAAATCAGTATGCCGCTTTCCATTACAACACCTGAGACCTTTTCAGCTTGTTGTGCCAGGGGCCAAAGACATGACTGTCCAGCCAAGCATAGGAGAAAGGTCATAGTGACTGAAGTCATGGTCATACAGAAGGCACAGAGGTGGATTGGCAGCAAGATGAAGAGGGCGACGGCTGAAGACAATTTACAGAAATAGCAGATGAAGAATGCAGAGATATTGTAGTGAATTACCAAGACACAGGAGACCTTACATCAGTATAAAGGCAAGTGAGGAAGGATTTGCATTATGTTCGAGAGCAGAGATTGAGAACTTGTTGGAGAGTTGACTAGCAAGGGTTAATAGTCAAGGATTACAGCAAGTAAAAGGCAGAACTTTCAAAATGTGGAGAAGATGAAGAAGAGAACCTACAGAACAGTGGGATGTGAAGAGTTAACACTCAAGACAAGGATAATGAAGAAAGAACGTGCAAAGGAATGGATTGTTGAGAGTTAATACTCAAATGAAGGATAAAGCCACATATAAAAGAGGATTTAAGAAGCACAAACAAAAGAAGAAGACAGCAATACTGACAAGAGTTAAAGTGTAGGAGAATGTGAAGAATCAAGAAAGAGAATTGAAGAAGGCTGAAGCTAAGAAGACAAAAAACTTCCAAATGACAAGAGTTAATCCTCAAGAGTAAGATGAAGATTTAGTAAAACGAGAATGTGAGAAATCAAGAAGGCAGTAAGAAGTTAGAGAAGAATGGACTGACAAGAGTTAATACTCAAGAGTAAGATGAAGATATAGATGAAACAAACTCAAGAAGGTCAAGAGATGGAAAGAGCAGAAAGAGCTTGCAGAAGAATGGTCTGACAGAAGCTAAAAATCGAGAGCATGTTAAAGATAGAGAAGAAAGAAAGCTTAAGAAAAATGAAGACAACAGCTAGAAAGAGCTTGTTGGAAAATGGATTGCCAAGAGTTAATCCTCAAGTGTAAGATGAAGATACGGATGAACCAGAACTCAAATAAGTCAAAGACCAGAAGACTGGAAAATGGACTGAGAAGAATTCTCAAGAGAAGAATGAAGGCAAAGGCAGTAGAACATCAATGAAGGATGAAGACGAGAGGAAGACAGAGAATATGTAGAAGAATGAAGACAAGAGGAAGACAGAGAACTTACAGAAGAATGAAGACAAGAGGAAGACAGAGAACTTACAGAAGAATGAAGACGAGAGGAAGACAGAGAACTTACAGAAGAATGAAGACAAGAGGAAGACAGAGAACATGTAGAAGAATGAAGATGAGAGACTGAGGACCAGAGACAAAACTTGTAGAACAAGGAAGACTGGAGAGAATCAGAAGACAGAAAACTTGGAGATGTGTGATCCTACAAGAACATGCAACTGTGTCAAACTCTGAGACACCACCAGTCAAGGAGAAAAATCTTGCAGAAGGATAACTTATAGAGAGCTTGTAAAGAGCTGAGGAGTAATTAAGGATGATGGGGAGAGTAGTGAGGTAGGAAAAATGTCAGAAAATAATATACCAAAAGAACACATGAGATCCTAAAGCCTCCTGGTCCTCGCTCTCCCACAGACTTCGTACAGAAATGTCTTTTATTCCTTCTCCCCTTACTGGGGCTTTCACTGCCCACCAATGACCGGTCAGCTCTGCCCGCATCCCCCTCCTCTGTTCTCACCCTATCAGCACCATCAAAGGGGGCTCAGGATTACAGGTGCTTAGCAAGGAAGGGGACTCCGGTCTATGGCACCTAGCCTTGAAAATAGTCACTTTCACCATTAACCCATGCATTGCCAATGTGAGGCCCAAACGCCGGTCTCAAGCACGTGGCTGTGGGCAGGCTTGATATAGATGAGATACCGGATACATAGATTACAACAGATGGTATCAGACATATACTACACTTACATAGATGATACTGTACATAACCCAGTCATATGGCAGAGGATACATACATCATATAAATTCATGAGATTTGTGACATACAATATCTATGTGTGCAAGAAGACATTTATACATATATTGGATACAGACAAGAGACTTTATGTATCCTATTTATACTGTATCACATCATCCATCAGATACATCCATGAAAGTTTGTGTACCCCACCTCCATGCATACAACATGAGATAGCTGAGATCCTATATATGTCATTTATATGGCACATACCTGAGATACATACATGATATTTTACGTACCCCATCTCTACGACATCAGATACATACATGAGATTCCTCCATACACCGTCACATATGTACCTGTGATTCCAGAAACTGATATATACAAATTATACATACATGAGATTACATAAGGCATTGGATACGTGCGATTCTATGTATCTTATCCATGTGACATTATATACATACATGAGTTTATGTTAATATTATCCATGAGATCAGATACATCCATGAGATTCTATGTACCCCCTCCATAGGGGCAGATTTGGCCTGTCTGGGGACCCCCTAATCATAATGTTAATGCAATGGTCCAGTCACACGGTGTTCTCTGCTTGGGGCATTTAGTATGACTATTTATTAGTACTAGTAACCTACCATGGAGCTGCCAACTGGCTGCCGTCATGTGTGTGCGTGTGCTCTGGTTGGCACACAGTGCTCAGGAGGAGATGCTGACCATCAGGACCAGCAATCCTCCGATCTCTGCTATGCTGTGTGACTGATGGGACTGTCCTGGCTGGGGCTCTTACAATTTCACATCACACCTCTCGCTTTCATAAAAAGTGGCAAGCAGGGCACAGAAGGAACTTTGTGGCTCATCTCTGCTGCTAGAAAGGGCCGTGCGCCAAAGATGCTCCACATTTAAACTCGTCTGCACCAGAAAATTGCAATAGATGAGTTGGTAAATTTCCCCCATGTATCCATGTATGGGATTGTAGGCATCACTTCCATATGGCATTGGATATATACCTCACAAGGGATGTTATATACCTTCATAGCTAATAATGCGGCCCCTACAGCCATTGTGGGATCGTTTCCTCTTGCATTTCTAATGATCCGGTCTGATACAAGCGTGTACACACAGGGTTACAATGTGAGCAGACGTGCTGTAGCTTTCAAACTGGTTTGCATGTGTTGCCATAACAGTACCATGGTAAAGATTGTTTCCTGGTCCCCTGCCAGGCCGTGCCACGCTGGGAGGGGGCTCCCTCCATCCTCGCTTCAGATGCCTGTTATGTGGCATAAGGACACAAAAGATATTGCTGAAATGTAAACCTCTCCATCTCTTTCAGCCACACTGCATTCAGACAAAAGCACTAGAGAGACCGAATGAATGAGAGAGAAAAATCAGGGCACAGAAGGAGCGCACGAGAGACAGACGGGGAGGCGGACAAAGGGCGAGGGGGACACTTACAGAAAACACACAGGAATGAATAGAATGGAAGCAAGATGGCGAGGAATAATACAGCAAAAGTCATAAAGATTCCTCCGTCTGGAGATCTGGATTTATAACTTAGGTTGTCTTCAAGGACACGTCAGTGAAATTAGGTAAAGGGTTAAGTGCTGGCCTGAGAATGGAGTAACAGGACATGTTCAGGGGATGGTGGGGGTAGTTAGCAAGTCCATAATATAATCCTACAAACTACATTATTTCCAGATACAATGTATAAACACTCCTAGAGAATCTAAAAACAGACTACAGACTGCCAATGTAGCTGGATCCATTAAACTGTAGTCTGATGCAGGATAACCATTGAGATTGGGAATACCCCTAAGAATACAATATTTAAAGGCTTGTCTGTGATTTAAGAAAAGGATCTGCTTTTACTGAGAAACAGCGCCACTCTTGTTCATGGTGGTGTCAGGTACTGCATCTTATCCCTTTACTTGAGTGGTGTTATTTATGGAAGAACAGCAGAAATAATCTGAGAAACTCATTTAGCAATATTTTAGGGCCTAAGTAGCAAAGGTATAAGGTTGCAGGACAGGACCCACATCTACCCTTATCCACTGCACCAGGCAGGACAGGACCCACATCTACCCTTATCCACTGGACCAAGCAGGAAAGAACCCGCATCTACCCTTATCCACTGCACCAAGCAGGAAAGAACCCACATCTACCCTTATTTACTGCACCAGGCAGGAAAGAACCCACATCTACCCTTATTCACTGCACCAGGCAGGAAAGAACCCACATCTACCCTTATTCACTGCACCAGGCAGGAAAGAACCCACATCTACCCTTATTCACTGCACCAGGCAGGAAAGAACCCACATCTACCCTTATCCACTGCACCAGGCAGGAAAGAACCCACATCTACCCTTATTCACTGCACCAGGCAGGAAAGAACCCACATCTACCCTTATTCACTGCACCAGGCAGGAAAGAACCCACATCTACCCTTATTCACTGCACCAGGCAGGAAAGAACCCACATCTACCCTTATTCACTGCACCAGGAAGGAAAGAACCCACATCTACCCTTATTCACCGCACCAGGCAGAACAAGACCCACATCTACCCTTATTCACTGCACCAGGCAGGACAGGACCCACATGTACCCTTATCCACTGCACCAGGCAGGACAGGACCCACATCTACCCTTATCCACTGCACCAAGCAGGAAAGAACCCGCATCTACCCTTATCCACTGCACCAGGCAGGAAAACCCACATCTACACTTATTCACTGTGTCAGTCAGGAAAGAACCCACATCTACCCTTATTCACTGCACCAGGCAGGACAGGACCTTAATGTACCCTCATTCACTGTGTCAGTCAGGACAGGACCCACATCTACCCTTATCCACTGCACCAGGCAGGACAGGACTCACATCAACCATCTTGTTCTGAGTATGTAGGGGTGTCAAGCAGGACCTGAAATGGACCAAGGTTTTATCTTTGCTATGTCCCCCATCCCCAGATGACATCATTGTATACCACTGATCAGATAAACTCTCCAAAAACACAAAACGATGGAGATGTAATCCATGAAGCGTGCGTACATCTATACGTCTACATCCTCACTAGGTGGCAGTTTAGTTCACAATTTCCCATTTCGAGTACAGAATACAGCTCTGCTCCTATAACCCTGCTGAAGACGTACATACTGTCTATCTATAGGCTAATACTGTACCTGCATGTAAAGTGTAGGCTATATACATGAGTAAGCATCACAGTATATAAAGAATATCAAGGCAAGTCACATAAGACATAGCGTAAAATGGATAAGACTAAGGCTACGTTCACATCTGCATAGGAGTTTCTGTTCGGAGTCTCCATTGTAGTGTCTGGGAAAAATTGTTGCATGTAAAGGTCCGGTCAGCAGACGGACTCCATTATAGTCAATCAGGTTCCTCGGGATCCGTTTGTGTCCGTCATTTCCAGTATCCATTACTGTCCGTTTTAAGTTCTTTTGGTTATGCGACGTACAATAAAAATGAATAGGACAGCGACGATGTGAACAAGGTGTAAAGTTCTTTTATAGAAATAAGTAAAAATAGATCCCCCTCCCCCAGTTAATGAAAAAAAAACACACACAATTGTCATCACCACAAAAATAAAAGTAGGATGTTATTTATTCTACATGATAAACACCAGAATTGATGTTTTCTGATCATCTCACCTCTCAAAAACAATCAAAAAGTCTTCTGTACCCACAAAATACAAGGTCTTGTAAAGCTGCACTGAAATAAAATGTAAGAAGTTATAAATGCAGGGAATGCAGAGAGGGACAAAAGGTCACTGGTTTAGGACTAAAATGTGTTACATCACTGGGAATATTTATTTTAGCCATAAAGTAAAAATCTGCAATAAAAAAGGGACATTTTTTGGGAGGGTTTTTTCAATTTTGATGTCACTGTTAGGGGGATAACATTGTCTATCATCCGTTACCTGTTAGAATAATCCACAGGCAGCAGAGTTGAGAGTCTCTTGATGATATCCCTGAACCTACATCTGGTGTGCATTACCACCGCATGGGCAAATCGTTGATTATATTGTTAATCTGTTTTCCCTTAGTCCTAACAGCAGCACAATATGGGGTATTTCTCCCCCTGTGTGTTGTTTAGGACAGGTGGAACTTTTAATTAGCACAAAAATGTGCTTACTAACCTGCCCTATAAGAGGGCACGAGAGACCTCCCTCACCTGTGTAAATTATAAAGTAAAAGAAACAAGATTTTAGGGAGGGAAGCCTTGTGCTGCTGTTAGGACTAAGGGAAAACAGATTAACAATATAATCAACGATTCCCTTACGTCCTACAGCAGCACAATATGGGGATATAGCAAGTAATTCCCCTAGGGAGGGTTTCCTCGCCTTACAACCTCAAGAACTGTCTGGCCAAAGGCAGTCGCCTCGGAACTGCAGACATCCAAACGATAGTGTTTGACGAAAGTCATCTGGGATGACCAAGAAGCAGCCGCACAAATTTGATCCAGTGGAAGCGAGCGATTCTCAGCCCAAGAAGTCGACACAGCCCTGGTCGGATGGGCTGTACAAAAAACTGGAGGAAGCAACCCTTGAGCAATGAAAGAAATTTTGATTGCCTCCTTAATCCATCTGGACAAGGAGGGTCTGGAAGCTTTAAGACCTCTGTTTTTACCATACATATTGACTAGGAGATTTTCAGCTCTCCTGAAAGATTGTGTCCGCGATAAGTAAATTCGCAGACACCTCACCACATCCAAAGTATGAAGTTTAAACTCCTCTTCTGAGGATGGATCCGGAATGAAAACAGGCAAAGAAATCAATTGATTATAGTTATTACGTGAAGGAACCTTAGGGATAAAGCCAGGCAAAAACCTAAGGTGGACCCTATCCGAAAAAAATACAATATAAGGTTCTTTGGACGAGAGCGCCTGTAGCTCTCCTACCCTTTTGGCAGATGTGATGGCTAACAAAAAAGTAGTTTTAAAGGCTAAAAATTTTAGCTCCGTAGCTTCCAGAGGTTCAAAAGGAGGACCACAAAGGCCTGAAAGGACCGTCGCAAGGTCCCATTGGGGAATAGGAGAAGATACCGCAGGTTTCAGCCTCGCCGCTCCTTTAAGGAATCTTGCAACCAGGGAATCCTGGGACAACCGTCTGTTTAAGTGGGCGGATAAAGCCGATACCTGTACCTTTAAAGTAGCAGGAGCAAGGCCCCTGTCCAAGCCATCGTGAAGAAAATCCAAAACATCAGAAGTCAAAGGATTAGAACTATCAACGCCTCTTTTGGAGCACCACTCCAAAAAAATCTTAGCCGTCCTCTGGTAATTCCTTTTGGTAGATTCAGCTCTAGCACAGGAAAGCGTCTTCAGGACGGCTTCTGACAGTCCTCTATACATTCGTAGGGACTGGTCAACCTCCAGGCTGTCAGGTTGAATCTCCTCAGATCCTGGCACTTCAGTGATCCTTGGGAAACCAGGTTCTGGGTGGGGGGAAGCCTCCAATATATCCCTCGACTCATCACCATGAGCTGGGAAAACCAAGCTCTTTTTGGCCAGAATGGAATGATGGCTATTACAGAGGCTTGGTCCTGTCTTATTTTCATCAATACTCTGGGTATCATAGGAATTGGAGGGAAAATGTATGACAGCCTGGACCTCCAAGGGATGGACAGGGCATCCACTGCCAAGGAATTGTCCTCCTGTACAGGGAACAGAACGTCTCCACCTTGGCATTGAGTCGGGTTGCCATGAGGTCTATCTCCAGTAGACCGTATTTCAGGGTAATCTGATGAAACACTTCTGAATTGAGTGACCATTCTCCTGATACGGCACGACCCCGACTCAACCGATCCGCTACTGAGTTCAGGGAGCCCTTGATGTGAACCGCGGATAGATGGGTCAGATTTTTCTCTGCCCAGGAAAAAATCAGATCTGCCTCCCTGAGGAGGGATGATGATCTGGTGCCTCCCTGTCTGTTCACATATAATACCGTCGTCATGTTGTCCGAGCGAATCCTGACTGCTCTTCCCTTGAGAAGAGGAGAGAAATGGAGTAAGGCACGGTACACAGCTCTGAGCTCCTTCCAGTTGGACGACGTCCTTCCTTCTGGAGCACTCCAGACTCCCTTTATGGAGTTTCCGTCCAGATGGGCTCCCAATCCCGTAAGGGATGCATCTGTAGTCAACAGGGTCCAACGAGTTTGGACCGTGGACCTTCCGTCCTTGAGGTGCAACCACCATCTGAGAGAAAGACGGGTCCTGGGGGAGAGTCGAATCCTCCTGTTGAGACCGGACAGAGAGCAATCCCAAATTCCTAGGATTTCCATCTGAAGAGGACGTAGATGCCATAAGGCCCAAGGAACCGCCATGATGGAAGATGACATCAGACCTAGGATTTTCATCAAAGTTCTGATGGACGCTCTCGGCCTCCTGAAAAGTTGCCGAACCGCTGTAATTAATTTCTCTTTCCTTGCAGTCGCCAAGGAGATTTCCAGCCGGTCTGAATCTAGGAAGTAACCAAGAAACTTCCTTTTGGTTGAGGGGACGACTTCTGACTTCTCCCAATTTATGAGCCATCCCAGGCTTTGAAGCAGGGATATGGCAATCTGTAAATGCTGGAGCAGAACAGACACTGACTGGGATTTTATCAGCCAGTCGTCTAAATAAGGGACCACAAAGAGTCTCTGAAGACTGAGGGCGGCTACTATGGGAGCTACCACCTTGGTAAAGGTGTGGGGAGCCGAGGAGATCCCGAAAGGGAGGGCCGAGAACTGATAATGCTTCCTGTGGCCGGAAACTATAACCGCAATCCTTAGGAACTTCCTGTGCGGAGGGTAAATTGGCACGTGCAAATAAGCGTCCTTCAGATCTAGGGTGACAAAAACGTCGCCCTGGAGAAGAAAAGAAGAAACTGAGCTTATGGTTTCCATGCGGAACCGTTTTTTTCTGATGAAACGGTTTAGATACCTCAGATCTATAATCATCCTCCATCTGCCTGCTGGCTTTGGAACTAGAAAAACGGGGGAATAAACCCCCAAACCTTCTTCTAGAGAAGGAACTTCTTCTAGAGCTCCTTTGCGGATATACTCTTGAATGGAGCATTCCAAAATACCTTGCTGAGACGAGGGAAGACGGCGAGTTAAGACGAACCGATCTCGGGGAGGACAGAGAAATTCGATTGCATAACCTCGCTGAATTAACTGTAAGACCCAAGGGTCCTGAATTTTTTCCTGCTAAGCGCTGAGAAAAAGGGAGAGACGACCCCCCGACAGGAATTTCGGCCACAGGAAGACAGCTTCTCATGTCAGAAACTGGGCTTCCTTCTATCTTCGGTTTTGGGAAATCTCCGTCCAGAGCCTCTAGAATAGTACCTAGAGCCCCTCCGGGACTGCTGACCACGTCGAGGTGAAAAACCTCTGCCGCGGCCAGGGCCAAATCTGCCCCTAAAAGACCGAGGCAAAGTCTTGCCTTTTTTATCAGCCAAGCCTTCTAAAATTTCATCCAGGCTACTGCCAAAGACTCTTCCTGGCTCAAATGGTAAGGCACAAAGGTTATACCTGGAGATAAAATCAGCTCTCCAAGGTTTTAACCATAAGGGTCTCCTCGCCGCCGTGGAAAGCGCCAAGGACTTTGACGCCAGCCTTAATTGATAATGGGAGGCCTCAGCTAGGAATTCTGCCGCCAAAGAAGTCGAAGTTAAGAAGGAAAGTAACTCGTCTCTGGAGACACCAGAATCGATGTCCCTCTCAAGCTGGAGCAAATCAGCCCG
Organism: Leptodactylus fallax; assembly: GCA_947044405.1. Taxonomy (NCBI): domain Eukaryota; kingdom Metazoa; phylum Chordata; class Amphibia; order Anura; family Leptodactylidae; genus Leptodactylus; species Leptodactylus fallax. The sequence goes on along the minus strand of CAMRHE010000137.1, from coordinate 1,079,049 downwards.
TAGTTTGGCTGAAACTTCACATGACGCAACAGCGACAGAGGTCTGAGCAGAGGCCGCTGAATAGGCCTTCTTGAGAGTACTCTCCATGCGTCTGTCCATAGGATCCTGCAGATTTGCTCCATCCTCAGATGGTACTAGAGTGCGGCGAGATAGCTTGGCTACCGCTATATCCACCTTAGGGAGAGGACCCCACTGATCCAGTTGAGACTCTGTGATGGGGAGCAAGGCCTTAAACCTACCAGTAGTTATAAAGGGTTTCTCCGGAAATTTCCACTCTGAAGACATTAACTTTCTTAATGTCTCGTCCACTTGGAAGACCCTAGGCCCTCTACAGGTGGACGTGGAGGCTTCCCCATCAACATCACGGTCTTTAGACTGGATGGACTTCAGCAGCCTATTGACTTTCTCGAGTGGGAAGAGAGGTCTGCTGGTATCTTCAGCGGAGTCATCAGAAGACAAAGTTTCATCCACAACCTGAAAATCTTCGTCCGAGACCCGCAAGAGAGGATGTTTTTCAAGACGTGGTCTCTTGGCGATCTGGGAGATAGAATTCCGGATCTCCTTGAGAGAGTCCTCCATGTATTCTTTCACCCATGTCACAACCTCACGTATGGATGGCTCCTCAGAAGGGGGGCTACGACACTGGCGACAGTGGGTGAATTCATAGCCGTCAGGCAAGGGAGTTTTACAATCTAAACAGGTTAAATGTTTACACTTGGAGGATTTCTTCCTCCTAAAATCTCCATCACCAGAGCCAGAAGCAGAAGAAGACATCTAAAAAGACCACAAAAAGTCACAGACAATAACAATACCAATATTACAAACCGCAACCAGAACCAGAAAGAGAGGGGTACCTTAAGGAGGTCGGTCGTCGCAAAAAATGTAGCAACAGCACACGCAATAGTTAAATAGGGTAATCTCTGAATCACAGAAGAGAATTCCTACTCCTTAGCAATAGGAGAGCCAGAAAATCACAGCCCAACCGAAATGGACTATGGGACATTTTAAAGGCAACCATAAGTGGAGGCGGAGCCAAACACAAAACTAATCCACAATGAAAAAATTCATAGGAAATCATGCAGCAAAACCAGCGATATGAATCGATCATTCATATAATATATGAACAAGAATAAATAAATATTACTTACCTTCCTGAGATTTATAGCACCAAAACGGGTCAAATGCCATAATGAAACATAGAGGAGCAAAAGCCTAAGTCAGAGGCTCAAACAAAAAGCAGCAAAAATCAATTCTATATTTTGCCTTTAAATTTTAAATTTCCAAACTTACCGCACTTTTTTCCGAGAACCGGAAGTAGGCGCGAAGGAGTCCGGCGAAATCCGTCCGCACGGGAACCCGGACACGGAGAAGGGTTCCGGCCGTCGCAAAGTCCGACGTACCCTCCGGGTAGGCCGAAGCCTACCGCCGGCCGAAGAATTACCGACAGAAGCGCTGATAAGAAGGAACGCAGGCCGGCAACAGAAGGAAACGACCACCTCAAGGTAAGAAAAAACCCCTTAACTCTAGAGAGGTCACAAGAGACCTCCTCCACCTGTCCCACACAGGACAGAAAAAAACACAGGTGAGGGAGGTCTCTCATGCCCTCTTATAGGGCAGGTTAGTAAGCACATTTTTGTGCTAATTAAAAGTTCCACCTGTCCTAAACAACACACAGGGGGAGAAATACCCCATATTGTGCTGCTGTAGGACGTAAGGGAACTGTATTTAGAAGTTTAGATTGTGTACCCTAGTGGGAACAGGGACTGATGTGTGTGATGACAAACTGTATAGTGCTGTAAAATGGACTCTATGTGTTAGCACACCATGGGCAAATTGTATTTATGTCATTAAGTTTTAACTTAGCAAACCCTACCAAAAAAAGGCTGACCTGTCACCTAGATGTTCTTACAGTATTGGCATATGCTATCTACAGGTAAAGAGGTTACTGAAAAACATGGGTAGAATATAAACTATAATGTGAAAAAATTTACATACAGGACGAATGGCTTGTTTGTGGCTGGAAAAATGGGTGGAATACATTGTATTGATTAGAATGGGCCACGCTGAGGTGCTGATGCAGTTTGGACTCTGCCACAGCTTGAAGATCTAGAGCAGGGGTACTTTTAGCAAAACTCCACTCACCAGGTTCCGCCCTCAAATGAAGGTCCAAATTTTAGACGAGAAAAATATTTCATTTTAATTTAACCTTCCATGGTGGTCAAATGGGATGAGGAGGTCAATGTCACTAACTAGTGAGGGGGCCCTAAAGAGCTTTATACTGTGTGTGAGGGTACTAATGTGGCTTTACACTGTAGGGGGGCACTATCTTGGTATTATACTATGTGGGGGGCACTAAGGTAGCATTATACTGTGTGGAAGGTAATAAGGAGCTTTATACTGTGTGTGGAGGCACTAATATGGCATTAAACTGTGTGGGGGCAATAAAAAGCTTTATAGTGGGTGGGCGTACTAATTTGGTATAATACTGTGTGTGGGGATCATTAATGGGACATTAGTGCCCCCACATGTTATATACAGTGCCTTGAGAAAGTATTCGGCTCCCTTGAACTTTTCAACCTTTTGCCACATTTCAGGCTTCAAACATAAGGATATAAAATTTAAATTTTTTGGTGAAGAATCAACAACAAGTGGGACACAATCGTGAAGTGGAACGAAATTCATTGGATATTTTAAACTTTTGTAAAAAATGAAAAACTGAAAAGTGGGGCGTGCAATATTATTCAGCCCCTTTACTTTCAGTGCAGCAAACTCACTCCAGAAGTTCAGTGAGGATCTCTGAATGATCCAATGTTGTCCTAAATGACTGATGATGATAAATATAATCCACCTGTGTGTAATCAAGTCTCCGTATAAATGCACCTGCTCTGTGATAGTCTCAGGGTTCTGTTTAAAGTGCAGACAGCATCATGAAGACCAAGGAACACACCAGGCAGGTCCGTGATACTGTTGTGGAGAAGTTTAAAGCTGGATTTGGATACAAAAAGATTTCCCAAACTTTAAACATCCCAAGGAGCACTGTGCAAGCGATCATATTGAAATGGAAGGAGTATCAGACCACTGCAAATCTACCAAGACCCAGCCGTCCTTCTAAACTTTCATCTCAAACAAGGAGAAGACTGATCAGAGATGCAGCCAAGAGGCCCATGATCACTCTGGATGAACTGCAGAGATCTACAGCTGAGGTGGGAGAGTCTGTCCATAGGACAACAATCAGTTGTACACTGCACAAATCTGGCCTTTATGGAAGAGTGGCAAGAAGAAAGCCATTTCTCAAAGATATCCATAAAAAGTCACCTGGGAGACACACCAAACATGTGGAAGAAGGTGCTGTGGTCAGATGAAACCAAAATCCAACTTTTTGGCCACAATACAAAACGATATGTTTGGCGTAAAAGCAACACAGCTCATCACCCTGAACACACCATCCCCACTGTCACACATGGTGGTGGCAGCATCATGGTTTGGGCCCGCTTTTCTTCAGCAGGGACAGGGAAGATGGTTAAAATTGATGGGAAGATGGATGGAGCCAAATACAGGACCATTCTGGAAGAAAACCTGTTGGAGTCTGCAAAAGACCTGAGACTGGGACGGAGATTTATCTTCCAACAAGACAATGATCCCAAACATAAAGCAAAATCTACAATTTAATGGTTCACAAATAAACGTATCCAGGTGTTAGAATGGCCAAGTCAAAGTCCAGACCTGAATCCAATCGAGAATCTGTGGAAAGAGCTGAAAACTGCTGTTCACAAACGCTCTCCATCCAACCTCACTGAGCTCCAGCTGTTTTCCAAGGAAGAATGGGCAAGAATTTCAGTCTCTCCATGTGCAAAACTGATAGAGACATACCCCAAGCGACTTGCAGCTGTAATCGCAGCAAAAGGTGGCGCTACAAAGTATTAACTTAAGGGGGCCGAATAATTTGGCACGCCCCACTTTTCAGTTTTTTATTTTTTGCAAAAGTTTAAAATATCCAATAAATTTTGTTCCACTTCACGATTGTGTCCCACTTGTTGATTCTTCACCAAAAAATTAAAATTTTATATCCTTATGTTTGAAGCCTGAAATGTGGCGAAAGGTTGAAAAGCTCCAGGGGGCTGAATACTTTCGCAAGGCACTGTAGTTCCCCATTAGTGCCCCCCATACACAGTATAATGCTCCTACCTCCTGTATTAGTGCCACCCCCCCCCCCAGAGTAATTCCCCTTTGTACCCTCTCTGTTCAGAGAAATCACCATGACTCAGACCACTGCCTCCAGGCCCTTTCAATATGACAGTGGTCAGGAGAAAGATTCATCTCCGGACCACTGTGTCCCTGATGCTTTACATCAGCAGCATCAGGATTTGCAATCATCCCTGCAGCCTGAACATAAGCAGGTGGTAGAGATGATTGCCGATCCCTGATGCTGCTGATGAAAAGTATAAAGGCTTAGGGTACAGTGGTCTGGAGATGAATCTTTCTTCTCACCACTGTCATATTGAAAGGGTCTGGAGACAGGGGTCCGGAGTGATGGTGATTTCTGTGAACCTACATTCAGTGTGGACTAGCATTAGCACCACATGGGCAAACTGTATTTAGAAGTTTGGATTGTGAGCCCTAATGGGGACAGAGACTGATGTGAGCGATTACAATGTGTACAGTGCTGCTGAATATGTTGGTGAAATAAATAAATACATAATTGTTGGTCTGTGTGTCAGTCAGCGAGGGTTGGACCTTGATTGTGATTGACTTATTGACGTTTTCTAAGTAAAACTCAGTGTAAATTGTAATTTCTTGTGTCTGAGCTCTCTGTGTACAACTAGAGTGGCCTGAAATAACCCTACACTCATTCTACTCTTATATGAGTTTAGAGTAAATGCTCTAATACTAGGGAGAGGCCATCACTGATACATCCTGCTAGAACCACAGTGTCAGTTCTTGTTCTTCCGGTCTCTATATAACATCGTATCTTAAACTGGTGTTTTAATGTTTTTCATAAATTAATAATACAGGTGAATATAAGAAGTTTTATAATGTATCTGAAAAGAATGCTTTTGTTAGGATTCTCGCTATATGTTCTCTTCATTGCTGCACTGCTAACTACTGTTGCTTTAAGGTTGCCATGCCAACATGTGAAGCTTTCACTGACTCTGTAGATAATCAGAGCTCTGAGACGCTGAACCAACCATCAGCTGTTGTTCAGAACCTCCCAGGTGCCTGCTATTAGTTAAGTGTTATTAGTTAGGTTTCTGTGCACTGAACATATCTGTTGGTTTGCTGTACTACTGATTACTGTACTGTACTACTGAGTAATGGAGGCTCCAGCAAGTAATAGAAGTGCTGGGGAGTAATGGAGGCTCCGGCAAATAATGGAAGTGCTGGGGAGTAATGGCTGACTCATATGGCTGACATCTATGAGTAATGGCGTCCAGCGAGCTTCAGAGCTGTCGCCCCTTTGTAACGAGACAATGCTTGATCGGGCTACATTGATTTTTGGAAGAAAAGGTGTATCAGTTCCTTCTTAATGGATGGGAGGTTACAGCAGACTCGGCACTTCCATTACTCCCCATCACTTCTATTACTCGCTGGCACTTCCATTACTCGCTGTCACTTCCATTACTTGCCAGAGCCTCCATTACTCCCCGGCACTTCCATTACTCCCCGTCACTTCTATTACTTGCTGGCACTTCCATTACTCCCCGTCACTTCTATAACTCGCTGGCACTTCCATTACTCACTGTCACTTCCATTACCACCGCATCCATTACTCCTCGGCACTTCCATTACTCCCCAGCACTACTGTTACTTGCCAGAGCCTCAATTACTCCCCAGCACTTCCATTACTCGCAGGAGCCTCTATTACTTGCTGTCACTTCCATTACTTGCCTGCGCCTCCATATCTCGCCAGCACGTCCATTACTCGCTGGAGCCTCCATTTCTCACCGACACTTCCATTACTCGCTGCCACTTCCATTACTCGCTGTCACTTCCATTACTCGCCTGCGCCTCCATTACTTGCTGTCACTTCCATTACTTGCCTGCGCCTCCATATCTCGCCAGCATGTCCATTACTCGCCTCTTCTTAACCATCTATAGCCTGTTAGGAATAGAAAGTTAATTGTCTGGACAACCTTCTGCTTCACATGTCATATCATTCATTCAGTATGTCAGGACGAGATGTAGCTGCAGAAAAACCCCATAAATCTGGCACCCAGTGGTCTGGAAATCACACTGGCCCATGACTAATAGTCCCCAAGGACATTTAGGTCTGGAATTACTATGTGAGCTGGACTACAGGGTACATTCCAGGGGTGTATACTGAGGAGGGAGGCCTTATAAAGGAATGGGGCAATGTACAGAGACAGGAGGGAGATCCATTGTGTGGAAGAAAATTGGGAAAATGTGATTAGTGCACGTTCACACAGCGGAAAGGAAGAGGAATTTGTGGTTGACTTCTGTAATAAATACCTTTCCTCTTTCTGGCCCTCCGGTTTCTGACGCAGCTTTTACTTGCTGAGAAGATTATTGGGACTTGTCAACAGAGCGTCTCACACACATAATTTAGTTCCACCTTAAGTAGCCCCCACATAATGCCCCCTACCCCCTCAGTTAAAATCGATATATAAAGTTATACTCACCTAACCATTCCCATTGAGTTGTCCGCAGGCTCTGGCTGTAGCGCTGTCTCTGACTCGGAGCTTGTCGCACCTCCCTGCCGTCTGAAGTGCTGATATCTCCGGCTCCACCATTGTAGTCAACTCTATCTGTGTCCTAAGCAGTTGATATCAATACGCAAACAGTGGGACAGCTCCTGAAATGTGGGACTGTCCCCTTGATCCGGGTCGGTTGAGTGAGCCCTCACTACCATAGGGCCCAGTGTGGATGCCCATTTTCCCTATAGTTACAGTAGCCCTGTGTAAAGGATCTCATCCTACTCTAACCGTGTCCGGCACACCTGAGATTGCTTCAATCACCTCACGCCCACCTCCAGTGAGTGTTCTGGGACCATAGGATAATACGAAATGAGCTTTCTAAATTTTATATATATATTAACCCCTAAAAGGGTCGGCACTAGACACTTAACACATATAGAGAATACATGCAGCGATTAGCAAGCAAATACAAGTGGAAAGCAACATGACACGGTGCACAAAATAAAAAGGGGAATAAACAGAAGAAAAGGAAATATTACCAACACAAGCCTGTGATTGGTTCTCTGGGCTTCGGATGTTGAGCTCAGGGCGCGTACTTAAATTCAGTCCAAAAGCATGCGTCCGGGCATGCTATTCCAGTGGCAGCACCCCTAGCTCTGGGCAGTGCTATCTGGGTGGCTTTCAGCAGCAGAAGACCATATAGAAAATCACTGGAACAAGTAGATAGTCCATTTCTCTGAGCCCCTGTAGTAGGCTTCAGGGTTCTTCCTTAAGCAAGTTACAGAGCATGTGTTTCCTACATAGTGTCCAGAACAAAGAGTCTCAGGCCTTAATGCTAGGCCGCATGGCAGGCCACATGGTTGAAGTCTCCACCAAGACCTGCTCTCACATCTCTTCCAGGAACAACCAGGACAAAAGACAAAGACCAACCTCTTCATGGTCAGAGAACTTTTACCTAACCTGGTCTCCTCCCTAAGTGATGTCACCAGGAGGAGGAGCCCCGCCCCCTTTCTAAATCTCTCAGAATCATATTTCCTTATAATTCCTCGCCCGATGACTGTAGAGTCGGGTCGGTGGTATGATAGGGTTTGTGGCGAGATCCCCATCTCATAGACCTCAAGGATGGCACCCCAATCCCCTTTGGGTAAGGAGATCAGTGTCTGGACCTTTTCCGGGCTTTGAACCGTAACATATGTGACCTTGAAACGTGCACTTTGACTGGGCGCATCTGGGGAATTTATCGGGGTGACTGTAATAGGTTCCCCAGGGCAGATATTGTCATAAAACTATAATCCTTTTGATGTGTAGCTGGCTCCAACTTGTCTGTGGATTCCACCTCTCTACAGGGGAGACCCCTGTGGAGATGATTAGTGTGACAAGGGTATGCTAATTGGGCTATACATTGGACTACACAGGGTCTGGGCACAAAGTAGCCTGACCCCCCTCCTGTAACCAAATGGCTGATAACAGACCGGAACCACACAATATGAGTGAGTAGTATTACCAGAAATACATATCTGGGGCTCTTATCATCACACCCTGGACCTCCTGGACTCCGGGAAGAGCTGACAAATCTCCCAGGCTCAGCAGCTCTCTATTAGTTTCTACGGGCACATTATGTGCCGGTTATGTAAAAAAGGGGTGTGGTCAGCATAATTCCGTTCTCATGTCACAAAAAGTGGGTGTGGTTCACCTAAATGGGTGTGGTTTTGTGACCCTCCAAGATCACTGCCAGTAAAGATTGGCAAGTTTGATTTACATCTGCATGAATATGATCTATACACCTATAGATTTATATACATAGCATCCCTGTATCTACAATCCCCTAATCCACTGTACATGTGGGGACTGCTAAAAGCAGGGGTCTGGTCTGTGATCAATGTTAATTTAGGGGTCTGGTCTGTGGACTGATTCTGAGGGGTCTGAATGAATGTAGGGGTCTGCTCTGAGATCCCAATGGTGTTTGGTCTCTTGCTTGCGGTGGGATCTGAAGTCATTTATAGGGCCAGTCTGAGGTTTTGATAAATTTAGGGTCTGGAGTCCGAATGAATTAAGAGGTCGGGTCTGGATTTTCTTTGTTTTGGTTTTGTTTCTCCATGAATTTAGAGTCTGGGGACTGGATGTTTTTTTTCTTCAGGTCTGGGGACTGTTCAGAGGTCTGAATGATTTCAGGGGTCTGGGGTTCTGACTGGAATAAGAAATATTTTTACATGCATTGATCTAATTATTATTAACATTGTCTGCCAGCAAATGAAACATCACAGCAACATCATGTGACCTCAGATGTGGGAGGGATTTATTACCTGTGATGTCATTACAGGTATGCATTTCTAGAACTTTCCAGGAGGACATACGGTGTCGCATCATATATATCATCATATAAGGGTGACATGTATCAGCTCCATACATTAGCTTTACTGGCCCTTTAAGAAGTAATCCCTGCTCTACCAGGCTTGGCCTGTGCTGTATATCTGACAATGGGCGCTCTGTGTATACGATGAGGCGTCTTCTCCCAGTTTTTGAATGGGTTAAACCAATCACTGCTGCGTAACAGGAAGGCAGGGGGAAGGTGGGAGCGGTACGAGGAGGTGGGAGCGCTACCAGAGTCAGCATAAATCATTTAACAGCCAATCCATCCATTTTACACTTGGTTTCTCTTGCTTTTACTCAGGGGAGCAAAGACGTAAGACTCAAACTGCTCCCATTCCGCATGGTGGACTATGAAGAAAGACACCAGAGAGCATTTAAAGGGACAGGCTTGTGATTTATTCTTGTACATGTTCATTCTGTGTTATATAATTAACAGCAAAAAAGGCAAAAAGACAAAAAATGTCACCTATAGCTAAAGCCTTACTGCTGCCTGAGACCTAAAGTGAAATGGCGCCCCTCACCCCGCCATAGTGGAACGTCTTTTGCAACTGTGCAACAAAAACACTCTGTTAATATATGTTTTTGCAAAAAAATCTGTATATTTGGTTATGGGACGGTCAGTGTAACAGCAAAAATATTGCCCCTTTTGAGACAAAGAAGAGCACAAACCAAGGGGGCAACTACCTGGGAAACAAGCAGAGCAACGACCGCCCCAACTATAGGTGAACAGATAATACCTCCGATAGAAAGGAGAGCGAAAGCTAAGAAACATCAGTAAGATGCCAAAGCAAAGAGGAAAAATTCAGGGGACTAACATATACAAATTAGATAGCAGTTGTCTAACAGTGATTCCTCTTGACTGCCCCCTACACATGCAAACTCAGCCCGGCCAACCCCAGATATGATCTTCTCTATCCTGACAATATTTGACCTGGGATAGTCAGTGGACTAGTCCTGCCGAAATAAGTGGGCACCAGCGGACTAATGTGTATGGCCAGCTTAAGACTCTGTTCACATTATGAGGCTAAATATGGTAATGCAGTGATATACGTCATCCATAGGCCTCCATGGTTATACTGTCCTCTATACTTTTTTTTTTTTTGCAATTGGCATTTGTTTAAGAAAATTTTTCAGAATTGTCTGTGCAGCGTGATAGAGAGTGCCCAAAACACAGTCTTCTGACATCCTTCACACCTATAGAGGGTCTGTAGACTCGCAGCATGCGCTAAATGTGCATGCGCAGCCCAAATTTATCATGAACATGGTCAGAGTGCACATCAAGAGAATCAAAAAATTTCTCGAGCCCTAAACTCTCTAAATGTTGCAGCTGACGGCGGTCAGTAAGAATGCTTTCAGAAATAGAAGGGTTAATAGTTTATCTATGTAACATACAGTGGGTACGGAAAGTATTCAGACCCCTTTACATTTTTCACTCTTTGTTTCATTGCAGCCATTTGCTAAAAGCAAAAAAGTTCATTTTATTCCTCATTAATGTACACTCAGCCCCCATCTTGACAGAAAAAAACAGAAATGTAGATATTTTTGCAAATTTATTATAAAAGAAAAACTGAAATCTCCCATGGCCATAAGTATTCAGAGCCTTTGCTCTGACCCTTGTATATAACTCACATGCTGTCCATTTCCTTCTGATCCTCCTTGAGATGGTTCTACTCCTTCATTGGAGTCCAACTGTGTTTAATTAAACTGATTGGACGTGGTTAGGAAAGGCGCACACCTGTCTATATAAGACCTCACAGCTCACACTGCACGTCAGAGCAAATGAGAATCATGAGGTCAAAGGAACTGCCCAAGGAGCTCAGAGACAGAATTGTGGCAAGGCACAGATCTGGCCAAGGTTACAAAAGAATTTCTGCAGCACTCAAGGTTCCTAAGAGCACAGCGGCCTCCATAATCCTTACATGGAAGAAGTTTGGGACGAGCAGAACTCTTCCTAGACCTGGCCGTCCAGCCAAACTGAGCAATGGTGGGAGAAGAGCCTTGGTGAGAGAGGTAAAGAAGAACCCAAAGATCACTGTGGCTGAGCTCCAGAGATGCAGTAGGGAGATGGGAAAAAGTTCCACAAAGTCACCTATCATTGAAGCCCTCCACCAGTCAGGGCTTTATGGCAGAGTGGCCCGAAGGAAGCCTCTCCTCAGTGCAAGACATATGAAAGCCAAAAAACACATGAAGGACTCAGAGACTATGAGAAATAAGATTCTCTGGTCTGATGAGACGAAGATTGAACTTTTTGACGTTAATTCTAAGCGGTATGTGTGGAGAAAACCAGGCCCTGCTCATCACCTGCCCAATACAATCCCAACAGTGAGACATGGTGGTGGCAGCATCATGCTATGGGGGACAGGACGACTGGTTGTAACTGTAGGAAAGATGAATGCGGCCAAGTACAGAGATATCCTGGAAGAAAACCTCTTCCCGAGTGCTCTGGACCTCAGACTGGGCTGAAGGTTCACCTTCCAACAAGACAATGACCCTAAGCACACAGCTAAAATAAAAAAGGAACAACTCTGTGACCATTCCTGACTGGCCCAGCCAGAGCCCTGACCTCAACCCAATTGAGCATCTCTGGAGAGACCTGGAAATGGCTCCACCAATGTTCACCATCCAACCTGACGGAACTGGAGAGGATCTGCAAGGAAGAATGGCAGAGGATCCCAAAATCCAGATGTGAGAAACTTGTTGCATCATTCCCAAGAAGACTCCTGGCTGTACTAGCTCAAAAGGAAGCGGCTTCTACTCAATACTGAGCAAAGGCTCTGAATACTTATGGCCATGGGAGATTTCAGTTTTTCTTTTTTAATAAATTTGCAAAAATATCTACATTTCTGTTTTTTTTCTGTCAAGATGGGGAGCTGAGTGTACATTAATGAGAAATAAAAGGAACATTTTTGCTTTTAGCAAATGGCTGCAATGAAACAAAGAGTGAAAAATTTAAAGAGGTCTGAATACTTTCTGTACCTACTGTATAAATGCCATCAATATTTGGTGTGCCCTTTGGAGGAGGAGTCCTGGAAGTGATGATCCAGCCCCCACAGATATAGCCCTGATCTCATCATCATCCAGTCTGTCTGGGATGACTTGAAGAGACAGACGGATTAGAGCAATCAACATCCACAGAAGATCTGGGCTTAGTTCTCCAAGATGGCAGCGGGAACAACCTCCCTGCCTAGTTCTGCCAAAAACTATCTGCAAGTACCGAGATGACGGCAAAGGGCTAAGGTCACACCAAATATTGATAGGATTTAAATGTCTTCATTTAGTTAATTGACATAAACTATTAACCCTTTTATTTCTGAAAACTTTTTTTTTACTATATAGCATTTTTCCATCACATGCCTAAAACTTTTACACTGTACGTGGTTTTTTGTTAAGTCATTTTTCTTTTCACATTATATTTTTGTATGCAAACTTAATTGACCCCTTCGTACTTTCCACAGTCTCCATCACCATAAGGGGCCTATGAGATCTCCTGAGATTTTGCAGATATGTCAAGTTATATACAAAAATAATACGAAAGCAACTGAGCCAAATAAATAGTAATGTAGCCATATCTTTAATTATCAAGAAATACATAGAAAATACATTTCATCTGAGGACGAACTTCAGGATCAGTAAAGGACCTCATCCACCCTTAATGGAGTACAAAGTTTTTTTCCTCGTTTATTTCGTACAAGTCCCATGGAAGACCAACATTGAAATTTTTGTAACTTACTTATCAGAACTTCTCTTTGTATCAGACATATAAATAATTCTTGTCCCATCACCGGTGAACTTATGGAAGAAGAAATGTTTTAGCACTTTTAAGATGACGTCACAGAGGAGAAGATCTATCGATGACGTTTTTTTATTCACTCTGTGATTTGTCCTCATGAACTGTCAAAAATCCTGAGCAAATTTCGTGAGAGGACGAGTGACCTGAACATTCCTGCATTGGAAACTTTCATTGATGTAAACAATTGCCCCATAAGGTAAGAGATCATTCGCAAAGACAATATAAAAGGATTCCAGTTTCAGACTGAATCTCCAGGACAGATGTGACCGGAATCTCCAGATCAATCCCATCATACCAAGGATCATCAGTCATTGTCTTCATAGGAGACAGTAGCAACCTCTCACCTGGGGCGTGACACCTTTGATCTCTGATAGTAGTAGGTATTAACAAAATGGCAGGTGCCCCCATTAGTGTCATGGGGGGGCCAATGGTGTCTTGTATACACTCTATGTAAAAAAGACTGATACCAGCCAAGTTTGGAGTATATATTGGACACAGATACACAGAACGATTGATATACCACAATAGATAGGAATATTACAATGCAGCATCATTATCATATTGTTTGACGCTGTCACTTTAAGACAGTTCTTGAACAGAAGTACCTTTAAGGTACTGATGTCGTGGCCACAATTCACACCTCGATAAAGAAATCATTATGGCAGCTTTCATTTTATCTCTCCCCCATAAAAGTTCCACCATGTTGGCTTGTAATAGACCTGATATATATATATATCCAGAAACAATTGGTGACCTCAGTTTTTTTCTTTCCCCATAAAACTTTAAAAGCTCTATCATCCTGCCAAGAAACCAGACCCATTTTCCAATCGAGCGTATATACTGTATGTATGTATATACTGTATCTCTCTGTGTGTTTTCTATCCCTTTCATTTTATATTCTGAAATTGGAATTGGCTTTCTCTTGTTATCCAAAAATTTCCATCCACTGTGAAGGATTAATAATATGGAACACGATGCAACACACCAGTAATACGGGCTACAGCGCTGTAACAAGAACATTTTGTTTCCCAAAATCCCCTGAGACTCCTTTTGATTTGGCACAAGAGCTGCACTAAAGTACAGTATTAGAGCAAGAGAAAGATTGAGGCTAAAAATCAGCCCTGATGTTACGAAACGCACCGGCCTAAGAGTGGTAACTGTATATGGCTACTATGGCACCCCACAATCTGAACAACAGGCAGATTGAAGCTAACAAGACATTTGGGACACCAGACCTGTTGTGTAACATTCTTGGACACCAAAACAAGCTCCATAATTTGTATAATTTTTTACTCGGGGCCACTTCAGAGCCCTTATATAGCTATTATTAATGCTAATTTTCTAGGACTGGTGTTTCTATGTCATGAAAACCATTTGCTCCTTAAAGGGGGCCTTTCGCCACCTCCATTGACTTGTGCTCTTTTCATCCTCCAGTAGACGCTGCTTCGCTGATTCTGATGGAGGGCCCCAACCGTTCCCGAGCAATCTGTCACCAAAACTAACAGCACTGATTGTTTAGGAACGGTGGGGGGCTACAGTAAAAATTCTGGCTGCACCAGAATCATTGGAGCAATGCCTATTGGAGAACCAAAAGAGTACAAGTTGGTGGAGGTGGTGAAAGGTCCTGTTTAAGGTGTCCATACACAGAGAATTAACATAAGTCAAGCTCAACAATTTTTGTAAGGCCATTGACTAAGTGACGTGAATGGGGGTCCCAACACTCCCGATATCATCTGCAAGAAGCATCGGGCATGTTGAATTTTATATGCCCAATTCTTTTGTTCACAACTCTCTGTTCTGGCTACTTGGTGAGGATACTGGTGGGAAAGAGGTGTCTTCTGAAACACACCAGCCAAGCTTGAATGTGTATGGGGTAGAGTTGGGAAGATTGGCCTGTTTAGAAGGTGCGTGGCCACCTTAGTTTTACTTCCATTTGTAACAAATATGTAGTATTAAAGAAGATGTCTGTTTTAGAAAATCTACTATTAGGGAATTGTAGATGAATCTATGGGATTCCCTGTTAGGATCCACATCAAGTAGTAAGAACAGTAAGAGAGTCACAGAGAGTCTTCTGCTTCGGAGGACCCAGCAAGTCCATGCATTGCATTGCAAGCCCATTGATTTTTATTGGGAGCAGTGCAGTGCCTAATTTCACCTGTGAGGGCGCTGCAGGGAGATTACACTCATCCTAATCATCTCATTGTCCTAGGACCCTTCTAATAAAAAGATATGGTAAGTGGAGAAGCCCTTTAACACTACTATTCATGCAAGTGGCCAGATCTGGCGGTATTAGACTCCCATACATGTGCATTGGCCAGGCTTTTCTCATATATTATCGTTACAAGGGATCCATTTTGTTTCCAGTCAATACAATGATCCTAATGTGACCTATTTCCCAATATTGCTACAGTATTTGCTGCGTACAGGGGCAGCTTATAGACCTAAAATGACCCCTTCTTCTTCAGTGCAAATTCTACTTGTATTTGTTGAACCCAAATTGAAATGGATGTGCCGTATGTAGGACTCGCTTGTTGCTTAGTGGAGCTGGTTAAATCTGGAAATTTGCTGCTACCCAGGAGGCTGCTGAGCTATCGGAGAATGTGAAACTACAGGGAACTACGGCTGGCATTAAACGCTGAGCATTTGGAAATAACAAGACGCGACCACTGCTCCGCGCTAGAGACATTGAGTCACATCACACAGGGTGGGCGCCTGGAGGGGCTGCATGACTAAACTGTGGCCCAGATAAATGGCAGCGTCTCAAAGGGGAAAACACTAAGCAGGATTTATGACAGAATTAAAAAAAGAGTGACAATATTATTAAATATTCTGATTCCAGAAAATCCATCAATTTGGATGAAAAGATGAATATAAAGTGCACATTCTGGGATCAGCGCATTATCTATCGTCTTTGTCATCGTCATCCATTCCAATGACCTCTCTTACAATCAGATTCCCAATTTAAAGGAAATCTAAAAAATTCTCTGCAGAATATTCAGCTTCAGCTTTCTCTTGTGATAACCATTGTATAGATCCTGCTCAGGTGTCTCTCGCTCTGGAGGACCTAGCACATTCAGGCATTACATAGACAGGCCAGAGATTTCAAAGGGCATCATGCAATGCTTCATTTCTCCTGCGGTAGCGCTGCAGGGGATTTGAACACTTGCTGCCAAGTTCCTCCACAGATTATAACTGATTGCTGGGGGTCCCAGCAGCAGGAAACTCTGTGATCAGCTGATTTTCAGGGGGCTTTTTTTTTTAAATAAAAATAGGATTGTCCAATGTGGACAACCCCTTGAAGATCAACATCAGTCATGTTTTCCTACTAATATAATATAATACACTACATGAAGTACAGAGGTTATATAATTCCATTACCCACCAAGCTATTGACATCTCTGTCTGATGATAAACCCTTCACTATGGACTTTCCATGATCCCTGTTGTCCTCGTGGTCAGTTTATGTCGAGAAACTACAAGTGAAAAATTCTTATTTTTTGAGCACATCCATTGAGTCCAGTTGTTGGGTTGTTCCTGGTTTCTTGACTCTGACTTTTCATAGTGATCGATGGTGTCTATGTATCGTATGAATCCTACAACCATACAACATTAGATGGAAGACAATCTGCATCCCAATATTATGCTCTATAGAAGGTGCGAGGAATTTCAGTCGGTCAATGGGCGACCACATCTTCCATCCTACTTGTGCTTGTTGTTACCTGTAGCATTATATGTTTGCTCCTTATTGTAAGAACTGGATGCCGAAGGCTTTGAGTAGTGGTGAGCAGTGAGCACCATGACAGCTCCAATCCAAAAATTTCAATAGAGTTTTATAATCCGTCACTAGACTCAAAAAACTGATAGTCAACCAAAGACTTTGTAGGCGTCGTATCCTATATAGCAAAGGAGTGGTCGTGGCTCTTTATGCCAAGTATATGGTTCTATATGGTGGTATATATATACACAAAGATAATAACCAGAAGGTTTAAGATGGTTCCGATAATACCCAACATGGCTAAAATACGTTCCTCACGGTCTTCCTTGGATTCTGCTGGCCGCCCAGGATTCATTCCTTCTCGTCGACCCCCTGGAATCATTTTCACTTAGACCTGTTCCCTTTGTGACCGAACCACTCCCTGGAGGTGACAGAGAAACAAAGAGTTTATATTGTATATACTAAAAGTGTCTCATTTATAGAGTAATCTGATTAATGTATCCTAAAAAAAATCACAAAAACATTATCATGACATGTTATAATAATACTATAAATCCGATGTAATAAGTAACCAGGGCCTTAGTAGGTCACTTATAAGAGGGTCCTGCCTCATCATTATGGTATACATGTCAACTCACCCAGTTTTCCAAGCAGTTTCAAAGTTTTCTGGCCCGTGACCCGGTCAGTATTGAGTTTCACCGGGCCACCAACCACTTCATTAGTATTCACTGTACTAATGAGGTCAGCCAATGAAGATGTTGCTGGGGGTATAACCCATATATTTTAAGACTTATTCTATGCAATATTTCATTAAGTCTGTCCCAGGTCTCAAACCCAGGAGCTCATATCTGAAAAGTAGTCATCCTTACATCATTACTGTAAACGTAGAACATATTGACATTGTGAGCTATGAAGTCTGTGGCTCAGTTATTAGGGTGTTTGTGGCTCAGTTGTTAGGATGTCTGTGGCTCAGTTGTTAGGATGTCTGTGGCTCAGTTGTTAGGATGTCTGTGGCTCAGTGGTTATGGTGTCTGTGGCTCAGTTATTAGGGTGTCTGTGGCTCAGTTGTTAGGATGTCTGTGGCTCAGTTGTTAGGATGTCTGTGGCTCAGTTGTTAGGATGTCTGTGGCTCAGCTGTTAGGGTGTCTGTGGCTCAGCTGTTAGGGTGTCTGTGGCTCAGCTGTTAGGGTGTCTGTGGCTCAGTTGTTACGGTGTCTGTGGCTCAGTTGTTACGGTGTCTGCCTCCCATCCCAAAGGTCCTGGGTGTAAGACCTAGAAAAGACCTAGAGCAGTCTCTGTAAAAGGCTTATAGTTATTTTGGTCACTCCTCGCCCCTGTATCTTTATCCTGGTCTGGTCATTTGGTCTCATCTTCCATTATTCTCAGTTCTCACTTACTGTTCCTCTTTCCTTCCCATGGAAATAACAAATATCAGCATTGTAAGTCATTGTCTTGGCACTATATGGTGGTGTTATGTGGGCTATATATAGGCGGTATTGTCATGACACTATATAATAGTATTATGTGGGTTGTATATGGCAGCTTTACCTTGGCTCTATATGGTGGCATTATGGGGAGTATATATGGCAGTATTGTCTTGGCAATAGTATAATGTAGGTTGTATTGTTTTGGCAGTATATGGTGGTATTTTGTTGGCTACTATATACAAGCAGTATTGTCTTGACACTATGTAATGTTATTATGTGGGTTGTATATGGCAGCTTTATCTTGGCTCTATATGGTGGTATTATGTGGGCTATATATATGGCAGTATTGTCTTGGCACCATATAACCCATGTCTTATTAATCCGCAATGTTACCGCCCACTTGGTATATATACTTCTGCCACATGGTATATATACTCCACTCACATGATAAATATACTCCACCCACATGGTATATATACTCTACCCACATGGCATATATACTCCACTTACATGGTGTACAGTGGGGAAAAAAGTATTTAGTCAGCCACCAATTGTGCAAGTTCTCCCACTTAAAAAGATGAGGCCGGCCTGTAATTGTCATCATAGGTAGACCTCAACTATGAGAGACAAAATGAGAAAACAAATCCAGAAAATCACATTCTCTGATTTTTTAAGAATTTATTTGCAAATTATGGTGGAAAATAAGTATTTGGTCAATAATAAAAGTTCATCTCAATACTTTGTTATTTATCTTTTGTTGGCAATGACAGAGGTCAAACGTTTTCTGTAAGTCTTCACAAGGTTGGCACACACTGTTGCTGGTATATTGGCCCATTCCTCCATGCAGATCTCCTCTAGAGCAGGGATGTTTTGGGGCTGTCGCTGGGCAACACGGACTTTCAACTCCCTACAAAGGTTTTCTATGGGGTTGAGATCTGGAGACTGGCTAGGCCACTCCAGGACCTTGAAATGCTTCTTACGAAGCCGCTCCTTCGTTGCCCTGGCGGTGTGCTTGGGATCATTGTCATACTGAAAGACCCAGCCACGTTTCATCTTCAATGCCCTTGCTGATGGCAGGAGGTTTGCACTCAAAATCTCATGATACATGGCCCCATTCATTCTTTCATGTACACGGATCAGTCGTCCTGGTCCCTTTGCAGAGAAACAGCCCCAAAGCATGATGTTGCCCCCCCATGCTTCACAGTAGGTATGGTGTTCTTTGGATGCAACTCAGCATTCACTCTCCTCCAAACACCACGAGTTGTGTTTCTACCAAACAGTTCTACTTTGGTTTCATCTGACCATATGACATTCTCCCAATACTCTTCTGGAACATCCAAATGCTCTCTAGCAAACTTCAGACGGGCCTGGATATGTACTGGCTTAAGCAGGGGGACACGTCTGGCACTGCAGGATCTGAGTCCCTGGCGGAGTAGTGTGTTACTGACGGTAGCCTTTGTTACGTTAGTCCCAGCTTTCTGCAGGTCACTCACTAGGTCCCCCCGTGTGGTTTTGGGATTTTTGCTCACCGTTCTTGTGATCATTTTGACCCCAGGGGGTGAGATCTTGCGTGGAGCCCCTGATGGAGGGAGATTATCAGTGGTCTTGTATGTCTTCCATTTTCTAATTATTGCTCCCACAGGTGATTTCTTCACACCAAGCTGCTTGCCTATTGCAGATTCAGTCTTCTCAGCCTGGTGCAGGGCTACCATTTTGTTTCTGGTGTCCTTCCACAGCTCTTTGGTCTTCACCATAGTGGAGTTTGGAGTGTGACTGTTTGAGGTTGTGGACAGGTGTCTTTTATACTGATAACAATGTCAAACAGGAGCCATTACTACAGGTAATGAGTGGAGGACAGAGGAGCCTCTTAAAGGAGAAGTTACAGGTCTGTGAGAGACAGAAATCTTGCTTGTTTGTAGGTGACCAAATACTTATTTTCCACCATAATTTGCAAATAAATTCTTAAAAAATCGGACAATGTGATTTTCTGGATTAGTTTTCTCATTTTGTCTCTCATAGTTGAGGTCTACCTATGATGACAATTACAGGCCGGCCTCATCTTTATAAGTGGGAGAACTTGCACAATTGGTGGCTGACTAAATACTTTTTTCACCACTGTATATACTCCACCTACATGGTATATTTACTCCACCCACATGGTATATATACTCCACTTATCATTTATATAAGGGGTCATTAGGGGGCATTATAAATAGAAGGGGGAACTTGGACTGCAGTTACATGATATGGCCACTAGGAGATGAATGATACACTGTAAACAGAGAAGGGGTCACGGCGCTAACACTTGTGCCACGGTCCCTTCAAACAGCTGATCAGCAGGGGTCCTAGGTGTTGGAGTCCCACTGATTTTTTATTTATCACCCAGAAAACCCCTTTAATTTGGAAACACACAGAGGACATTATTATAAGGGGCACTATTAAAGGGACATTATTAATGGTAAATATAGGGGGTAGCAGCAGGATGGGGGCTTTATGTAGGTGAGGTCATTGTGGATCAGGGGCCTGGAAAAGTAAGGAGCCAAAGATGTCTGTGCTGCGAACTGTACAGAGAGAAGTCACAGCAGGAAGAAGAAGTGGTCATGGCGGTCCAGATGCAAGAGACTGGAAATGTGATGGATTAGTCAGAGACGTCCACGGTAAGTCACCTAAATAGCCTGCAGAGCCTCCGTGTACAGCCGGTATATACCACTATATAGTCACTGTATACTGTCTGCAGAGCCCTGTGTACAGCCGGTATATACCACTATATAGTCACTGTATACTGTCTGCAGAGCCCCGTGTACAGCCGGTATATACCACTATATAGTCACTGTTTACTGTCTGCAGAGCCCCGTGTACAGCCGGTATATACCACTATATAGTCACTGTATACTGTCTGCAGAGCCCCGTGTACAGCCGGTATATACCACTATATAGTCACTGTATACTGTCTGCAGAGCCCCATGTACAGCCGGTATATACCACTATATAGTCACTGTATACTGTCTGCAGAGCCCCATGTACAGCCGGTATATACCACTATATGGTCACTGTATACTCTGTAGAGCCCCATGTACAGCCGGTATATACCACTATATAGTCACTGTATACTGTCTGCAGAGCCCCATGTACAGCTGGTATACACCGCTATATGGTTACTGTATACTGTCTGCAAAGCCCCGTGTACAGCCGGTATATACCACTATATAGTCACTGTATACTGTCTGCAGAGCCCCGTGTACAGCCGGTATATACCACTATATAGTCACTGTATACTGTCTGCAGAGCCCCGTGTACAGCCGGTATATACCACTATATAGTCACTGTATACTGTCTGCAGAGCCCCATGTACAGCCGGTATATACCACTATATAGTCACTGTATACTGTCTGCAGAGCCCCATGTACAGCCGGTATATACCACTATATGGTCACTGTATACTCTGTAGAGCCCCATGTACAGCCGGTATATACCACTATATAGTCACTGTATACTGTCTGCAGAGCCCCATGTACAGCTGGTATACACCGCTATATGGTCACTGTATACTGTCTGCAGAGCCCCATGTACAGCCGGTATATACCGCTATATGGTCACTGTATACTGTCTGCAGAGCCCCGTGTACAGCCAGTATATACCACTATATAGTCACTGTATACTGTCTGCAGAGCCCCATGTACAGCCGGTATATACCACTGTATAGTCACTGTATACTGTCTGCAGAGCCCCATGTACAGCCGGTATATACCGCTATATGGTCACTGTATACTGTCTGCAGAGCCCCGTGTACAGCCGGTATATACCACTATATAGTCACTGTATACTGTCTGCAGAGCCCCATGTACAGCCGGTATATACCACTATATAGTCACTGTATACTGTCTGCAGAGCCCTGTGTGCAGCCGGTATATACCACTATATAGTCACTGTATACTGTCTGCAGAGCCCCGTGTACAGCCGGTATATACCACTATATGGTCACTGTATACTGTCTGCAGAGCCCCGTGTACAGCCGGTATATACCACTATATAGTCACTGTATACTGTCTGCAGAGCCCTATGTACAGCCGGTATATACCGCTATATGGTCACTGTATACTGTCTGCAGAGCCCCATGTACAGCTGGTATATACCGCTATATGGTCACTGTATACAAGGTTGGATAAAGACACAAGTCCTCCAATTCCAACCTATAAACCTATCATGATGATCCAGAGTAAAGCAAAAACAATAAGGTGGACACCAGTTACCCCATAAGGGGTAAAAAAAATTCTTCCAAACTCCAAATAGGTCATTGTAAATCATCCAATAAGAAATGGACCCAACTGGTTCCATAGGGGTCTTCAGGTGGTCTTTTCTTCTATGGACCAGTGAGGACCATTATAGTGTCAGAGCCTCTCGTGGGCCAGTCTGACCCTGTTGTCACGTCTTGTGCCCATTTCATGATGATGACAATGACAAACATTTGTAATACACTTTTCTCACACAATGGACTCAAAACTCAGGGAGCGTTGTGGAGTAGGGGAGTTAGTGGCTGCCGTACAGGCGCTCATCCCCAACACCCACAAAGGTCAGTTGTTTTAAGGGAAGTCAATTTGGTCCGCAGTGCTTGCAAGGTTGCAATTATGGTCTGTTTTGGTTTAATGTTGTTTTATTTGTGAAAATCAATAAAACATTTGAATTGAAAAAAAAAAAGAGCATTGCAAGGTAACAGAGCTAACCACTGAGCCACCGTGCTAACCACTGAGCCACCGTGCTGACATTATATATGGCCTTTGAGGATATTTCCAGTTACTTCTAGTTATGGATGTTACTGGCCTAACGGGGTTCCCCAGGGAGTCTTTTTTAACTTACTTACTCTGAGAGTTCTTAGATGTTGTACATGATCAGAACCAGCACCTGGCCCACAGGCCAGTCCACCTCCTCCTTCCTCTCCTGTTTTCACAGGTAGTTACCAGCTCTATGGGAACAGGCAGACTATACTGAAGCTGGCCCCCATAACGCAGATAACTAGTACTGAAAACAGAAGTGGAGGGAGGAAGCGGAGCGACTCGGGAATCAGGTGCTGGATCAGGTCATGTGACCCGAGGTAGGAAGCAGCCTGGAACCTCTAGGTACAACAACTAAAAACCCATGGAAGAAAGCAGTTAAAAAAGACTCAGTGGAAAACCCCTAAAAGTGGTTGCCGCGACATAACCACCCCATTTTAAAGAAAATCACCCAGTATTCAGCTGACCACTAAAAGTCCAGCTTCTGAAACTCAAGGAGATTGCAGCTGCTACAGGAAAAAAAATGGATATACTGCATGGTTGGGATAGATGGATTCCACATCTTGTCCTGCAGTCACTAGAGCTGTGACATAGCCCCAAGGTCCGACCACATGCCATATAAGATGCTCGAATCATGTTCTGGGTAAGAGGAGCACGTGTGACCATCTCAGGCACCAGGGCCCAGGAGCCGCTATTCCCTCCACACTCTCCATAGTTACGCTTAGATGTTTCTGAAACTACCAATAGAGAGATGGCAGAGAACATATTTACCACTCTATGCTGAAAATAAGAAGCTGGAAATAAGTATTCTGGACCTTCATGGAGGTCTCTGATCAAGAAATCCTACCAGTCTGACCTTCTCATTGACATCTCCTTAGGTCCTACAGCAGAATAAGAGAACTTGTTTCCTTGATATGCAACACATCACTATTGTTTAGATGAGATGATAACCATGTACACAGAAAAAATACAGCAAGAATATATATATATATATATATATATATACACAACATACATACACTACCTATATACACTACATACATACACTACATACATATATACACTACATACACTACAGATATACACTACATGCATACACTACAGATATACACTACATGCATACACTACAGCTATACACTACATACATACACTACAGCTATACACTACATGCATATACTACAGCTATACACTACATACATACACTACAGCTATACACTACATACATACACTACAGATATACACTACATACATACACTACAGACACTACATATATACACGACATACATACACGACATACATATACTACAGATATACGCTATGCCCTCCCAATGATAGAAATATGTCACTCAAAAGACAGAAGGATTCAGAAATATGGTATAGAATGACTTCCAAGCCAAGCACATCCTAGACAATGCCCTCTCTCGTTTTACACCTCTGGCTTCTATTGCAGATAATAGCTAAGGCTCTGTATATCTCTGCCCCAATATTCTTGATGTATAAAGCTGTAATAACAAGATCTGGGTCATATCTGTCAGTCCTGTCTATGCTTTGTGTCAGGAATGACTACCTACCAAGCACAGCATCACTTTCCAGTAGAGCAGCTGGTCTCCTCCACCTCCTCCTCCCTTTTGAACAAGCTCTGGCCACAAAAACTTCCCCAATCCTCTTCTTTTGTTTAGAAACTCTTTAAGGAACGCACAGATAATCTTCTAATACTGAGCCAGATATCAGAACATCTGGATAGGGGGATGGGGGGCAGTGCTAGGTATCTCCATGGCGAGGGTCCTTACAATATGACAGTTGTGTTCTTCATATCATCCTCTCCAGATGTGCTGCAGTAGATGGCTCGGTTTCAAGGCCTGAAGCTTCTAACATTTCTGGTGAGACGGTAACGCAAGGAAGATTGACTAAATGTAAACAGATTTTACATTAAATCTAGGTAATCCCTTGTTACAGAGGAGAATATAGCTCTAATCTTGTACAAGCCAGATACAGATGTGTGTACAGGCGTCTTCTCCTGTGTACCGAGGTCCATTGAATATCTCTTGGCTTATACTCAACACTCTGGACATAGAAACAACTT
Source organism: Leptodactylus fallax (assembly GCA_947044405.1). Lineage (NCBI taxonomy): Eukaryota > Metazoa > Chordata > Amphibia > Anura > Leptodactylidae > Leptodactylus > Leptodactylus fallax. The sequence goes on along the minus strand of CAMRHE010000137.1, from coordinate 1,054,242 downwards.
AAGAAACTGTCTGTAAATGGAATGTACAGGATGAAAAATTGTTTGGAAAAGAAGGTGTGTCAATGTCTTGTACCTACAAATCCTATGACGCAACTGAGTCAATTCGTGCTGTCTCTCTGCACATATTGCAAGTTATTAAAGTCTGGTACATGCAGTGGCCGAATCGTCACGTACACGCAGGAGATACATAGAGACAAGTAGTCCTTCATGTATGACACAAAGTAATTGCCACAAATAGGCCAGGTTGTGGTTACTGCATGCACACAAAGCTATGACTGGAATCCATGTATGGCGAGCATGTGAATCCACATAGAACTGAGCCTACCTACTTTCTCACATCCTGCCTGCCACCCTGGTCCAAGCCATCTTCCATCGAGACAGTGATTTCTGTCTAATGCTTGCAGTACACTCCCACCTGATTATTGCCCTCGCTGTGTGGTAGAAATTCCAGCTTAGAAATCCAGGAGTTATGGACAGATACGGTAAATGGTGTGTCTCTTTGTGTAAATCCAGTCTTCGTACTTCACCGCGAGGTACGTTGGATAGCTCCCAGCTCCACAGTGGCACAGGTGGTCGCCTGCAAAGATGTCTCTTCCCAGCCTGCGAGAATGGAGACAGCGATTCCTCTCACTGATGCCCATCCATCTCATCTCCATTATCTTCACCATCCATCCAGCTGAACGTCTTTAATATCACTGTCCATTTTCTCATCTTCTCCCTGAATCGTTCCTTCTTCTTCTATAAATGACCCCAATCCCTCTCACCCTCCTCCTTCAGTATCTCCCCCCTGTTCCTCAGCCAAGATCTCCCTCCTCTGTCTACTCACATGCTGCCAATTCCTCTCTCCCTTTCCCCAAATCTCCTCTTCCTCCTTCTCATCCTCTTCAGTATTACACCTCTCTCTCTCTTCCCAACCTGGATAGTGAGACTCCCCTCCCCTCCTGTTTAATATCTTCCCTCCCTCGCCCTCCTCCTCTGTCTCTTCCACCTCCTCTCGGCCCTTCTTTCCACAATTACTACTCATTATACCATGGTCTAAATTTCATTTATAATCCATGTAAAGCCCCTCTTTGTGATCAGATCTTCACCCTGCTACTGTGTCCAGAGACTCCTTCTTATCGTATGAGATGTGCAGGGTTATGTGACGACCCCCTGGCTCTTCAAAAATTGAAGCTCTGACATGTAATGCAAATTGACCCTAACATGATGCACATATATACAGTACAGAGTCGCTGGCTGCTATATGACACAATACTGTACAGTGAAATCTCTTAGAGAGGACCCAAAATTGCTTTAAAAAGTGTTCTTCTTGGGGGGTGGTCTTCTCAAAGAAGATGGCAAATATGGTGAAAATCCATCATAAAAATCTGGTCTGGGCAAGAGGGTGGTCTTCTTCGTTTGGAGAGGTTTCATGGTATATCCCTCAACTTATATACAACATAAAACCTCTGGACAACTATTTTACGTTGGTTCCAATCTCTTCCAGTTTGGCAGTGCATGGACCATACCACTCACCTTACGACCTCTTCCTTTGTTCGGTGACTCTTCTTCTTTGATCTAACTATTTCCTCATAACATCCATGTCCCTTCCTTTATCAGTATAAGGTTACATTCACACCTATGTCCATGTCCATTCAATGCAGAATCAGTCTGACCTCATGGACAAAATATCCTGAAAGCCCAACCTTTAGATCCCGCAATGTCAGTGAGACAATAATGGATATCCGACAGACCCCAATGAGGTCACTCGGGATACTGTGTTATATGTCATTAGACGCATCTGATATATTGTTTAATCCATTGCTCTGATCCTATGAACCTATAGAATGTTTTAATTGACTCAGGTGTGAACACACCCAAATCTGCTCCAGTCATATTCCAGCCCTGACAACCTTCAAGAACTAAGGCTCTGTTCACACTTCCATCAAGTCTTCCATTTTCCCTTTGCATCATAGGAGCAGAAACACAAAAATAAAGGAGTGCTGGATCTGTCACATGATGAACGCTCCTGGCACCCTACAGACCCCCCCTGACTTATAACAGGGTCCGCCAGGCTCCATGCTGAGCTGTTATTCTCAGCTATGATAGAATCTGCTGACTAAAGTGTGAACAGAACCTAATTTGGCCAAGTATCCCCTGACAACCAAGATGTCCTCAAAGAAGAATTACTAAGATATTGCAGGAACATCAAGGACAGAAAGTTGTCAGTAGAAAAAGATCATTCGGTGTAGTGATATGGAATGAAGTGGGTTCGTAGACGAGGGGTGAATACAAAGGAAATCGCCTTCCTATGGTCTTGAGACTGAATCTGTCGGAGCTTCACGCACCCTCGGTGGCCGGAGGACAAGAGGGGGGACAACTAGATTTATATTTGTGAATAGGATTGCAAAATATTCCTCATTAATAGCAGATATTAGAGGAAGGTCGTACAGAAAGAACAGGACATAGAAGTGTGTAGAGAGCCCAATATATGCCCATTGTGTACAAAACCCGATACGTACCCAGTGTGTACAGAGCCTTATACGCGCCCAGTGTGTACAGAGCCCGATACGTACCCAGTGTGTATAGAGCCTTATACGTGCCCAGTGTGTACGGAGCCCGATACGTACCCAGTGTGTACAGAGTCTTATACATGCCCAGTGTGTACAGAGCCTTATACGTACCCAGTGTGTACAGAGCCTTATACGTGCCCAGTGTGTACAGAGCCTTACACGTGCCCAGTGTGTATGAAGCCCGATACACGCCCAGTGTGTATAGAGCCTTATACGTGCCCAGTGTGTACAGAGCCTTATTCGTACCCAGTGTGTATGGAGCCCGATACGTACCCAGTGTGTACAGAGCCTTATACGTACCCAGTGTGTACAGAGCCTTATACGTGCCCAGTGTGTACAGAGCCTGATACGTGCCCAGTGTGTACAGAGCCTGATACGTGCCCAGTGTGTACGAAGCCCGATACGCGCCCAGTGTGTATAGAGCCTTATACGTACCCAGTGTGTACAGAGCCTTATACATGCCCAGTGTGTACGGAGCCTTATACGTGCCCAGTGTGTACGAAGCCAGATACACGCCCAGTGTGTACAGAGCCCGATATGTGACCAGTGTGTACAGAGCCTTATACGTACCCAGTGTGTACAGAGCCTTATACGTGCCCAGTGTGTACAGAGCCTTAAACGTACCCAGTGTGTACAGAGCCTTATACGTGCCCAGTGTGTACGGAGCCTTATACGTGCCCAGTGTGTACGAAGCCCGATACGTACCCAGTGTGTACAGAGCCTTATACGTACCCAGTGTGTATGGAGCCTGATACGTACCCAGTGTGTACAGAGCCTTATACACGCCCAGTGTGTACGGAGCCCGATACGCGCCCAGTGTGTACGGTGCCCGATACGCGCCCAGTGTGTTTGGTGCCCGATACGCGCCCTGTGTGTACGGAGCCTGATATGCACCCAGTGTGTACAGCGCCCGATACGTACCCAGTGTGTACAGAGCCTTATATGTTCCCAGTGTGTACGGAGCCTGATACGTACCCAGTGTGTACAGAGCCTTATATGTACCCAGTGTGTACGGAGCCCGATACGTACCCAGTGTGTACAGAGCCTTCTACGTGCCCAGTGTGTACGGAGCCTTATACGTGCCCAGTGTGTACGGAGCCTTATACGTACCCAGTGTGTACGGAGCCCGATTCGCTCCCAGTGTGTACAGAGCCCGATACGTACCCAGTGTGTACGGAGCCCGATTCGCTCCCGGTGTGTACAGAGCCCGATACGTACCCAGTGTGTACAGAGCCCGATACGTACCCAGTGTGTACAGAGCCCGATACGCGCTCAGTGTGTACAGAGCCTTATACGTGCCCAGTGTGTACGGAGCCTTATATGTACCCAGTGTGTACGGAGCCCGATTCGCTCCCAGTGTGTACAGAGCCCGATACGTACCCAGTGTGTACAGAGCCCGATACACGCCCAGTGTGTACAGAGTCTTACACGCGCCCATTGTGTATGGTGCCCGATACGCGTCCAGTGTGTACGGAGCACGTTACGCTCTCAGTGTGTACAAAGCACGATACACGCCCAGTGTGTACGAATCCCGATACATGCCCAGTGTGTGCGGAGCCCGATACACGACCAGTTTGTACGGAGCCCGATACGTGCCCAGTGTGTACGGAGCTCGATACGCGCCCAGAGTGTACGGAGCCCGATACGCGCCCAGTGTATACGGAGCCCGATACACGCCTGCGTCATGGGGAGACCTTACTGATCACACCATACGAGGGTCATCTTGAAGCAGATGCCTGCAGAGCCTCCGAGACTTTTGGCAATGAATGAGTTCTGTTGCTTTGCCGTTACATAATGAGTTAATGACACGTGTTGTAGGGAGGGCAATAAACACCTGGGTGTCAATGGAGGGATCTACTATATTAACACACACCAGGATCTCCTTATCCTGCTGACACCCTCCGGCCCTCTACAGCATTCCCTCCCCCCACCCCATCCATGTCAGCTTATTGCATCTGGCTGGGATGTGATGAGGGGACCTTGTTGCTTAGCAACCACCTCCTGGGAACAATGCGCGGAATCTCAACTAGGCCTCAAAACACGAAAATCCCACCAGCACATGGAAGACATGTACACGTATGTACTAGTGAGGCCACAGACACATGTATGATGGACATATGTCATCTGCCCCACATCAAAGCAAAGACAAAATCATCCCTGACAACCAACTGTGTGCAAAAGACAAGTCCGCAAATCTAGAATGTCAGAAGAATAAAAGTAATATCATCCAGTATCATATAGCAATAAGATTATGTCTAGAAATACATAGAAGGTTACTGTACTGTATACAATGAGATCTATCTATCTATCTATCTATCTATCTATCTATCAATCTATCTATCAATCTATCTACCTATCTCATATCTATCTCATATCTATCTATCTAGGTCATATATATCTATCATCTATCTCATATCTATCTATCTATCTATCTATCTATCTCAAGTCTGTCTATCTATATATCTATCTAGGTCATATATATTTATCTAGGTCATATCTATCTATCTATCTATCTATCTCATATCTATCTATCTATCTATCTATCTATCTATCTATCTCATATCTATCTATCTATCTATTTATCTATCTATCTATCTATTTATCTATCTATCTCCTATCTATCTCATATCTATCTATCTATCTATCTCCTATCTATCTCATATCTATCTATCTATCTATCTATCTATCTATCTATCTACATGTACTAGAACATGGTACTCAGGATAGTTTATAATTTGGGATACATTTGTGAAATTATAAAAATACAGAAAATAAAATCATTATTTCAAAATAAATATAAAATAGATAAAATATGAGATAGAAAAGATAGATAGATATGAGATAGATAGATATGAGATAGACAGATAGATAGATAGATAGATAGATAGATATGAGATAGATAGATAGATAGATAGATAGATATGAGATAGACAGATAGATGATTGATAGATAGATAGATATGAGATAGATATGAGATAGATAGATAGATATGAGAGATATATATAGATAGATAGGAGATAGATAGATAGATAGATAGATAGATATGAGATAGATAGATAGATAGATAGATAGATAGATAGATAGATAGGAGATAGATAGATAGATAGATAGATAGATAGATAGAATGTGATATCCCTGATGTGCTCGCTCCCTATCATGTACACAGACAGGGTAACCATGATGAGATTAATAGCCCCCTCCATATTTCTCTCTGCAGATCAATTAGCTATGTTCGGCTCCACATTATAGCGGAGGTTTTTATTAGAGCTCCGGATCAATACTGGAGATTTTTCCCATTTTAATGAGGTTAACCCGATAGATACAGTTACTTAGGTAGAATTTTATTACTTACAAGAGCCCTTTAAGAAGGACCCATCACCGCTCCTGACATGAATGTTTTAGTGAATAATTGTGTTTCTTATTAAATAACTATTCTGTGCCGTTCATCTGTTATAACTCCTGGAAATTTAAGAATAGATTGACAACTAGGTGTTACCAACTGGGGGGTGTCCCTACAGACACTGACAATGTCCAATCAGTGATGACTTTTCAGGGAACCACCCATTTGACAAGGACATCATGGCTGGTTATCAGGAGGGACACTACATGTATGAGAAGATAACCCGACCACAATAAGGACATCATGGCTGGTTATTAGGAGGATACTACATGTATGAGAAGATAATCTGACCACAATAAGGACATCATGGCTGGTTATCAGGAGGACACTACATGTATGAGAAGATAACCCGACCACAATAAGGACATCATGGCTGGTTATCAGGAGGACACTACATGTATGAGAAGATAACCCGACCACAATAAGGACATCATGGCTGGTTATCAGGAGGGTACACTACATGTATGAGAAGATAACCCAACCACAATAAGGACATCATGGCTGGTTATCAGGAGGACACTACATGTATGAGAAGATAACCCGACCACAATAAGGACATCATGGTGGCTGGTTATCAGGAGGACACTACATGTATGAGAAGATAACCCAGCCACAATAAGGACATCATGGCTGGTTATCAGGAGGACACTACATGTATGAGAAGATAACCCGACCACAATAAGGACATCATGGCTGGTTATCAGGAGAACACTACATGTATGAGAAGATAACCCAACCACAATAAGGACATCATGGCTGGTTATCAGGAGGACACTACATGTATGAGAAGATAAACCGAACCACAATAAGGACATCATAGCTGGTTATCAGGAGGACACTACATGTATGAGAAGATAAACCGAACCACAATAAGGACATCATAGCTGGTTATCAGGAGGACACTACATGTATGAGAAGATAACCTGACCACAATAAGGACATCATGGCTGGTTATCAGGAGGGGACACTACATGTATGAGAAGATAACCCGACCACAATAAGGACATCATGCCTGGTTATCAGGAGGGACACTACATGTATGAGAAGATAACCCGACCACAATAAGGACATCATGGCTGTGTTTCTGACAAGACCATAAAAAATTCCTGCATTCATGGTCGTATCCATTGGCAAGCTATCAAAACAAAAGATGTCACCACTAAGAAGTTTGGAAAAAATATATAAAACTGAAAACTAATTATTTATATTTAATGTGTCCCTTTTAATTGTCTGTATTAATTACGGTTTTGTTCATGGGAAACCCCTTTATTGCAGGAGATTTATCGCTGTGTGTACAAGCCGTGTTTTCTGTAGCACGTCCAATATAACCATAGAAAGCACAATCTATATACATAGTTTTCCTGAAACAGCACCACATCTGTCCACAGGTTGCATCTGGTATTGCAGCCCATCCTCTTTCAAGTGACTGTGCTTACATTGGGCAAGGTTGGAGCTGTTTAGAAAAAGGAAAAACAGACATTCTGAGAAAACACCTAATGATGGACATTGGAGATGTTTTGGACAGAATTGTCATTGAGTGACTTTACTGGACCTGATGATAGTCGCGCAGTGTTGGGTTAGGTCTCCTCCATACTGGGCGGTTCTTTCACAATTTATATTAACAACCCAACCTCAATGACCGTGTACCATGATACACACTGCAGCCGCCTTACATGTCTCATTACTCTGGGTCTATCTCATTGATGGTCCTTCTGAGGTCTCCTTCTGAGGTGTGGTGAGATCCAAGGTCTAGGGGTCATGGCTGCGTCTGCAATAACTTGCCGAGCTGCTCCTGTGTACACATTAGGGACAGCGCTCAGTAAGGAGGAGGATAGACTGCGGCCTCCTGATAGTAATTAGAGGCAGAGGCGTGTCTCAGGGTTTATGGCCTAGTTCAAGGAGCTTCCACCTCCGGATATCTCAGAGGAACCTACAAGATAAATTGCCTGCCCGGGTCTCTGCTATTAAATGGTCCCTGAATCCCCATCCTCTGTAAGAAGCTCTCTGGAGAAATCAGAAGGGATGTGCGGGGTTATTAGGGGTTGAAAGGGCAAGAAGAGATGAAGCATCTGTGTCTATTGTGTCCCAATTCCCTTTTTCCACTCTAGGATCACATATAGATTAGCTTTTGTACTGGAGGCCTCTGTGTAGAACAATATAGTCAACCACACTATACCGATGTATACCAGCCCGACAGAGGCCAAAAAGGGACACTATTGTGGCCTCTTTCAGGTGAATGAAGCCCTGAGGATATATCTGATATCTGGAGCTTTATTGGCGCATGCACTGCAGATATGCTATTAATGCACCTTAAAGGGGATGTCCAGGAATTATAACAATCCTCTATGCCCAGTGCTCCGTTGTACAGTCCCGACCCCTTTCCCTCCCGTGCTGGAACATGATGAACCAGAATTGTCCTGAAAAGTAGCCTTCTAAGGAGATGGTCTTCTCAAAGAAGATGGTTAGTATGCATAGAGAGCAGCTAAATATCTGTCAGGAAAGATCTGGCCTGGATAAGGGGGTGGTCTTCTCACAAAGGCAGTCTTTTCACAGAGATAACCTTCCACAGTGGTGGTCTTCTCACACAGGTGGTCTTCTCACAGAGGTAATCTTCTCACACAGGTGGTCTTCTCACACAGGTGGTCTTCTCACAGAGGTAATCTTCTCACAGTGGAGGTCTTCTCACACAGGTGATCTTCTCACAGAGGTAATCTTCTCACGGTGGTGGTCTTCTCACACAGGTGGTCTTCTCACACAGGTAGTCTTCTCACAGAGGTAATCTTCTCACACAGGTGGTCTTCTCACACAGGTGGTCTTCTCACAGAGGTAATCTTCTCACAGTGGAGGTCTTCTCACACAGGTGATCTTCTCACAGAGGTAATCTTCTCACGGTGGTGGTCTTCTCACACAGGTGGTCTTCTCACACAGGTAGTCTTCTCACAGAGGTAATCTTCTCACACAGGTGGTCTTCTCACAGAGGTAATCTCACACAGGTGGTCTTCTCACAGAGGTAATCTTCTCACACAGGTGGTCTTCTCACAAAGGTAATCTCACAGTGGAGGTCTTCTCACACAGGTAGTCTTCTCACAGAGGTAATCTTCTCACACAGGTAGTCTTCTCACACAGGTAGTCTTCTCACACAGGTGGTCTTCTCACACAGGTGGTCTTCTCACACAGGTGGTCTTCTCACACAGGTGGTCTTCAGGAGACTTTCACTGTAGATGATAATTTAGGCCCCCAGAGCTGACTGTAGGACCCTCAGCTGTTGACGCCTCTCCTTGCAGCACCTTATACAATACCAATGCTGGTCGTGTATTTCTCCTATGTTATTTGTCCTCCCACAATGGGCTCTAACTGGAGAGACCACCCAGATCAGATTCAGTACTAGACGCTGATACTTGAAGAATACTTGGATTTTGTACTGTTTTCCAGCACCAGGCGAGGAAGGGGATATACAGTAGCTCCATATACTACATGTGAGCACACAAGTACCTATTGGCTAATAGTATGCAGAGGTTTGGCCCACATTAACCCTATAATCTCCCAGAGCTCACCCAACATGGGCATAAGAAATCCTCCTGAGCAAAGGAATCTGCAATCCCAGCAGACACAAAGCAGTAGATGGTGACTCTGCCGCCTGGTGGACATCGGTGGTACTGTACATTGCCTTTCCCGCTGCTTTTGGAGGTCACAGTTCCAGGCTTGTAGCACTACAACAACCATATTGAATGCAATGCTAATACAGATGTTCTCAGAGCTGGAGATATGCGAGATACAGCAGTGATCAGAAGATCAGACAAGGACATGTATCTCGATTTCCTGCAATTAATCCCAGCCTGGAATAGCTCTCCACTCTAATATCTAAATCCCATCTCACCTCCTGCACGCTTGACCCCATCCAGTCACACCTCATCCCCAAACTCTCTGAAGTCATTACTCCTGCCCTAACCCATCTCTTCAACCTATCCCTAACCAATGGATCCTTCCCTTCCACCTTCAAACACGCTACCGTCACCCCTATACTTAAGAAACCCTCCCTCGACCCATCCTCTCCAGCCAACTATCGCCCCATCTCACTGCTCCCGTACGCCTCTAAACTGCTGGAGCAACACGTTCACTCCAAAATGTCCTCCTATCTCTCGTACAATGTGCTCTTTGACAGACTACAGTCAGGCTTCAGACCCCATCACTCCACAGAAACTGCCCTAACCAAGGTTACTAATGACCTTCTAACTGCCAAAGCCAAGCGTCACTATGCTGTCCTCCTCCTCCTCGACCTCTCCTCTGTCTTTGACACAGTCGACCATTCCCTCCTGTTAGAAACGCACTCATCCCTTGGAATCTCAGACCTGGCCCTTTCCTGGATCTCCTCATACCTCACCAACCGCACATTCAGCGTCTCCCACTTGCACACCACCTCCCCGTCACGCCCTGTTTCTGTAGGTGTCCCCCAAGGCTCCGTCCTAGGACCCCTCCTGTTCTCCATCTACACCCTAGGCCTTGGCCAACTCATAGAATCCCATGGTCTCCATTACCATTGCTATGCTGACGACACCCAAATATATCTCTCTGGACCAGACATTACCTCCCTGCTGTCCAGAGTCCCAGAATGTCTAGCAGCCGTAGCCTCCTTTCTCTCCTCCCGCTTTCTCAAACTCAACATGGAGAAAACGAAGTTCATAATCTTCACCCCTCCACGCACGGCCCCCCTAACTGACCCATCTATCAAAATTAATGGAACCACTCTCACCCCAGTCCCACAGGCCCGCTGCCTTGGGATAACCTTAGACTCTGACCTATCCTTCAAGCCGCATATTCAAACCCTCGACACCTCCTGCCGCCTCCAACTCAAGAACATCCACCGAATCCGCTCCTTCCTCACCCCTGAAACTACAAAGATACTAGTCCACGCCCTCATAATCTCCCGCCTAGAATACTGTAACACCCTTCTCCATGGCCTCCCAACTAACACTCTCGCCCCCCTCCAGTCCACCTTAAACTGTGCTGCTCGCCTAATACACCTCTCCCCCCGTTCTTCATCGGCCGCCCCCCTCTGCTAATCCCTTCACTGGCTACCCGTTGCCCAGCGAATAGAGTTCAAACTACTAATGCTGACATACAAAGCCATCCACAACCTGTCCCCTCCATATATCTCTGACCTAATCTCCTGCTACCTGCCCACACGTAACCTCCGATCCTCCAAAGACCTCCTACTCCGCTCTGCTCTTATCCGCTCTTCACACAAACGTCTCCAAGACTTCTCCCGTGCATCCCCCATACTCTGGAACTCATTACCAAGACACATAAGACTGTCCCCCACAGTCACAAGCTTCAAGAAGGCCCTGAAGACTCACCTATTCAGGAAGGCCTACAACCTCCAATAACACTGCTGTCACCACCATCTGTACAGTCTCTACCCCCACCTTCTGTCTCTATCCCTCTTCCCTCATAGACTGTAAGCCCTTGCGGGCAGGGCCCTCTATCCCACTGTGCCAGTTGGTTACTGTTAGTATTATCTGTTCTGTATATCTTGTGTATCGTATGTAAACCCTCAAATGTAAAGCACCATGGAATTAATATAATAATGTACAGAGCACCATGGGATTAATATAATAATGTACAGAGCACCATGGGATTAATATAATAATGTACAGCAACATGGAATTAATATAATAATGTACAGAGCACCATGGAAATAATATAATAATGTACAGAGTGCCATGGAATTAATATAATAATGTACAGCACCATGGGATTAATATAATAATGTACAGCAACATGGAATTAATGGTGCTATATAAATAAACAATAATAATAATAATAGCTGATATCAGAGAACAAACACTGCCATTATATTGCATTAGATTTGCAGACTAGATGTAGACCGCTTTGGATTTAGTGGTAATGAATTAATAATGATGAGTAGTTTTGGGTGTAGACGCCGCTCACAGTAATACAGTCGGTAATCTATTCGGTAATTCTCGGGGCCGCAGAGTCCGCAGACTCGGGGCCGCCTGTCTCTTCTCATTTTCCTTCTTCTACCTCAGTCACTTTCTCAGTTGGAAAATGTCTCTTTTCAGCAGTTCCAGAGAGTATTAGTGAGTCTATACATTACGCCCTCTGCTATAATGTGACTTGTCCTAAGCACAGGCCATATATACCGCTGTATACTGCATTGTCAGCAGGTCAGTAATGTGGAACCTACCTGCTGACTTTCAGGCTTGGCCACCCACCTTCACCCTGTGATCGACTGCGCTCAGCGCCATGCTGAATGAATGGATACGCTTAGTATATCCAATTCCTCCGCTTATTACCCAGCTACAGATCCAGGGGCAAACGGGAACTTAAAGAGGTGTTCTAGTCATTACAAGTTATTCCCTAGGGTAACTGGGGCCTACAATGGACATGGGGGTCTCAGTCAGAAAGCGTGACCTGCAACTCAATTCATACAGGGCACACGGGGGGATCCTTGTTCTCATAATCGGTGGAGGTCCCAGTGGTCAGACCCCGACTGATCAGCCAGTGGATAGGAGACAAACCTTACTGTAATAAAGGGGGAGTTCATTGGACAGGCTCTTAGTTGTGATTTTTGCTATGAGAACCAAAAATTTTTGTATGTCTTTGTTTAACCTTTTGCAATCCACCATAGCCCAATAAAGATCTGCCGTCTGACATGCCCTGCAAAGGTAGGTCGACCTGTCGGTGACCGTTATCTTCGTCCTCGGGTTTTTTTGTGTCCACATGTGTCCAAATAATAAAAAAGAATAATTTATATATTAAATCTCAATATAAAACGTTAATACAAAAATGACTTTTATTGGTGTCCTGTGCCAGAGATAAATATATATATATATATATATATATATATATATATGCTGGATTATCAAATGGCAGATTAGAGGAATCCCGAGACTGTGGAAATCCCCGACGCCCCCCACTCTGCTGTCTTGGCTTCAGGAGGTCTTATGCATACGCAGCATGGAAAACCTGCTCGCAGAACTGAAGCATGACGATAGAGCCCACCAGCAAACGTGGCTCCCGTGGAACCACTTTTACTACTCCGCTGAATTCCAGTCTGCCTTACCCTCTGTGTCCTATAGATTCTTCCTTTCCTCCCATCCTCTTGTTACTTTTCTTTCTTCTTTTTCAGTATGACATGAGGTGTTTTTACCACGGTTTTTGTTTCTGTATTACTGTACGTACTTGCTGCTCCAGAGCTATTGTTTCTGTCCTTCCCCTATGTTCCTCCCGGCTCCCCCACCTGCCATTTCTTGTTCTCCCTGCCACCCCCCTCCTCTTCCTGACCTTCCCTCCGCTCCCTGACCTTCCCTCTGCCATGTTCATCCTTCATTGTTGATGCTTTGTTTGACTTGTTCTTTGTGATATAACAAAAATTTCAATAAAATTTCTAATGTTAAAAAAAAGGGGGTTATCCACTATCTAATATTGATGGCTTGTCTTATGGATAGATCGGTGAGGGTCCGACTGCCGAAACCTCCCACAGATCAGCTGTTCAGGGGCAGCGCAGCTCCCAGTAATGTGTACATGCTGGGGGCCACAATGCTCACTCACTGTATGATTTGTAATGGCAGGTCTAGATACGGCAGCGCTGACCCCACTAAGGTCTATGAGACATTCCTGCAGTACCTAAAGCCACCACTACACACTGTATGGCGAGTGAGCAGCGTGACTGCCAGCATGCAAACATTACCAGGAGCTGCGCTGTCCCGGAAAAGCTAATCTGTGGGGGTCTCAGCTGTCGGACCCTCCCCGATCTAATATCGATATCCTATGCTAAGGACAGGCCATCAATATTAGAAAGTGAATAACCCCTTTAAAGGATTATTGCTTGTTATTAGCAGCAGGGGGCGCTATTTGAATACCGCTCATAACTTGGCCTCCTCTCCTATTTACTTCAATGAAAACTGTTTAAAGCTTCATTTATTTCCCATGTGGCAGTGCTGAGGAGCAACTGAACACATACAAGTTTCCACTACAGGTTACAAATTGACTGCTGGTACTCACAGCAGGGCACAGCATGTGATCCTCTTATCACTGGAGACTCTAACAAAAAGGTATTGTCCAATATGGACAATCCCAAAACAAAAATGAATGAGGACAGATAATATGACGTGCCATCGCTAGGTCATGTCACTGAGCGGGATTATGATGTCTACCGATGTCCACAACCAAGTCCAGACTTCTCTTGGCAACCACGGAACTCATCGGATTATGATGAAGCAAAGTTCTAAAGATTCCCAACAGTTTCCTGAGCACAGCTGGCAATTCCTCCTGGCATGGTGTTACGATGCAGAGATCTGGCATGACTCTTCTTCACTCAGAAACTGACTGCTATCAGGTGGTCGAGGAGCTTGGTAGAGGGACTTTTGGAAAAGTACTGAAAGCTTGGAAAAAGGAAACAGGAGAATTGGTGGCCATCAAAGTGATCAAAAATGATCAGATCAGGAGCCGCGTTATCAAGAACGAGATCAAGCTACTGAATGTAATCCAGAAGGTCGACCTAGACAAGTTTCATCTTATAAGCTTTTTCGAACATTTCCATGTCCAAGATAACTTTTACTTGGTCTTTGAGCTTCTGCAGCAGAGTCTATACGAATACCAGAAGGAGATCAGGTTTGCTCCCATTCCTATAAGACACATAAGGACCATCACCACCCAAGTCTTAGGAGCCCTTTCCAAGTTAAAAGATCTCTCCATTATCCACTCCGACCTAAAGCCTGAGAATATAGTGCTGGTTGATCACGTACGATATCCATTCAGAGTCAAAGTGATTGATTTTGGTTCGGCCAGCATTTTAAGCGAGGTGAAACATGTGAGGGAACCGTATATACAATCCCGCTTCTACAGAGCTCCAGAAATCCTTCTTGGTCTGCCTTTCTGTGAAAAATTGGATATGTGGTCTCTTGGGTGTATTATTGCTGAGCTCCACTTTGGTTATCCTCTCTACCCTGGAAACTGTGAATACGACCAGATCAGATACATATGCGAGACGCAAGGGTTGCCAGGCTACCAGTTGTTAAATGCGGCAAGCAAAACCCTCTTCTTCTTTAAGTACAACGTAGACGGCCAAAGAAGAATCCAATGGAGGATCAAAACTAAAGCAGAATATCAACTGGCAGCCAAAGTGCAACCTGTCGAAAACAGGAAATATATTCTGAAATCCCTTGACCACATAGAGTTCTTGTACACAACTAAACCCGAGTACACACAGCAAGAAGTCCTGGCTGAACGTTCTGACCTGAGGAACATGGTGGAGCTCATGAAGAGGATGCTGACCTGGGACTCCAACATGAGGATTAACCCCAATACAGCTCTCAGGCATCCTTTCATAGCTTTCCAGCAACTGAAGGTGCACAATAAGAACACCAGATACTACCGGATGATGTCAGAGCAGTGCCAATATGAGGACGCACAAAAAACACCACCAGGAAGTCACCTTGGTCTTTGGTCTCCAAGCTGCTACCAAGGTCAGATATTGAATGACATTGCTGATGGAAAAGAGGTCGATAATATGGTAGAGCAAATAAACGGCCTCCACATTGAAGAACCTACTGAAGAAACTCACTTCAAGGTGACAGATGACGCTTCACCCCATCCGGAACCAGCAAACCTTCCATATCTACAAGCTCCTCCATGGCACAACAAGCTTCTTCACCCAAGTTTAAGAAGGGATATGGCAGCAGCTCCATCGGATAATTATCACACCTCAAAAACTTCTAAGGCTCTTCAGTACTCAAAGTCAGATACGTGCGTTACCAATGTATCACCAATATCTGCAAGCAAACCCCACATAGATGACCAGACTACTGCAAAGAAACCAGAGGTGAGTACATTATGAAGATTTACCCTAATCTGTGTACAGCCTAATTCGCACTGCCGGACTTTTGGACCATGTGCTGTCCAGGGTGACTTCACATGGACAACGCACAGTCCCATAGTAGTGCATGGTTGGCCATATTGTGGATAACACACAGTCCCCCAGTAGTGCATGGTTGGCCATATTGTGGATAACACACACACAGTCCCCCAGTAGTGCATGGTTGGCCATATTGTGGATAACACACAGTCCCCCAGTAGTGCATGGTTGGCCATACTGTGGATAAGACTCAGTCCCATAGTAGTGCATGGTTGGCCATATTGTGGATAAAGACAGTCCCATAGTAGTGCATGGTTGGCCATCTTCACCGATTCAGTATAATTTTGGTGCACCCTGTTACCAGCTGGTAGGGACAGGGAATATATCCAGTAATAGACTTCACTATGCCATTTAATCTATAGACAGAAGCTGAGCAGCAGAGCGCAGCGCCCCCTAGAGGCAGAGTCAGCGACAACACAGATGACTGGGAGACTGGCACAGAAAAGCATAATGGCCCATATTACAGACAGTACATGAGTCACCGAGCAGCCCAGACGCCCTCCTAGGGGCCCCGCACCTGCAGCACTTCGGGCACAGTCTCTTATGTCACCTAAAAGAACAAGAACTAACATTTTTCTATTTTGTGTACATTAAAAATCCTGAAAATATAAAAAACGTGACGGCTCTTGGATGTTATTAGAAGTTTTACTGACTCTGTAAAGGCCCATGTGGTTATCTGCTTCTGGGAAAGCTGGGTGACATGTAATATGGTCACTTTTACAGGTCATACATGGGTGAAAATCTACCTAGTTATGACGAGATCACAAGGGCTGAGGGCCAGAGGGGAGACGATCCCTGTAACAGTGGCCTTATTGGTTGTTACTCAGCTTTCCCTGAAACTGACATGGCCACAACCGCAGAATAGAATTTGGCTGGTGTCAGGTGATCACGTTTTATCTGTGGCCACTGCAGGGAATGGCGGCATTACATGGCAAATACCCAAATGAATAGGCGGACGTGTAGTGCGCCTCCAGGCCGAGCCCTCTGTAGCAGGAGACACTATCGGCAGAGCCATCCTCAACATCTGTGCAGGGCGACCCCTCTAACAGCATCATCTTTATGGAGGAATTTGGCGCTGATTTTGACCCGGATTCCACCTTAAATTCAGCATCAAATTCCTCCCTGAATCTGCTTCCTGTTGTTTTCAATGGAAGGAAAAGACCGAACAGGAGGAGCAAAAAAATCAGCGCCCTGCTCGATCTCACTGCAGACTCCACATTGGATTCAGAACCCGCAGTGCGAGACTCCCCGCAGACTGGACCCATTCACGTAAAGGTCAAAGTCACAGCGGACAGAACATTGAGGCTTCCAATCTCTGCTGCGTGAAATTACCCTACAAAGATGCCTAATAATATAGAGGGGGAAGATATGGCCGACAACAAGCAGATACAGATCATCCTTTATTTAGGTAACTTTCCATTGACCCCACCAGGATGAGAGCGGCTCGGCCACAACACAGTTACCTTACTCCAGTACCAGAAAACCCAGTGATTTTTTCCCCCATAAAAGTCTCAGTTTCATATGAATGTCCTCACATTAAATACAAGGCGGCGCTGACCTTACAGTCGTAACAGAAAAAGATAATGGAAATCCCCACAAAGCGCTGCGGGGTCAAAGCTCGCACCCCACTGATGGTAACGGAAGACAGAGGAGTCTAAGGGTACAGAATACTGCTGCCCGCACTTTGATCGGAAGGCATGTAACCTCTTCACCACCATTGGGTATGTCCACAATGTCCCTGCTGTATACGGAAGGTCCGGGGTGTCGTCCCTGCTGTATACGGAAGGTCCGGGGTGTCGTCCCTGCTGTATATGGAAGGTCCGGGGTGTCGTCCCTGCTGTATATGGAAGGTCCGGGGTATCGTCCCTGCTGTATACGGAAGGTCCGGGGTGTCGTCCCTAAAAGAGACACTTTTCCTTGTACGACGTCAGGGAGTGTAATACACGGCTATAGTTGGAGTTCCAGTCTCTCATGAACACGGCTTCCAGTTGCCTCTGCACGGTGTTTGTGGCGTTGGCGGTGCAGGTCTGATTCACCACTATGGCAGATCCCGCAGTACGGATGAAATAATCCCCCCGCCCAGTTGGAGGTACCTGAGTGGACACAAATGATGGGGTAAATAATGGGGTAAACAACATGACATGATAAAATACCTAGCACAACCCCCGCGTGGCTTCCATCACTAATAGTAATCTAGGCCTTAGGAAACCGTAATATGTAATATGGAAACGGCTCCGTCTGTAGAGAGTCAGGTAAGGGGATTCTCGTGAGCGCAGGTTTACCCCCTGATAAGTGGGGATGACGACTGGGACCGACCGATCGATCGATCATGAAAAAAGAATCCCGCGAGTCTCATATACAGGTAGCCAAGGTTGCACATTTCTCGCAATGGCTGAGAAGGCGAGTAGCGCACTAGTCCTCTTCGGCAGTCCATACAAATGGAGCCGCTCCAGTCCTGTAACACACGCAGGTCTGTTCTCATGATCGGTCAGATAATGACCCCCTATTCTGTGTACCGGCGCTTACTAGACTACCCTTTACCCGATACTATCACAGATTTCTATGCTACAGATCTGATCCTCCTGATCCCAGTAATCGGTGCAGGTTCTCGTGGTCGACCCCACCGCTCAGAACTTACTGTATCTTCCCGAATACTGCTTAAGGCTGAGGCCTCACGTTACAGAAATGCAGATTATTTTTTTTGTTGCAGATTTTGCTGCAGTTTTTTGAACCAAAGCCAGAAGTGGATTGAACAGAAGGGAGAAGTCTAAGAAGCTTCTAGAGATTTCCAATTCCTTTTCAATCTACTCCTGACTTTGGCGCAAAAACTTCAGCAAAATCTGCAACAAAAAACACTATCCCCGGTGATCCCATTGAAGTGTATGCAGCACTGTCCACCACCGGTTAGGCCGAGTGTGCACCTCCTGTTCTCCTCTTGTGACATATTCCATTTAAAAATAAAGCGCTGTTTTATCATCTTATTTTGGTTTTTCTTCTCTACTCTTACAAATTTCATAGACTTTTCTGGGGCTCCCGGTGCGGATTCCTGAGGAGCCTGGCATCAGATTATTTCCATATTCCCACTGAAATAAACAGACCCCCAAGTGCACATAATTATTGGGGGGGGGGTTAGAGCTAACTATGTTGTGCATGGAAGGCTTTAGAAGGACCCCCAGAATAATAATAATTGTGCCCCCTCTTTACATCCAGGCAGCCCCTTGTTCCGGCCACTGTTCGGCTTAAAGGGTTGAGAGATAACATTACTGTATATATGTCCACAGGCGCTTATATAAATCCCTCCTTTTAGGACCTCTATAATACATACATATAGCTTTATAGGAGCACCATATATTCTTACCTATGTAGGCCGTTCTGTCCGTCACCATATACTTGTTATGATTCACACGAGCAAAGGGGATGCGTTTCTGTTCTGGAGATGCCGGAACGATGAAAATTTTCTGAACAGAAAATAAATGAATATAAATCTCTATAGGATGAAGCAACGACACAGACCTATCCAATAGTGATTGTTACTGACCACCCTCTATCCAATAGTGATTGTTACTGTCTGCCCTCTATCCAATAGTGATTGTTACTGACCACCCTCTATCCAATAGTGATTGTTACTGACCGCCCTCTATCCAATAGTGATTGTTACTGACCACCCTCTATCCAATAGTGATTGTTACTGACCACCCTCTATCCAATAGTGATTGTTACTGACCGCCCTCTATCCAATAGTGATTGTTACTGACCACCCTCTATCCAATAGTGATTGTTACTGACCGCCCTCTATCCAATAGAGATTGTTACTGACCACCCTCTATCCAATAGAGATTGTTACTGACCACCCTCTATCCAATAGTGATTGTTACTGACCACCCTCTATCCAATAGAGATTGTTACTGACCACCCTCTATCCAATAGTGATTGTTACTGACCGCCCTCTATCCAATAGTGATTGTTACTGACTGCCCTCTATCCAATAGTGATTGTTACTGACCGCCCTCTATCCAATAGAGATTGTTACTGACCGCCCTCTATCCAATAGTGATTGTTACTGACCGCCCTCTATCCAATAGAGATTGTTACTGACCGCCCTCTATCCAATAGTGATTGTTACTGACCGCCCTCTATCCAATAGTGATTGTTACTGACCGCCCTCTATACAATAGTGATTGTTACTGACCGCCCTCTATCCAATAGTGATTGTTACTGACCGCCCTCTATCCAATAGTGATTGTTACTGACCGCCCTCTATCCAATAGAGATTGTTACTGACCGCCCTCTATACAATAGTGATTGTTACTGACCGCCCTCTATCCAATAGTGATTGTTACTGACCGCCCTCTATACAATAGTGATTGTTACTTACCGCCCACTATACAATACTGATTGTTACTGACCGTCCTCTATCCAATAGTGATTGTTACTGACCGCCCTCTATACAATAGTGATTGTTACTTACCGCCCTCTATACAATAGTGATTGTTACTTACCGCCCTCTATACAATAGTGATTGTTACTGACCGCCCTCCGCTCTCCTATACAATAGTGATTGTTACTGACCGTCCCGCGCTCTCTCCTATACAATAGTGATTGCTACTGACTCCCCTCCGCTCTCTCCTATACAATAGTGAATGTTACTGACCGCCCTCCGCTCTCCTATACAATAGTGATTGTTACTGACCGCCCCCCGCTCTCCTATACAATAGTGATTGTTACTGACCGCCCTCCGCTCTCTCCTATACAATAGTGATTGTTACTGACCTCCCCCCCGCTCTCTCCTATACAATAGTGATTATTACTGACCGCCCCCCGCTCTCTCCTATACAATAGTGATTGTTACTGACCGCCCCCCGCTCTCTCCTATACAATAGTGATCGTTACTGACCGCCCTCCGCTCTCCTATACAATAGTGATTGTTACTGACCGCCCTCCGCTCTCCTATACAATAGTGATGGTTACTGACTGCCCTCCGCTCTCCTATACAATAGTGATAGTTACTGACCGTCCTCAGCTCTCCTATACAATAGTGATTGTTACTGACCGCCCCCCCGCTCTCCTATACAATAGTGATTGTTACTGACCGCCCTCCTATACTATAGTGATTGTTACTGACCGCCCTCCGCTTTCCTATACAATAGTGATTGTTACTGACCGCCCTCCTCTCTCCTATACAATAGTGATTGTTACTGACCACCCTCCGCTCTCCTATACAATAGTGATTGTTACTGACCCCCCCTCCTATACAATAGTGATTGTTACTGACCGCCCTCCGCTCTCCTATACAATAGTGATGGTTACTGACCGCCCTCCACTCTCCTATACAATAGTGATTGTTACTGACCGCCCTCCGCTTTCCTATACAATAGTGATTGTTACTGACCGCCCTCCTCTCTCCTATACAATAGTGATTGTTACTGACCACCCTCCGCTCTCCTATACAATAGTGATTGTTACTGACCCCCCCTCCTATACAATAGTGATTGTTACTGACCGCCCTCCGCTCTCCTATACAATAGTGATGGTTACTGACCGCCCTCCACTCTCCTATACAATAGTGATTGTTACTGACCGCCCCCCCGCTCTCCTATACAATAGTGATTGTTACTGACCGCCCTCCGCTCTCCTATACTATAGTGATTGTTACTGACCGCCCTCTGCTCTCCTATACAATAGTGATTGTTACTGACCGCCTTCCTCTCTCCTATACAATAGTGATTGTTACTGACCGCCCTCTGCTCTCCTATACAATAGTGATTGTTACTGACCGCCCTCCGCTCTCCTATACAATAGTGATTGTTACTGACCGCCCCCCGCTCTCCTATACAATAGTGATTGTTACTGACCGCCCCCCCGCTCTCTCCTATACAATAGTGATTGTTACTGACCGCCCTCCGCTCTCCTATACAATAGTCATTGTTACTGACCGCCCCCCGCTCTCCTATACAATAGTGATTGTTACTGACCGCCCTCCGCTCTCCTATACAATAGTGATTGTTACTGACCACCCTCCTCTCTCCTATACAATAGTGATTGTTACTGACCGCCCTCCGCTCTCCTATACTATAGTGATTGTTACTGACCGCCCTCTGCTCTCCTATACAATAGTGATTGTTACTGACCGCCCTCCGCTCTCCTATACAATAGTGATTGTTACTGACCCGCTCTCCTATACAATAGTGATTGTTAATGACCGCCCCCCGCTCTCTCCTATACAATAGTGATTGTTACTGACCGCCCCCCGCTCTCTCCTTTACAATAGTGATTGTTACTGACCGCCCTCCGCTCTCCTATACAATAGTGATTGTTACTGACCGCCCTCCGCTCTCCTATACAATAGTGATAGTTACTGACCGCCCCCCGCTCTCTCCTATACAATAGTGATTGTTACTGACCACCCTCCGCTCTCCTATACAATAGTGATAGTTACTGACCGCCCCCCCGCTCTCTCCTATACAATAGTGATTGTTACTGACCGCCCTCCGCTCTCCTATACAATAGTGATTGTTACTGACCGCCCCCCGCTCTCCTATACAATAGTGATTGTTAATGACCGCCCCCCGCTCTCTCCTTTACAATAGTGATTGTTACTGACCGCCCTCCGCTCTCCTATACAATAGTGATAGTTACTGACCGCCCTCCGCTCTCCTATACAATAGTGATTGTTACTGACCGCCCTCCACTCTCCTATATAATAGTGATTGTTGCTGCTGCCGTTTCGGGACCTGTGGCACTACAAACACAATGTAGCTCAGTCGTGTTACTCGCTTTCTGTAGATCCCATTCGCCTATTTCATCTGCTGAGATGGGAATAACCTTTACAGCTTCCATCTAGATCTTTGTATCTCCATGGTTACAGACTACAAACAAATCCTGCGTAGTCTGATCCTGCAGTCATGCTCCACCCCATTTGTCAGATGTCACGTCATTTGTCATTTTAGATGCATACAAGTATAACAAAACGGTTGAAATGCTGGAAATTCCCTGTAAATGGTCAGTAACCCTTTCAGACAACTCCGTCTCATTTCATAGAGCTTGTGATTCTGGACCAACATCCTGCACTAGGGGGGTCTCCCTTTTAGCTATTTTACAGTTGACTGATTTGTTACTAGGGAAGTCGGTCCCTAGCAGCAAGAGGAAAATACTATGAGGTGGGGGGGGTTCTCTCTTCACGAAGTCAATGCAGATGGGAGGGGTTGATTCTCCTCACAGACTTACACATGCCTGCAAACTACAAGGAGTGAACATTGTGCACATCTCGCAGCTTACAATGTAAGAAAAGTCTTCTCTGTACTTGTATCTACTTCCAGCTACTTGTGTGGTTACAGATGGGATATTATTCACAGACAGCAGCAGCTTTACTGACTGTGCTCATAGATCGCTCTTTTCCTTTGTCATGTCTGCATGGTAGATGCTATACTATAGTGGGTGCCTGCATGTATCTGCCCTATATCTGCAGTTCAGTGTTCCTGGTCACTTGGGCTTTCCTCAGTCATCTGTATGCCCTTGTACAGTTACTCCTGGCAGAATTATATGTAAAACAAACCAAACTAGTTATAATGGAGAGGGGAGGGGCAGACTGCTCCTTATTGTACACACCCCCAGCCTGAAAATAAAATGCAAGATGTGTTTCTTCCAAAATGGGGATATTGGAAGCAGAAAAACTGATAGAACACCACGTATGTAGGGTTATACATACGTGTAAGGCCCCGCACATATTTCATCTTTTCGTGAAAGCTCAGGTACCCTTTAAGGCACATGTGCCGGTGAGAGGAGACCTTCCCCGTGCATTAGGTACACATCACTAGTACAACTCTCCCCAACAAGAAAGTAGCACGAACATTTTTGGCAAACAGACAGGAGAGGCGTTTATCCTTACGATAGTCCATAAATCTGTGATCGGGGGCCCCAACACTACCCAATGAGAGCTGAGCTGCAGTAATGGCGCCTGCCCAGCCCCTACACAGTGCACAGGGACAACTGCTTTGGGCTCTGTGCACTCTATAATACACTGAGCGCTCCCGCAAACAACTGATCTATTGGGGGGGGGGGGTCGACTGTCAGATATTTATGGGCTAGCCTAAGTCCTGACCATTCGGGTACACAGGACCTACCACTTCTATGTTGTAGTGTGACTTATTACTGTGCAGCGCAGCGAGGGAGCTCAAGAAGGGGAACATATTAGGTTTAGAATTGGCCCAGCAGCTGATTAACAGGCGGACGGTCAGGTGTCGCTCGTACACAGCTTTTCTCAGATGGTTGTCAATCGCTGGCCAGTACCTACAAAAAGAAGGACGGAAAAGACATCAGGAAAGTGCAAAAATCTG
Organism: Leptodactylus fallax; assembly: GCA_947044405.1. Classification (NCBI taxonomy): domain Eukaryota; kingdom Metazoa; phylum Chordata; class Amphibia; order Anura; family Leptodactylidae; genus Leptodactylus; species Leptodactylus fallax. The sequence continues at coordinate 1,030,020 of CAMRHE010000137.1, read as the reverse complement.
AGCAGAAATATCGCAAGATACAAGAAATTGTCAGCTGTGGTCGCTGCTACAGAGCACATATATGTATCACATGCAGTCACCCCTCCCCCACCTCCAGGGCCGCCAGACGGGCGTACTACACACATATGTATCACATCCAGAGTATCATCCTGCACACAGAGTACATCTCCATCCTGCACACACAGAGTACATCTCCATCCTGCACACACAGAGTACATCTCCATCCTGCACACACAGAGTACATCTCCATCCTTCACACACAGAGTACATCTCCATCCTGCACACACAGAGTACATCTCCATCCTGCACACACAGAGTACATCGCCATCCTGCACACACAGAGTATATCTCCATCCTGTACACAGAGTATATCTCCATCCTGCACACACAGAGTATATCTCCATCCTGCACACACAGAGTACATCTCCATCCTGCACACACAGAGTACATCTCCATCCTGCACACACAGAGTACATCGCCATCCTGCACACACAGAGTATATCTCCATCCTGTACACAGAGTATATCTCCATCCTGCACACACAGAGTATATCTCCATCCTGCACACACAGAGTATATCTCCATCCTGCACACACAGAGTATATCTCCATCCTGCACACACAGAGTATATCTCCATCCTGCACACACAGAGTATATCTCCATCCTGCACACACAGAGTATATCTCCATCCTGCACACACAGAGTATATCTCCATCCTGCACACACAGAGTATATCTCCATCCTGCACACACAGAGTATATCGCCATCCTGCACACACAGAGTATATCGCCATCCTGCACACACAGAGTATATCTCCATCCTGCACACACAGAGTATATCTCCATCCTGCACACACAGAGTATATCTCCATCCTGCACACACAGAGTATATCGCCATCCTGCACACACAGAGTATATCGCCATCCTGCACACACAGAGTATATCTCCATCCTGCACACACAGAGTACATCTCCATCCTGCACACACAGAGTACATCTCCATCCTGCACACACAGAGTACATCTCCATCCTGCACACACAGAGTACATCTCCATCCTGCACACACAGAGTATATCTCCATCCTGCACACGCCTTGTTTAATATTTCTGGTCATTCCTCATAATTCCTTATAGATCTCTTATATCTTATATATAAAACAGGCCTGGACAGAAAGGATGGTTCCCTTAAAGGGGTATTCCCATGAACATAATCATATCTATAATTGCAGATAATTAAAAGTTAAACATTTTTGCAGGTATAAGTAGTTAAAAATTTTGCAGAATTTTAAAGATTTTCTCTAACCATCTTAGTGGTGACATCTGTTGTCTTGATCGGTTGCCAATGGATACAACCACAAATACAGAAACTTTCCATGGTCTGGGACTTGTCAGGAAACCAGCTATGATATTGTTATTGTAGCTGGGTTATCAGGCAGGGGCACTACATGTAACAGAACATATCCCGGCCACAATAAGGCAATCATAGCTGACTTTGTGACCTTAGAAAGGTCCTGCATTCATGGTCGTATCCACTGGCAACCGATCAAAATAACAACTTGTGACCACAAGATATTTAGAGAAAATCTTTAAAACTTTGCAAAATGTTTAATTACTTATATTTGCAAAAATGTTTAACTTTTAATTATCTACAAATCTAAAAATTATTTTGTTCGTGGGAATACCCCTTTAACTTAATATTTTGTTGCACAACCTTTTGAGGCAATCCCTGCAATCAAACGATTCCTGTAACTGTCAATGAGACTTCTGCACCTCTCAGCAGGTATTTTGGCCACTCCTCATGAGCAAACTGCTCCAGTTGTCTCGGGTTTGAAGGTTGCCTTTTCCTGACGGCATGTTTCAGCTCCTTCCAAAGATGCTCAATAGGATTTAGGTCAGGGCTCATAGAAGGCCACTTCAGAATAGTCCAATGTTTTCCTCTTAGCCATTCTTGGGGGGTTTTTAGCTGTGTGTTTTGGGTCATTATCCTGTTGCAAGACCCATGACCTGCGACTGAGACCAAGCTTTCTGACACTGGGCAGCACATTTCTCTCCAGAATCCCTTGATAGTCTTGAGATTTCATTGTACCCTGCACAGATTCAAGACACCCTGTGCCAGATGCAGCAAAGCAGCCCCAGAACATAACAGAGCCTCCTCCATGTGTCACAGTAGGGACAGTGTTCTTTTCAAGATAGGCTACATTTATCCATCTGTGAACATAGAGCTGATGTGCCTTGCCAAAATTTTCGATTTTTGTCTCATCTGTCCATAGGACTTTCTGCCAGAAGCTTTGTGGCTTGTCAACATGTAGTTTTATATATTATTACTTTTATCAGATTCAAGCTATTTCTGTGACCATTGTGGGTTTTTCTTTCATTAAATGAAAGAGGGGACCAACAATTTTGTCCACATATGTAAGTTCACATTTAATTTACCAGGTTTCCATAACAACAAAGCCATAAATAGACTATACCTATAATGGACTCAGTGGCGTTAATAGGAATGGCTGGGCCCCAAGGCGAACATTTGACATGGAACCCCCTACCCCCCCAGCATCCGCCCCCCACACAAACTGCATTCCTGCACACAGCATTATGCCCCATAGAGGCCCCTGCACGCAATATTATGCCCCATAGAGGCCCCTGCACGCAATATTATGCCCCATACAGGCCCCTGCATGCAGTATTATGCTCCATAGTGGCCCCTGCACACAGAATTATGCACCATAGTGGCCCCTGCACACACTATTATGCCCCATAGTGGCCCCTGCACACACTATTATGCCCCACAGTGGCCCCCTAAAGACACTATTATGCCCCATAGTGTCCCCCTCACATAGTATTATGCCCCATTGTGGCCCCTGCACACACTATTATGCTCCATAGTGGCCCCTGCATACAGTATTATGCCCTATAGTGGCCTCCTGCACACAGTATTATGCCCCATAGTGGCCTCCTGCACACAGTATTATTCCCCATAGTGGCTTCTGCACACACTATTATGCCCCACAGTGTCCCTCTCACATAGTATTATGCCCCACAGTGTCCCCCTCACATAGCATTATGCCCCATTGTGGACCACCCATGAACAATTATTACACTCTGGGGTCTTTTCAGACCCCAGAGTATAATGATCGGAGACCCAGGGGAGGATACAAACATAAACAATGTTACTTACCTCTCCCTGGCTCCGGTGCAGTCACCACTACCTCTTCAATGTTGGACCAGATGTCACGTGAGCCAGGCATGCGTTGCGATGCATAATGATGTCAGACTGGCCCACTGACGTCTGGGACATCACCAAGGAGGCCCGAAGCCTGCTGGAGCACAGGAAAGGTAAGTAACAGTGTTTTTTATGTTCCCTCACCTCCCCTGGGCCTCCGATCATTATACTCTGGGGTCTGAAAAGACCCCAGAGTATAATGATAGCAGTGTTTGTGGGGTTCATGGCCCGCAGCCATACTTACCGATCCCTGCTCTTGCTCATAGCCATCTCTGCAGAAGGTGAAGCACAGATGGCTGTGAGTAGGAGCGGGGATCAGTAAGTAAATAGAGCTGTAACAACAGCAGGTAACAGCCTATTAAAAAAAAAAAAAAAAAAAAAAAAAAAAAAACACACATCGGGGCCCGCCGGGCCCCCTAATGTCCCGGGCCCTGTGGCAGCCGCTACCCCGGTATTTACGCCACTTACTGGACTACCATACTGGATTTCAGCATTCTTATAAATTGAAACGTTTTTAAACTATTCATGCCCCCTGCAGCAAAACACATGGCTGCTGCTCGAGCTAATGAAAACTCTCAGCAGACCCAAGCCCATCTCTAATCTGACAAGGCATTGTCAGCCACATGCACACAGCTGCACTCCATGTTTCCATAACAACCCAGCCATTTTTCTTCACTGCTGTAGGTCAGCTTTAAAGGGGCAGGGCGCTGTGGATGACACTGTTACACAAGGTCACACACACACAGCTTTACTCCAGGTTTTCCATAACAACAGATTGCAGGTTTTTCACTGATATCCAAACTGAGATACACATGATCACATGACGCTTATGGACCAATGGAAAATCGCAGGTTCTTCAGTCTTGACATACACACAGCTTTACACCAGGTTTCCATAGCAACCAAGCTATTTATGAACTGTATTAGTCAAAAGCAGTTTGCAGGTCCTTAAATATTCAGTCATATTACGTGCATCAGCCAATATAAGTTCACATTTAATTTACCAGGTTTCCATAACAGCACAGCCATAAATAGACTGTACCTATACTGGACTGCCATACTGGATGTCAAGTGCAAAACTGGCCAATTCTTATGGGGTCACTACACAAACAAAAAACGAAGCTGGATCCTTCTGCTAGTATTATATATATTCCTTGATTCCTATAAGGTCAAAGTCAGGAGATTTCGGCAGTTTGCACTTCACTTGCTCTGACATGATCTGCAGTGACCTCCATCTTACCTCCGGGGCTTAGAAAACTCCTCAGTAGGGGTGTAATCCATGACAGAGATATAGACAAAATGCTTGGCATCATCGATCACGCTCAGGATGGAGTCAATGTCATCCGTCCTCCCCTTAGCTGACAGTGGTGGAGGCGAGCTCTAGAAGTGGACGGAAAGAAGAGAATTAGTGACGTCTACAGCCACCTACACACGTACACACAGCCACCTCCATACACACAGCCACCTCCATCCACACACACAACCACCTCCACACGTACACACAGCCACCTCCACACGTACACACAGCCACCTCCATACACACACAACCACCTCCATACACACACACAACCACCTCCACACGTACACACAGCCACCTCCACACGTACACACAGCCACCTCCATACACACACACAACCACCTCCATCCACACACACAGCCACCTCCACACGTACACACAGCCACCTCCATACACACACACAACCACCTCCACACGTACACACAGCCACCTCTATACATACACTCAGCCACATCCATACACACAGCCACATCCATACACACAGCCACCTCCATACACACAGCCACCTCCATTCACACACACCGCCTTCTTCTACCATGGAGATGACTGCAGGGCTACATATGGACAGTATTGTACTTACAGACAGGTATACGAGGGATGCCGTGTTGTTTAGGGACACTTCCATGGGAGTCTCTTTGTTGTAACTGGTGGAGAATTTGTCCGGCCATGGAGAGGGTATCGTAGCGTTGGCTTCACCAAGTGCCCAATAAGCCTCAAATATTTTTCCCAAATCTTGGGCAAGGCACGTACAGTTATAGACGGTGGTACCCAATTCCTTAACCTGTCAGTGAAATGTGTCAGTAAGATGAAGCTGCTCATCACTCAGGCTCAATAGAGTCGGCTTAAAGGGGTTTTCCGGGACTTTTTAATGGATGACCTATCCTTAGACCTCCACTGATCTTCAAGTGATGACCTGAGACCTGGGACCCCTCCATGGATCACCTAGTTGAAGCGGTGGCAGCGCTTGGTTCCACAAGCAATGTTACATCATGTTCAGTGGTCGCACGGCCTGATCCCAGCTCAGTCCCATTCAAATGAATGGGCTGACCTGCCATACCAAGCACGGCCACTATACAATGTACGGCGCTGTGCTTGGTAAATTGTGAAGAGGCTGCAGCACTCAACTGAATACTGCATCCTCTTCAAACAGCTGATCGGCCTGAGGGCCGGGTGTCGGACCCCTGACAATATTTAAAGGATAGGTTGTCTATTATTTAGCCCATAAAACCAATTCTGGCCATACAAATTAAATAAAAGTGGGCTAAACTCAGCATTATTTTCAGGATCAGCTGGTTGAGTGGGGGGGGCAACAGTAGCAGTCAGGGAAAGTAGGACTAGACATGATGGATTTCAACATGCCTGATCTTTTTATTCCATTGGAGAAGCCAAGTCATATTCACCTCTCCCTGTATAAGTAAACCTGAGCGCTGAGCCAGGCATGCATGTCTATGGTGGAGTCAGTGCACATGGTCATCTCCTGGCTAGCGTAAAGGGTTAAAGGGTGCTTTTTGATATTAATGGGCTCTCCTTAGTATAGATCATTAACATCAGATCAGTCGGGGGGGGGGTCCAGCACACAACACCCCACCCCCACACCCACCCCCGATCCAGCACCTGAGCTACACAGTGTACGGCACGGGGGGCAGAAGGCTCAGTACAGGTTGTAGTGGCCGGGCCAAAGGGCTGCAGCTCATGTGTATGCAACGCGTAGTCCTCAGGATTATGTGAGACTCCTCCATAACCAGAAGGACATATAATGGAGGGGAGAAGAAGGAAGTCGCTGGCGTTTAGCTCCAGTAATCCAAAGGGACAAAAAATGTCCAATTAGACGTATTTTTCCCAATATCACAGGCCAGGAACATTTGGTCAGAACGTATCTACAGAGATCTTAGTAAATTACCTGAGTCAATGATCTCCAATCCATGTTGGCGCTACCAATATACAAGTGTTTGCCGTCCACCACCCAGAATTTGGTGTGCAGGACCCCATTAGTCAGGTGTGGCAGGTCTACAACCCGGACCTCAGCTCCTAGGTCAAGACAAGAACAAGGGACGCTCATAGGCCAACACATACATTACAAGGCGCTGTCAGCACAGACTAGTAAATACATCCCCCGAAGTCCTCATACATCTGGTAAACCCATGCAGTGACATATATACATTATATACTGTATATATATATTGTAGCTGTAAGTCCGGGAAACAAACCACACAAACCCTTTGAGGTGTCCAACAGAGGCTTCTACTCCTCTCCCTATCAAGAACACAAGCATGCTTAGTCCAGCCCTGTGTGCATGTGTGTAAGTGAAATCAGAAAGTATAGGAACACATGGCTGACAGCTATCCAAGGTGTATGGCAACAAGTAAGTTTACCATTGTACTCCCTGTAAGGCATAAGCTACTTACTAATATACATATAGATTATATATAGGCCCCTCATTGCTCCCATTCTTAGCTTGGCAGTGGGGGCCAGAAGTCTCACTCCTCTACCTCCCCTACCGATGCGCTGACTTGTCATAGTATAACCCACTCTGCTCTACTCTATGTTCAAGCACCAGGAGTAGAGCGGAGTCAGTGATGTAACAGAGAGCCAGAATAGGCTAAACCCAGGGACTTCTGGCACCCTGCTGGGCTAAGAATTGGGGCGACAGAGGACCAGTAGATATATTAATAAGTAAGATTATCCAGTGCAGGGAGTACACGAATAAGCCCTTTGTTTCCCTGTGTAGCCCTTTAAGCAGTGCCCATTCCTTCTGTGGGTTCTCACCGCTGTCTCTCAGGGCATCAATGTCCTTGTCCTTTGCTGGGGATCCGGACGGGTTCACGGCAACTCTTAAGCTGACCCCTCGCTGCTTTAATTTTAGCATTTCTTGCAGGATTTGTTCCCCCTGTAAGTGAAGTGCAGATAATATATATATTATATATATGGAAACAATATGGAGAGATGAAGACATGGACTATAAAATGATATAGATTATGTAAGTGCTTGTAATATCCTAACACAGTCACTTATAGGTGCCGATAGACAAGAGGTATCAGAGAGATGTATTGTAGTAAAAGTCCCTCTAAGGTCTCCTTGTGAATGTAGTATCAGTGGGCTTGTGTGACCGGCGCTCATGCACTTCTATGGGGCTGCCATGACAGTAATCTCCAGCAGCGGCCGCAGCCCATAGAAGTGTATGAAGTGTCGGTCACACAAGCCCTCTGATACTACATTCCCAAGGAGATCTTAGGGGGACTTTTGGTCCTCCTGACCACGGAGGGACTCGGCATTCGGGGCCCCTTAGCGATCGGACACTTATCTGCTATCCTCAGGACAGGGGATAAATATCCATAATGGCAAAACCCCTTGAAACAAACCTGTAAAATATTTTGTACTGTAATGTCTCACCATTTTACACTGCTTGCTGGCAGTGAACAGAAACATCACCGTTACCATACAGGCGGTGGAAACTTCTCACACAGTGAAACAAATAAAATAGGATGTGTGATGTTGTGTCCTAAGCTTTACCTCGCTGGCTGATGGGTGCTGGGTGTGCGTGTCATTATTGGTCATGGTCCAGTAGAAAGATGCAATGTCCACGCTGCTCTGAGCTTGGCTTAGAAGCTTCATCCAGCTTTGAAATACTGAGGGATTGATGGTGGAGTTTGGGGCGTATTCCAGGCCTTCAGGGATACTTTCTACTAGAACGATACTGATAGAGAGGACAGGACTTATACACCGCAGTCACACAGTCACCATATACAAGGTCCACATGAGCCGCCTCCACCAACCTCCCAACACACATACAAGTGTGGTTCAGCTGAGCATGCATGTTTATGTCTGGCATAAGGATTCAGGGGTGTTAAATCCACCGTGAATAAAAGGCTGACAGTGCTCTGAATCCATTATAGTTATATAATACCGCCCATCTCCGAGCTGTAGATCTAGGCCATGGACAGACGGGGAACAACCACTCCCATCAGCTGACTCACCTGCACGGGTCACTACAGCTGTTATCCGGCTTGACTAAGGTCTCGGTCTTCACTGTTGAACTTGTAAAGAGCAGCGGGAATAGCAGAAGTTGAGCGGCCATGACACAGAACAGCACGGTGACCACAGCGGCAATGACCAATGCGCACTGATAGTACTGAAAGAGAAGGAATACGCAGGTCACCCCCTAGTCACACCCGTACAGGGCACCACTAAGCAGAAGGTTATAAGGCTCTGTTCACATCTGTCTTGTGCTTTCCCCTTATGTCACCTGAGAGCAGAAAACCTAAAATGACAGAAAGGCTAATCTCACAAATGCCGGACACCAAAGGCACGTGACGGACCCTGCAGACGGGCGGTTAGACTAAATCTGCTCTCACAAACCTACAAATCTGCTCAGCTCCTCGTGTGCCATAACCTGCAGACCAGACTACATTTTCCATGTGAGAGGATCCCTTTAAATGCAAATTGAGTTTAAAAAGGGTTTTCAGGGCTAAATATATTGATGACCTATCCTAAGAGTAGGTCATCAATATCAGATCAGCGGGGTCTGACACCCGTCACATGCACCAATCAGCTGTTCTCAGGAGCCGACACTGAGTGAAAGGATCAGGAGGCAGACAGCGCTGTTCTCTATGTAGTGGCCAGACCAGGTACTGCAGGTCAGCTGAAACTGACTTTATGAGAACTAAGCTGCAGTGACTCAGTCCGGACACTACACAGAGAACAGCGCTGTCTGCCTCCTGCTCCATTCTCTGTATCAGCTGCTGAATGATGGAGACCCCCAGAGATCTGACATTGGAGAATAGAGCTGATCTGCAGTACCTGATCTGTCCATTACACAGAGAGCGGCGCTGTCTGCCTTCTGCTCCATTCTCTGTGTATCAGCTGCTGAATGATGGAGACCCCCAGAGATCTGACATTAGTGATCTATCTTTAGGATAGGTCATCAATATTTTCACTAGAAAAACACTTTCAAAAAGTTGTGACTAGTGACGAGAAGTTCTCTGAGATGCAGGAAATTCAATCGATTATAACAGCGTTTCCAAGCACAGGGGGGTCACTTGGAGAATTCGCTATGTCAGCGCCCCGTTCAGTTTTTACCAACCCCATAGCTGCGGAGGTTTGAGTTTTGCAGGTACACCTACCCTGCGCGCACTGGTCTGCAGACGGCCCATGTATAGGACATGATCTTCAGCCTCTTCTGGGGAGGAAATCTGCAGGAGAGAACAGACAGATCAGGATCAGAGGCCGCTGATATTCCTCATCAAAGAACCCAAGATGTCTGACATTTGCCCCTTGATACCTATTATGGATGGATTGTCTCTTCACCAGTGATTGACCCCTGATCCACGGCAGTCATTGGTTAGACGACAGACGATCCCTTTAAGAAACCAGCCAATCACAGCTACCGCTTTATTCTTTGTAAGTTTCTATTAGCCACATACAGTATTTCAGTGCCATCTGGGCTAACATTGCCCCTCATAAGGTTACAACTCTGTGTACAAGGCTCTGTTCACACCTGCGTGGGTCAACCCTATTGTCCTTCTCCATCATAGGAGCAAAACAACTAAACAGCTGGAGCCGTTTCACAATGGACACCAACAATACCCGACAGTCCCCGCTAACGTTACTCACCGGCTGTACGTGTGAACGTGCACCTAACGTTACTCACCACCTGTACGTGTGACCGTGCACCTAACGTTACTCACCGGCTGTACGTGTGACCGTGCACCTAACGTTACTCACGGCTGTACGTGTGACCGTGCACCTAACGTTACTCACCGCCTGTACGTGTGACCGTGCACCTAACGTTACTCACGGCTATGCGTGTGACCGTGCACCTAACGTTACTCACCGCCTGTACGTGTGACCGTGCACCTAACATTACTCACGGCTGTACGTGTGACCGTGCACCTAACGTTACTCACCGCTTGTACGTGTGAACGTGCACCTGACGTTACTCACCGCCTGTACGTGTGACCGTGTACCTAACGTTACTCACCACCTGTACGTGTGACCGTGCACCTAACGTTACTCACCGCCTGTACGTGTGACTGTGCACCTAACCTTACTCACCACCTGTACGTGTGACCGTGCACCTAACGTTACTCACCGGCTGTACGTGTGACCGTGCACCTAACGTTACTCACCGGCTGTACGTGTGAACGTGCACCTAACGTTACTCACCGGCTGTACGTGTGACCGTGCACCTAACGTTACTCACCGCCTGTACGTGTGACCGTGCACCTAACGTTACTCACCGCCTGTACGTATGACCGTGCACCTAACGTTACTCACCGCCTGTACGTGTGACCGTGCACCTAACGTTACTCACCGCCTGTACGTGTGACCGTGCACCTAACCTTACTCACCGCCTGTACGTGTGACCGTGCACCTAACGTTACTCACCGCCTGTACGTGTGAACGTGCACCTAACGTTACTCACCGCCTGTACGTGTGAACGTGCACCTAACGTTACTCACCGGCTGTACGTGTGACCGTGCACCTAACGTTACTCACCGCCTGTACGTATGACCGTGCACCTAACGTTACTCACCGCCTGTACGTGGGACCGTGCACCTAACGTTACTCACCGGCTGTACGTGCGACCGTGCACCTAACGTTACTCACCGCCTGTACGTGTGACCGTGCACCTAACGTTACTAACCGGCTGTACGTGTGACCGTGCACCTAACATTACTAACCGGCTGTACGTGCGACCGTGCACCTAACGTTACTCACCGCCTGTTCGTGTGACCGTGCACCTAACGTTACTAACCGGCTGTACGTGCGACCGTGCACCTAACGTTACTAACCGGCTGTACGTGTGACCGTGCACCTAACGTTACTAACCGGCTGTACGTGTGACCGTGCACCTAACGTTACTTACCAGCTGTACGTGCGACCGTGCACCTAACGTTACTCACCGCCTGTACGTGCGACCGTGCACCTAACGTTACTAACCGGCTGTACGTGCGACCGTGCACCTAACGTTACTCACCGGCTTGTAGGCCACTTTTGGTTTCATTGTTTCTTCAGATAGGAAATGTCACACAATCTAAGTCCTGGGAACACAAAAGTATATAGTAGTATAAGGAATACGTCCTGCGCGTGTACATAAGGAGTAACACTATTTGTGGCTGTTATATGACTTGTATTCTGCATTTTTATCAGTTTTTCCTCTGCAGGCTTTCTCTCGCATTTTCAGAGTAGACAGACTGCTAGGAGGTCTCCCATATACATCACACAGACACAATACGAGCTTCTGCATCCTAACTCTCACTCAAAACAACATATAGGACACTATAGAGAAGGCACTTGTATAAAGCACTTGGGACGAGATAGAAACTCATGGTTTAGCTGCAGCAGTCTCTCTGCCTCACTCGGCTCCTCCTCCCTTCTCTCCCCATAGACTTCTATGTACAGCTGTAATCTGATACCACTAGGAGCTGACAGACTGAATTAAGCAGATGTCTCAGAGTGAATGTCAGTTTAGTTGGGGGGGGGGAGGAAAAAGGTCTGATGAGTGGAAAAAGCAGATTTTTTTCTGATAAGATCAATTACAGATTTTTTGAGCTCGTATTATTGATTTTTGCAACTTGTCAAGAAGTTAGCGATCATTTAGTATAAATGCATTTGTAATATAACGGAGCAGACCAGCGAACACGTTTTTAATCCTGACACCTCTCACCTGTCTATCAATCGCTCTTCCTTTATATATGTTCAGCTCATCCCTAGGTTTTGGCCTCTTCTCTGCTCTAATCTCCTCTGCTTCTCTGTGCTTTGCTATCAATCCCCGAGGCCTCAACTTGGGCAGTTAGAGACAGTACCATCTCTGCCCTCTGGGGGGCAGTGTACAAAATGTAAGAGACCAGTGAGGGAGGATGAGATGTGAGCTCCTTCATTATAACTGTGTGACAGCAGCCTGTCTAATCATCAGTAGTAACTGTAATAGCAATTTGTGCCCCCCTGTGGACAGCTTGTGTGGTACAGTCCCTGAAGTTTCATTATGCAACTATGGAGAAGATGTGCAACTTTTTATAAAAATTGTCACAATTGGCATTTTGCACTACGCTTGCCGCTTTCTCCAACGTGGGTGTAGACTGAGTGCAGATCGGGCCGTCGGCCCCCAACAGATATTTCATCATTTATGGTAAATGATGCCTGAAATCTACACCAGCTATGAGCGGCTTTTGACTTCCGTGCAGGTGGGGGCTGCGCCTGATTTACGATGAGGTTTGCATGTACTCAGAAATCAGGCGCATCCTCGGTCTGCACAGAAGATATGAAGAGCAGCGCTGAAAACACGAGTGTTCATAAGTCTTCTCCTGTGAACAGAGAAAGCCGTGTAATCCCCATCAGGTCAGAGAGAGATCCCAAGAAATACCCAAAGTAATAGCAGCGGAGTTACACCTATATAGCAGTACAAGGTAAGGGCAGCACAGAGCGGTATTATATCTCCAGCCATAGCTTATAGGTTAAGTGCACCAGGTCTTATTAGTGTCATTCACTATTATGTAATATCAGCCACATGTGCGGTCACCGATTTCTTCAGTTCACAATTGTTCTTCCCCTTTTTAGTGATGTGCTGATTGTTATAAGGGCGCGATACACTCCAGGATTGCACAAGTTAGCGTCCATTAATGGGGATGATCAGAAGTTCCTCATGTGACTAGTCAGTAGTCGCCATACTGCATAGATGTGAAGTCACAAGATTTTTTTTTTGCTGATCTAACAATTCAGGATCACTGATCTGAAATCTAATAGTCGGCAACAAGGCGCGGCCTCCGCCTAAGAAGACACGAAGACAGACCGATTCCAGTGTACGAAGCCTCGGGATGTATTCACACTGTACGCTGGAGGTATACAGTTAGAGAATATTCCAGTGTATACCTTTAGTCTTGTGTCACCGCTCAGGGCACATGATCAGGATTTACACAGAAATCCACCTGTACTATATGTAAGGGATCGGGCAACGGTCGTAGTTTTTGGTGCGGATTCTCATCCATGTACATGAGGATTTTTTTTAAAAATTTACCCCATAAATAAATGACTTGCTGCGGATTTTATAACGGACACCCCGGGTCATGATGTAAGAAATAGAATTTCTCATTGACCGTGCGGCCGGGGTCACGTCTGTGGTGTTGTCTCTGCACATCATCAGTTTTGGGATCCGTCCAAAGATCATAAAAACTGATTATAAATGGTCGTTTAATAACCGGTAGATTTCAGTGGGTTTTTGCTACCGTCCTCCGCTGTGCGTTTGGAGCGTTTCCGCCGCGTATCCGCTCTTTTAGACAGTGATAATAGTCAGACTCGCTGCACTTTTGCTTCATCCAAAAACATTTTCTTTTAATAACATTGAGGTCTATGGGAGGCGGACATACAGATTACCTGCGGACGATGATCTGATTGTGTCCAGTTTCCCCTCTGCACATGTTCAGAATAAAGATAAAGGGGGGGGGGGGGAACGGATCCGCTAAAAACAGAGTTTTTTTTGACAGCTACTAATTGACAGACAACGATGATGGATTACTTATGTGCTGTGTAACCCTTTGTATCCGTTTCTTTTTTTCTAGGCGGGTTCAGAACGGTCGGATATGACACGTAGATGTGAACATCGCAGAGTACTAATACGGTATGGGATTGCCACTGAAATCTGCACAGTTTATCCACACAGAATCCTGAGCGTGTGCACATACCCATAGACTTCCTAGAGGTATACGGCACAGGATACATGTGTATACAGTACACAGTGGGGGGGCTACTAGGATTAGGAACACCGACTACATGACTCGGAGTGAGCAGATAGTGGTCATGTCTTAGCTAACACTTATAACTTACTCAAGTAACCTCAGATCACATGACATGTCCTCAGCAATCTCCTCTGTCACAAGACACTTCCGTGATATTCTCCGCAGCCTACATTACATAGTTGTGATTCATCTGGGTCAGGAGCCTTCTACAAATTTCAGATAAACCAAGGATAATGGTTGGCAAATTCCTCCGGATCAGGAAGAAAACATTTTTTTTTTAAGGCTGAATTCAGATGGTGCAGATAAAACTATCTAAATAATAAAAAAAAAAAATCATCCATTTCTAAAGTAGCTTTTCATTTTATTGGGGAACATGTTCAGTAAATGTGTCTCACCTGCCAGGATGCAACGCGAGACCCTAGAAACAAAACACAAGCGGGATTCATAGACTTTAACAGTTGCGGAGTCTGCGGCTGTTTTTCATGTGGTATTTGGTGAAGTTTTTTTTTTTTATTTTATTTTACACATTTATTTATCAGACTTTTTATGTTTGACCTGAAGAAGTTAAAACTGACTCAATTACATTCATATTTATCAACTGGACCCGATCTGAGAGTCTGAACGCAGCCTTATCTATGAGAATTAACAAAACCATCATGGGGGGATGGAAGGCTGAGGCCGCACGTTGCAGTAAAGCAGCTTTATTTGTTGGAGATTTTGCTGCAGTTTTTGAGCCAAAGACAAGAAAAGCTACAAATAGAATGGAAATATCTAGAAGCTTCTTAGACTTCTCTTCTGCACAATCCATTCCTGATTGCGTTACTGCAACGTGAGGCCTCAGCCTAAAGAATATCCGAGAAACCGAGACTGTAAACCAAATAGCCGGCAAGCCAAGGGTCCGTGAAATCCTTCTTATATTGCAGGGCGCCGGCCCCTGCAGCTACACATTTCGGCTGTCACTTTGCTCTCTGGATCTTGACGCTGAGCTTCCCATTGTGTTCTTAATGGATCTAAAAACCAAGACGTCGTCAATCGTACAGGACTCCCCCAAACCACTCATAGGGCAAGATAACACCCGGCAGATTTTATGCTGCAGAGGTGACAATCCAGAACATACCCTAAAAACACCAAGAAAAATCCTCCACAAAATCAGCAACGTCTGAACATGACCTAATTGTGGAGCTTTAGTGTGACACATCGCTCCGCCTGTACAAAACCTGCATGAACAGGAATCACCGGTCCTGGGTAATGGATTAGTAAACCTGTAGTGCGGACGATCTACATACACAATGTGTGAACGGCAGCCATGAGGGATTCTCAGAATTGGGAGGATTTACATCTTGGTGTTACTGGTCAGCTATACGACTGCCAATGTGAGCAGACCCTCATAATGTCATCGCACAGCCAAGTAATCTTTATGTTTAATACAATCGTTATATTTGCTGTAAAAAGGGTGAAAAAAAACCCACAAAAAACCTGGATCATGAAGATGTAGCAGAGCTGAGGAGAATTCATGTGACAGATCTAAATATACGGCCGTGAACTCCCATCTTAGGGCATATTCACACTAATTCCTCTTTTCCTCCGCTGGATTCGGCCGTGGGCTTGCTGATACAGGACATTAATATTCCGTTGTGACTTTCCAATGAGAGGCAGAGACGGGGCAGAATCCACCACCAAATCCGCATGTGTGAATGTAACCTTAGAGTGTCGTCACTTTTGGCCGATGATGAATTTCATTGGTCTTTTTTGACCTGCTGATCGTTTTTTTAATGGACATCAATCTGTTGTACATCTGTTAAAAATGGATCTACTGATCTCTATTGGGGTCCGCGTGTCTGTCAAGATAGACAAAGACAGAGCATGTCCGGTTTACCTGCTGCACATGTGAATACGCTCAGTCACGCTCATTGTTTTTAAACTGGCCGTCACAAGGTTGTTTTTCACTGTTGTGTGACTTTGAGCTTAACCTGACTATCTGTAGCGAGAAATCTTATCACAGAAAACAATCAAAAGGCACCGAAAAAAATGTGTTTAATGACTTTTCATTGGCTTTTGTCATCTATGATAAGATATCCTGCTGCGGATGAACCTTGTAAATACCCCCAATAAAGCAAAGTCCACTGACCTATAACCTACTAGCTGTGAGCCAAAGCAATGGGCCCGGCCCGTGGATCTTCTGTGGGATTATTTTGGGTGTATCTGACTAATGTCAGAGGGTCCTCGGGTCTGCTGACATCACGGTTTACTGCCACAATTACAGCAGTTTTGCAGCAATTTAAGGCCTCCTGTCCACGACCCTGTGCGGCCTGCGGGTAACTAAAAAGGATTGGTATCTGTGGTTTCCACTGACCCATACATTGAAAATGAATTGACAAAGCCGCAAGTAGGGACAGGAATAGGACAAGACAGGTAGAGGACGGGTATAGGACAAGTAGAGGGATGAGACAGGTATAGGATGGGACAGATAGAGGGACAACTATAGGATCTGCTCTATATTTTGTGGCTCTTCAATTCAGCCCAGACACACAGCAGAAAAAACTACAGCTGTGTATATGGGCCCACTGACATGTATGCGTGTATATGGGCCCACTGACATGTATGCGTGTATATGGGCCCACTGACATGTATGCGTGTATATGGGCCCACTGACATGTATGCGTGTATATGGGCCCACTGACATGTATGCGTGTATATGGGCCCACTGACATGTATGCGTGTATATGGGCCCACTGACATGTACAGTATGTGTGTATATGGGCCCACTGACATGTACAGTATGTGTGTATATGGGCCCACTGACATGTATGCGTGTATATGGGCCCACTAACATGTACAGTATGTGTGTATATGGGCCCACTGACATGTACGCGTGTATATGGGCCCACTGACATGTACAGTATGTGTGTATATGGGCCCACTGACATGTACGCGTGTATATGGGCCCACTGACATGTATGTGTGTATATGAGCCCACTGACATGTATGTGTCTGTGCTTTTGTCAGCAATCGCAGGTAAACTATATGGTCGTGTGCACAAGGCCTAACAAAAAATGTAAGAGTTTTGCTTTGATTTTATGGCAATAACTTGTGACTTGGCCGCTCAGTGTGAATATAACCAGCATGTATAACACTATATGAATTGTTGACTGTGAATATGAAGATTTTGCTGTAATGATTTACAAGGGTGAGCGAGTCCATAGTGTGCACTGTGGAGTCTGTAAAAAGGCACATGGAGTCCCCATAGCTACGTACCGCACAATGCTACCGCAACCAGTGGAGCAGGACAACTTATCTTCCATTCAGATGCCAGTAAAAATATACCTATGAAATCAGCGATTCTGTGCACATCCTTAAAAGTGTAAAAATACAGTTTTGTTCCCTTCACATGTTTTACTTGGACATAATATGCAGACTCTCCAGTCCGCCGGGGATCCAGCAGAGTCTCCAGTCCGCCGGGGATCCAGCAGAGTCTCCAGTCCGCCGGGGATCCAGCAGACTCTCCATTTGGGTGCCCGCTCTTGTGATCTTTTGCCAATACGTAAGCTTGTCGGCCAGTCAGTGTCTAGACTCGGTTTCATCATTTTATCGCTCACGTGCAAACTGAAGGTCTGAGACACCCAGATGGAGACTCTCCAGAAGACATATTGGAACCCCCCAAGATACAAAGCTGGACAGGACTCTCTGGATTGCCGTATTTATGGAGATATTCGCGTGAAAAAATACTGGGGAAGACTTAACAAAACGAGTCCCATCACAGCCAATCAGGTCACTGGTTTCATTTTCCAATGGGCCTGTGGAAATGAGATCTGGTATCTGATTGTTTGCGATGACCAACTACTGAAACGTTCACCATTGGGCCTGATGAAAACTAATGGAAGAACTGTCCTTATCGCCCATAACAACCACAGTTCGGCGTTCACATCTCTGCCCATATCAGAGCTGGAGTCAAGCTCGAGACCAAGTTTGGGTGGAGTCAGAAAAACGTTAATCTGTTAAATAATCGCGGTAATTATTTTAATGCCTCAATTATTGATACTATATAATTAGAGGTATAGATTGTTACTAGATTACTTTTATAGGTCAGTCATTGGTTTCAGACTGCCGCCCCTGTCCTACAGGTAACCCTGGTGATATTACCGCACTATAGGAGGACTCGCTCACCGCTCTTCTCGCACCACTGTTCATCCACGCAGAACTATAGTGAGAACACACTTTCCTTGACCTGTCGCACTTATAAACACTTGTAGACCTGACGTTGTTTGCCAGGGATATACAAGCACTGCTGACAGATCATAACACCTGAAGCTCAGCCCTGTGGATATTGTATGATGAAACCTCAAGGACTGGACCCTCGTACCCTGCCATGTCCCCCCACATCACTGCCCGTAAAGCCGTCCAGTCAGCGGCTGATATAGAAGCAAATGCTCATCTGTCTCATCACTCACCATTATTTGTCAGCGGCAGATTCCTCGCGGGATACAAACACTAATGTAGGGTAATAATAATCTGCAGATGACCAATGTACTGGGGGAGAAGGACCTGGGGGTACTTGTAGGTCATAGGTTATATAACAGCACAATGTCAGTCAGCTGCTTCTAAGGCCAGCAGGATATTGTCATCATAAGGGGCACACAGGTGACTACCTCCGATCACATGACCTGGGGGTTGTGATGTCACTGGAACCCCCAGGTCCATCTAAAGCTTTCTGCAGAAGCAGGTAAGTGAATAAATACTCCCCGGACAACCCCTTTAAATATGCAATGGGTATGGTAAGGACTTCATCTGCAGCCCGCTGTTATGTTCCAGAAGCTGTGAGTGTGAGCACACAGGATGTACTCGCTGCACATTATTAGCACCCGCTGACTGGACGGCTGACAATCTACTGTAGTGAGTGGTTACTGCAAAAAAACAACTTGCAGTGCAAATTAACCAGCAATGCCACAGCCCGTCCCCTCAGACCATGGTTAACCAAAAGGGTTAAACCTGCTGTGAATCCGCAATCTGTGGCAAAATCCACAGATCACCAGAAAACCAAACCTCACACCACGTCCTATTGGAAAACACAGCAAAATGCACAAGGGGGGGGGGAGGGGGATGACAGAAAATATTGCGGGGGACTTAAGACCAGGAATTTTATATGCCAGTCCCTATCTAAACCCCAATGACGTCAGACATGCCCCCTAATAATCGCAACGCACCTCAGGCTGTGAGGACACTACAAAACTGAACTCTAGCATGAAGTCGGTGTAGATTTCTGCCATAATATATGCTTTCTAGTGGCAAAAATGGCCCAGGCCCGGCCCATGCACAGATTGTGACATCAGCTGTTGGAACATCCCCAGGAAACCTTGTTTTTTATAACACTATATTCAGACAGTACATTTTTGATACAGTTTTTGGTTTTATTTCATGCAGTTTTTTTAAATACTTTTTGATTGCACCCAAGTGTAAGGTCCGTTGCACTTTTTCTTTAAACCACACGATGGTTTCGTTGACTAGGACTATGAGGGGCTACGACTCCTGTCCCCTTACCTAACATCACTGCGACACCAACGAGAGTGAATAAAGAAGCATTTTGCACCCTGGAAATATTACAAAGTGGTCGTGGGGGCGACACAGGGATCCCTGGTCACATGACAGGAGCTGCTGCGAAGCCCCAGCCTAATACATAAGACTCAAAACACCAACTCAGACTCCTGCATAAATGGCAGCCATGGTCAGAGGAAGCTGCAAAAATCCTCTAATTCACAAAAATAACCCAGGACAGTAAATCTACAACAACCTAGAATATTAGTCATTCTATAATAGGCTCAAAAATCACTTTATATTGATGCCGGGGTCGGTAACTTTTGGGTTTTGGTAAAGTATTCTTATCTTACAAGTGAAAAATAAGCCCGGACAACCCCTTTAAGATTTATTCTATTTTATACCTGTAAAAATCAAACTTTTAAGGCCTCCTGCGCGGCCATAGGGGTTTTACTATTCACAAATACTGATCCACAATCCGCAAATATCATGTCCACATCAGTGTGTTATCACAATCACCGATCAGGAGAAGAACTTGTATAATCCCCTCCATGTGTATCGGAGTCTGTGCCGCAATACGGATAAGAATAGGACGTGCTCCGTAATGTGCAGATCGTATCTACAGCCCGGATACTGATCAGTAAAAACTACGGACGTGTGTATGGGGCCAAAGACATGAATGGACCGTGGACAATATATGGAAACAGCTTCGGTCATCGGCATGGGGCCTAAATGCACCCAAACTGATTGTCTGAATACATCCTCATCCATAAAGTCAAGAAAAGCGTCATGGGGTTTTTACAGAAAATTCAACGTACCCTAAAATACCATGGAGATGTTAATCCTACTGTATGAGACTAAAAAAAACAAAACACTATAATATAATGTAATGTAGACAGTAAAGTGACCAAAATGCAGTAAAACCTGTATCCTCTGCATCATCTAGGTCACTGATCACACTTAGTGAGCTCTTCTAGGCAGCTTCTCTAAGTCTCAGTGTTTGTTGGTTCTTATAAATTGTCACTTTGCTATATGAGGTTATTATTGTCGCTTTCCTGTTACTTTGTATCTTTTTTTTGCTATATAAGGTTATTATATTATATATTATTGTTGCTTTGCTGCAATTTCTTATATTTCACCACCCACAAAGTCTATAAACAAGTAGGACTGAGAAAGTCACCGGTAATCCCAGGACAATACTGGGACATCAGTGACGTTACTTGTAAGACAGCAGAGAGGTGCAGAGTATTAGGACCCCTCCTTGTATATATAAACTGGGACCCAACTAAGTTTGGAGAACCTTTCAATAGAGCTGTACAAAACAACAGAGTAGCAGAGAAGAGTCAATACCCCAACAGGGGGCTAATGCCATAGTACATATCAGCAGCAGACACCTACCCGCAGCTCAGCAGGCACCAACCTCAGCCACGGCCATCTGTGGAATACAAAGCAGCTGCCCAGCCAGGCCCAGTGTACAGCGAGGCTCAGGGAGAGCTGCTGTCCCACATTCAGGAGGGGCGTGTGATGCTTGGCTTCCTGATGTAGGTGTGGTTATTCCAGGCCAGAGTCATGTGTAACAGGCAACACAACAAGCTGCAGAGAACAAAGCAGACAAGTCACACAAAGCACCCGCACGAGATCTCATCTACACCCCCTTTATGCTGTATTCACACACACTGCACAGTACTGCAGTAAAGCAACACAATGCTGCACCACCACACAGAAAGGGCTCCCAATAATGCCTGTGACTGCCCGGCTGTGCTGCGATCAGGGCTTGTGGTTTCTTTTTATAGAACCTCTTATGGGTTCCCACAACTTCTCCTATTGAGAACTTCGCTGAATGTAAAGAATATCAGGAGTATCGGAGCGAGTCCATGATCCCCGACACAGATGGGACTGTTTTACTGAACAGTTCACCATTTGGGATCCCTTCTATTATCCACAATAGAAAGTCCCTACGAGACACTCCGGAGGTCCTGCTTGTACATGGGGCAACCCCGCTTGCTTGCTGTGTCTCATGTGAAGTACAAACATGTCATGTGTGAACAACCCCAAGTTGTAACTGCAGCCAGGCCGCAACATGCAGGGGTGTAACTAAAAGCTCAGCCTGGCCCCTGCACAAATTCTCTTCACAACCATCAGCCCCGTCACATCCGTATGTTATAGCAGTATCTACATTCGCCTTATCTTCTCTACCTAGCCCAGACCACCATGACTTGTTCACGCCATGTCTGAGCACACAAGCTTCCCATCACCCTGTCAGTGCCCCCCATGTAGGAACCATATGCCCCTTTTGTGCCACAGCCCTCTCCTACTGAATCCCTCCTTCACTATATACTGCTGACCAAATGATATTTTTCCCATTAAAGGGTTAATGTCCAGCTTTCTGTGTATCGTAAGACTAGAGCTACACAGCAACCTCAGCTGCGACTTGTCACATGACTAAAGTTCGCAGTATCGCCCTGTGACTCTCTCAATAATGGAAGCGAGCAGAATTGTGCTGCAACTGTTTTTTGTATCAAATAATTTGTATTAAAGTTTTCAAAAGTAACAAAAGAAAAATTTACAAAACAACATATATAGGATTTCGCTGAGTATAATCGGTATAAGCCGGGATATCTAACACAAGAGTGGGGTAACGTGTCCCCAATACCCCTGCGTGCTGCAACATCCAGCTGCAGTCACAGCCCCCTGGAGGCGCAGTACGGTGACAGGATGACGCAGGTATCTTTGGTCATGTGACAGGCGTTGTAGCCATAGTCACTATGTAGCCTCAGCCTAAATTCTATTCCCGTTCCCCAGTGCACAAGGGGTCGTACATTTATGATGCACAGACTGCCAGCCATCAAAGGAAATAAGAAAGGAGATCAGAGACGTTTATCAGGGCCTTGTGTGTTGAGGTAGACCTGCGGCCCCCTGGCTTCTGGGCCCCAACCACACCATATCTGGACACCCTTAAGCAAGTGTCCAGGATATACAGTTTTGCGCAAGGAGGATGGAGGGGAAAAAAAAAACCCCATACTCACCTGTCCCTGGTGTCCCCTGCAGCTGTCCGGTCCTGCTGCTCCCGGGGTCTTGTTCTGGTGGAATTCCTCAGCACGCGTGACCTCTGAAGCCAATCAGCGGCTTAAGGAAAGAACACGGGGTGTCACAGGTGAGGTAGGCGACTGATGTCCTGGTTCCTTTCCTTAGGCCACTGTTGGCCTCAGCAGTCACGTGAGATGAGGACTTCCTCAAGAAGAGGCACCACCTGACACTGGAGCACTGCGGACAGGTATGATTTTTTTTTTTTTTACATCTCCCTGCCCTCCTTGTGCTAAACTGCATATCCTGGACAACCCCTTTCATTTTACATGCCTTATCCTTTTCACCTCAGAGCCGATTTCTGTACTAACAGTATTCAGAACACGCAAACACGGCTGATCACTATTATAGTGCACGTGTATGGCCACCAGTAAAGGGACTGTCTGGTCACAATGCCATTGTATTTACTGCGATGTGATCCACGAGAGATGGCCAAAGTGCAGCGCCCTCTGAAATTACTAGAACGGGGTGTGGCTTGTGCAAAACACCTCAGTACTTGTGATTGGTGGGGGTGACAGTGAGCAGAACCCCGGCTATCGGCACATCGCCCACTATCCTGTATATAACCCCCGATCGGCACATCACCCGCTATCCTGTATACAGTTGTGCTAAAAAGTTTCCATACCCCGGCAGATTTTTTGGCCTTTTTTCAGAGAATATGAATGATAACACAAAACCTTTTTCTCCACTCATGGTTAGTGGTTTGTTGAAGCCATTTATTGTCAAACTTCTGTGTTTTCTCTTTGTAAATTGTAAAGACAACCAAAAACATCAAAATGACCCTGTTCAGTAGTTCCCATACCCCAGTTCTTAATACCATGTATTGCCCCCTCAGCTTGAAGTCTTTTGTGCTAGTTGTGGATGAGGCTCTTTATTTTCTCAGATGGTTCTCCAGTTCCTGTAAATTCCTGGGCTGTCTTGCATGTCCTGCGCACTTGAGATCTCCCCAGAGTGGCTCAATGATATTGAGGTCAGGAGACTGAGATGGCCACTCCAGAACCTTCACTTTCTTCTGCTATAGCCAATGACAGGACGACTTGGCCTTGTGTTTTGGATCGTTGTCATGTTGGAACGTCCAAGTATGTCCCATGCGCAGCTTCCTGGCTGGTGAGTGCAGATTTGCCTCCAGTATTTGCTGATAACGCGCTGCATTCATCTTTCCTTCAGCTTTGACCAAGTTTCCTGAGTCTCTGAAGCTCACACATCCCCACATCATCAGTGGTCCACCTCCGGGCTTTACAGTAGGAATGGTGTTCCTTTCATCATAGGCCTTGTAGACACCTCTCCAAATGTAACGTTTATGGTTGTGGCCAAAAAATTAGATTTTTGTCTCATCCCTCCAAATGACCTTGTTCCAGAAGTTTTGAGGCTTGTCTCTGTGCTGTTTGGCGTATTGAAGGCGAGATTCTTTGTGGCATTTGCGCAGTAATGGCTTTCTTCTGGCAACTCCACCATGCAGCCCATTTTTCTTCAAGTGCCTCCTTATTGTGTATCTTGAAACAGCCGGACAGATAGTTTTCAGAGAGTCCTGTATTTCAGCTGATGTTATGTGGGGGGTTTTCTTTTTTTGGTTGGTCTACCTGACCGTGGTTTGGTTTCTGGGCTTGTTATCAGGCCAAAATCACCAGGGGATGGGAACTCGTGAACAGGGTCATTTTGATGTTTTTGGTTGTCATTATGATTTACAAAGAGAAAACACCGAAGTCTGACAATAAATGGCTTCAGCCAACCACTAACCATGAGCAAAGAGAAAGGTTTTGTGTTATCAGTCATATTCTCTGAAAAAAGGCCAAAAAAACAAAAAATCTGTCCGGGGTATGGAAACTTTTTAGCACAACTGTACAACCCCCAATCGACACATCACCCTCTAGCCTATATATCGCCCTCTATCCTATATATCCTGTATATCGCCCTCTATCCTATATATCGCCCTCTATCCTATATATCCTGTATATTGCCCTATATCCTACATATCGCCCTCTATCCTATATATCCTGCATATCGCCCTCTATCCTATATATCCTGTATATCGCCCTATATCCTATATATCGCCCTCTATCCTATATATCCTATATATCCTCCTATATCCTATATATCGCCCTCTATCCTGTATATCCTCCCATAGGGAGCCGGTGGGCTATGAGTAGGAGACCCCCAGGGACAGACACCCCGCACCACGTGGAATTCCGGAAATAATGGCGCCCCCGACGGTTTTGGTCCCGCGTTTACCAGGAATTCCCCACGTAGTCGGTGACGTCAGCACGCACATGGCGCCTAGCACATAACACGCAAGAGAACTACAATTCCCAATACGCTTTGGGCTAAAATGGGCGATCACGTGTTCAGATCAACCAATGAGAGTGTCGAATGTGATCGAAGCAGAGACTGATTGGTCGGCTGTGAATGACGTAGAATCCGGGTAGGAGCAGAGGAAGAGGGAGCTGAGCCGTGGAGTGGGAGAAGCGGCGGCTGCGGAGAGGGCTGAGGTAAGTGCGGGGGTCGTGTGGTTAATATATTACTGTACCATGTGCCGTGATATGGGGAGGGGGCACCCCCTGCAGGTGGTGGTGTCCTCACAGAACTTCAGTGCAGAGCAGTCATAGGGCCGTGTTCACACTTGCGTTATTAATGTCCGTTATAGGATGATAGCAGTGGATAGTAAGGGTAGCAGAGTATGGGGCGCATGTCCATGTATATAGGCTGCTGTGGCTATGATGAGGGGAAGATTCTCATCACTGTTATATTCAGGTTGTGTTGTCGCAATGGCCGCCTGCACATCGGGCTTTTTTTTGTGCGCCAGTTTCAGGTCTAACACAAAGGACGTGTTATGGTCTTTGGGGTCCGTTGTGCCCCGTAAGTCACCGCTATTTTAGTGGTTTACCTGTCTATTGTTCTGATCCTCCGATGGATCAGATCCACGGACAGACTTGGCATGAGCTTGCAGAGCATATTTGTGTGTTCAGTTTCCTTATTGGCTGCCTGAAGCTCCGCCCTTATATATCTACTAGAGGAAGGACCCGGCTTCGCACGGATATATTTCATTTTTTGTTTGTGTAGTGACCCCATAAGAATTGGCCACTTTTGCACTTGACATCCAGTATGGCAGTCCAGTATAGGTACAGTCTATTTATGGCTGTGTTGCTATGGAAACCTGGTAAATGAAATGTGAACTTACATTGGCTAATACACGACATATGACTGAATATTTAAGGACCTGCGAACTGCTATTGACTCATACAGGACATAAATAGCTTGGTTGCTATGGAAACCTGGTGTAAAGCTGTGTGTATGTCAAGACTGAACCTGCGATTTTCCATTGGTCCATAAGTGTCATGTGATCATGTGCATCTCAGTTTGGATATCAGTGAAAAACCTGCGATCGGTTGTTATGGAAAACCTGGAGTAAAGCTGTGTGTGACCTTGTGTAACAGTGTCATCCACAGCGCCCTGCCCCTTTAAAACAGCAGTGAAGAAAAATGGCTAGGTTGTTATTGAAACCTGGAGTGCAGCTGTGTGCATGTTGCTGACAATGCTTTGTCAGATTGGAGACGGGCTTGGGTCTGCTGGGGAGTTTCAGCAGCTCGCTGTAGTCTGTAACATACCTTATCAGATTGGAGACAGGCTTGGGTCTGCTCAGAGTTTTCATTAGCTTGAGCAGCAGCCATGCGTTTTGCTGCAGGGGACATGAGTAGTTTAAAAAACGTTTCAATTTATAAGAATGCTGAAATCCAGTATGGCAGTCCAGTCAGTGGCGTAAATACCGGTTTAGCAGTGGTAGCGGCTGCCACAGGGCCCGGGACATTAGGGGACCCGGCGGGCCTCTGATGTTTTTTTTTTTTTTTTTAACACCCGTAGGTAACGGGCCCTATTTACTTACCGATCCCCACTCCTGCTCACGGCCGCCTGCACTTCACCTTCTGCAGAGGCGGCTGTGAGCAGGAGCGGGGATTGGTAAGTAAGGCCTGTGGGCCGTGAACCCCACAAACACTGCTATCATTATACTCTGGGGTCTTTTCAGCAGACTTCGGGCCTCCTTGGTGGCGTCCCAGATATCAGTGGGCCAGTCCGACGTCATTATGCGTTGCGATACATGCCTGGCTCACGTGACATCTTGTCCAACATTGAAGAAGTAGCGGGAAGTGCGCATAATACTATATGAAGGAGCCACTATGATACTGTGTGCAGGGGCCACTATGGGGCAGAATACTGTGTGCAAGGGCCACTATGGGGCCTAAAAGATGTGAACACGGCCTAAAGGTTTCAGCAATAGAAGGGTTAATGGTTTATCTATGTGGCATATAAATGCTTCAATATTTGGTGTGACCTTTGCCCTTTGGAGGAGGAGTCCTGGAAGTGATGATCCGGCCCCCACAGATATAGCCCAGTCTGTCTGAGATGACATGAAGAGACAGACGGAATGGAGCAAGAAACATCCACAGA
The DNA here is from genome assembly GCA_947044405.1 of Leptodactylus fallax. Taxonomy (NCBI): domain Eukaryota; kingdom Metazoa; phylum Chordata; class Amphibia; order Anura; family Leptodactylidae; genus Leptodactylus; species Leptodactylus fallax. The sequence continues at coordinate 1,002,724 of CAMRHE010000137.1, read as the reverse complement.
TCTGGGCTTAGTTCTCCAAGATGGCGGCGGGAACAACCTCCCTGCCCAGTCCTGCCAAAAACTATCTGCAAGTACCGAGAAGAAGGCAAAGGGCAAAGGTCACCCCAAATATTGAGGGGATTTACATTTCTTCAGTCACTTCATAAAATAAACGATTAACCCTTCTATTTCTGGAAGTGTTCTTAGGCAGGGCTCCATCTGCTCTGGAGACTTTGGCGACGAAACTGCTGAAAGTCATCAGATAAGAGTCTGTACAGAGAGATTCTCCGGTGTGACTGTGGTGTTGTCCCCAGTCTCCTCCTGTAACCGCTGCTTTGGCGATCCGGCTCTCCATCGTGCTAGTGTGAACATGGCGTTACCTCGGAGCATTTTCTCCACACCTGCCTAAACATTTTGCACAGCCCTGTATATGACATCTGTTATATCCTGGACACATCCCGAGGCCTTGTCGTGAATTACAGGATCAGATTTCATAAGGTTTGATGGTTCACTGTAAGATAAGCGTCACCAGGGCTGCAGCAAGCCGCTTATCGATTCTATTATCGTTTACGCTGCCGTCTCTTTCTTTCTTACAATCACATCCATTTTATTGCTACTATATAATGTCTGTGGCAGAAAATCTGCTGCACATCTGTCCTGTGTGAACACGGCCTCACATTAGACGTCTAGGAAAGCCTTCCCGTGTCTGCAGAGGATTTAGTGTTTGTGTCTTCTCAGTTTTCATCTATTCCCGGGTGTCGGTGGTGTATTCTGTCCTCTGTACCAGTGTAATATCCTGACCCTAGTTCGGCGGCATTAGAGGCGCCCCAGGGGGTCACACAATGGCGTGACTGGCTCTTGCACTGTCTTACCTGTCCTGGACTTCCTCATTCCTTGCAGGATCTCTTGTAGTTGCTCTGACAGCCCTGCTGCATGGAGCGCACAGGCCAGAGACAAATCTTAGAAGGGCTGGCATCATCGCCTTGGAAAGCTGAGTATATGCCGGGTTCTTATTGCACTAGTACTGGCACAATAAACAGAATTCAGTGTGCATGGACCTGCATAGGGTAGTGGCCTCCAACCTGCTAGCTGCAAAACTACAACTCCCAGCATACAGTCAGGCTGCCTAGGAATGGGGTGTTTGTAATTGTGCACCAGCTGTAGAGTCGACCAATCAGGCTATAGGATATGATGTTACCTACAACACAATGCAGCTGCCAGCCGATGGGGCCCCTAAGTCACTGGTTTTGGGGACACTGCTGATTACATGACATCACACAGCCAGGGGTTTCTAAAAGCGGGTCCTGGAGGTTCCTGACGGTATTACCACCCTGTAGACTCTTATAGTCCTGGACTGTCGGTAATGCTAATGCCGGACTAATGGAATGTCATTGAGAAAATCTTTGGTGCTGTATTGTGCCTATGTCCAGCATGTTGGCAAAACTTATCTCATTAAAGGGGTCCTCCTGCCAGAAACCTCACCTAACCGCTGCCCATGGTGGGTTCCATTGGTCACGTCATCACAATGGATAAGCGATATATTCTTGGCTGGAATACCCCTTTAAGAACACAAGTGCCAGGGAAGGTATCGGACTTCGTGCGAGGTGAATCAGTCGTCCAGATCAGCCAATCAGGTTGGATTATTCTTTCACTGGGGTCTCTGGTTACTTTTTGATAAATCTGTCCTCATTTCTGTGTGAAACGTTTGCGATGTAGTTGACGCTGCCGGTTGCGATGCCGGATAAGCCCTGCTTCAGTCCGTGGGATATGGGTGCCATTGTTAGCAGCACCTCGCTGTATCTAAGCCCACCTGTGTATCATGTGGCGGCTGTGACAACCCCCGACAGCCCTGGCCATAAATAGAGCGCAGGCCTTGTGTTTAGTCAGGAGCTATTTGTGGCTGCCAGCTGCTTTGCGGGGAGGGGAGACCCGCTCACCCCACCCGCTGTCCCCGCTCTCATCTAGCACATCGGCCGGCCGGCTTCCCACTGCGGAAGTTATTGAATCTGTTTTCCAGCCGTCTCCACTGACCAGGCTGAACAATGTGGCATCCCATTAACTCTCTGTGATTTCCTTGCAGCCTTCCATCACCTGTGAGGCTCCCGTCATGGCGTCTGTAACATTAGGTAAGATGTTCTTGTACGTTCTCCTTTACTCTGCTCCGCTGCTTTGACTTGGTCGTATTTACAGCCGTCCATTCCTTTTACAGCCACATCTGAATGGATCAGCTTTTTCAAAGAAGCGGGGATCCCTGCCGGGCCAGCTGTCAACTACGCCGTGACGTTTGTGGACAACAGGTGAGAGGATGAGGCTGCCTGCAGAGAGCAGACACTGCCCAGCACAGGGTACAGGCGAGGGGAGCGAGCGCAGCTGCCACCTCCGTCACCCCTCGCACGTCTGCTGTCGCCCCTCGCACGTCTGCTGTCGCCCCTCGCACGTCTGCTGTCGCCCCTCGCACGTCTGCTGTCGCCCCTCGCACGTCTGCTGTCGCCCCTCGCACGTCTGCTGTCGCCCCTCGCACGTCTGCTGTCGCCCCTCGCACGTCTGCTGTCGCCCCTCGCACGTCTGCTGTCGCCCCTCGCACGTCTGCTGTCGCCCCTCGCACGTCTGCTGTCGCCCCTCGCCGTCTGCTGTCGCCCCTCGCACGTCTGCTGTCGCCCCTCGCACGTCTGCTGTCGCCCCTCGCACGTCTGCTGTCGCCCCTCGCACGTCTGCTGTCGCCCCTCGCACGTCTGCTGTCGCCCCTCGCACGTCTGCTGTCGCCCCTCGCACGTCTGCTGTCGCCCCACTGTGGCTTCATGTCTGTTCTTGCATCATCTCATATTACTGTCTGCTGCAGAACCTCTTTATAGGTCCTATATGCACAGGAGCCAGTCCAAGCTGCATATGATGTATCTCTGTGTATACAGGGTATTAACCCCTATAAAGCTGGACTGGCAAATCATGTGTGTGCATTAAAGGGGTTGTCCAGGAAATACAGATTATTACTCCCGTGCCCAGGACATATTGTGGGGGAAGTCCTCCCCCCACTGATCGCTGGAGTTTGTGCCCCTTCACATCCCATCATCCCTCGTCTCCTCTCCTTGGAGAGCTGTATATAGTCTGCTGTAAGTTCTGGCGATTGCTATATATTTAGGCGTTGCATCATTTTCACCTGTTTTTCCAGGATCCAGAAGTCGATGCTGATGGATCTGAATAAGGAGATTATGAATGAACTGGGCATAACAGCCGTGGGAGACGTCATCGCCATACTGAAACACGCCAAAGTTGTCCACAGACAGGTAAGCAGAATCATACGGTGGGGTGAGGGCAGCAAGGGCGCCCGCTACTATATCCCATCGCCTACAACAGCCCAAAATAACCCCCAATTACATGAATCAGACCTTTATGGAGATTACACAACAAGGTGAAAACAGACATTACTAAGATGAGTCGGCCTGTCCTCATCGAATACTATTATATACAGCTGCCTGCTTCATTCTCTGTTATCAGCTGCCAGGTTTACCGCTCTGCCCCATCTGATATTGATTATTTAGCCTGGAAAACCCCTTTAATAAGTTTGCGTGATCTTGTCTCCATTAGGATATATGTAAAGCTTTGATAGAGGCGCCGAGCCAGACGAGCATGCAAAGTGAACTGAGGAGAACTGCTAATAGCCGTAAGTACAGTCTTCTTACCTGCATGGTATCCCCTGATCCAAGGGACGGATGAGAAATAAATATATACACCATGCCATACATTTTACAGTGTAACATGCATCCTCAGCTATTTGTTTGCTATAGTACAGTTACTCCTGGCAGAACACTATCAGTAATAGATGGGACGAGGGGGCAGACTGCTCCATATTGTACATGCACAGCCTCAGAGGCAAATGTAAAATGTGCTGCAGCCACAATGGGGGTATTAGCAGCAGAAAAACTGATAGGACATTGTGTATGAAGGGTTATACAGTCATAGAACAGACGGCCCAGCAACACCCTGCACAGATTTCAACTCAACTACCCTTTAAGGGTTAATAAGTCATGGAGCAGTTTGCGCGATCCTTTAGAAGACTTTTATATATCTTAATCTTTGTATATTTCCTTTTTATTTTCAGCTGCCACAAGAATGATTGCCAATAGTCTGAGCCGGGATTCTCCTCCGTCCACACCTGTCCGCAGGCCTGAGACCGCGACATCCAAGATCTCTGTGACTGTGTCCAATAAGGTGGCTCTGAAGAAATCTCAAGCAGGTACTCCTTATACCTCCTTATAAGCCCTAATGCCTCCTTATATCTCATTATACGCTCTAATGCCTCTTTATACCTCCCTATATCTCTGTTGTTTGCCTACCAGCAAGAATTAAAAGAACAATCTTTGGCACTCCAGCTGTTGTAAAACTACAACTCCCAGCATGCATACTTGCTCTGCTGTTGTTGGGATTCCCATGGAAGTGAATGGAGCATGTTGGGAGTTGTAGTTTCACAGCAGCTGGAGTGCCGTTCTATACCCTGGTCCGTTACTGACCGTTACTTGTATGCAGACACGCTGGGGCTCTTCCCCCTACTTTTCCCCATTTTCAGGGCAGATGACTGTTGTCGTGCTGTGATGTGCCATAAATGTTAGTCTCGATTCTATGGTGTGACTGTCAGAACATGCTGGGGGTTGTAGTGTCACAGCGGCTGGAGAGCCACACTTTGTAAACCACAGCCCGGGGTAGACAGTGGACTGCTGAGATTTTTACAGCTAGGACTACTGAGAAACTGCAGGGTCAATGTCATGAAGACCTGATATACCAACCCCTAGCTAAGAATATTAGTAATGCAACTGAAAGGGATTGTCCATGTGTGGGTGGGTGGGTGGTTTTTGTTTTTTTTTTTTTTTTTTTTGCAAGGGGTAGGGGAAGGAGGGGGAAAAAATAAACCTATACTCTCCTGTCCCTAGTTGTCCAATGTCTCCCACCGCGGTCCGGTCCGGCTGCTCCTGGGGTCTTCTTCCAATGGAAGTTCTCACTGCACGTGACTACTGAGGCCGCAGCTTGACAACATTGGCATGTTCAGTGACCAGACACCTCCCCTTATTTCCTGTTTTTTGTGTGTGTGTGTGTACAGCACAGACCAAAAGTTTGGACACACCTTCTCATTCCAAGAGTTTTCTGTATTTTCATGACTATAAAAATTGTAGATTCACACTGAAGGCATCAAAACTATGAATTAACACATGTGGAATTATATACTTAACAAAAAAGTGTGAAACAACTGAAAATATGTCTTATATTCTAGGTTCTTCAAAGTAGCCACCTTTTGCTTTGATTACTGCTTTGCACACTCTTGGCATTCTCTTGATGAGCTTCAAGAGGTAGTCACCTGAAATGGTCTTCCAACAGTCTTGAAGGAGTTCCCAGAGATGCTTAGCACTTGTTGGCCCTTTTGCCTTCACTCTGCGGTCCAGCTCACCCCAAACCATCTCGATTGGGTTCAGGTCTGGTGACTGTGGAGGCCAGGTCATCTGGCGTAGCACCCCATCACTCTCCTTCTTGGTCAAATAGCCCTTACACAGTCTGGAGGTGTGTTTGGGGTCATTGTCCTGTTGAAAAATAAATGATGGTCCAACTAAACGCAAACCGGATGGAATAGCATGCCGCTGCAAGATGCTGTGGTAACCATGCTGGTTCAGTATTCCTTCAATTTTGAATAAATCCCCAACAGTGTCACCAGCAAAGCACCCCCACACCATCACACCTCCTCCTCCATGCTTCGTGGTGGGAACCAGGCATGTAGAGTCCATTCGTTCACCTTTTCTGCGTCGCACAAAGACACGGTGGTTGGAACCAAAGATCTCAAATTTGGACTCCTCAGACCAAAGCACAGATTTCCACAGGTCTAATGTCCATTCCTTGTGTTCTTTAGCCCAAACAAGTCTCTTGTGCTTGATGCCTGTCCTTAGCAGTGGTTTCCTAGCAGCTATTTTACCATGAAGGCCTGCTGCACACAGTCTCCTCTTAACAGTTGTTGTAGAGATGTGTCTGCTGCTAGAACTCTGTGTGGCATTGACCTGGTCTCTAATCTGAGCTGCTGTTAACCTGCGATTTCTGAGGCTGGTGACTCGGATGAACTTATCCTCTGCAGCAGAGGTGACTCTTGGTCTTCCTTTCCTGGGGCGGTCCTCATGTGAGCCAGTTTCTTTGTAGCGCTTGATGGTTTTGGCCACTGCACTTGGGGACACTTTCAAAGTTTTCCCAATTTTTCGGACTGACTGACCTTCATTTCTTAAAGTAATGATGGCCACTCGTTTTTCTTTACTTAGCTGCTTTTTTCTTGCCATAATACAAATTCTAACACTCCATTCAGTAGGACTATCAGCTGTGTATCCACCTGACTTCTGAACAACACAACTGATGGTCCCAACCCCATTTATAAGGCAAGAAATCCCACTTATTAAACCTGACAGGGCACACCTGTGAAGTGAAAACCATTTCAGGTGACTACCTCTTGAAGCTCATCAAGAGAATGCCAAGAGTGTGCAAAGCAATAATCAAAGCAAAAGGTGGCTACTTTGAAGAACCTAGAATATAAGACATATTTTCAGTTGTTTCACACTTTTTTGTTAAGTATATAATTCCACATGTGTTAATTCATAGTTTTGATGCCTTCAGTGTGAATCTACAATTTTTATAGTCATGAAAATGCAGAAAACTCTTGGAATGAGAAGGTGTGGCCAAACTTTTGGTCTGTACTGTATATTATAATGACTTTGTTGTGGCCTCTCTCATGTTATATTCTTGTCTTCACCAGTAGAGGACGCTGCTGCTGATGCTCCAGTAAAACGTCGCAGGGTGACGGCTGAGATGGAAGGGAAATACATCATTAATATGCCCAAAGGGACCACACCACGGACTAAGAAGATCCTGGAGGAACAAGCTGCAAAAGGTGAATGGATGATTGTACCTTAAAGGGGCTGTCTACTTTTATAAACCCATTTTCATACAGCCTTTTAGAGAGTAACTGGGAACAGGATCCACATCCCTTGGCCAGAGTGTCGCTAACCCCGGAGGACTCGTCCTGTATTACTACCTGATGCTTTGAGTGGTTATTGCATCATTTCCCCTGTGGTGGCGCTGCAGGGAGATTAAACCCATATTCCCAGGGACGGGGGACACTTTTAAGGGACCCTTGTAGCAGATAGGAAGAACCCCTTTAATGTTATAGATTATTTTAGAATTAACATGTGACTTTTCCCTCCACCACCAGGTACAGTTAGAACGTCCGTCTTTGACAGACTGGGGGCAGAAAGTAAAGTGGACACGACGACAGGAGCGAAGGTGAGTGAGGGGCATTTAGGCTTGTGGGTGCAGGTACGGTTTCTGGGTCTTGCATACTAATATCCCCCCCTTACAGCCCACAGGTGTCTTTAGTCGATTAGGGGATGCCCATGAGGAAGAAAAATCTGCAGATAGTGATGAAGACAACAGCGTTTTGCAATATGCCGGGGTCCTAAAGAAAGTGGGGGCTCCGGTCTCTAGAGAGAAACTGACCCCAGGGATTACCATCAAGGCCAAAGCCACAAGCTCGGAGCAGAAGCCGCCCATCACCACCATCAAGAGACTGGCTCCCAAACCTCCCGCCAGTGCCCCTGCTAAGCTCACCACCTCCAAGGGGTCCCTGGCACAACGGCTGGGCGCTGCCCCCCAGTTCAACGTAGAGGACAGGAAAAGAAAAAAAAAGCCGTCGGCCGCCTTGGCTCAGCGTCTGGGGAAGCAGCAAGTGGTGGCACAAGACAGCAAAGTCAGCAGCAGTAAGCCGCCAGTCGTGGCCTTTAAGCCTTCATTCACCATCAAGAGGACTGTAGGGACGGCGCGGGTGAGCAGCTCCAGTGACAATAGCAGCGCCCAGATGGACAACACTGGGAACGTCAGCGTCTTTAAGCGCTTGGGGAGGAAATCCGTATAAAACCTGTTTGTGAGAGTTTGGGTGGGTTTGGTCGGCTGACACCTGGCTATGATTTGGATGCATGGTTCAGTCCTCGTAGCCGGCGCTCCACATCCTGAAGGCTTTTTTGGATACATGGACCGCCGTTTAGCGTCACTGCCGCCTTATTTATTCCTAGCGGTGATTTTGTCTTTTTATAATTAAATATTTTATTAGAACACGGAAGGTCTTGGCATCTTCATCTGGGTCAGAGGATTCCCATTCCACTTACAGCCCCGACTTGGGGGAACCCGTCCTATATACTGATCACCTAAGATAAACTCTGCTGATCCCCCTACATCTTGTTAAACTGATCCCTGAGTAATCTTCGCTCATCTCGCCCTCCCCTCCCCCTCATAGTCTTTTGCATATTCTGACGAGCTGAGATATATTGGGATGTCATTAAAAACGGGATCCCACACCAGTCACCGTGACCCTAACCTGTCGGAGGGGCTGGAGACGCATTGTGCACCCCTATTGGTTCCCAGAGTGGCTAATTCTGTAAATGTGGCCAGACTGACCCCCACCAAAATCGCTCCTCAGCCACTTCCCTGCTGTTGTAGGGCTGTATAGTGATCAGACCCTTTTGTGTTCATCCTGTGGCTGAGAAAATCAACTTGTAATTTGTATGCAAATGAGCTGTTTGTTGCCCCCTCAGTGGCGCCGCCTGCTGGCGCTGCTGTCTTACCTGGGGTCGCTTTCCGTATTTGTTAGGGGAAGGCAGTGTGTGGGACCGCTGGCTAAAACTGCTGCAATCCCTCCCTGGGTGCACCAAACAGCTGATTAACATAATTAGCAAAATAAATCAATCAGTTGTGATCACTTTGTCTCTAACGGCCCCTCCAGTGGCATAGAAGGGGTTTAGCAGGGATTTGGGTGGTGCTGACTCCCTGTGAATATTGGGACATATATGTGCAACTTTGCATCAAGGCCCCACATTGCAGAATGCAGCTAAAGATCGCAGCAGAAACGCGTGGTGTGTGAATTATTCCCAGTGATTTTCTCTCATTAAATCTCGGCTGTTCTACTATTTTTCTGCAATGTCTGGATGGGATCAGTCAGAATCTCATTCACTTTGCTGGTGCTGTAAAACGTTGCGTTTGTCTCTGCAACGTGAGGACTTGGCTTAAAGTGATTTTCTGGGCTATAACTAAAGATGTGTTCTTAGGATAGGTAATTAGTTAGAGATCAGCAGGGTCTGACAACAAGGACACCCACAGATCAGCTGGTTCCACTTCACAGACAGCATGACATCACATTCATAAGTCACATGGCCTCTTTGTAGCTCAGTCCTATTCAAGAGAGAGTGCTGAGCTGCAATACCAAGCATGGCCATGATACAATGTACGGTGCTGTGCTTGGTTTTCTGTGAAGGGTCTGCAGCACGTCTGAGTTCTGCTGACCATGGGGGGTCCGGGGTGTCAGACCCCACTGATCTGAAGTTGCTGACCTCTGCTAAGGATAAGTCATCGACTAATAATCCTAGAACAGGTCTCTGCTATTAGTGGGGATAACTGTGGGGCGATGTCCTGTCATACAGCTGCCCCTTGTGCAGTTTGGCTTCCTGTAGACGTCTCTGCCCTACAAGTTCTCCCTTCTTATGGGGCTCCTGATGTTCCTCAGCACAATCTTCAGACCTGTCACTAGGCATGTTATGTGCGTGTTCACACTCGGAGAGTTCTAGTGTGAAGTCTGGGTCCTGTAACTGATCATGAATCTTTGTCCATCATCTGGTATTGACCTTCACTGATACTTGAGGTTTTTTGTGGCCCCTTAAGACATCGGTAGGGAAAGACTGAAGGGGAGTTTGAAATGACCCCAATCTGATGTAATATCTGGTATAAAAAAAAAAAAAACCCCAAAACTTGTGAATAAGAAGTGTTCATCCCGGAGCCGTATCGCTGCTCGCCGCACCCAGATGTTGCTATAAAGTTCTCATGGGGAGGAGAAGTGCTTAAGAAATAGGCCAGTAGGGCAGGATTTGCGGATGTGAAGAGCTCGCGGTCACATGACTGATATACAGGTACATCCTTTAACAAGATAGAAGGGATTTTGTGGATACCATATGCCGCGCTGCAAGTGAGCTTGTAATCTGCTGGCCAGTGGCCAGGGAGTGCGGGGGCCGCAGTGGGCTCTCTAGTCTGGATCTGGACTACAAACATTGATATTTGCAGATTTATCATCTTTACAGCACAAGAGCACTAAAAGAAGCAAGAAACCAAAGAAGACATGTACAAGGAGGCGGGGGAAGAAGCGGGGTACAGGGGGTACATACTACCCTGCTCGGAGGACCCTCCATAGTACGCTGTGTGTGTGTGTATGTATGTATGTATGTATGTGTGTGTGTGTATATATATATATATATACAGTGCTGGCCAAAAGTATTGGCACCCCTGCAATTCTGTCAGATAATACTCAATTTCTTCCTGAAAATGATTGCAATCACAAATGCTTTGGTAATAATATCTTCATTTAATTTGTCGTCAATGGAAAACCACAAAAAAAATTGTCAAAAAGCCAAATTGGATATAATTCCACACCAAACATAAAAAAGGGGGTGGACAAAAGTATTGGCACCCTTTGAAAAATCAGGTGATGCTTCTCTAATTTGTGTAATTAACAGCACCTGTTACTTACCTGTGGCACATAGGTGGTGGCAATAACTAAATCACACTTGCAGCCAGTTGAAATGGATTAAAGTTGACTCAACCTCTGTCCTGTGTCCTTGTGTGTACCACATTGACCATGGAGAAAAGAAAGAAGACCAAAGAACTGTCTGAGGACTTGAGAAGCAAAATTGTGAGGAAGCATGAGCAATCTCAAGGCTACAAGTCCATCTCCAAAGACCTGAATGTTCCTGTGTCTACCGTGCGCAGTGTCATCAAGAAGTTTAAAGCCCATGGCACTGTGGCTAACCTCCCTAGATGTGGACGGAAAAGAAAAATTGACGAGAGATTTCAACGAAAGATTGTGCGGATGGTGGCTAAAGAACCTCGACTAACATCCAAACAAGTTCTAGCTGCCCTGCAGTCCGAGGGTACAACAGTGTCAACCCGTACTATCCGTCGGCGTCTGAATGAAAAGGGACTCTATGGTAGGATACCCAGGAAGACCCCACTTCTGACCCAGAGACATAAAAAAGCCAGGCTGGAGTTTGCCAAAACTTACCTGAGAAGGCCAAAAACTTTTTGGAAGAATGTTCTCTGGTCAGATGAGACAAAAGTAGAGCTTTTTGGGAAACGGCATCAACATAGAGTTTACAGGAAAAAAAAAGAGGCCTTCAAAGAAAAGAACACGGTCCCTACAGTCAAACATGGCGGAGGTTCCCTGATGTTTTGGGGTTGCTTTGCTGCCTCTGGCACTGGACTGCTTGACCGTGTGCATGGCATTATGAAGTCTGAAGACTAACAACAAATTTTGCAGCATAATGTAGGGCCCAGTGTGAGAAAGCTGGGTCTCCTCTCCCTCAGAGGACATGGGTCTTCCAGCAGGACAATGACCCAAAACACACTTCAAAAAGCACTAGAAAATGGTTTGAGAGAAAGCACTGGAGACTTCTAAAGTGGCCAGCAATGAGTCCAGACCTGAATCCCATAGAACACATGTGGAGAGATCTCAAAATGACAGTTTGGAGAAGGCGCCCTTCACATCTCAGGGACCTGGAGAAATTTGCCAAAGAAGAATGGTCTAAAATTCCAGCAGAGCATTGTAAGAAACGCATTGATGGTTACCGGAAGCGGTTGTTCGCAGTTATTTTGTCTAAAGGTTGTGCTACCAAGTATTAGGCTGAGGGTGCCAATACTTCTGTCCGGCCCATTTTTGGAGTTTTGTGTAAAATGATCAATGATTTGACTTCTTTTTCATTCTCTTTTTGTGGTTTTTCATTGCAAGCAAAATAAATGAAGATATTATTACCAAGCATTTGTGATTGCAATCATTTTCTGGAAGAAATTGAGTATTATCTGACAGAATTGCAGGGGTGCCAATACTTTGGCCAGCACTGTGTGTGTGTGTGTATATATATATATATATATATATATATATATATATGGTATATTAGTCCGTGTGTATGTATATAATATATATTGCATAATGTGTCATTTAAAAAGATTTTTGGCTCAGCGATATTTGAGTCTTTGCGGGTGAAGAGGACAAAACCTGCCCTGAAATTTTCACCACAGCCTCGTGACCTTGTAGTGCGGCCGCTCACAATTAGTGTCGATTTATATTATAATTTTTTTTTCTTCCCTGGGATGTGCAAGGTGTATTAAGCAGAAGAAAATGCCATTCTTAAAGGGGTTTTCGGGGTCTTCAGGGAGTTTTCATACTGATGACTTATCCTCAGGATCGGCCATCGCTATCTGATCAGTCGGAGTCTGACGCCCGGACTCCCACCAATCAGCTGTTCCAGCTCCCTTGGGCATTGGATGCTACACAGGGGTGCAGGAAGCAGAAGGCGCTGTCCATAGTACACGGGCCGTGTCTCAGTAGTGCAGCTCTGTTTCTAGAACCATCTTCTGCGTAGCTTTCAATGGCCGGGGGCAGCCGAAACAGTTGATTAATGCGGGGTCCGGATATTAAACCCCGACTGATCAGATACGGCTGCCCTATGCGATGTATGGAATTCCCCCCATGAATCCCTGCATTTATTTAAAGAAGTGACTGCCCCTCCGCCATTCAATGTAGCTGGTAATTTTATTAAAGGAACACTCTGGCCAAAACTGTTACTATAGGGGAGATTTGCAGATTTAGCCAAGTTCAGCTTTATATCATTATTGGTCACACGGTAACATAGCCTGACTCCGCCGCTAACCAGAAATTCGTGAATGCGACTTATTAAACTGTTCTAGAAACAGCAAATAAAATCATTCCTGGCTAGGAAGAGGTAAATATGGTGCCCTCGAATCGCCACCTCCTCCCATCACCCTGGCGCCGGTCACTAAAGTGGGAGCCACTTAGGGGGACATTATAGTGTGTGGTGGGCACTAAGGGTATGTTCACACAACAGAATTTGTATAAGCTGAAAAATTTAGCGTCAAGAATTTTAAGCTAAACTTTTCTGCTTGATCCAATTCCTCCACAGAATCTGCGGTGCGATTTGCCAGTCCTGCGCCAGGCGGTATTTTCTGCCTCCCATTCACTTCAATGAGAGTTATCAGGTAGCCTCGGCCTGAAGATGGAGCAGGACACTTATATGTTTCTGCTGGGTGAAAAAATCCACCTGAAGGGGGGAAAAAATAATCTGCTTCCCACTGACAAGATGGCGGCCAGTGTCAGGCCCAACTTGGGGCTGAGAATTCAGTCGTGTGAACATAGGTCAAGGAGGCCTCAAAACTGTGTTATACACTGAAGGGACACAAAGGGACTTGTTACAAATGGGTGGGGTTAGGGGTGTGGCTTAAAAACCAGCACAACACCTGCCGCCGCGCTCATCCTTCTTTGTGTCCTAATGCTTGGCGTCTTGGTAGCGAGACTCAGACTTTGTACTGGGCCAACCACAAAGGTTTAGGTTTTAGCTGCCACAACTTCTACGTGACTATGAGGGACGTATAGAAGTCCTGAAGTGGTTAGATCTAGGCCGAGGGTTGACCTGAAATTTGGCCGTAATACGCGGAGTGTGAGAATTACTAGATGTCTAATACAGTAAATGGCGTATCAGCGCTGACTAGTGGGAGGAGTCGCCTTAATACCCATAGCAACCAATCACAGCACTGCTTTCATTTTGTCCATTGCAGGTTAATTAGAATCCCAGCTTTGGTTGCCATGGGCAACAATGACATTTATCCAAATTATCTTACCGAAAATGTCCTAACCGCACCCAACACCAACTGTTGTGGTCCGACACCCGGGCCCCTACACATCATTAATTCTAGCCGCCTCTGGGTACCGACACGGCGCATGCAGTGCTCCGGACCCACCGCTATGTGATGGAGGGGTTACAAACACTGCCCATCCATTAGCAACTTCTGGAACCTGGAGGTTGTCAGAACAGCTGATCGGTGCGGGTGTCAGACCCCACAGATCATACTGGATTTATCCTGTGCAAATTGGTGCTGGACAACCCTTTTAACTTGTATTGACATAATGAAAGCAGAGCTGTGATTGGTCGCCATGGAGAACATGTACAATGAAGCCTGAATGCAGACGGCCATATTAAAGGGGTTGTCCAATCTTCTCTCCGATGCCCTGTTGGGGCGTATGGGCCTTGTTGTGTGGACAGTGGGTCATCTGGGTAGCCATAGTAGCCGATGGCCACTGGTGCTGCTACCTGGAGAGATTGTCTCTGGAAAGATAACCCCTTTAAATTTAAACTTATAGGGGCCATATTAAAACTACGGATTGCGGTAGCAGTTGCGTTTTTTTTTTTTTTTTTTTTTTAGCCGCTTCTTACTTTGTGTACAACTTGCTTTGTTGCCATAACCACCAATAGATTTCACTTTTCTAAAACACTATACCAAAAAAAATCATATCCCTGCTTAATCCCTTTAAGGACACTGCCATTCAGCTATTCCAAAAATATAAGCCCTGTTAGTGTTGATGCAAATTTGGGTCTACTAGCCAAGTGGGCGGTAACACTGCAGGGTCTGTCTGTGCTGTGTGTCATGCAGTGTTACCGCCCACTTGGCTAGTAGAACCAAATTTGCATCAACACTAACAGGGCTTTTATCTCTGGAATAGCTGATCAGATTTGGATAAACAAAACGCCACAACGCTCAGGATAACCGGGCCCGTCAGATGATGGATGTCACTGGGCTTTACACAGCACAGGTTGGCGCAATCTGTCAGTGCTATATTATACGGTATAACAGTGACTGAGCAGGATGGTACCGGTCACAGATATAGCACAGGTGGGGGCGGAGTGGCTGGCTCAGCATAAAGCTCCATCGGCCCCTCGGCTCCCAGAGGTAGCTTTAATCTCCAGGATTATCCCTTCCTGAGTTAACATCTCACCCCACTGACTTGCTTCAGCCCTGCAGAAACTTTCACTAATACACACAGAGCCCGATCTGCAGATACCGAGCTCCGCTCTACTGGCCCCCGATCTTCCATGTGCCATAGACCAGTAGGGTCATCGACCACCCATCCATAGTCTCCACTAATGGCCGTAATGTCAGGGTGTCGCAGGCTCTAATGGTTGGCTATCCTGCCGTGGACCACGATTGTGGGTTCATCTCCAGTAATTGGATTAACCCCTTCCTGTGGAGGTCGCCCCATTGCTGTGCTTAGTGGATTCTTCCTGGTGCTTTATACCATGACCTCCTCCGACCGAGCAGGTACGTCCGTGCCGTATTTGGGGCATTTCCCTGTGAAATATTCCCGATAATGTCACAGATTGTTCCTAATTCTTTTTTACTTTCTGATGTCTGAACCTTTTTGTTGCCACTTTTATTCTATTCTTGTAATTTCTAATCATTTATTGATATTTATTAGATTTTATTATTTTCCTTTCTTATTTATTTCACATTGGGAATTTTAGCTTTTTTTTTTTTTTCCCCCTAAATTTGATATTTTTGTAAATATCTTTTTATAATACGGATTTTAAGATTTTTGAATTTGAAGTCATTTTTTTTTTTTCTTCTAATTTCCTAAGATTAATTTTTTTTCTGAAAATGTCAATTTCATTTATTTTTATATATTTTTGTTTTTCAGACCCTAAATGTCCAGAATTTGCTTTATGTCCTTGTCGTGGCAATAGCAGTCTCTTACTTACAGGGGTTCTGACAAGCACAGCTTTTGGTGTCGGTGGGGGTGTCGGTTTTTGTAGGACTAGACTCACATGTGCATCTCGTTCTCCAGTTACCTGTTGTCAGGATTGGGGAGGGTGTCGGTAGTCGGACGACCCCCAAATAAAACCCAATGTTTCATGCTCTGTCTTATTGACGGGTCTGGAGTGGGAAACACAACTTTGTATTTGATGAACTCCTTGGACTCTGTTCCCATTGCCATTTGCAGTTTTCTGTTCCATTTTAGGAGCAGAGAATCGGAGGCGTCACATGACGGAGACCCCATTAATATAACCTGCCATGCAAGCTCCGATGTAAATACAAAGAGAGATCTTCATAGACTTGTATATACTGTGAGTGATCTGTCCAGTAGTGAGACTACAACTCCCATCATACTCTGGTGCTCTTTTTATATGGACATTAGTGCGTTAGGTCCCATAGCCGTGTATATATATTAATCTTTTTCCGTAAACGTTTTTGGTAGATTTTTTTTTTTTTTTTACCGTTTTTGGTTGATTTTCACACGTTTTTTGCTGTAATTGTGATCTTGGCCACTAGAGGGCGGAGTTGTTCCAGGCATCGTTGCGCTCTTTGCCTTGCTGTAGACTTTCCATCTATTACAGATCTTTCCAGTTAGGGTGATTTTTGCCTAAAATTAAAATCTCCCTTGTTTTCAGCCATTTTGGACAACTCTCAATTTTATTCTCGATTTTCATGTTTTCACGAATGTTCAGTGAGCGGGTGCAGGGCGAGTCCTCGGGTATATTCCTTGTCCCACCGCCCAGCTGTACGCCATATTTGTAGCCTGCGTGGAATATCTCAGACTCCAGGGCAGCGGAAAAATCTGAATCACAATTTCCTGACATGGCCAATGAATTGCGCAGTCCGAGTATGGAAATCATTAATGGCAATGAGTTCTCCGTCTCTGACCTTCATTAGCGCCCAGGTCACACTCGCACTGGCGCTGCGTTTCTGGGTCCGTCGGGGAACCGCTACAATACTGGCTATACGCGGAGCTGACTATATACTGACTATAATACTGACACTATATATACTGACTATAGCGGGTCCGTCATTATGAAACTGAAACTAGCGGAGGAAAGTCCTTCATGCAGAACTTTTTCTCCTCCAATTTTCGGTGGACTCCAACAGAGACTCCGGCCCAGGTGTGAACGTAGACTAAAGCTGTCTGTATGGGGTGCTAGATATTCCCAGATCACCTCCACAATCTGACAACCCTGCTGGAGAATGATCTGTAAGTCAGTGACTATGGGGGATGACTATCTACTGCTTACTTTCCCCACATCTTGCTTTTTTTGCTGCTTCTGGACTCTTTTTCACTCTGGCAGAGCTGTGATCTGTGACTACAGTTTAGCTACAGTGTCTATAGGGAGCCTGAGGTAGTCTAGGACACGCCCCCTGTCTTATTATTGGTTCAGGCTGCTTCTTTCTCCCGTCCCTGCAG
The DNA here is from genome assembly GCA_947044405.1 of Leptodactylus fallax. Lineage (NCBI taxonomy): Eukaryota > Metazoa > Chordata > Amphibia > Anura > Leptodactylidae > Leptodactylus > Leptodactylus fallax. The sequence continues at coordinate 985,611 of CAMRHE010000137.1, read as the reverse complement.
CTCTGTCTCTTCTGATTGGCTGCTGTATATAAACAAAAGCACTGCAAGGGAAGATTATAAAGGATATAAAGGATCAATATTGGGCAAATTCCCCATCTATACTGGGGAAATAAAGTTTAGTAAGGCAGGGGACGCTATAAATCAAGAGCTGTACTAAGGGGAATGCAGTGCTGGTGCTCTGTATTGGGCCAGTCTGCTGACACAGTTAAAGGGGTTTTCCACAGGATGGGTCCTCAGTATCAGATCAGAGAGTGCCTGACAACCGACCCCGCACACTTCAGCCGTTATGGTAGCCTTAGAGTGTCGGAAGCTGCTACTGGACAGGGAGTACATGCAGCGCCGCTCCTATACAAGTAATTGTCAGAGCTGTATCCCCATCCACTGTATAACGGGGAGGGCTGGGGCACCCTCGGCTCTGCATGCACTCTCGCTGCCCACTGCTGTAGCTTCTGGCTGAACAACCCCTTTAATGACAGCAGACCCTCTGATTGGGCTGTTCATTGGGGGTGTGGCTTGTACTTGTAGGCAGGGATAATATGAATTTCCTCCTCTGCAGAGCACAGGGCATCCTCCTGCTCTAAAAAATGAGTCCAAAATTTTCCAGGTGTGCATGTAGCATATGGTTACACATGGACAACCCTCAGACCCCGGGGCCAGGTGTGAATATAACCTGTAGTTACCCACCAGCGTAATACAGTATAGTGCATAGTATAGCGTGAGGAGTCGCTGGCACCAGGGGTGATAGCGTGCGGTATAATTGACGGGCTGTAATTTTTAAGGGTGCTGGTGTTTTTGAAATCGCAGCATTTCCCGTGCAGATATTTTCCTGCAATGTGTGGCTGGGATTAGCCAGAATCTCACTCACTTTGCAGGTCATGTAAAACGCTTTTTCTGCAGAGTTTCTGTTCGGTTTTAGCCTGATAAAAAAAAAAAATGGCGCCAATTTTCAGATAAGCTAAATGAATAGTGACAGACACCTTAGTGGAATCCAACGGACGCCATTACAGTCAGTGGGATCTGTCGGCTCCGTTGGTTGCAGATTTTTCTCTACAACAGAACATAAAACTGAATTTCCTACTGAACTTTGTAAAAAACTATAAGCGGAGTGAATATTGCGGTGACTGCGCATGCACGGCGCTCTCCTAACACTTGTGTGTATCCAGGGGCCCATGACCTGGAGATAAACCCTGATCATTTGTGACTTACCATAATCTGCTAATAAGCTGCCTGCGGCCTCTGAATGCCCCGGGGGTCAGACAATAGTTATTTGCTATACTATGATATAAGGTCCAGGATTACTAAGATCTGATTGAGAATGGAGGTTGTCAAAGACTGGACACTATTCTTGGGATAGGTCATCAATATCTGATCGGTGTTGGTTTCGACATCTGGCACCCCCAGCCACGGCGGGGGAGGGTTTACTGCTGCTTCAAGTGAATGGGAGATGAACTGCAATAACCAGCGCCATCACTATACAGTGTACAGAGTTGTCTAGTTCTGTACACTGTGCAGATCTGGCTGGTGCCGGCCGTCTACAGGTGATCGGTGGGGGTGCCGGCCGTCTACAGGTGATCGGTGGGTGTGCCGGCCGTCTACAGGTGATCAGTGGGTTTTGCGGCCGTCTACAGGTGATCGGTGGGTGTGCTGGCCATCTACAGGTGATCGGTGGGGGGGCTCCGGCTGTCTACAGGTGATCGGTGGGGGTGCTCCGGCCGTCTACAGGTGATCGGTGGGTGTGCCGGCCATCTACAGGTGATCGGTGGGGGGGCTCCGGCCATCTACAGGTGATCGGTGGGGGGCTCCGGCCGTCTACAGGTGATCGGTGGGTGTGCCGGCTGTCTACAGGTGATCGGTGGGTGTGCCGGCCGTCTACAGGTGATCGGTGGGTGTGCCGGCCATCTACAGGTGATCGGTGGAGGGGCTCGGGCTGTCTACAGGTGATCGGTGGGGGTGCCGGCCGTATACAGGTGATCGGTGGGTGTGCCGGCCGTCTACAGGTGATCGGTGGAGGGGCACCGGCCGTCTACAGGTGATCGTGGGGTGCTCCGGCCGTCTACAGGTGATCGGTGGGGGTGCTCCGGCCGTCTACAGGTGATCGTGGGGGGCTCCGGCCGTCTACAGGTGATCGGTGGGTGTGCCGGCCATCTACAGGTGATCGGTGGGGGGGCTCCGGCCGTCTACAGGTGATCGGTGGGGGGGCTCCGGCCGTCTACAGGTGATCGGTGGGGGGGCTCCGGCCATCTACAGGTGATCGGTGGGTGTCTAACTCATCTGTATTTGTGTCTGTCTATTGACCTGTTTCTTGACATTGCTCTGAATTTTCTGTCTTCTGGTGTAAAAACCGCAGAGCTGAGCTCAGATTGAAGTCTAAGGTTCTGTTCACACAATGTTTTTTTGATTGATTCATTTCTACATGGAAAACACCGCAAATCTGCGTCAATGTAGAGATGGGCGACCTCCCGAGATTTGTTTACTCAGGTCCCTGATTCCTTTCATGTCAAACAAGTACGGATAGAACCAGAAGTGACATCATCACACTGTGCGGACCCCTCAGACCCCAGACTATAATAGTTGAAGGCCCAAGGGGGGGGGTGGAAAAAAAAAAAACATTCATACTTGCCTTCCTTCTCCTCATTTGGGCCTCCTCGCGTCATCCGTCACTCTCCTGGTGACATCATGATGCTCGGCATGACCATGTGATTGGGCCTCAGCGGTGACCCCTGGTGCATGACGTCACCAAGGAGACCAAGAGAGAGTCGGACACCGCGAGGAGGTCCAAAAGAGGTGACAGAAGGGGGGTATGAATGTTTTTTATTTTTTTTCCACCTCCCTGGGCCTCTACCTATTATAGTCTGGGGTCTGAAGAGAACCAATAGTATAATTTACCACATTGCATACCGCGGCGGCCATTTTAGCTTGTTTGCGAGTCTGAAGAGACCCCACAGTATTATAATAGCAGTTTCGGTTCTGACATGTTTGGCGGAATCTCGCGAATATTGTAATCGAGCCAAACAAAATATCACGTTGGTAATCTGGGTTGACGTTCATATTCGGTTATTTTACGATTAATTGCACGCCATTTACCACATATTACGACACTTTTGAAAACTGTGCCCCTGAATGAGCGTGGTTAATAATGGGCGTGGTTAATAATGGGCTCGGTTAATAATGGGTGTGGTTAATAATGGGCGCAGTTAATAATGGGTGTGGCTTAGAACTTCACGGCACATTTATCAGACAGAAAGGAACGAATATGGGGGAGAATTTTGTAAAGTAGACCAAGTTTGAGTCCGGGGCCCCACGTGGCATATACGCCGCAGTTTGGGCGAATCCCATCCACACAAAAAATACGCGCAGCAGACACTCTGCAATTTATAAAACCGTTGCGGTATAATGTCCGCAGGGGAAATCACTGTGGGAGAATCTGCGATGTGTCGCCGCCACGGTTTATTTTGCTGCGGGACACTACTGGGGCCTCAGCCTAAAATGGTGTAAATGAATTTGCGCCATAAATTCCCGTCGTGCGCCACATATTTGTCTCCTCGTTAAGCGAGAGGTGATTTGTATCTGATTATGTTGTGCCAAACATTGGAGGGTCTTTGATGTCTGCGCCAAATATTTCTTCCTTGCAGCCGGCGAGTGAAATGTTTTTTGTCTACGGATTTTGCGCTTTTTTGTTTACAGATTTATATATATTTGTTGCATTCGCCAAATCTTTGTCTCCTGGTGAAGCGCGACACTTTAGTCGGACGGTATTTGAGTCAGAATTTTGGCGCTTGTAGAAACCTCCATATTTCTGAAGCTCCAGACGACAGATACATAAATATGTCTAAAACTGCGAACGGGGTTTGTACTTATAGACGGTGCAAAGTTCTCCAGGATTGATAAATCTGGTTCTTGGAAAAACGGATACGTTGCAGAATTTCCTCTGAAATCTACAGCAAAAATCATACAGAATTTTGCTGTTTTTCGTGCAGGATTTGCAGGGGAATCTCTGAGGGTTTTGTGCAGGTTTTTCCCCCTGTGGTTTGCAAAAGCCAAAAATCTAAACTAACTATAAACTATCAGACGCTGCAGAAGTCAAATTTTGTAAAATCTCCTCCACTTTTCTGGTAGTTTAAAATGCTGTGACCTTTCCATGGCAGAAAATCTGCAACGTGTGAATGTACTCCAAGGGTCTGGCCATGTGGAGTGGAGATGTGGCTGAAAACTGCGCCAAGTTACGATTTTACTGCGCGGCTTTCAGATTGGTTGGGAATGGCCATGCGGCTTTGCAGATTGACCTCTTACCACCAGGAAAGTTTGTGGTATAAATTCACGTGGCATCGTTTTTATCCCCATCTTAGCTGCCCGGTCTCTGCTCAGTGTTGCTGTCCCTTACATGTGATGCAGTCGGATTTCTAAGGTAACCACATTTACTACTGTATAAAACGGAGACGACTGCGGCTTTCAAACCGCCCTGGGAATATTTTACTGTAAACGGAAAACACTTGCGTCTCTTTTGTCAATGTAGAGTCCTTTTCACAACCATGGCGGCACTTGCCTAGAACTGTCTAGAAATCTCCAGAACTATGTAACAGGTCTTAAAGATGTGACGTGACAGTAAATCTTACCCTAAACAATCCTATAGCGTGTGCCCGGAGGGGGAGGAGGGGGATGCTGCTAATTTCTACACTGTAATTATTATTATTACTACTAAGCCAGTTAATATTTCCCTATAGACGCCTGTGTGTGTATCTGCAATGATGTGTCCCATCTCCCCCTTACAGAGCTCTCTCTATGCAAATCCAAGGAGTGGATGGAGGAGGGGGTGTGAGGGGTCCGGCTCTCCCATCTCACAGCGCTGGAGACTCTTCACAGCTTGGGGTCTTGTCTGTCCAGAGAGAATCTTCCATCTCCCCTTCACATGGATTACTTAGAATTATCCTGGCTCGATATGCCATCCGGCCAGCAGGACAAGCATTCGTCTCCTTCGTAAGTACTCCGCATTAACCTCCTCTGCAGGGTCGCCGCACTCTGCATACTCCACTCCAGTTACCTCTCAGTTCACACACGGCAGGTTTGTTGCAGAAATTTCTGTGATTGTCCCTCTCATCTGAATAGAACTTATAGAGATCCAATTGTGAATTAAACAAATGGAACTGATTTTCAGTAGCAGAAATCTGCTGTGTGTGAATAAAGCCTTAGTTTAATAAATTGAAAGCTAAATCCCGCACATATTGAGCTCATGAACAAGCGACACCTATAGACACCTATAGTGTAGGGGACGGACGGCAATGGTTTGGTCTGTTTATGATATTTTTCACTTTTTATTACACCGAAACATGAGCAATGGGCAAATCTTTTGTCTACATTCATTCACCAATCTCTATATTCTTAGTACAAGTTTATAGGACGAATCCCCTGAACATCTAAATCACCATCTCAAGTGAGTCCTGACATAGTCATAGGAAGGCAATAACCTTTGTCTTAAGGGGGTTCACACATTTAGGTGTAGAGAGAAGAGGTGCGGGGATCAGAGGTGAAGAGAGAAGAGGTGCGGGGAGCAGAGGTGTAGAGAGAAGAGGTGCGGGGAGCAGAGGTGTAGAGAGAAGAGGTGCGGGGAGCAGAGGTGTAGAGAGAAGAGGTGCGAGGATCAGAGGTGTAGAGAGAAGAGGTGCAGGGAGCAGAGGTGCAGGGATCAGAGGTGTAGAGAGAAAAGGTGCGGGGATCAGAGGTGAAGAAAGAAGAGGTGCGAGGATCAGAGGTGTAGAGAGAAGAGTTGCGGGGATCAGAGGCGTAGAGAGAAGAGGTGCGGGGATCAGAGGTGTAGAGAGAAGAGGTGCGGGGATCAGAGGTGTAGAGAGAAGAGGTGCGGGGATCAGAGGTGTAGAGAGAAGAGGTGCGGGGATCAGAGGTGTAGAGAGAAGAGGTGCGGGGATCAGAGGTGTAGAGAGAAGAGGTGCGGGGATCAGAGGTGTAGAGAGAAAAGGTGCGGGGATCAGAGGTGAAGAAAGAAGAGGTGCGAGGATCAGAGGTGTAGAGAGAAGAGTTGCGGGGATCAGAGGCGTAGAGAGAAAAGGTGCGGGGATCAGAGGCGTAGAGAGAAAAGGTGCGGGGATCAGAGGCGTAGAGAGAAGAGGTGCGGGGATCAGAGGCGTAGAGAGAAGAGGTGCGGGGATCAGAGGTGTAGAGAGAAGAGGTGCGGGGATCAGAGGTGTAGAGAGAAGAGGTGCGGGGATCAGAGGTGTAGAGAGAAGAGGTGCTGGGATCAGAGGTGTAGAGAGAAGAGGTGCTGGGATCAGAGGTGTAGCGAGAAGAGGTGCGGGGATCAGAGGTGTAGAGAGAAGAGGTGCGGGGAGCAGAGTTGTAGAGAGAAGAAGTGCGGGGAGCAGAGGTGTAGAGAGAAAAGGTGCGGGGATCAGAGGTGTAGAGAGAAGAGGTGCGGGGAGCAGAGGTGTAGAGAGAAGAGGTGCGGGGAGCAGAGGTGTAGAGAGAAGAGGTGCGGGGATCAGAGGTGTAGAGAGAAGAGGTGCGGGGAGCAGAGGTGTAGAGAGAAGAGGTGCGGGGAGCAGAGGTGTAGAGAGAAGAGGTGCGGGGAGCAGAGGTGTAGAGAGAAAAGGTGCGGGGATCAGAGGTGAAGAGAGAAGAGGTGCGAGGATCAGAGGTGTAGAGGTGAAGACAGAAGAGGTGCGAGGATCAGAGGTGTAGAGAGAAGAGGTGCGAGGATCAGAGGTGAAGAGAGAAGAGGTGCGGGGATCAGAGGTGAAGAGAGAAGAGGTGCGAGGATCAGAGGTGTAGAGAGAAAAGGTGCGGGGATCAGAGGTGTAGAGAGAAAAGGTGCGGGGATCAGAGGTGTAGAGAGAAAAGATGCAGGGATCAGAGGTGTAGAGAGAAGAGGTGCGGGGAGCAGAGGTGTAGAGAGAAGAAGTGCGGGGAGCAGAGGTGTAGAGAGAAGAGGTGCGGGGATCAGAGGTCTAGAGAGAAGAGGTGCGGGGAGCAGAGGTGTAGAGAGAAGAGGTGCGGGGAGCAGAGGTGTAGAGAGAAGAGGTGCGGGGAGCAGAGGTGTAGAGAACATTTGCTGCTCCTTCTCTTATTTTAATACATTTGTGATTTTTTTGGGCTTCAAGAACTGCATCTGAAACCTGAAGGTGTGAACTCAAGTTAAATGAGATTTCAGTTACTGATATTGGTGCAGTTCTTGTCAAACAACAAAGTCGACTCAACTATATCCATATCAGTTTGACACGCCCTTGCTGGGTTTCACTAAAACCCCTTTTTATGTCAAACGTCCTGAGAGTGTGATCACCTGGGGTTCAGCCACTGATCCCCTAGAGCACAGGGGCTACACCTTTAATTCCTTCCTGGATTTGGAGGCTGAACCGATCACACTCCTCTGATGTCATGAAAGGGTTAAGGCCCCTTTAAGATCTGTCTGATGATATCTTGATCACAATTTGCCTGATAATAAAGGGTATCAGTTATGTCAGCGACTTCCTTCTGATATGTAGTGCTGTAAAAAAGAGGTTCTTCAGCAGCTGCAGTGTGCAATATAAAGTTATGTACAAAACCTAATACACCTCAGATGCTGCAAATGAGGGTGTTTGATATTAGTGAATGGTAAACCCTAATCTTATCCTTTAAAAAGAGTTTCTGCAGCAGCTGAGGTATACTAAGGAATGGTGGCCCTTCAGACTTCCCTGACCTGTACGTCGCTTGCAGTATCCTGAATCACTGTGGTCGCTTGTTGGTGACTTTTTGTATCTTACAATAGGTGGGACATAGATATTGGGTCTAGTCTTGGTATTTTTGGGGCACTCTCTATTAGGGGGGACCTCGTCTATTTTATGTGATTTGTATACAGCACAATATGAAGGAAAAAATGAGCTAACTATGGACCCGGCAGCGCCCCAGGCCCGGGGGTATCGGGGGCTTTCTAACCATTAATACTAGGAGTGGAGGGTCCAAGGTACCGGCTGAGATGAAAGATCACAGATCAAATATAATGTCTATAAGCTTATAGTCACACGAGACCGAAATATCTGCAACTGTCCCATTCATGTGAATAATGTCTGACACAATCCAGAAACAGGCACAGAAATGTCTTCAACAAATTGTCCATATGGAAATCTATCTATCTATCTCATATCTATCTAATATCTATCTCATATCTATCTATCTATCTATCTATCTATCTATCTATCTATCTATCTATCTCCATATCTATCTCTCATATCTATCTATCTATCTATCTATCTATCTCATATCTATCTATCTCATATCTCACTATGTATGAGATAGATAGATAGATAGATAGATAGATAGATAGATATGAGAGATAGATATGAGATAGATAGATAGATAGATAGATAGATAGATAGATAGATAGATATGAGATAGATAGATAGGAGATAGATATTAGATAGATAGATAGATAGATAGATAGATAGATAGATAGATAGATAGATTTCCATATGGACAATTTGTTGAAGACATTTCTGTGACTGTTTCCGGATTGTGTCAGACATTATTCACATGAATGGGACAGTTGCAGATATTTCGGTCTCGTGTGACTATAAGCTTATAGACATTATATTTGATCTGTGATCTCTCATCTCAGCCGGTACCTTGGACCCTCCACTCCTAGTATTAATGGTTAGAAAGACCCCGATACCCCCGGGCCTGGGGCGCTGCCGGGTCCATAGTTAGCTCATTTTTTCCTTCATATTGCTCTGTATACAAATCACATAAAATAGACGAGGTCCCCCTAATAGAGAGTGCCCCAAAAATACCAAGACTAGACCCAATATCTATGTCCCACCTATTGCAAGATACAAAAAGTCACCAACAAGCGACCACAGTGATTCAGGATACTGCAAGCGACGTACAGGTCAGGGAAGTCTGAGGGGCCACTGTAGAGCATATAATACTGGGTGGGGGCGACTGTGGGGAGCATATTATACTGTGTGTGGGGGCAGCAATGTAGAGCATATAATACTATCTGGGGCCACTGTTGAGCATATTTTACTGTTTGGGGACCCGTAACCGGTTCGGGGGGGGGGGCCCATGTCAAATATTCACCTTGGGACCCAGCCATTCCTAGTTACGCCACTGCATATGAGCAGCCTGCACCACATGTCCCGGTGTATATACACACGTGGATAAAATTGTTGGTCCCCTCCCTCGTTTAATGAAAGAAAACCCCACAATGGTCACAGAAATAACTTGAATCTGACAAAAGTAATAATATATAAAAATTCTATGAAAATGAACAAATGAAAGTCAGACATTGCTTTCCAACCAGGCTTCAACAGAATTTTTAAAAAAATAAAACTCATGAAACAGGCCTGGACAGAAATGATGGTTCCCTTAACTTAATATTTTGTTGCACAACCTTTTGAGGCAATCCCTGCAATCAAACGATTCCTGTAACTGTCAATGAGACTTCTGCACCTCTCAGCAGATATTTTGGCCACTCCTCATGAGCAAACTGCTCCAGTTGTCTCGGGTTTGAAGGGTGCCTTTTCCAGATGGCATGTTTCAACTCCTTCCAAAGATGCTCAATAGGATTTAGGTCAGGGCTCATAGAAGGCCACTTCAGAATAGTCCAATGTTTTCCTCTTAGCCATTCTTGGGTGTTTTTAGCTATGTGTTTTGGGTCATTATCCTGTTGTAAGACCCATGACCTGCGACTGAGACCAAGCTTTCTGACACTGGGCAGCACATTTCTCTCTAGAATCCCTTGATAATGTTGAGATTTCATTGTACCCTGCACAGATTCAAGACACCCTGTGCCAGATGCAGCAAAGCAGCCCCAGAACATAACAGAGCCTCCTCCATGTCTCACAGTAGGGACAGTGTTCTTTTCAAGATAGGCTTCATTTTTCCATCTGTGAACATAGAGCTGATGTGCCTTGCCAAAAATTTTTATTTTTGTCTCATCTGTCCATAGGACATTCTCCCAGAAGCTTTGTGACTTGTCAACATGTAGTTTGGCAAATTCCAGTCTGTCAGATTCAAGTTATTTCTGTGACCATTGTGGGTTTTTCTTTGTCCACGTCTGTACATTTGTTGGCTAATGTAGCGCCCACTAATGGGCAACGTCAGATTGACACTTTTCTGAATAGGGGGTTGTTCACACGTAGGAACTTGATGCTGAATTTGGAGAAGTGTTGCTGTATTTTGTCTTTATTGGACAGGGCCAAATTCCAAATTCTGAAGGTTTTTTTGGCAGAATTTGACAAGTTCCAAATTTTCCGCTTTCCACTCATTTCCATGGGATTTCCCTGAAGAGCAGGACAATTAGCTAAATAAAAATCAGTGACTGCCTCGCATTGAAATAAATGGAAGGCGATTTGAGGTAGATGTTGAGGTTCTTGTGAACACCCCATAACGGAAAACCTTAGTTTATCTGTTAGTTGAATCCCCCCAAATTTACCAGTCCTATAGCTGGGTCAGATGGACATGGCCTTTATGTTCGGATTGACACGTGGCCTAAATATATCGCCGGGGTACAATGTCTGCCGGCAGATTTTAATACAAATTTAGATGCAGATTTGCAGAGAAATTGCTGCAAATCTCACCCTTAGCGATGCAAATCTACATGTTAGAGCTTGATGTATTTGGGGATGCGCCACGTGGTCATCCATCCTATGGGTCTGCAGCCACATTCAATGACAACAAGCAGAGATCTTAAGAAAGTATAAAATAAATAGGATTTAGGTAAAAGCCTCTTCCTCTATGATGATAAAACGTTCTATTGGGGTATCCGGAGCGGGGTGCGGGGTCCCTCCTATCAGTCTGGTCCTGGTCACAGCTAAGAGGGATGACTTGTGGCCGTCACATATACAGATTGGGGGCTGTGATGTTGTGAGAGATCAGGCGGTTCCTGTCCCTACCTCCAGAAATTCTCCAGGGGGTGACAGTCAAATGGACAGAATCTATGTTAAGCATCTCTTTCAAAGGCCATTGAGCGGTATTGATCGAGATGTCGGGGAAGAAGGCGAGAAGCCGCTGCTCCTTTCATGTCAGCTTTTATAATGGGCTCTGACGCTTCCCTGCTATCATTATCATCTCTCGCCTTCTCAGTGCGGGTCCCGTTGGGGTCTCCTGACCATGGACAATCAGGAGGTTGTGCGGGGCCTCCGATGCTCTGCAGTCCAGCCTCTTATCTACATATGGCGGAGGACTAGCTGTAATGTCATTAATGGGGTGAGATTACCGACCACATCCCTGTGGCCCTGTCTACATGAGGCTTTGTCACTGATCACAAGTAGCGATAAAGTTGCATTTGATAAGACTTGTGTTCACGCCTAACGAGGAAAACAATGAACGCCCATATATTCGCCATTTATCACCTCGCCCTGTACATGGGACTCAGAATAACCTGAAGTTGGTTCCATGAAGGGTCCCCTGTCTTGTGGGTCAGAGCCTAGCTGCTTGGGCCCCCGCCATCCGTGTGTAAAGGGTTAAACCACCAAAAATATTTATTTCCTATCCATAAGATAAATTGCTGATCGGTGGGATCGGACTGCTGCGACTCCCACCGATCCTGAGCACGGGGGTGTTTTACCCCCATTGTGAATGCACGTGTGCCCTTTGTGGGTAAAGATGCCCCCATTCCCCCGCCATGTCTATAGACGGCCGGCGCTATCATCTCCTCTGGTAGGCTCAATAGTCCAGTCCGACCCCGGCCACAGCAGAGGGTTTGTGGCTTTGATGCGGTCTCGGGCACCATTTGTATGGCGTTTTCTTTCTTTCCAATGTCCCAATAATCCACAGGGCCTTCCCACTATAGTAGGTGCCATTTTCTTAGGATCTAGCACCATGTGGTGACCATTAGACCTCAAAGTAAAAGGACTGCAGCGATAAAAAAAAAAAATACAATAACCCCTATTATTTTTCCTCTGCACAGCACCACCCCAGTACAGTGCAGGTACTGCTGCTCAGCCCAATTCACTTCTATGGGGCTGAGGACAGTTCTCTGGAGCCCATTTTGGAAGGTTTATTGTTTACCCGCAGTAGGTTAAATGTACTAGGCCATCTGAATATAACAGAATTTAAAGGGATCTGTCTTTAAAGCGATAGGATAGGAAATCTCTCTACATTGCTGATGTTTTCGCCCGGCTTGTCTTTCAGGTTTCTGTGCGGGATATCTCACAATCTGAACCTTCAGGTGAAAGCTGAACCAGCCAGCCCGACCCTACAGATGGACACCGGGGGGTATTTTAGCCCCGGAGGGATGTCGGACACCAGCAGCAGCTATGGACTGTCTATTGGGGGACAGTCTCAGGGACTGGATTCTCCCACTGCTTTACTTGGATTTTCTGATACTGGGGAGAAGCTTTTTGCCGATAGCCCCCCATGTCTGAGCGACGATCCCGCCATGCAGTGTGTTCTGAGGTCTGTACCCAAGCGACTGTGCCTGGTCTGTGGAGACACCGCATCCGGATATCATTATGGGGTCGCATCTTGTGAGGCCTGCAAAGCTTTCTTTAAGCGCACAATACAAGGTAAGAAATACTGAGATTTAGTCATTATTATACTCTGGTCCTAGCGAGCACTGACCCCTTATACCCCATCATTATTATACTCTGGTCCTAGCGAGCACTGACCCCTTATACCCCATCATTATTATACTCTGGTCCTAGCAAGCACTGACCCCTTATACCCCATCATTATTACACCCTAGTCCTAGAAAGGACTGACCCCTTATACCCCATCATTATTATACTCTGGTCCTAGAAAGGACTGACCCATTATACCCATCATTATTACACCCAGTCCTAGCAATGACTGACCCCTTATACCCATCATTATTATACTCTGGTCCTAGCGTGGACTGACCCATTATACAGATCACATGGATGGACTGGTCACTACGCATGGTGGCGGCAGATATCAGTCCTACTTGGTGTACTAGTGAGGTCGAGTGTTTTGGGAATTGTCATGAATATTAATGGTGCATTGAGTAACATGGCAGCCTGTCTATAGCTGTACTTCTAGAGCGATCTTCCTGCCATTTTGCCCTCCCTGGTCTCTCACAGACACAATAGTATTTGGCATCTCCCTGATGGACGAGGCCGGAGGTTACAACAACATAATTAAATCTTTATTGATTCATCTTCATAACTAAACAGGTGAAGGGTAATCCGGCGATCGCAGCGACAGGAAGTGGCAGCATTAACCCTTCCCCTTCATACATAGAGGCTGGAATATTAGGCAATAGGATTTACATAAGGTTTCTATTTGTGTCACCATGAAGACTACGCTAAACCCGGCGGGACAGACCAATGAAATCCGTGTATGTAGGAAGAGGAGGCAGAAATAGGAAGGAAAAGCTCAGGTTAATGGGGGAAAAAGTGTGTCAGTGATGGTGGCCGTAACCAGATATGTCTAAGGCTGAAGATGGAGAACCAGACCCAGGTCCATGTGATGGGGGGCTGGGGGTGACACAAGGTGAGGAGCTGGAGGAAGGGATCTGGGTCCAGGGATAGCGTCTACCCGTCTGACCCGTCTCCAGATTTCACTTGGCTTTCTTCTATCCCTCGGAAAGTTATGGATCTTGTGAGAAATGTTGTGAGTGAACCAAGGCCTGAAATTGGTGGAATAATCTCATTGATCTGCGTGTGAAGGCTCAATATGGCGAGTGAAAGGGAAAAGGCATTAGGTGGAGGCCGAGTCCTCCTGTCCATCAATGAGGATCAAAGTGAGAAGCAAGGAGATTGGAGGAAGGAATCTGTAACGGATGAGACATAAACCCATGAAGACAAGAAGTTGGATCTCACGAGGCATTATTTGGGATCTTAACTCACTTTTCTAGGTTAATTTTCACTGGGACCTTCTAGGAGGTCAAGGAAGGAACTAGAGATACAAAAACCTCAGTCTGGAGGCAAATTCATGAAACTGCGTAAGCCCAGACACATAGTCAGTCGGAGACACAAAGGGGTGAGAAAAACGCCAAATTTAGTGAGACCTATTAAAGCACCTCTGAAGAAAAAAAAGCCTCAATATCACATTTCTTTCATTCCCTGGGCCCCAATGCAGAATCTGTAATGAGGCCCCTAACTACCCTGTACCATCTAGAATAGTGGTATCTCTTATGTGACAAAAGGAGCTTTGGGGGCCCCCTCAGGGTCCAGAAGTGACTGCTATGCCGGTACCCCCTATAGCTACGCCCCTGGTTGGCTGTGCTTGTGCCCTCCTCCAAAGGGCAAAGGTCACCCCACATATTGATGGGATTTATATTTCTCTTTCCTTTATTGACTTGGTAAAATAATCTATTAGGAGACTGTATAAGGCACCGGCCACAAAGGAGGGGCTTATCCCCTGAGCGTTGCGATGTGCGTTGTTTTCCTTCAATTTTTATAGTTATTTTCTAGATAAATTAAAAGTTACGTTTCATTTATGTCCAATTTTTCTTCTTTTTGTAAAATAAACCATTAACCCTTGTATTTCTGAAACATTCCTACGGCTCTGCATTTCACCCCGCCTAAAACCTTTGCACAGCCCTGTATATGGCTACGTATGTATCTATGATGTGGCATTACTTGTATCCACATCTAGCTGTATATGTCACATATTCTATACATCCGCTCACGGCTCCACTTTCCTGACCGCATTTGTCCAGTTCATTCATTCATTCATAATAATTTCGGCTTTAACCCCTTAATGTCGCATTGCAATTGAGGCCGCAGCGGCTAATTGAAGTATTGATGGGAGGTAGTGCCAAGTTTCCACAGGGTCGGTCTCCGCTCCGTCCTCACACATGGACCCGAGGAGGAATCTGTCAGGCAAAAGAGAGCAGTCAATATTCATTAGTGTGTGTAAGGCGTGAGTGGCAGAGCGTCCCGTCACATCCTAACATGGGCCCCCCCTAGGGACACGCCGCCGCTGTACACCAGGCTCTGCCTCGCCTCCACTTTCTCTCTCTGTTTATATTCATTTGTAATTAAATAAGCTGCAGATACCCCAAAGGAACGAGGGGGGAAGTTGGAGGAGGGAGGACGAGCCGCTGTATACCCTGCTGTGAGGATGTCTGTGGAGACGGCTTCATCACAAGCTTGTACTGAGAGTCGGCCTCTTGGGTTCGTGACCCCTGGTATCAGAGTGGGGTCTACCAGATAAGATGATTCTGGGGGCCTGTCCTCCAACAACCCCTAGTAAATAGACCATAGCACCCTGAAAATTGGGGAGCCTTTTGCTGCAATATTATGGTGTTAGAACCTACTGGTGGACCAGTCCGAGACAGCTGCCCCCTATAACCTATAAGGCTGCCCCCTATAACCTATAAGGCTGCCCCCTGTAACCTATAAGGCGGATTTCACCGCGATAAGACAAATATTTCATTCTGTATCAGTTATTTGGTAGGTTTATCAACTGGCTGATAATCCGCACTCCAGTACCGGAGATTGGTAGCCATCTATTATGTGCAAGAGTGAGGGCTGGACCTTGAGATCGACTCTCCGCTGGGGTTATCGTCCTAGTTACTGAATTTACCGGCCCTCAGGAGTGGTTGGTGCTATATACTGTATATATTTAATATTATAACATTTCGAATATATTTTTAATTGACCCCCGAACCCTCAGAGATAAAGTAATGACTTGAGACAACGTCACCGACATCTACAATATGGTCCGGGCTCTGAGCTCCTTGTTTGCCACATGACTGGCCCTGGCACTTTCTATACCTGGTAGTAAATCCATCCACACAGGACAGATAAGCTGTAGATTTACCACCGTGGGCAGATAATCCACAGTGTCTATGGCAGAAGTAAAGGACAGCCATAGACACTTAAGGAAATATCTGCAGCGGGAACTGAGCCTTGCAATGAATTTTCTGCTGAGGTTTGTGCGGCAAAATCTGAATATAACTCGGCAGATTTTAGAGATTTTTCTGCAGCAAAATACTTCAGTGTGAACAAGCGTGACTTATCTGTGTTGTGCTCGTGTCTTCCGCAGGTAACATTGAATACAGCTGTCCGGTGGTGAATGACTGTGAGATTACCAAGAGGCGGAGGAAGTCTTGTCAAGCCTGCCGCTTCCGCAAGTGCCTGAAAGTTGGAATGATGAAGGAAGGTACATGAGAACTGCAACATCTCCTCTTATGACCACCTCATTGAAGCCTATGGTGTCCTAGTTTGTTCTTTTAGACTTATTGTACTTTGTAATGGAGGTAAATTCAGTTCATGGAGTAGCCCTTAAAGAGGACATTTCCCACCTCCTACTCATTACAACATGCATTATTCAATAGGAGTCGCTTCTCTGATTGTTGGAATTTTTTCTGTAGCCCCCGCCATTCCTGAGCAATAATTTCTATTAGTTTCAGCACCTAATATACTAATTATGCTCTTAACTGTCAGGTGGGCGGTCCTGGACTGAAATAGATAATCTGGGACCACCCACCTGACAGTCGAGAGCACAATTAGTATGTCGGGTGCTGAAACTACGACCGTAGTGATTTTTAGTGTCTGCAAATACTGATCGGCAAAAAGACTTGTATAATCCCCTACACTGATCTGTGCCCCAAATGTGGGCAGAAATAGGACATGCTTCATAATCTGCAGTCCTTGAATACTCAAAAAAGTGGTTGTGTGTCTGGGCCCATAGAAATGAATTTGTTTGTACTTTTATCTGCAATTGCGGATACAAGCAATGGTCGTGCAGAGGAGACCTAACAGAAATGATTGCTCAGGAATGGCGGGGACTAGAGATAATATTCCAACTGTGCCAGAATCAGGGCAGCGGCGTCCATTAAAGGATGCAAAGAGTTGGAGTTGGTGAAAGGTCCCTTTAGAGAGTATCTGTTAGTACAGCAATTCTAGCCCTGGATTTGGATTCAGTTTATAAAGCGCATTATACACAAAATCCCATAATGGAAAGTTGGAAGAATTTGCCTTATGCATCTTGTTCCCCCTTCTCTCAGGGTAGGCACCAATACACACACTGCTGCCCATATATTGTGTGTCTAGTCCTGAGAAGTTAGTGCCGTGCATACATATATGTATATAAGGCTTGTGCATCAATATATCATATATGTACATAAGGTTTGTGCATCAATATATCATATATGTACATAAGGCTTGTGCATCAATATATCATATATGTACATTAGGCTTGTGCATCACTATATCATATATGTACAGTAGGCTTGTGCATCAATATATCATATATGTACATAAGGCTTGTGCATCAATATATCATATATGTACATAAGGCTTGTGCATCAATATATCATATATGTACATAAGGCTTGTGCATCAATATATCATACATGTACATAAGGCTTCTGCACAGCGTCAATGTACCGCTCTATACTGCAGCAAAATAGTAGTTGAAAACTGTTTTGTTTTTTTTTATCAAATTTACTTGGACGATTCGAGAACTTGATGTGGTGTCTTTTGGATTTAAGGGGCCAATGAGGGGAAGTGAATAATCCATCTGCACCAGTTTTCTGGTTTAGATGGGGTTAATTGTGACAAGTCTTTGTCGCGTGACCCTTTTTGCATGAAAGATGCCCCACATTGCTGGTTTTTACTAAAGCAGGTGGAGACGGGCGGGGGGACTAAGGTGGGCCAGGTCAGGAGACTCCTCGGGCCTACAAATTTAGTTTGACTCACAGCAGAAATGTTCACCAGTCTCTGACCGGAGCGTCTTAATAATTCAGGGACACGCCGGGGAATGGCTAAGAAGGAAACTTCTGACTTTCTAAATTCCATGTCGTTCAGATACTTATATTCTTGTGAAACTCTTGTTTTTAGGCGTCAGGCTGGATCGAGTGCGAGGTGGTAGACAGAAGTATAGACGTCCAGTGGAGGTTGAGACGCCAGATCCCTGCTCTTACCTCACTGCTCACCATTCATTCCCAGGAAAGAAGACAAGTAGGTTTTGGGGAACCTTTATTTATACTATGGGCGATGTATATAGTGACGATAACTCACGACTGGTCTCTCCTTACAGCAAACAAAGTAGTGTCTCATCTGGTATTGGTGGAGCCCGGTGAGGTATTTGCCAGCCCCGATCTTGACCTACAAGACAGTGACCTGCGCACCCTGACCACACTGTGTGAGCTCATCAACCGAGAGCTGCTCGTCACCATCGGCTGGGCCAAACATGTCCCAGGTACCGTCCAAAGTTTTCTATATTACCATTTCCAGGTGCCAAATATCTCCGTATCCTACACTATAAATGGTAGAAGTTACGATCAGTCAGAATTGTAGATGTAGAGATCTAGCGCTCTGAACATTGGGATGCCAATAATAATAGGGCAGGGACAATATCGTCAGCTATTCAGACATTGTGCTGTAGGGCAGGAGGAGCGAAGCAGGTTAATTAAAGTTATGCAGCTATACAGATGGTACGATACTATGATGGCACCTACAGATGATACGATACTGTGACGGCACCTACAGGGCCCTACAGATGGTACGATACTGTGACGGCGCCTACAGATGGTACGATACTGTGACGGCACCTACAGGGCCCTACTGATGATACGATACTGTGACAGCGCCTACAGATGGTACGATACTATGACGGCACCTACAGGCCCTACAGATGGTACGATACTGTGACGGCACCTACAGGGACTTACAGATGGTATGATACTGTGACTGCACCTATAGGGCCGTACAGATGGTACAATACTGTGACGGCACCTACAGATGGTACGATACTGTGACGGCACCTACAGGGCCCTACAGATGGAACGATACCGTGACTGCACCTACAGGCCCTACAGATGGTACGATACTGTGACGGCACTTACAGGGCCTGAAAGGGAATATATTCTTGCAGGGTTCCAAAGATAGGACACTGGGATTATACAAGGCGAGTGATAGTCACAGAACCCGGTACTGATTTTGTATCAGGAACCAGAAAGTTCAAGTCATGTCTGCACAAAATCCTGACTATGTGCCCCGAAACAGCAAAAGGTGATTTTTCACTTTTATTAGTTTGCTTTATAGTGAGGATCTCTTGGGGCCATCTTAGAAGGAAAGATTCACCATTTCTTTTATTTATATAGTAAAGTCAGATAATAAAATGATCCCTTTATTTAATCTGTTTTTATTTTCTGATTGTAATCCAGTTTGTGATGTACAGTCATATGAAAAAGTTTGGGCACCCCTATTAATCTTAATCATTTTTAGTTCTAAATATTTGGGTGTTTGCAACAGCCATTTCAATTTGATATATCTAATAACTGATGGACACAGTAATATTTCAGGATTGAAATGAGGTTTATTGTACTAACAGAAAATGTGCAATATGCATTAAACCAAAATTTGACCGGTGCAAAAGTATGGGCACCTCAACAGAAAAGTGACATTAATATTTAGTAGATCCTCCTTTTGCAAAAATAACAGCCTCTAGTCGCTTCCTGTAGCTTTTAATCAGTTCCTGGATCCTGAATGAAGGTATTTTTGACCATTCCTCTTTACAAAACAATTCCAGTTCAGTTAAGTTTGATGGTCGCCGAGCATGGACAGCCCGCTTCAAATTATCCCACAGATGTTCAATGATATTCAGGTCTGGGGACTGGGATGGCCATTCCAGAACACTGTAATTGTTCCTCTGCATGAATGCCTGAGTAGATTTGGAGCTGTGTTTTGGATCATTGTCTTGCTGAAATATCCATCCCCGGCGTAACTTCAAATTCGTCACTGATTCTTGTACATTATTCTCAAGAATCTGCTGATACTGAGTTGAATCCATGCGACCCTCAACTTTAACAAGATTCCCGGTGCCGGCATTGGCCACACAGCCCCAAAGCATGATGGAACCTCCACCAAATTTTACAGTGGGTAGCAAGTGTTTTTCTTGGAATGCTGTGTTTTTTGGACGCCATGCATAACGCCTTTTTGTATAACCAAACAACTCAATCTTTGTTTCATCAGTCCACAGGACCTTCTTCCAAAATGAAGCTGGCTTGTCCAAATGTGCTTTTGCATACCTCAGGCGACTCTGTTTGTGGCGTGCTTTCAGAAACGGCTTCTTTCGCATCACTCTCCCATACAGCTTCTCCTTGTGCAAAGTGTGCTGTATTGTTGACCGATGCACAGTGACACCATCTGCAGCAAGATGATGCTGCAGCTCTTTGGAGGTGGTCTGTGGATTGTCCTTGACTGTTCTCACCATTCTTCTTCTCTGCCTTTCTGATATTTTTCTTGGCCTGCCACTTCTGGGCTTAACAAGAACTGTCCCTGTGGTCTTCCATTTCCTTACTATGTTCCTCACAGTGGAAACTGACAGGTTAAATCTCTGAGACAACTTTTTGTATCCTTCCCCTGAACAACTATGTTGAACAATCTTTGTTTTCAGATCATTTGAGAGTTGTTTTGAGGAGCCCATGATGCCACTCTTCAGAGGAGATTCAAATAGGAGAACAACTTGCAATTGGCCACCTTAAATACCTTTTCTCATGATTGGATACACCTGGCTATGAAGTTCAAAGCTCAGTGAGGTTACAAAACCAATTTTGTGCTTCAGTAAGTCAGTAAAAAGTAGTTAGGAGTATTCAAATCAATAAAATGATAAGGGTACCCATACCTTTGCACCGGTCAAATTTTGGTTTAATGCATATTGCACATTTTCTGTTAGTACAATAAACCTCATTTCAATCCTGAAATATTACTGTGTCCATCAGTTATTAGATATATCAAATTGAAATGGCTGTTGCAAACACCCAAATATTTAGAACTAAAAATGATTAAGATTAATAGGGGTGCCCAAACTTTTTCATATGAAAAGAAAATGCCTACAGAGTTTGCAAATGCCATTTATTATTAGGCTTAGTGGCCAGAATGAGAATTGCAGGATATAGTACTTTTTTAAAATACAGATAGTGACATGGAATTTTTTTTTATATCTATATAATCACATTTAAAAAATCTATGGTTTAAAAAGTGGGTACTTTTTAGTGCCATTGCCATTATATATACATAAGGGAATTGTCTGGCCAGCACATACCATACGGGGTGTTCAGGTTACCGTCAGCTGTCCTAGGGGTTTCATTCTAAGTCACTGATGACATTGTGACATCCCCTCTGCTGTAAGGAGCGCCCAGATCCTGCTGAGAGGGCAGCGGCAGCGACTTGACATGGCCGCCCATTCTAACAGTGTATAATGTATAAGGGGAAAGCTCAGACAGGATGATCAGACAATGGGCTGCTATTTCCCTAAAATTCTGAGGATAATTTTCATTTTTTTAAGTAAATCTAAGGAAAGTGATAATAATAATAATGGTCTTGGCTGAATCCAGAATGTTCTTCCTGATAACCAAGACATTTGGTGGCGGCCGGTGCCTGCCCTCCAGGTTGGGTTGTGCGCTATCTACTCCGGCATCTATTGAGTGGCTGCAAGAAGGACACAGATTATCATCTCCAAATTAATAGTATTCAGGGTACCTTCTCCAATTGTGACACGGCCGAGCCCCCTCCTCCGCTGATAGCAATCTCCAATATTTCCCAATTAAACGGAGCACTCAATATATAAAGAAACAATTGTATTGCTATAGAGTGCGAGAGACGGGTAATGGAGGCTGACACCACAAAGAGGAGCTAATTGAAAGGAAGGGGAGTGCGTGACAGGGCAGGAGGTTCACGCCGATATCAGAACAAAACGCAGCCAGACTGCAGTGAAGGTTACCGGGGAAGGTGGAATCTGCGGCCATCAGATATATACATAGTATACGACAACAAATACACTGCCATAGAGTAGGCACATGCCTTATATACCCCAACCAGCCATCTACAGTCCTATAACCCCCAAACCAGCCATCTACAGTCCTATAACCCCCAAACCAGCCATCTACAGTCCTATAACCCCCAAACCAGCCATCTACAGTCCTATAACCCCCAAACCAGCCATCTACAGTCCTATAACCCCCAAACCAGCCATCTACAGTCCTATAACCCTCATCTGCTGCTTTATAGTGTTTGCAAATTGTAGTTCACTGCGCTGATTTGCACTAATTTTCTATTAAATCTTGTCCTCTTTTTATGCCAAGAGGTGCGAAAGGCGTAAATTATAACAAATATTTAAGCCTTAACATGAAGTACCTCAGGCCCCAACTATAATGTATTGTTTCTACAGTAGTGCTGCTATCTCCATACAAACACATATATATACTGTATATATATTGGGAAGAGACATCTTATGGGACCCTAATAAGGGTATGTTCACACGGAGGAATTTGGCACTGAATTTGAGGCAAATTCCACCTGAAACCAGCCGCCATTCATTTCAATGGGAGTCAGATGCTGAAATATAAGTGTCCTGCTCCATCTTCAGACAGATTCCGCCTGATAACTCCCATTTGAAGTGAATGGGAGGCAGAAAATATCGCCTGGCATGTGTGGAATTTGACAGAGAATTTGGACAAGCGGAAAAAAATCTGCATCAAATTCCTGAATTTTCAGTTAGGAAAACTTCCGCCACTTGAACACCTCCTTGCTAAAAAAAAATCAGATTCTGGAATTTGAAGCAGATTTTTCTGCTTGTCTAAATTCTGTGTCAAATTCCTCATCAAAATCTGCCCCTGCCGGTATTTTCTGCCTCCATTCACTTCTATGAGAGTTATCAGGCGGAATCTGTCTGAAGATCGAGCAGAGGAATAATCCGCATCTGACTCCCATTCAAATCACTGGAGGTTGGCTGCAGGCGGAACTTGGAGCTGAATCCGTCTCAAATTCAGCTCCATGTGAACATACCCTGAGGCTAAAGCCCCACGTTGCAAAAAGTTTTTTTTTTTTGTTGCAGATTTTGCTGCATTTTTTGAGCCAAACATAGGAGTAGCTACAAAAGGAATGGGAAATATCTAGGAAGCTTCTTACCCTCCGTCTGTCCACTCCTGGCTTTGACTAAAAAAAACCGCAGCAAAATCTGCAACAAAAAAAAAAAAAAATCAGCTTTTCTATAACGTGGGGCCTCAGCTTAAAGCTCCTGTATACAGGTGCATCCCCTCCCTCTGTACCTCCTCTTCAGATTATTGCCACTGTGGCACAGAATTCCACCCACAATGCCCTTATAAACCGTCCCGCACCCTATAACTTAAATCTAATCCTCACAAGAAGGACGATGTCTAAGTCTTCCTGTATTTCTTAGGTTTCTCAGCCCTCTCGTTGATGGACCAGATGGCACTACTGCAGAGCGCGTGGATGGAAATCCTGGTCCTGGGCATCGTCTATCGCTCCTTACAGATGAACGATGAGCTGGCGGTGGCAGAGAACTTCTTGTTGGGCAGGGAGCAGAGCCGCAGTTCGGGGCTTCTCAATCTCCATTCGGTTCTGCTTCAGCTGGTCAGGAAATATCGAAAGACAAAACTGGACAAGGAGGAATTTGTCACCTTGAAGGCCATGGCTCTCGCTAACTCAGGTATTCATCACCATCTTCCAGGGCTGATACATGACACAAGATGAGAAGGGGGGTTGCTCTAGATCCTGCCATATAATGTATGACCTTACCTGCACTGGGTGATTCACCTGCCCCATGTTTAGGACCATAGACAATATGAGCAAAATCAGTACAAATTGGTAGAAAACAAGTCATAAAGCAGACTCTGCAAATGTTACGTGACCCCTGGAACAAGGTGACCCGTGGAACAAGGTGACCCAGAGAAGGGGCCACACTCCTTATGTTAATGGGTGGTCAGAACCTTTGTTCTCCACAACCCTTTGGAGGGGGTCTCTGTGCAAAGATCATGGAAAGGAATTGGAAGGGAAAACAAGCACCAAATCTTCCTGTCCCAGGTGGTAGGTGCAGGCCTGGACTGGGCTATGGCTGAATGTCCCGGTGGGCTTCTAGACTCCCACCCCTGCACCCTGTACAGTGCACTACGTATATCTCAGCCAGTCTATACATTCATATAATAAACTGGGAAGGTTTTTGTACCAAGGTTTTGTATAGACAGATCAGGCGCACAGTCTCACCTCCATGACATTGCTGCGGGGCCTCAGCCATCTTGCATTGTGCGCCCTGAGATCTGCTGCTGTATAAGTAAGTATCACCGGCTCATAGCGCCAGTACAAGGCACGAGCCAGTCTGCAGGGCCCCAAGACAGAAGCAGCGCAAGGCAAGGACTAGGCACCGAAATAAGACAGGAAGAAAATGGGCGTCGTGCACGTTTAAATTTCAGGAAATATCAGATAATCTTTCCATGTCGCTGTACACAGGGGGGTCCCCAGAAAGAATTTTTACTGGTGGGCCCCAGGTTTGCCCCAGTCTGACACTGGTTAGGTGTGTGATTGTGTTAAAGGGGTTTTCCGGGTAATATAATCTCCTTAGAATAGGTCATCCATGAAAGATCAGCAAAGGCTGCGATGCCCGGGACTCCGGCCAATTGGCTGTATGAAGAGGCTGCAGCAATTCATTGACTTACCAAGCACAGTGCTGTATGGGACAGCAATTGGATGGGACTGAACTGCAATCAGGCCATGTGACCATTGAACATGATGTCACATGGCCTGAAGGGGCACTTAGTGAATGGCACTATTGCTTCAAACAGCTGATCCACAGGGGTCCCAGGGGTCGGACCCTCACTGACTTTAATTGATGCGCTATCCTTTGGAATATCTCTTTAACCCATCTCTGCTATGGGGGCCCCTCACCTCCTGGTAGACCCCGCATCTGCAATTCTAGTTGCACAAATAAACCACATATGACATCACAGGACAGGACATTAGTCTACCTAAGACAACCCTCCAAACTGCTCTTAATTCACATGGCAAAGCCAAAGCCCTGCACTCGGCCGTGATCAAAGTCCTTCATGGATCCCCGATCTACAGGGGCCTGTTGAGGAATTTGTGAACTCGGCTTGTTCTATTTATCGGATTGTTCACGTGGAGTGTTGACACAGCGATGTGTGAATAGGGCCTTTAATGTCTATGGGGCTGTGTGCTGGCTGTTATTACAATGGCCGATCGACCCTGCGGTGTGAGTGAGCCCTTGTAGTATTCCTGCGGCTGTCATTGAAGAGATCCATGAGATGGATGGACACTTAGACCTTGTTCACATGTGCGTTGGAGACTTTGGTAGAAACTTCTCTCTCAGAGTCCATCTTAAATCACAAATAATAAAGTCCTGCATGTAGGATTTAGTGGACACCCAACACGCCCCATTATAGTCAATGGAGTCCCTCGGGGTCCGTCCTTACTGTTCAGACTAGCAATGGATAGAAGAGCGGACTAACAGTAATGTTGATGTGAACTTACCCTTACTGGCAGGCAATGCACATGGGAAAAACATGCAAATTAGCTCTCCTCAAGAAGGAAGAACACCCTCATATAGGATCACCAGCCCCATAATGGATAATAGGGTCACAAGCGCCGGACCCTTTCCTATAAGCTTCACAAATGATTCCCACTGGTGGAAAATAAATGTCTACTTTGGGTCTGATGTTCTTGTCACCCCCAGGCCGCCATGATGGGTGCGTTAGTCCCCCCAGAGAGGTGATCATGGCATCCTTCTCTCACTATTGCCATACAATCTGTCCCTGATCTGTGAGACCTGAGTCACGAGATGATGCCACTGACAGCTGTCACAGGCCCTTACACATAGACAGCGCTGTGCTATTGATGGCCGCCTCTTGGAGTCTGCCATGGCCAATCAATAATGTCCCGAGGTGTTTTGTGTGTGGGATGGATCGGAACAAAGGAGGGCAGGAAGGGGGGAAGGGCGCAGAGTAAGCAAATGCTTTGAAGCCTGCAGCGATCCGTGCACTAAATGGATTTGCTTCATTGGGATTTGTGTCAGGGCTTTATTTGGCTACAAACACTTTTTCTGTAACTTTGGATTTCAGTTTGTAGTCGTAATGATCGGAGCAGGATACAGGATGGAACGTGTCAGGCAGCCCCATATATACAGAGGTCTATTAACCCTTACAGCATGGAAGATGTGGAGGAGCCGCATCTTATATTACCTTTGTTTACAGCGGGTGACAACGGCCTGTAAGATCTCCGTTTACTGTCAGTGAATGGAGGCATCACACACTAACTCTACCACAATGTCCTTGGGTCTAGGCAATGCTTTGTGAGCTCTCCTGGCCTGATCGTAAATCTAGACCATTGTAGCAAACTAACGGGGCTGCACCAAGAAAGTGGCCAAAAATGCACCGCAACTGTGGTGCACGATGGGGTGTCTCATCTCCTGCACCCCGACTTGGTGCACGATGGGGCATCTCATCTCCTGCACTCCAACGGTGGACAGTGCAGGGCGAGGATCTAGGCAGACCGGGGACACCTCAGTCTGTCAGATTTACAATAATTCACGGCAGGAATCGGGGTCCACCCCTGGAAATCTGGTAATGCAGCCTGAACTCACAGAGGATTGCACAGACAAGCTTGTTCTGTTAGTTATTTAGGCTTTGGATGGTTTTTATTCACTTGACCTGGTAAGAAGCTGAAACATAAGATATATTAGACAGTTGCAGAACTTTTAGGCTATGTGCACATCTCACTTGGAGATGACGGACCCCATTATAGTCAGTGGGGTCCGCCGGGTAACTGCTGATTTAGGGGTCCGCCTCTTTGTTGTTCAGGTCCCCGGACAGACGGAGCAGGCAGAGAGGAGATGCTGGTGTGACCTTAGCATTAGACTGAGAAAAAACGCGTCAGGTTATCTGCTGGGCGTTCGCTGGCGATGACCCTGCTGCCATTTACATCCTCATGCATTGGGGTCTACAAATCTCATCTCTACTACACAGTGACCCGCGCTGCAGGATCATCAGATCCACATCAGATCCATTATTGCTGAAGGTTTTACCCACAGACATTCCGATATGGAAAATGCTGCTGAATCTCTCTGCAAACAATCAGCGTTACTACCGCGTGTGGCAAAAATAAAAAGAGGGAATGACAAATTGTTGAAATCACATTGTTATGTTAAACATATTTTTTTTTGCAATTCCAACTAAAGCCTAAACCATTTTGTGACTTCCCGTTTCCTGTAGAAGGATCGTGGGCCGTAGACACAATAGTCTGGAACAGACCCTATGGATTCTATAGGAGAGTGTTCTAGGACTGCTCTGTGACCTGTGCAGGGGGGGGAGGAGATAACTGGTGATTGGTGGATTCTGTATCTTATCTACCTATACATGATTGCTGTGATCATCAGTGTGCTGGAAGTGAGGTGACTGCTGCAAAGAAATCTCCTACAGTAAACGGGAATTCTCAGCATATTACAGTCCCTGACAGAAGTTCTGTCGCTTATCCATGTTGTGGAATCAAAAGCTTATAATCTGACTTTAAATTCATCCATTGGTTTTAGAAATGACTCATATGAAAGCTGAAACCCTCCCAAATGATGTTTTGGTTAAGAAAATAAATTGGCTTCACTGCTGAAATATTCATCATTTAATGAACACAGAAAGGTCAGATTTTGGCAAGACAAAAGTTTTGTCGCCTTGTCATATAATGCACCCAATACTAGTTTAAAGCCTCACCTGTGCTCACTAATTGATCAGTTAATTAGTGTGTGTGTATAAAAAGAACTCCAGCACCCCAGACCTTCACTTCAACTGCAACTTCACCTCTGACAACATGCCAAAAATCAACCCTGCGACCAAAGCAGGATTATCAAGAGGCTGAAGACCAGGTCCACTGCAGAGGTGGCTGGCACCTTCAATGTGTCTCTGCGTCAAGTACAAAGAATTAAAAAAAGATTTGAACAGATTGGAGATGTTTTTGACAAGCTCAGGTCTGGCAGACCCCGCAAGACAACTGCTCGGGAAGAATGTTTGTTGGTTAGAAAATCAAAAGCTAGCCCCTCTTCCACTGCAGCAGAGCTCCAACAGGCCTGGTCACCTCAAGTCCCTGAGTCAACTAGAACAGTTTGTAGGATTCTGTCTCGAAATGGCCTCCATGGTTGAATCAGTGCCCAGAAGCCAGCACTAAACAAAAGGCAATTAAAAAACGTGTGGCAATTACCAAGGCCCACAGCCTGCTAAACGGATGGACGCTGGAAAAGTGGCAGAAGGTGGATTTCTCAGATGAATCTTCAGTTGAATTACACCACAGCCGCCGCAAATACTGCAGGAGACCTACTGGAGCCCGTATGGATCCAAGATACACCCAGAAAACAGTTAAGTTTGGTGGTGGAAAGATCATGGTCTGGGGTTACATTCAGTATGGGGGTGTGCGAAACATTTGCAAGGTGGAAGGCAATATCAATAGCCTAAAATATCAAGAAGTATTAGCTTCCTCTTACATTCCCAATCATAAAAGGGGTCACATTTTGCAGCAGGATGGTGCTCCATCTCATACATCCATCTCTACATTAAAGTTCCTCAAGGCAAAGAAGATCAAGGTGTTCCAGGACTGGCCAGCCCAGTCACCAGACATGAACATCATTGAGCATGTTTGGGGTAGGATGAAAGAGGAAGCTTGGCAGACAAAACCAAAGAATCTTGATGAACTCTGGGAGGCATGTAAGACTACAATCTGTGCTATTCCTGATGACTTCATCAATAAATTGTATGAATCATTGTTGAAACACATGGATGCAGTCCTTCAAGCTCATGGAAGTCACACAAAATATTAAATATGGCTCTAATAGCACCACAACTTCATTCACCAATGTTATGAAACATCTTTGTTTTTGAACAGAATTATTGGTTTGATTTTCACATTACTTTATGTGTGCGACAAAACTTTTGTCTTGCCAAAATCTGACCTTTCTGTGTTCATTAAATGATGAATATTTCAGCAGTGAAGCCAATTTATTTTCTTAACCAAAAAATCATTTGGGAGGGTTTCAGCTTTCATGTGAGTCATTTCTAAAACCAATGGATGAATTTAAAGTCAGGTTATAAGCTTTTGATTCCACAACATGGATAAGCGACAGAACTTCTGTCAGGGACTGTATGTGGCCTAGTGGACAAAATCAGAAGTGCAGGATTTTTAAAAAATATAAGTATCATGGAAATTTTTTAAAAACCTAACCAAAAATTCTTTAAACAAAACATAGGTGACACATTCCAATAAGCTGAGCTTTAGGTCTTATAGTCGGCTCTCCTGAGCTTGCATCCCCTATAAATGAACAATACTGGAGCTTCTTCTCTTGCTGCCCCTCTATAGTTCTGCTGGAATATGGCCAGTACCATTCTCCTTGTCTAAGGGGTGACCCTACATACCCCAGTCTGTGGGTTCAGCTACTATTTTGCAATGACAACAGTAAGTAAAGTAATCCGCTGTAATTCCAGATCCCTCTGGATCCCGTGCACACAATTTACTTCTAGTTCATCTCTGTTGCCCAGACTGTAGCGACACTATGTGTGTCCTGTGACGGAAGGCTCGCATGGACTGGAATTGCTATATATTAGAATTCATGAAATCCCTGCAGTCCTATAGAAAGTATATTAAATAACTGAAGATAATGAAATTCCCAAATACATAGTAAGATACAACCTGAATGATCCTAAACTATTTGAGAACATGACCTGAAAATATTCTATCCTTCCTTCTATCTATCTATCTATCTATCTATCTATCTATCTATCTATCTATCATATCTATTATCTATCTATCTCATATCTATTCATCTCATATCTATTATCTATCTATCCATCTCATATCTATCATCTATCTATCCATCTCATATCTATCATCTATCTATTCATCTCATATCTATTATCTATCTATCTATCTATCTATCTATCTATCTAATATCTCTCTATCTATCTCTCTATCCATCTCATCTCATATCTCTCTCATATCTATCTCTCTCATATCTATCCATCCCATATCTATCTCTCTCATATCTATCCATCCCTGACACCCGGCATTTCTACTACAATGGACCAATTAGACTCTGGAGAACTGACATAACCAGCGACATTGTGTGTATACGAGCTATGACTGAATATGATCTATATATATATATATATATATATATACCGTATATATATACCGTATATATATATATATATATAGTAGAAGGGCGGTATACCGGAGATATTGGGAGCGGTCTGCGGCCCCATCTGACTTCAGCTGTAATTGTGTCTTGCTGCAGGAGCGATGACTACAGGCACAACCACAAGACTGATCATCTCATAATGGAATAATTCATCAGCCATATTGATTGGTGGAATCCTAATGGGTTCCTCTACATCAGCCGCCCCCGCCCCTCATTACAAAAAAGTGGGTGTAAAGGATTAACTAACAAATAATGAAAAGGTAATAGCAAATGAAATGTGGGGGTTGGGTCCATGTAAATGTCATTTATCCAGTGGTCAGCGCTGGCGACGTTGCAGATTCCCCTATAAAATCGCTTTTCCCATCTCCTTCTCGTATAAAAGAAACTGATGTGGAGGAAGAAGAGGATAAAACAACACAACAACCTTCTGATCTCCTAAAAATAAGCCCACCCCGGGGCCGTGCTGATGGCTCTGCTGCTGAGAACCCAGGGAAAGTTGCAGTTGGCCTTCTAGTAGTGCGCGGCTGCCATGGCCTGATGCAGGGGCAGCGGCTTCTTAAAGTGTCCACACACATTAGATTAACCTTGGTTTGGCTTGCTGATCTTCAACTATCTGATGTGTAAGGGGTTATCTAATGTCAGGATCAGCCATACCTAATGCCACATGCGTGATCCTTATATTCTTAGGGCAGATGAATCACCATCATCATCACCATCATCATCACCATCATCTCCCTTCTGCTCATTTAGAATCTATGCTAGTGTGGCCAAACACCGTATGCATCCATATGGGGGTGTCATCCACCTGGGGGTGTCATCCACCTGTGTCTAAAAGAGGAAGGTCCCAAGCAGGTACCTCCCCCCCCCCCATTCTATGACACTCATAGACCTGACCACTGTATGATTTCATCATATTTGTGCCAATATTCCCATTAGACGGTCATGTCATCTACGAGAGTGCGAGACCCTCACACACCATCTTTGCTGTTCATTGCATGATATTAACATTACTGATACTACTAATCCTCCTACTAAATACTACTCCTACTCTTACTACCACTACTACATCCCAACCACATCTTGCAAGAAAAATTGTCAGAGTTGAGCAAATCTGCAACTGCCCCCACCAATATTTCCAAGACTAAAACTTCAGGTTCTGTAGGTTAACATTACCCATGAGGCCCACCAAGGAATCCTCAAGCCTGAGAGTGACCCAGTCATTGCTCTGCTGTATCCGCTCATGTTCGATGCTCAGTGTATCTCACCAGACTTTGAGTGATCTTGTAGACCACAGTAACGTTCTGAACAGATAGACCCAACACTGCCAAACCATCTGTGATTCTCCTTCATAAAAGGTATATTTGGGCTGATAATTGAACAATCCTCTTCTTCTTCTTCAGATTCCAGCAGCATTGAGAACGTGGAGTCTGTTCTAAACCTTCAAGACCGTCTTCATGAAGCCCTACAAGACTACGAGCGGGAACATCACACTGAAGATCCCCACCGATCTGGCAAACTCCTCATGACTTTACCACTACTCCGTCAGACAGCAAATGAGGCTGTCCGCACCTTCTGCCAGATCCGGCTGGAAGGAAGGATCCCCATGCACAAACTTTTCTTAGAAATGCTGGAGGCCAAGATGTGACTGTTCAGGAGATTGAACCATGAACCCTACACATGTGGACACCACACCGCAGCTTCAGAAGAACACAAGTGTGTCCGTAACTGCAGACGTTGACTTTAGACTAAATATAGTCACAGATTTCATGGCCGGGAGACATATTGGTTGGTGCTACCCGTGACCTCAGCCCATCACCGTGTACTTGGATATCCCTCCGACCATTGCAATTCTGTATGGAACATGTCTTAGATAAGAATAGAGGGCCAGAAGATCACACCTTCCACTCATCTCCTTGCATTAGATATGAGGTGTAGTATACAGACTGTAGCACTGCTGGGTTCAAGGAGCAAACCTTGTCTCATCAGCGATGGGTTTGGGGCTGTGCCGCCAGAATATACAACTGTACAAACCTGTGCTGTGTGTTGTGTTAGGTCTCCGTTCATTGTCTGTCTCCAATAATTCACTTTATATAATATATTGAAAGAAATTGTTTCTTGTAAAAGTTTCACCAGTTCTTGTTCTGTACCCAAAAGGTGTCAAATAGAAATAACGGAGCAAAAACTGAGGGGAAAAAAACCCATCTTGGCTTCTTGTACAATTGTTATTGTGCTGCAAGACTACTGGTGAAAATTGGGACAGGGCCATTATTTTATAGCTGATCATCAGTCCTAGTTTGGCAGATAGCTATTCCTCTTGACACCACCATACACATGAATACTTGGCTTTGACTAGTACAAAGTATTTGTTAGGGAATTGCCACTGGAGCAATTTCCAAGAAATGCAGGAAATGTCAGATACCAGAGAGCAGTAGAACAAGCAACCAAAGTCTCACACTGTGCTGGGAGGTAGATCTAAGGCACCTCACATATCTTTCACCAGTGCCTGCCATGAAGCCGGTTGGACTTAACCTGGGTCCAAATTCAGCATATCACCCCAGAAACTTGGTTTGTATTCAGATTGCAGAGCATCTATTTCTTGCACTAAGATCCACAGTGCTACTCACTAGACAAATCAAAACAGGAGAGCGGAATCAAAAAGAGAGTAAATGTAGCCGGGACAGGGTCAATCCTAGAGGTCACAGTCAACGCCAAGAGATTATCCACTAAACAAGCCAAGGTTAGTATAACAGCGACAATCTAATATGATCAGAGTCTGGAGCCAAACTTAGTAATAATTGACTAATCGCAGGCACTGGCCACAGAGAACAGGCCTTAAATATCCCTCCTCAGCTGCTGATAGGTTCAGCATAGCAGAGTTCTGATAGCTACAGAAACCTTCATGTGTTGGCATGACAACCTTAAAGCAGCAGCATCAGCAATCTGTTCTTGGCTACCTAACAAAGGTGAGGGGACATACCAGGGCTTTGTAACTCTTAGCTGCTTCCATGGTACATGCACACTTGGTCACTATAAAGCTAGCTGGCTGGCCGACCATGTGTACATTTGCAGTGAATAGAGATAAAGATAGGCCTGCTTGATTGACACATGACTGATCCTTTTGTCTTGGGGAAATACAGACAGTGATATCTAGCAGTATCTTCTTCCTTTTCTCCACTCACAACACATGCATGTTCACACAAGTCATGTATGCATGTATATGGTAGTGATGGGAGGAATAGCTGTCTGCCACACGAGCCTACCAAAATCTAATCCAGCCAACACCACAGAGAGAGGACCACAAAGTGCTGCTTACTCCAGGAAGGTAGGGTAGATACGGTAGGTTGACCAGTGGCTTCCAGAATATTCTGTGGACCAGTAAATGAGGTGAAGGAGAGCATCATAGGAAACTGACTACCTATACACACCTAAGACACTAGGCCAGTTATTATAGTTGGTCACATGACACATCTGAGGACCTGAAGTGGATTTCTCACATATACAGTCACCAGTGAGAAGACAACCTGCGCTACATCTTGTGCCATAGAATGACCGTCTTGTGCTGGCCTTCTGTACATTCTAGAGTAATTCTTGCTTCCTGCCAGATTCAGAGCCCATGACATAGAAAGTCTGGCAGATGGCGAGTCCTGTCCATAGCTGAGGGTACGAGTCACTGGGTCAGGCAGAAACGGCAAAAGTGTCTAGTGTGATGCAGGTATGACGGGGTTAACAGATTTTGAGAACCATCTTCGCCTCATTTCCATCCACTCACTACAGAAATATCGGTGCTGATGATCTACCCCAGGGTAATCTGCCCCTAACTATGGTGCAATTTGGGGGCAATCTCCCTACTGTGCTTATGCCATTTTGTGGTGTGTCCCACACAACAGGCCTGCTTACTGTTAGTAGGAACAAAACACTGAAGATCAAGCCTTTTAGGGCTGCAAGTGCTCGGAGGGCGGTCCTTTAACCTGAAGTGCTCTCTGCAGTCCCTCCCCCGAGTAACAGCTGTATTATCCTATCAGGAGGAGAGGAGGCGCTGTGGAGCTGCTCTATGCAGAGAGCACTTCAGGGTAAAGGACCGCCCTCACAGCACTTACAGGCCTGGACTTACAGGTTTATTTTTGGACTCCTGATGCTACACACAGCATAAACCAAGCCATGGTTAAAGGCAACCTGCCAGGTCTATTGGTCCCAATAGACCAGGGGTCCCCAAACTTTTTACACAGGGGGCCAGTTCACTGTCCCTCAGACCGTTGGAGGGCCGGACTATAAGAAAAACTATGAAAATCCCTATGCACACTACACGTATTTCATTTTAAAGTAAAACAAAAAGGGAACAAATACAACATTCAAAATAAAGAAATAGTAAATTTAAGTCAACAAACTCACCATTATTTCAATGTGAAGTATGGGCCTGCTTTTGGCTAATGAGATGGTCAATGTCCGGTTCCATATTTGTCACTGCTAGCCGTAACAAGTGATGCAAGTGCACATCGATTAGTCTAGATCTGGTTGGAGAGGCAGTGGAGCGGAGGTGGAGGTAGGGATAGGTTTAGTTGTGCAGGTTACTTTATGCCAGTTGTAGCCAGATCTCTTCTCTATGGTTGTGTTGTGGCTGGCTTTCCACGATGACACTTTTAGTATTGGTGCACTAGCTTATCAATGGAATTTGCTGCCATCTTCTGGATGAAATTTCTGATTGTAAAGCAGCGTAAAAGGGCTTCATGATGAGCCAGGGGTATAACCGCTACCATAGCAGCTGTAGCGTAGCGGGCCGGGTGCGGATGACGAGCGCCGAGCGTCTACACAGGAACAAGACTTCCCGTGTAGCGCTCGGCGGGTTATTTCAATTGTAAGCGCCTGTGCGCTCACAATTGAAATAACACATGGAAATTGCGACGCGGGCCGGGTAAATGGCCTCCGGGGGCCGGATGCGGCCCGCGGGCCGTAGTTTGGGGACCCCTGCAATAGACTATTGGTCCCAATTGGGCCTTATGAACATGTGGTTTAGTGTCCTAAACAGCCCTGTCACAATTCTGTCTGTGGCCTGAGTCTGAGGCGTCTCACTGGCCTCAAGTCTGGTGCTCCCGGGGCATGCGCAATAGTTCAGGTCTAGCGCATGCGCACTGAAGCCTAGGTATATTGCCAGGAGTACAGGAGCTGGATAAGGCTATGTTCACACTAGCGCTGTGTACTGCGTTGTTCAGGTCCACCAGGGGATCACAACGATAGAGCGCCGGAGTGTTAAAACAGCGGTTACAGGCGGGTCCCATTGACTATAATGGGGTCCGTTGGGTGTCACCGTCTCAAAAGTGAAAGTGGCGGAGAAAAAAGTCAGCGGACAAAAATATGTTTTTTTTTCCTGCAGTGTTTTTTAGCTGTGTTCTGCACCGCGGGGTCTTAGGCGGTTTTTTGCATGATTTTGTATTTCTTGCTTTTTTATGTGGAGAAAACGCTGGGCCCAGATGTTAGAGGTCGGTCAGGAGAAATGGATGAGGAGAGGTCTGGAATGGTTTTTTCCAAGTAAAACATCTCCCCTTGATTGTAGTGCAAGAAACCTCAGAACATGAGCAGGGCTGCATTAAAGAAAAAAAAAAATAAAATAAAATAATTAAGGGATTATGGCCCTTCGGTCACATGACAGGAGTCGTAGCCAAAAATTGCCATCTCGTCCGAGCTTTAGGCTACAGACATCACGTTTTGGTCATCCATTTAGCGGATTTTCTAAAAACTGATAAAAAAAAAAAATGCGTCCAGTGGATCTGTACAAAATTCACGGCCAATGACGTGATGTGAACAGTCCCTTACTAAGCATCACAAATCTGCCCGTACCAGGTGGGGGATTCTCCTGTGTATATTCAGCAGAGGAGAACAAAGAGTTAAGGATCAGAGCGAAAACTGATTGAAGAAAATCGAAGGCCCCAAATTAAGATGATGTGTTTGTTAATTAGTAGAGATCGTTAGCGGCCGTGCTAATCGTTACTGGAGCTGACGAGCCCTGGACACGGTGCATAATAATAATAATAACAGGGCCTTTCCCATGCCATGGCCGCGCTGCCCTCCGGGGGAGAACCAAAAAGCTGAATCTTACCTAAATCTCTGCACCGTATAGCCGCGCTCTGCCACTTGTGGCACTACAACTCCCAGCATCCCCTGATTGATAGCAGGCGTGCTCTACCATGGCAACTAAAATCACATGACCAGCAAAATGTACATTATTAATAGCTGGGGCGCGGTCGTCTCCCCATCTACTTTATACATTACATGTAGTCTTCACGTAACAACAATTCTGGGGCATCTTTTCTGTTCCTCTGTAATTCCTCCAAGAAATTTCTGAATAAATTAATAGCTGAGTGTAACCAGTTGGGGGCGTGTACCTACACAATGACGCTGACCAATCAGTGCTCAAAGTGTAGGATCACACCCTTATGGCAACAGCCAATCGTCAATTTACTCACATTTCCAGGAGGAATAACAGAGGAACAAAACCCCACAGAGTTATGAGAAAATACTGTATGCTGCAGGATTGTTATTTCATGGGGAATACAAGTATTGACTAACGCAGACATGTCAGGAGGGGAAAGCGCTCCTCCCCAAGTCATACTCAACTCCCCAAAATATTCAGGTGACCTCCTGGAAGAGCGGCCAAATCTCCTGGCCCCGGCCCAATACTCCAACAAGAGCCGGGCTCTCCACCATAATATATGTGATACGGGCAGAAAAAGGGGCATGTCACACCCCAAAGGGGGAAACTTCAGTGACAGGGGGGCGGCCATATGAACATTTCTCACATTGTGTGCCGGTTCTCCCTCAGCCCAATTTCCCGCAGACTTTTTCATTGCGGTTTTCCTTCCCTCATTAAATCTATAGATAAGACGATTGCGCTTCCGCAGCTATATATGACTGCGATTTTCTTGTCTTCAGCGGTTTTCGTGCCATGAGTGGACGGGATCATTGACTTTGCTGTTAGTGTATCACACGGCGGTTTTTCCTGCGGCATTTCCTTAACCTTGCTCCATTTTACCGTCCCTTGTGGGTGTCTCATGGAGATCGGTCTCAGCTCAGCCATTCAGCCACTTGGTCAATGATGTGACTAATGAGTCTAAGCTGCCCCCTTGTGGACATTTGCTGAATTACACGCGTAGGTTACAAGTCCTACTGCGGCATTACTCTCACATTCTTCAGTCCCGATTCCCCCATTAGATGTAGTATGTCATGTCCATCACTGGCAGACGGGAACACCACATGTCAGTGAGAAGCCCCCTTAAAGGAACACTCCAGGAAAAACTAACACTTGTATTAGGTTACAGGAGCAGAACACAATACAAAGAGAATCCCTACATCATGGTCTGCACCTTACCCTACATAGAGGGTGACTGTGACTGGGGCGGTGGTCTCACCTGTCCATGGGTCACTCCAGTCACTTCTATGGGAGTTCTGACACAGCTCATTATTAGAAATCTACGACTTCTCCTCCTAAAGATCATCTCTACGAGACCATCATGTACTGGCAATCTACTTTATGACGACCACCACTTGTCACGGCAATGTTGGGTGTTTAAACAGGAGTCCTAAACCTAGATTCCCCTATAGGTATAATAAAGCAGAAAGTCCGCAGAGGAAACCTCTGCAAATCTGTGAAAAGCCACAAAGCGTTACCGTCAGGGTTTATCCCACAGCGTTTTATTGCTACAGCCCGCTACGTGGGGCCTAAGCCTTAAAGGTAATTTCCAGGACTTATTAATTGATGGCCTATCCTTAGGATAGGTCGTTAATTAAATATGGTCAGGGGGTCCGACACCCTGGGCCCCGCTCCGATCAGCTGTTTGAAGAGGCTGCAGCGTGTGTGAGTGTTTAATATTTACACCATCCCCTGGGCCTCCGATCAGTATACTTGGGGGTCTGTTTTGGTTCGGACGTGTTCAGTCCTAATAAGACGGCAGATAAAGCCTCGCAACCATTGTAATAACTGAACTGAAATAACCGCTATGAATAAAACCTCCTCGGTTATCCCGGATGATTTTCAGTTTTGGTTATTTTTCGATTAATTGCCCAGCCAAGCTTGGTGTCACTTGCATGGGACTGAGCTGTGATCAGGCCATGTGGCCGATGAACGTGATATCACATGGCCTGTGAAATGGAAGTGGCGGTGCACGGTTTCGTACAGCTGATCTGCGAGGGTCCTGGGTGTCTATAACCTATACTAAGGATAGCTGTAAGAGTCCGGTATCTTCCTGCCCTCGCCATGCGAGTCTCCCCCTGGGTCATCACGTCTTCGCTCCCCCAGAGGTCTGAGTGTCCTCTGGGCTCTGCCCTCTGTGCCATGGAGACAGTGCCAGGATCCGGATTTTGGACACTTTGTAATCCTATTGCCAGACAAGATGCAATCAGCCCCGCAACATCTGGAGAGATTTAACAAATGAAAGTCGCGTTGTCAGCGCTCACAGACGGCGATTACAGGGACAGCAGAGTCGCCTCTAGTGAGAGTGATACAGGTTATATAGAAGTACGTACAGTGGATTGTGGATTGCGCCCTCCTCGTACCGGCAGATGAACGGCCACCGGCGTCCGGGCAAGACATAAGAATGGATTTCTCACTGGTGGATGAGCAGGTAGGCAGAAAATCAGATATCATCTCCGGGTAACGGGACCGCGGCTGATTTACTGGGATTCACTTACCTTAAAACCCAGAATTTGGCTTTGGAGTCTTTATAGGGGTTGTCTAACGTGGACAATCCTTTAATATCAGCAGGTGCATCTAGGAGCCCGGTGACAAAGCCGAACAATTCCCTGCAGCGCCCCCATAGGGGAAATTAAGATTGGGTTGTCCAGGTTATCTATGGATGATGCTAATCCTCAAGAGCGAGGGGCAGGCTGTAAAGGGGCTCTCCACTTTCACTAATAAATGAGGATCCCTTTAATACAGAGTTTTTTGATGGGATCTTCAGGTGCCTGTTCTCAAATATCCCAAGTCCCAGCACAAAGTCTGTACCATCTGTACCTGCTATATGTAATACTGGAGTCCTCTGCGGCTCCTCCAGCACTTATAGCTAAACCCCGCAGTGTCAGACCTTAATTGTGACGTATTTTACTAGATTGTATAATAAATGTGAGAATCAGCCGGAGATTGTAGTAAGACGTCTTATATTAGGGGACTTATCCTGTAATGCTGACATTAGCTTCCTAGCATACACTTAGTATTTCTGGGGTGACGGATCCTGGACCTTACCAATAAAGCCGTATCCACCTATCCACGGCCAAGACTGACCTCACTGTACTTTAGAAAACTGTGTGACTCGCTCCCAGGGCTGATGTGGGCCGTCGTGTGGCTGTTTCAGGAGTTTTCAACCTTTAACAACTTGCATGTATAGACGGGATGTAAATGGGGTCGGAGTGTACCTATAGATAAGGGGGTGCAGAGGCCCTGTAGCCTGAGGGCCATGGTTCTCTCTACATGTTATGGTGCATCCCTTTTTGTGTAGGACCCCCACTTCTAGAGACAGCACTGGTTACGCAGCCCTCTGCTGGTCTCCTTTAGGAGGGGGTACATTAGAAGGTTACACGCCATCACAACTTCCTACATGAAATGGAGAATATCCTGGGGTGCAACTAATAGGTGGTGAAGAGATCACACCCGGATCCTGGGGGGCCCAAAGGTCCTTCTGCCCCATGATAGGGAACAGTCCTATAAATAAGGCACAGGAGTTGGGGGCTCCTTAGCCAGGAGTCTGAAATTAGGAAAACTTCTGGGGAAAAGGCGATCAAGTAGAGACGCCAGCTCCCTCAGCTACATTATTGGGGTTTGGGGTGTGTGTGTATATATATATATATATATATATATATATATACATATATACACATATATACACAGTACAGACCAAAGGTTTGGACACACCTTCTTATTCCAAGAGTTTGAAGGCATCAAAACTATGAATTAACACGTGGAATTATATACTTAACAAAAAAGTGTGAAACAACTGAAAATGTGTCTTATATTCAAGGTTCTTCAAAGTAGCCACCTTTTGCTTTGATTACTGCTTTGCACACTCTTGGCATTCTCTTGATGAGCTTCAAGAGGTAGTCACCTGAAATGGTTTTCACTTCACAGGTGTGCCCTGTCAGGTTTAATAAGTGGGATTTCTTGCCTTATAAATGGGGTTGGGACCATCAGTTGTGTTGTTCAGAAGTCAGGTGGATACACAGCTGATAGTCCTACTGAATGGAGTGTTAGAATTTGTATTATGGCAAGAAAAAAGCAGCTAAGTAAAGAAAAACGAGTGGCCATCATTACTTTAAGAAATGAAGGTCAGCCAGTGCGAAAAATTGG
Source organism: Leptodactylus fallax (assembly GCA_947044405.1). Taxonomy (NCBI): domain Eukaryota; kingdom Metazoa; phylum Chordata; class Amphibia; order Anura; family Leptodactylidae; genus Leptodactylus; species Leptodactylus fallax. The sequence continues at coordinate 945,398 of CAMRHE010000137.1, read as the reverse complement.
GAAAACTTTGAAAGTGTCCCCAAGTGCAGTGGCCAAAACCATCAAGAGCTACAAAGAAACTGGCTCACATGAGGACCGCCCCAGGAAAGGAAGACCAAGAGTCACCTATGCTGCGGAGGATAAGTTCATCCGAGTCACCAGCCTCAGAAATCGCAGGTTAACAGCAGCTCAGATTAGAGACCAGGTCAATGCCACACAGAGTTCTAGCAGCAGACACATCTCTACAACAACTGTTAAGAGGAGACTGTGTGCAGCAGGCCTTCATGGTAAAATAGCTGCTAGGAAACCACTGCTAAGGACAGGCAACAAGCAGAAGAGACTTGTTTGGGCTAAAGAACACAAGGAATGGACATTAGACCTGTGGAAATCTGTGCTTTGGTCTGATGAGTCCAAATTTGAGATCTTTGGTTCCAACCACCGTGTCTTTGTGCGACGCAAAAAAGGTGAACGAATGGACTCTACATGCCTGGTTCCCACCGTGAAGCATGGAGGAAGAGGTGTGATGGTGCTTTTCTGGTGACACCGTTGGGGATTTATTCAAAATTGAAGGACTGCTGAACCAGCATGGTTACCACAGCATCTTGCAGCGGCATGCTATTCCATCCGGTTTGCATTTAATAAGACCATCATTTATTTTTCAACAGGACAATGACCCTAAACACACTTCCAGACTGTGTAAGGGCTATTTGACCAAGAAGGAGAGTGATGGGGTGCTACGCCAGATGTCCTGGCCTCCACAGTCACCAGACCTGAACCCAATCGAGATGGTTTGGGGTGAGCTGGACCGCAGAGTGAAGGCAAAAGGGCCAACAAGTGCTAAGCATCTCTGGGAACTCCTTCAAGACTGTTGGAAGACCATTTCAGGTGACTACCTCTTGAAGCTCATCAAGAGAATGCCAAGAGTATAGAATATAAGACATATTTTCAGTTGTTTCACACTTTTTTGTTAAGTATATAATTCCACATGTGTTAATTCATAGTTTTGATGCCTTCAGTGTGAATCTACAATTTTTATAGTCATGAAAATACAGAAAACTCTTGGAATGAGAAGGTGTGTCCAAACTTTTGGTCTGTACTGTATATATATATATATATATATATATATATATTTACCTACTGTCGTTCCATCTCCACAGATTTCGGCCATGAGTGGGCTATTTTTATACGCCTCTTATAATGGGGACCTGTCTCTCCAGACGTCACTATCCACGCTCAGCACTGGACCAACGCAGAGGTCAGACCTAGCCGACAGGGGACGAATCGCCAGCGAAACCATCCTGATGTGGATCGCCATTCTGGCCACGGTTGGGAATATCATGGTCCTGGGTGTAGTGTGCGCCTGCACCTTCTGAACCTGCAGCGACACAAACATGTCAGTGCACAATATATTATACAACCATAGGGGGCAGTAGAGAGAGTTTATATACAGCACATTTGTTGCAGATATTGCAGGGGGACAAGTATAGGATAAAATGTTATCAGCTTCAGAATAATAAAACCTCTTGGTACAAATGTCTTTATCAGTCCATTAAAGGGGTTTGCCCAAAAAATATAACTTATTACCTATCCATGTGACAAGCCGTAGACTGGTGAAGGCTCCAGTGGTCGGACCCTTACCCCTTGCCCTTGTCCCCCCATCCCATGGAGTCAGGGTCACACAGGCACAGGCAGCTTCATACAGACAAGGTACAAGAGACCCCCTAAACTGGTGGGGGATACGACTTTTAAGGTTGGTAAACACATTAGGACCTGCTGATTCTGGTGAGGCCGGGTGACCATGTAATGTACAGTATGTGTGTGAGGGAGTGATGGGGGTACCAATCTCTGCCAACAGCAGATATCAGGATAAAGAAGGGGTCGGCGTCTTGAATTTGGGAAGGGAAATCGTGGCATTGGCTTATACCACACTCCCTACCATGGTGTAACATAAAGCTCCTACGACCCAATACAAAATGTGTACCAGACACCCCAATTATAATATACAGGTCAAGCCAAGCATGCATGTCCATGTGCATAAGGGGTGGGATGGTTAGCCATCAGCCATCTAAAGTCCTATACACCTTCAATAGACTGTTAGTAGCCATTACTCCCTGCCCACATACATATACTAGTTTGCCTTAGGCTAGGTGCAGACAACCAGGGGTATCTTGAGGTCCGCAAACTAGTAATCAGTGTTCAATTTTTGTGGACAGAGTCTTCAGGGTGCGTGCAGAGTGTCTTCAGGGTGCGTGCAGAGTGTCTTCAGGGTGCGTGCAGAGTGTCTTCAGGGTGCGTGCAGAGTGTCTTCAGGGTGCCATCAGTGTGTGATCCTAGTTTGCGGATCCACCATAATAAACACAGGAGGCATCTAATGATATCCCCAGCACACGGCTGACACACGGGGTACATCCATGTGCTGTCCTAGGTTTTTAGTCTCCCATAGGCTTCTATGGGCGAGTCCGTTCCGCAAACACTGAACAGAATAGGAAATGTTCTATCTGACACGGGGCAGAATCACAGCTCGCACACTCAATGAAAAATATGGTTGTGTGCATGTACCCATAGAAAAGAATGGGTCAGTGTGCAATCCGAGAGAAACAAGGATAACACACGGATCTCGCCCACGGTCGTCTGCAGCAGGCCTAAGTGTGCATGTCTTCTGTATCAGGAGTTCGGCCTCCCGCACACAACTAACGTACAGTCTGCAAATACTGATCCGCGATCCACACAAAACCTTGCATGAGCACGCTTCATAACGTGCGGGGATTGAATCCACACCGGGGGACACGGCCACAAAAAAACTCTGGGTTTTTTTTTGTCCGGACCTATAGAAACTAATAGGACTGAACTTTTATCTGCAATATTAGAAAAAACCTATGGTAGTGTGCATAAGGCCAAAGCCGAATATAGGTACCTCATTAAACTTCATCACACTGGCCCCATAATCTACAACGGCCCAACTCACTGCTGCAGTACATGAAGCGACACGTAATATGGTACTTACCTGTAATATGGTACTTACCTTTAAGGAATGAAGCGACATGTAATATGGTACTTACCTGTAATATGGTACTTACCTTTAAGGAATGAAGCGACATGTAATATGGTACTTACCTTTAAGGCAGGGGTGTCAAACTCATTTTCACCGGGGGCCACTTCAGCCTCACGGGGTACCTTGAAGGGCCAAGATTATTTTACACGTGTATAAAAGTAACTTCTCCTTAACAGTTAAGCGAGCTATTAGACAGCGTATAATATAAACAGGCGCCATAGCCCCTATTTATAGCTTACCATTTACACACACTATAATGTTCCACAGCAGTCCCTGCACTGTGTATTCTGACTCGCAGCTGCCCCTTCACATGGTATTATGCTCCCTAGTGGCCCCTGCACACGGTATGATGCTCCCTAGTGGCCCCTGCACAAGGTATGATGCTCCATATTGGCCCCTGCACACGGTATGATGCTCCATATTGGCCCCTGCACACGGTATGATGCTCCACAGTGGCCACTGCACACGGTATTATGCTCCATAATGGCTCCTGCACTGGTATTATGCTCCACAGTGGCCCCTGCACTTGTATTATATTCCATAGTGGCCCCTGCACAGGGTATTATGCCCCATAGTGGCCAAACCATGAACTATTATTATACTCTGGGGTCTTTTCAGACCCCAGAGTATAATGAACGGAGACCCAGGGGAGGTGACAAACATAAAAACGAGTGTTACTTACCTATCTTGGACACCGGTGCACTTCTTGCAGCTTTCGGCCCTGTTTAATTGCGCACACACGTCACGTGATCAGGCCGGCGACGCGACCTGAGACGTCACCAGAGGCCTCAAGCCTGTCCGGAGTAACATCAGATCGCAGGAGAGGTAAGTAGGATATGTTTTTATGTTCCCTCACCTCCCCTGGGCCCCCGGTAATTATACTCTGGGGTCTGAAAAAAGTTCTACTCACCTGCGATGCCTTGATGCAGTCGCCGCATCTTCTTGTCCGCGACATCTGTGTCTCAGCGTAGGCGGCGTGATGACGTCATTGTATCACCGCCTGCGCTGAGATGCGACGTCTCGTAAACCAGCCCAAGACAGGCCCCGCTCAGCTCTGTTTTTTTTTTTTTTTTTTTTTTTTAAAGCGGCCTGTCCTGGGCTGGTTTACATTGAATAGAAAAATGCCGCCCCCCCAGACAGTGAGGGACAGTGCCGCCTGAGGCAATAAAGATGGCGGCCGCCCAGGGGCGCACCGCTAATGAGGCGAAGTGAGGCGGCCGCCATCTTTATTGCTCTTGTATTGCGTGAGGCCGGGCCGGATAACAGAAGGCAGTGGGCCGGATTCAGCCCGCGGGCCTTATGTTTGACACCTGTGCTTTAAGGAGTGAAGCGACATGTAATATGGTACTTACCTTTAAGGAGTGAAGCGACACGTAATATGGTACTTACCTTTAAGGAGTGAAGCGACACATAATATGGCACTTACCTTTAAGGCAGTGATTCTCCGCCTTCCTATTGCCGCGACCCTTTCATACAGTTCCTCGTGTTACGGTGACTTTCGTCGCTCCTGTGACGCGTATTCTCAGGGGAACAGAGATGATTTTTGCAGTAATTGAGGATTTTACATTTACCCAGTAATTATAATTCCTGCAGTGTCGTTTTTCGGTGACACACACAGAGGGATTTAGTTTTATGTTGTTCTCATTTTTTTTTTTTTTTTTTTTTTTTTAATATATCCGGGAAAATATAAACAAAAGAGGAGGGGGAGGGGTCTGTTGTCTATTTTTCACTTTTTTTTTTTTTTTTTATTTAATAACACAAAGTGCTACTAAAAAACTTTATAAAATAGTTTTTACTCTCTGTTACAGTAATTTTTATTCTGTATGATGTCATCGGGGGTGGGGCTAGAACCTCTATTAAGGGCGAGGTATTGATGTATTATTTTATTTTTTACATTGTGTCCCCATAAGGTCATGATAGACCTTTGGCGGTGCCCATAGCGGTGTATAGAGCGCTGAGTGCTGTGTACACAGTGACTGGGAAGGCAGGGACGGTAATAAACCTTCCCTGCCTTCTCTCTGGAGACGGATACAGGAGCGGTGTCTTGGTTCCTAAGACCATCAGAAATATGCATTCCAATAGTTTTAGGTGACCCCTGTGAAAGGGTCGGTCAACCCCCAAAGGGCTCGTGACCCCCAGGCTGAGAGCCGCTGCCTTAAGGAGTGAAGCGAAATCACTTTGTGGCCTTGCTCTGTGCACAAAGTAAAACACATTTATCAAAAAACTGTGAAAAATCAAATAAAGTGCAAAGAAGAAAAATCCCTGAATCTTATTTTATTATTAATATAATAGAAAGAATCAGAAGGACAATAAAAAACTGCACAAAAATGTCCCAATAAAAAGTGACGGCGCTGAAATCTACGAATGCAATTTACTGTCCCGTATAGAAGAGGATTGTGGGCGCCGGCTCTCTGCACGTCTTCTCAGTGTGTACAGGCCATGGCGTCTGCTCGGCTGATTGATGTAAATCAACGTCGTTGACAAAGCCCCTGCCCCAAATGTAACTTACATGTCCAAAAGTACGTACAGAGAATGACCCTCTAATAGCTGACGACAGGTTAAAGGGATTGTTCCACAAGACAGGTGGTCGCATTTCATTGGTGTTGGTCCCATCAACATGGCAGCCATAAAAATCAGGGTGTAATGTCCCCCATTTAGATGGAGAAGTAGATGAGCACGCACAGCGCCTCTCCTCAAATACTATGGGGCTGCTGGATATAGATACAGTGGGGAAAAAAAAGTATTTAGTCAGCCACCATTTGTGCAAGTTCTCCCACTTATAAAGATGAGGCCGGCCTGTAATTGTCATCATAGGTAGACCTCAACTATGAGAGACAAAATGAGAAAACTAATCCAGAAAATCACATTGTCTGATTTTTAAAGAATTTATTTGCAAATTATGGTGGAAAATAAGTATTTGGTCACCTACAAACAAGCAAGATTTCTGGCTCTCACAGACCTGTAACTTCTTCTTTAAGAGGCTCCTCTGTCCTCCACTCATTACCTGTAGTAATGGCTCCTGTTTGACATTATCAGTATAAAAGACACCTGTCCACAACCTCAGTCATTTTGACCCCACGGGGTGAGATCTTGCGTGGAGCCCCTGATGGAGGGAGATTATCAGTGGTCTTGTATGTCTTCCATTTTCTAATTATTGCTCCCACAGGTGATTTCTTCACACCAAGCTGCTTGCCTATTGCAGATTCAGTCTTCCCAGCCTGGTGCAGGGCTACCATTTTGTTTCTGGTCCTTCCACAGCTCTTTGGTCTTCACCATAGTGGAGTTTGGAGTGTGACTGAGGTTGTGGACAGGTGTCTTTTATACTGATAACAATGTCAAACAGGAGCCATTACTGCAGGTAATGAGTGGAGGACAGAGGAGCCTCTTAAAGAAGAAGTTACAGGTCTGTGAGAGACAGAAATCTTGCTTGTTTGTAGGTGACCAAATACTTATTCTCCACCATAATTTGCAAATAAATTCTTTAAAAATCAGACAATGTGATTTTCTGGATTAGTTTTCTCATTTTGTCTCTCATAGTTGAGGTCTACCTATGATGGCAATTACAGGCCGGCCTCATCTTTATAAGTGGGAGAACTTGCACAATTGGTGGCTGACTAAATACTTTTTTTCCCCCACTGTATTTGGAGCACGTGAGACCCCAATCAGGTGTCTGAAGACATTTTATATCATAACTGTACTCCATAGTCCCACACTGGGACTCATTAATTGATGACCTTCCTTAGGCCTCAAGTACATGACCGAGTGTGTGCCTCTGATGTAGGGCCGAGTGTGCAGCGTAATGTACTCGGAGTGACATCCTGTGACGCACTCACCTCTATGACGCTTCCGATGACACAGGATAAGACCTGCTCTATAATCTTCCATGTCATCGGACCAGCGTGGATCAGAAGCCCCCACTCCGTGTCACCCGGGTACATTCCACTCGGCCCCACATCGGAGGCGCAATCGGTCATGTGTATAGGGCTGTTTTAGGATAAGTCATCAATTAAAAGGTTGGCAGGACTCCAACACCCAAACAATTAGCAATGTGACGAGGCTGCCGTGTTCATGTGAGCGGCGGCTAAATACACACAAAGTTTTGGCACTTTTTCTTTTTGTCAAAAACATCTAATAAGCCTTATAAATCACATGGACTATCCCGAGTAAGGTGCATCGAACGTCAGACACTCTGCACAGCCTGCTGCAGGAAAAGACTGTCTAGAGAGGTTTAGTTTATCTGCCCCAATGGCCTTAAAGTACAAGGCAAATCTACAGCATGACGTGTGAATTACCCACAGAACAAGCCACAACCCTCTAGTGGAAAGTGAGGGGCGTTATACAGATTTAGGTTCCCTACAGGTCCCAAAATCAGGAGGAAGGAAATGCTCGAATCTCAGCACAGGAATAAGACAGGAAACACCAACAACAAACAGACATCTAATAACATACGCAGCTTCTTCTGCCTTAAAGGGGTTGTCCGGGGAGTATGTATTCCTTATCTGGTCCTGGGGAGGCCTTTGATGGACCCCCGGGTCATGTGACCAGAGGCAGTGTTCCGTTTCCCAGGTCGCTCCGCCCACTCCTCCCCCCGATCTCACATCTAATAATTACCTTTGCTATAGGGACTGACTATAGTAAACCTATGAGCTTAGGGGAGGGAGTGGGCAGAGCGAACCGGGGACCCTCCAATCACATGACCTGATCAAAAGCCCCCTGGGGACCAGGTAAGTGAATAAACACTCCCAGGACAACCCCTTTAAATATCAGAGCACTGAAATGGTCACAACATAACTCACATCACCTGGGGCTGGTACACAAGGAACTCTCCGATGTCCTTCTATATTAGCAGAACATTGAAAAATACTGGATAATAAAGGGACTGACCCGGATATACAAGAAAAAACCATGGCTGCTTTCTGTCCACACACAGCGCCGCCCCATGGACCATATCTGGTATTACAGCTGGGCCCAGTCAGGGCCAATTCTGGGCGGAGTCAGAAAAAAAGTCTGACTTCAGCTGAAAATAAAATGATTAATGATATTCTAGAATTATTGATATTCTATAATTTATTAGATTTATAGTTTGTTGTATATGTACTTTAATCAGAGCAGGAGTCGGAGTCAGGCTGTGGAAAAACAGAGAAGTCACAGCCCGACTCTGACTCCTCAATATGTGGCTGACAGGAGCAATAAATCTCCCCTAATACAGTAATAATCCAGGGATTGATCCCCATGATAGTAAATATGTAAATATACATCTAATTATATAATTATAATAATTCAGCATTATTTTATTTTGAGGCTGGAGACGGAAAGGTTTTTTTCCCCACCAACTCCACCCAAAATTGGCCTCTACTCCACAGCCTTGGTCAAGACACAACTTTAAGTCCGATGTCCAAGTTCAAGCAAAAATCCTAGCAAGAGGACCTTTCACCGCCGTCATCTCCTCTACATGTCATCATTTAATAGCTGGTCCTCCACCGACTGGAGTTAGAATTGTTTCTATGGCCCCTCCGTTCCTGAGCAGTCAGAGCTCTGAGCCACACCCCCTTGCCTGCTTCTGCCTGACACCACCCACTTGACATTAGAGAGTCTAGTTAGGACATCAGTCTCCAAAACTAACTGCACTGACTGCTCAGGAATGGTGGGTGCAGGAAAAAAGTGATGTGCTAGAATCAGTGGAGGGGCGACTATTAAATGATGCAAATAACTGGAGTTAGTGGAGAACTCTTCCTTAAGGCGATAGCAGTAGGTCCAGAGGATGCTGTGAACAATGAATACTGATAGGTAGAATACTACTTAAATACCTCTACATATACGTGCTGAACTAGGCTAAGACGATGCTAAGACATGACACAGTACAGTAGAAGGATTCCCTGTTTGTCTCGATCACAGTGATTGCTCCATACGTTGTCCCGGTCAGATATACATTACTACAAGAACTCAATGATCCGGTATTACCTCCTGCTGCTACAATGGCCACAGCCAGACTGGCGCTCAGAAAAGGCACCCATGAGTAATGCCACCGATATAAGGCACAAATCAGAATACAAAGATGTGAGGGGGACGTGATTCAGGATCGCTGCTGCTTCTGAGGATTAGAGCAAAACAAGTAAAAGAATAAAGGTAACCTATGTATAAAAACTGTCCCATAATAAATATGAAAAAAGGCAACAGAATTCCCAGTCAATAAAGAGAGCACCAGCTGGCAAGGAATACACTTAAAGGGGCTGTCCAGGAGTAGAACAACATGGCTGCTTTCTTCTCAAAAAAGCGTCACACCCCTCCACAGGCAGTGTGTGGTATTACAACTTAACCCTATTTACTTCAATGAAGTTCAGCTGCAATACCAGAGCCCATGGACAGCTGTGGAGCTGGGACTGGATCTCGACATGAACTCCGCTCTTCTAATGCTGCTTCTCAGTACAACTGCAACGGTTAAAAGGAAGTCTCGTTCAACCTGGGCTTTGGTGGAGGTTTAGGGGGAGATGGTGAAGGTGAAGGTGTGGAAATATCGAACACTGCTGCGGACGGCTGAGAAGATGGTGATGGGGCAATGCAAAGAGGTGGAGGTTGCTGAGGGGCCGGTGAGGCTGGCCGTCTCACAGATGCGGCGCTCCGAGATGGCCTGGCTCTGTTGGCAGTCACATCTACGCTAGATCGACGGGACTCAGGCTGATGGGACTCTGTGAAACGGGCGAGCTCTTGACAGCGCTCCACAAAATTGCCACTGATATGGGGAGATGGTGGGTTGGAGGAGCCTTGGACATCCACTTTCAGCTGGTTGTTCTGAGCTTTATTGGGTCTTGTGTTGGAGCGAGGCAGCGTGTCTGACTTGTGCAATGAATGGAAGCTTCCTGATAAGTGTGGCTGTAAACTGCAGAGAGAAGCCCAAGCCTCAGAAGGGCGAGCACCAGCGGCCTGAGGGCGATGTGCGGAGGACACCATGAGCCGAGAGAATCGATCACGTGTGCTGTCACTTAGCTGAGACTGTAAGCTGCAGAAAAAACAACAAAGAGTTAAAAGGGCACTAATGATGTCACCAAAGGTTAAAGGGGTTGGGCCATTATAAGAACATCCCCTATTCACAGGTAACAGAGTCGGAAGTCCCAGATTCTGTGTGAATGAGGCAGTGGTCACTCACGTGCACCGACACTCCATTTAACTCCAAAAAACACAAGTTTGACCATCTCTGGCAGTCCCACAGAGATAGATGGATCAGACCACCTGCCTATTCACACATGGGACTCTGCACCCCCATTCTCGTGAAGCAGTTGGACCCCACCAATCACTTGTCCTGCGGATAGCTTATAATTTACAATGTGAAAGCAAGTTACTGTTACAGAATTACCCAAGACTAGATCACTATAATAGTAAAGCCAGCCCTCATAGTACAGCTAACTACCTGTGAAGATTGGAGAGAAGGAAGAGGCTGAGCAGCTTGGAGGACAGGTGCTGATCTGATCACATGAACCAAGGGGGGAACCAGTCAGAACCCCAAGATTCAGCATATAAAGCACCCGCAGGAAGAATTTATCCTCTGCTGGCAGAACATACCTGGATATTGATGCACGAGTATTGACAGGGTGAGAGAAGGAGGTGGCGGGGCTCATTTCAGGAGTACGAGTTAGAGCCAGGTCACACTGCTCCAGCTGTTCCAGCAGCTCCTCCTGAGTAAGACCACCCAGCTCTGTCATGAGGAGAAACCTCAGAGTTAAAAATGCACATCGGCTAACTAGACAGGGTAAAGCAATGCACGACTTATCACAAATACGAGGTGATAACTGAGAGGATCCTGCAGCTAGAAGGCACAGAATAGCCCCGGGCTCCTGGCAGCCATAAAGCCATTGTGCACAATTAGAAAGCAAACGTGAAATCTTAGGGTAAGCACACGGCAAAAGACAAAGAGGGGATGCCAATGCAGGAAATCCACGGCAAGATAAAGCAGGACGCTTATTTTTTTTTTTTCAACGTCCTGCTGCAATTTCAGGACGGAATTTGCCTCCAAATTTGCAGCAAATTCCTCCTTGTGAACTTAGCCTTATAAAGGTAATTACTTGTATATAGTCCAAGTACCATCTACCTTGATCTTCAGCAGTAGGTGCTCCCAAATTACAGAAGGGAACAATGTCCCTCTGATTCTGATCTCCCTCTTTACACGGGTGTGGACAGAGACTAAAGCATGCAGTACGTACAGCTACCAAGGCAACCTTATGTCGTCTGCAGAGGACACTAGATAGGTCCTAGAATCCTACACAGTGTGCAAAAGCGTCTCAGGACCTCAGCAACTGTACCAGCCAGTGTGCACCAGCACCTCTCCATGCCCAAAGTCAGACTGGGCAGGACATCAGAAATGTAGAGGCGTTTTACATAAAGTGTTCTTCTATGTCTTCCTGTCTACAATGAGAATGGAGGTTTATATTGGGAGATACACAAGTGAGAGTTCCATCATATAGCACTGCATTGGCATACAAGGGCATATGTTGTCCATGCTCAGTCAGGTTAGTGGGGGATCTATGGGGGGGGACGGTCACAGACTTGCATTAGAGTATACCGGTCGAGTCCCACAAAGGTCAGAACAGTCTCACCTCTACTTTCTCCCTTATTCACAACCTCCATAGCAGTAGTAAGATCCCACATCTGAAGGCAACCACTGGCATGTCCGGTGAAGAGGTAGCGCCGAGGACGGGATCCTATGCGGCTAGATCCTTCACACTCGTGAACGGTAAAGGAAGTGATAGGAGTCCCATCCACAGAACGCACCTCACAGATCCTATGGATAAATCATAGTTATTAGCCAAGGGAATAGGATCAGCGAGAACATACACAAAGAGCCACAAATGGGCAGAGAAATGGGCACCATTACAGTTACCTCTTGCCAGCAGAAGACAGACGGACATAGACAATGTTAGAATCTGGAACAACACGCTGAATGAAAACCTGCTGGTCATCTCGCTCTCCAAAGGGACCTGCAAGATCAAAGTGAACGGTGCGATTCTTCACAATCACTCTTCATGCAGCAGACTGAATCACTAAGAAGTTTAGTGATGCGGTTTTAGCTACAAGACATATTTACCAATATCATTCCCTGCACTGCAGCCTGCATGTCCATCAATATCTTCTAAGGAAAGGATCTTGAAAGATGCCAAAGGTGTGGATCCAGGCTGGGTGGAAATCATACCCCGGAAGCGCGTGACCGTCCACGTGCGCACATGGTTATTATCTGCACAAACTGAGTGGGAGACAAAAGTACCGAGGATTATGGCTGCAGAATCCATAGAGACGGAAAGATCCTTTATATCTTCAGACTGGAGGAGAATCTGCACTACAACCTGCAGACTATACAATAGCAGTAATACTGAAGCGTCTTCTATGGAAATATGCTAAGTACTAAAAAAAAAAGGCATTAAAAACCTTGTGAAGACTTTTTGGTTGTAGAATTTATTCCTTCTCCTCTGCTCTTTTAACAGCATTTAGTGATCTGCTTTACAGCACTCTCATGGCCACAGGCAGCAAAAGTCTGGAGCCGACTCATTGAGGTCTATCAATTTTCTAGACATGCTCAGTGCAGGGAGGGGAGGAGTTAAGCTGTGACATCATCTATTGTCAGTAGTGATGTAATGATGGGTCAGTGACATTATCTACAGTGGTGTTATCTTCTATTGTTATGCCATCTGACGTAAATAAGGTGACTGCTGTAAAGAAAATCCCTACAGAACTGGCAAATGACATTGTATTTGGCTTAGTGGCTGAAGTGACTATTGCAGGATACCTTATTTTTTTCTTAAAATTATAGATAGATAGTGACATAGAAAATTGGAAATCAAAAATATGTATAACATAAAAACTTGATTTAAAATACGCCATTTTCTGGTGGCACATTCCCTTTAAGAGATTAGTGTCGCATGGGAAAAAAAAAACCACAGTTACCTGATATGAGGTGTCGCTCTGACAACATGATTTTAGTGACTGGGCTACGGTGGACGGTGAAGGTCTGGAACAGTTGAGGTCCTGATCCAACAGTCTCTGGGTGTTGAACTATAACTCTGACAACTCCAGAACTTGTGCCATAAGCAATCTCAATCCAATTACCGCTGTCACCTGCGCAGGAGAGAAATGTGAGAACGCGCCAGAAAACCGAGCGCAAGGAAAAAAGAATACAATGACAAAAAGAGACTTACTTGTCTTGGGTGTAAGATAGACACTGAGGGCCGTGATGGCGTCCTCGGAGGGGTCCCGGTAAAGCTCTGTAACAAGAAGATCATTGTCCTTCATACGCAAAGGAAACTTCTGGACATCTGCGGGAAAACAAAAAGGCACAACATGAAAAAAAATCGCAAGAAGAACAAAGTGGAGAATACAAAGCAGAACCAAAGAGATTAATGTATAGTACTGTGAAAAAGTTTTAGGCAGGCATGAAACAAATGCTTTCAGAAATAGAAGGGTTAATAGTTTATTTTTGTCAAGTAACAAAATGAAGAGAATGAAGAAAAGAGAAATGTAAATCACCTCAATATTTGGTGTGACCTTTGCCCTTTGGAGGAGGAGTCCTGGAAGTGATGATCCGGCCCCCACAGATATAGCCCAGTCTGTCTGGGATGACATGAAGTGACAGACGGATTGGAGCAAGCAACATCCACAGAAGATCTGGGCTTAGTTCTCCAAGATGGCGGCGGGAACAACCTCCCTGCCCAGCTCTGCCAAAACTGTTTGCAAGTACCGAGAAGAAGGCAAAGGGCAAAGGTCACACCAAATATTTCATGGAATTTACATTTCTCTTTTCTTCATTCGCAAAAATAAACTATTAACCCTTCTAGTTCTGAAAGCATTCTTATTGCTCAGCATTTTTCCACGCCTGCTTATAACTTTTGCACAGTACTCGAGATACTGGATGTGATTATCTGCAACAAAAGTCAAACCTACCCATTCATCGCAGAGGTGCAAAATAAATCATAGGCAATTACCTACATAGTAGATGGAGCCATTGTTACACCCAAGCAGAAGGAAGGAGCCGGCAGTGTCGTAGCTGTTTATGGGGACCACATCCTGGATCTGGCACAGAATACAGAACATAAGTAGTGTCACAGCCTTATACTACAACACAAGAGGAATATATTTGGAGCACGTGAGACCCCATCAGGTGTCTGAAGACATTTTATATCATAACACGGCTAACTCCTTTTTATGACAGGAGTTGGCCTGAAGTTCAGCTGACACAAGTCTGGCTTCTTAATGGGAATCTGTGAGGCTCTTTGGGAACACTAAATTGCCAACATGCTGGTAAGTATCTGGGGTTAAGGGTTCCAAATCTCTGTGTCCTACCTCTGCTCCATGGCAAACAAAGGGCTGTGCTGAGGGTCTCCGGCATACGGGCATCGTGCACACTGGTGTGAAGGTCAGTACACCTCATGCACCCTCAGTGGACTCCTCTCACCAGACCTTGGGGATCTTCCACCTCTGACTGCTAAAGATAGAGGTGGCAGATGACAGTAGGACATAGAGTCAGGCACCCTAGACCACAGCTGCTTAATGCTGGCAGTTTAGGGTTCTCTTTAAGCTGCTATTACCAGTTGCATTTCACCAAGAAAGGTAGTGTATTATATGGCACACAAATAAATGGCCGTCCACACAACGTCTATGTCCACATGGCCTAACCCATGGAAAGGGATTGTCCTAGTGACGTAATCCTTGTATCAAACATACAACTAGCGAGTTTCTCAGACAATTGAGCTCTGTTACAGACAGATCTGCGGCTGTAGAGGTTATTGATAATGACGCAAATGTAGGATAATGGAATAAGTGAAGCATTTTCAGTCATAGTACAAACAGATGGTTGCATGTTCTTGTTAGACGAGAGACGCAGAAAGACTTCATCTTTACAATGGCATGTACGGACAGCTATATAACATGTCTGCACTTCCAGGTGGTGCTTCGAAAGACAAAGCTGTAAAACCACTTGTTTAGTCCTAGAAGTTACAAGCAGGACAATCCTGTAGCTGGGGAATGTCATGTTCTATGGCAGCTATACACGCGAAGACAAACAAAACCTAAGGCACCGATAAATGAAGATAAAGGTGCGTCCTATTAGTGGATAATCCCCTGATATACAACGCAGAAGTCTCACCTGCCAGTGTTTGGTCACTGCGTTCCACACTCCGATCTTGCCGGTGTGGCTGGTGGCTATTAGCTGATTGCCCACAAAAAACAAGGCTTCTACTGGGACCCCAAGACTAAAGACCCCTGGAACAGATATAATAAATGTAAGAATCTTCTCAGCTCTCCACAGTCCAGCCATATCTCAGGCTTGGCATTACCCACCTATTTCACTTCCTGAGCCGTCCCCAGTGATTGCCCACAAGATGATCTCACTGCAGGAGGCGACAGCGAGCATTTTATCATTGTCTCCCAGGGACCCTCCAATAGTCTTGGCATTAAGAGCCACCCGCTCAATCACCCAGTCCAGACAAGGGCTAGTGAAAATCAGCTGCCATCCAGACGTCTCTTTCATTCTGGAAAAGCAGAACAACGAACGAAGAAAAAAAATAAATAAATTATATTTTATTAGAGGGGGTTTCCAAGACTTGGATAGGTCATCAATATGTGATTGCCAGGGGCTGACACTCAGGACCCCTACAGATAAGCTAGTTGAAGAGGCCCCAGTGTTCGGATGAAAGCGCCATTTAGTCTAGTGGCTGTACTGGGGATTGCAGCTCAGCCTCATTCACTTGAATGGAACAGAGCTGCTGCTATACCATGTGACTGATGAACATGACATCATCGGTACAGGGAAAAGGTTGCAACGCTTGAGTGCCATGTGCTTTTGAACTGGCTGTACTGATCACATATTCTTTACCTATCCTAAGGATAGTCCTTCAATATGTGTCAGAAAATCCATTTAAAAAGCCTTAAGATCCTGGCGAATACGACCTCCGGTGTGTGCGAGGGGTAGTGTTTTATATGTCTGCTGGTTATGGCCTTTGGGTATTTTCAGACCAGGAAATATTTCCCAATGCATTTCTTTCATAACATATCAGAGTCTTAAAGGGGCTGTGCCATTCAGGACACTTATCCCCTATCCACAGGACAGGGTGGGGACAGAGTGTAAGTTATCCCAAAAAGACAACAGCGCACCAAATAATACCTGTAACAGACTATGAACTGAGCAAATGCCACCGCAATCCAATTATGATGTCCACAAATTATTCGAACCATGCCAGGGTCACCAGCCAGCCCTAAAATGAACCAAGTCATACATGGCTAAGAGCAATATCAAAAGCAAAAAAGCATACAGTATTTTCAGATCTACATTTACATTAAAGACAAAACAGAATGTCAGAGATGTCACCTAATAAGTATTGAAATCTGTACTATCCCCAGCGAGCAATGGAGACCATCCTTGTAATGTATATAAATGCCATCTCGTGTATACCATCCAGTGATTTGGTGTTCCTATGTTGTGTAGTCTGTACTATCCCCAGCAAGCAATGGAGACCATCCTTGTAATGTATATAAATGCCATCTCGTGTATACCATCCAGTGATTCGGTGTTCCCATGTTGTGTAGTCTGTACTATCCCCAGCATGATCTGATGGAGACCATCCATGCTGTGGTCCATATATTATGGGTGTACAGTTGAATGTTTGCTACAAATATGCCAAAATTATGCAACATACAATATGAAACAAACCTCCATTGCCATAACTCCTCTCGTCTAACAGGCGTCCAAGAATGCCAGCACCCCCCAAATTAGGGGGCATGGTGTTGCTCCTCCGAACAGGTGCGCGCTCATTCCCTGCACTCCTAGAGCTGACCTGCAGCCCGGACACGCTGTGCCGATTCCTCCTCTTGGCTGGGAAGACTGTAACACAAAATCCCTTGTTTAAAGTGGACGCCGCTGTATGGAACAGCACAGCCGATGAATGCAGCCTAAAGTAGGGCTTCACTGTCATAAAGTGTATGTGCCAAGGGGGAAGGTTAATAAACTTTTCTCTAATATACGTTGTAAAGGGAGAAAACGACTTCTGAGGCTTCCCCTTAGCAATGCGCTAAATGATGTACACTCAGTGAATATGGCTGCAGTTGTTGCTACCGCTCATATCCCTACCCTGTATGAAGAATGTATGTCATTTTTTTCCGTCTTCTAAACAAGGAATCCAGGCTTTTATTCACGGTCACTAATCACTACATTCTGTGAGGTCTGATCCTTAGGGTAAATTCACACGGAAAAAAATGAAGAGGAATTCCTCTTCATTTTCTACCAATGTATTCGGCCGCAGGGCATTGGCAATCTATCACAGCTTTCCGCCTCTGGGCGCAGATGAATGGGCCTGATCAGCAGGGAGTCTCGAGCCGTGGCGAGATTGAGCAGGACACATTTTTTCAGCATCCTAGTGCGATCTCTGCCTCCCATTGGAAACAATGGTAGGCAGAGTCTGCTGCGGAAATGAAGGCGGAATCCACCCCCAATCTATGAAAATTCCTCTGTGTGAACATTCCCTTATCTCCCCATGCCTGCTGGGACATGCTGATGCCGTTAACTTTTAGAGCTCACACAACAGGTCACTATGGATGACAGATAACACTGCACAGCCTCTGTCTCAAGTCTACGTCAGACATGGAAGTGTGGGGTATACAAAGTCTAACTGTATAAAACAAGGGCCAATGTGAAGACAGCAAATAATCCTAAGAGATCATCTACCTGGTGGGGGGAGGTATCCATTGAATAGTACGCTCCCACATGAGGAGCGTTCCAACTCTTCACACAGCTGTAGACGTCTCACTTAGAAAAGAACAAAGTATACAATTAGTTAAAGGGATTCTATCATTGGGGAAACGTGTTTTTAACTGAAGCAGTGTTGGAATAGCCTTTATTCTACTCTTACCTTTACTTTTCTTCTCCTCGCCGCCGTTTGTCCAAAAAAAACATTTTATTCTCATATGTAAATTATGCTCAGGGAGCACCGGGGACGTTCCCCCAGTGCTCCGAGCACCCCCGCGTCATTGCCGCAACTCGCCTCCAGAGCTGCTTATTCACGCCCCCTGCATCTTCTTCTGTTCATCTGGCCTCTGCTTTCTCCATCGGCCATTTTTCTGGAGTACACTGATGTAAGAAACTAAACAAAAATGGCCACTGGAGCATGCTCAGTCGGCTCTGCCTGAACTTAAAGTGGCCATTTTTGTCTAGTTTCTTACACCAGTGTACTCCAGAAATATGGCCGACGGAGCAAGAAGCAGATGCGAGATGAACAGAAGAAGATGTGGGGCGCGTGAAAAAGAAGCGCTGGAGGTGGGTTGCGGCAATGACACGGAGTGCTCGGAGCACAGGGGGAATTTTTTTTGGACAAATGGCGGCGAGGAGAACAAAAGTAAAGGTAGGAGTAGAATAGCCTATATAAAGGCTATTCCAACATTGCTTCAGTTAAAAACATGTTTCCCCAATGATAGACACCCTTTAATAGGCTTCTAGTGTAGACAGACCACCAAGGGGCTAAAAATCATGTTACCTAATGGGGTGATCCCATAAAACTCTGCTTCATGTAGTAGAAGGGAACTGTTCACACCTCTGGAAGACACCAAAATACACTAAATAAGTAAAATGCACATAAAAGTATATAATATATATTGTACGAACGAGGTGATTAGAAAAGGAGACTCATTATCGACTGACCTGGTATCTAGCTCTTTGGTACGTAAGAAATTCAGTATTGGGGCAAACACCGTGGGATCTCTGTCAATAAATATCTGTAAAAAAAAAAAAAAAAAAAAAAAAAAAAAAAACCTCACAAAATGATGAACTGCTGCGCAACGCTAAATAAATAAAAGAAAAAAAAAAAAAACAGTCACATATTTCAATCCAGCGACAAGGTTACAGGGTTGTGTATCTGGTCGCAGCAATGTCTGCCATAACAGAGACGCGACTGTCATTTGTCACAGATGTCACATGGCATCTACAATGACATCATCACTACTGCCAGGGATCGGCTGCACACGTCAAACATAGCAGCTGTAACAAACACTGATGAGGCAGACAAGAAATTTTAGGGAATCTGAAAGATGAGCATTGTCTATTTGTTAATGTGAGGATTGTAAAGGCCGTTCCCAGGTGTAGAACGTGCAGGATTTCCGCAGGAACTCACCGCCCCAGTTTCATCCTTTAGGGAGGAGATACGGCCACTGAGAAGGCTGAAGGAAAAGACAAGAAAACAATATCAATGTGGCAAAGCAGACAAGGCCTTTCTTCCTATATGAATGATAATGAGTGCCCAGAATAATGATAGGACAGAAGAAAATGTAGTTTAGAGGACTTTTCCACTTACACATTGCACATCAATTAGACAGATGAGGCCACACATGGGAGACCTCAGAAGCATAAACTACATCTGCTCTGGAGACCCCGACCGCCTGAAAACCAGAAAACTGATGGAGAGGGCTTGATAAATCTGCGGGGGCTGTCAGAGTTGCTGCAAGCTGGCCCTCGTGCGCTAATGTAGACACTAGAAGCCTACTAACTGAATCTGATAGGACTAGGCTTATATAAGAAATATATTGAAAAATGTATATACCTGGAAAAAAAGGAGTCAGAAACCCACGTCAAGGTCTGTCTAGAAGTGCTGAACCTGTGGAGAATAACAAAATCTCATTATAGTCCGAACACTCGGTCAGTGACCGCCATCTCCTTGCAGAGAACAGCAGGTAACACTGGGGGAATCAGAGGCATCAATCGAGCCTGCAGGGGCCGCCGCTAAGATCGCACTAATCTGATTATGGGGTTATTAGAGGAGTTTTGGGGATTTAGATATCGATGATCAATCCTTACTTGAATAAGCAGCAGTAACCTGGTGTGGCCACTATATAGTGAATGGCGCTGTGTGCTCCAGCTCTGTACCCTGCGCTACTCCTGGCACTGCAGTTACTGCCCTGAGCTGATCCCTGGGGGTGCTGGATGTCAGACCCCACCCATCTGATACTGAAGACCTATAGGATATGCCAGCAATATCTAAATACTGGAAACCCCCTCTAAAACACGTCACATTACTGCAGCAATCCATGGATATGGTCTGATAGGCCTCCGTAGCCCCTTTATATCAGTTTAGGATGGTGAAACCAATGTCCAGTTCCCTTTAATTTCCAGGGGTATACCCTAAGGCAGTGCCTGTGAGAAGAGGGGCGTAGAGGAGTGGGTGTGCCATTATTTGGGTGGAAAAGGTGTTTTTAAATACATTAAACATAAATGGCGGCTCAATACAACATCCTGAGACAAATCTCTCCACCTAAATGTATTTACGGAAAAAAATCTGAACAACAATAGCGGGATCGCTGCCCAGTGACTCTGTGCAAACCTACTTGTGAGCTGGGCGATCACTGTAAGTACGGACACTGCCCGCCCCTTTAAGAACACCGCTCCTGAGACACGCCTGGCAGAGCTGAATGCACTTGTTATGGGGGCTGCCCGCTTTAGATAACCTATTATTAGTCCTGGCCAGAGGGGAGAGAAATTATTAAGAGCATTAGTAGAGATCCTGTGACCAGGTGGCGTGTAATACTTCATTTCACCTGTGGGGACGCTGTAAGGAAACTGAACTCATAAGTTGTCTCATAGACTAAAGAAGGTCTAACAAGAGAGGATTGTCCAAAGCAGAGATCCCCTTTACAGAAAAAAGGCGATATCATTGGCATATGGAAAAGGCTGCAGTGCTAGCGAGCGTCTTCAAGCAGCGGGTGTGTGGGGGTCCCAGGAGACGGATCACATGACCTGTCCTAAGGACAAGTCATCAATATGTAAGATAAAGAAAACCCCTTTAAGGTTTACGCAGCATAATATTGTCCAGAAAGAAGTTTTCCCAGATTTTACCTGGACGTCTGTGTATGATCGGCGCGGTCTGGTTATGGGGTCTCTACACATACTGGAATTTGTGCCAGGGTTCAGTCTGTTGTAAAGTCAGCAAGTCTTAGGGTACGGTCACACATAGGAGTCTGTCACGGAATTGGGGGCGCACTCTGCCCCTGAATCTGCCTCTCAGGGAGGCAAAAATCATCGCCCCGCTCAATCAGCAACCGGCGGAAAACGAGGAGGAAATTCTCTTCATTGTGAACCCTCAGGCCTAAAGCGTATGAAAGCCGGCCATGAAAGTCTATGGAAGTATTCGCACGCCTTATCCGCACGCCTATTCCTATCCGCACCCTTTATCCACATACCTATCCCTATCCGCGCGCCCATTTCCTTATTCACAGAGCAAGTTTGATTTTTTTTAATGTGCAAAAAGGTCTGTAAAGAAATACCAGACAAGTGCATAAACCACTGAGTATATTATTGTCTCTCCAGGTCATGTGAATTAGGGCCGAGGCCTCTCACACCCGACAGCGACGCTTTTGATGGATCTGACATTAGTGTCCACTTTTAGCAGCCGTTTTGCTTCCGTTCTGCTCCGGCTTTGATGGCCGAGGGTCGTCGGTTTTGCATCAGTTTTTATCAGTGAAGACAATGGGTGAATTTCATTGGACTTTCTTTTGTAACCCAAATCACTGACCCGCTCGTAATGGACGTAAAACAGATGCCGGCAGATCTTACATCGGTTAAAAAACGGATCTACTGATCTCTATTGGGTCCATGAAACTGGACAGAGATAGTGAAGATCAAAAAACAAAAACGGATCATCAAAAAACTGACATGTGAATGGACGCAGAGAACTGAACGTGCTGCCAAAATGTCCGTCACAGGGGTCCGCTATTCAGCACCACCTGCACGAGGCCTCAGAGAGTTGACATGGCAGGTTCTGCAGCCCTCAGTAGAAGGATTTCCTACCCCCATACACTTCCATGGGAGGATTGGGTGGAATCCACCAGAAGATCGGGCAGAGCGCCTCTTTATTCTGCTAGCGGAGGATAAATCATAGTAAGGTTACGTTGTGAGGTCTACTTGGGGCAGTGAGTGATGATATTAGGACTGGCGTATCGTGCGCCAGTCTTTAGAAAGGCCCCGACTGGTGCATGGACCGAGAGATTTATAAAGGGGCTCTGCACATCATAAATCAGCCGCACATCCCCGAATGGAGATCTAGGTCAGTCAGGATCTAGTATAGATTTCCATTACACCAAGTCTGACATGACTTATATTAACTATGTCAGGCTGAGGCGCCCCCTCCCTGACTGGCCCCGCCCAGCTGACACTGGCCCCGCCCAGCTGACACTGGCCCCACTCAAGGCACTACAAAGGACAGAAACCTTCCGTAGAGGGTCTGATAAACCTCCCCAGAGTTTGTACAGTGCTGCGGTATAGGTTGGTGCTATATAAGAGAAGGAGGAGGTGGATTTGCCTGTGGCAGACTGCGCGGTGTGAACTTGCTCTTATCTGGGGTTTTGCAGCAGAAATCTACAGCAAAACCCGCACATAAGACTTGTAGATTTGGCGCTGCAGATTGGGCCACAGCGTAAAATTGTGTCACGTATAAACATATTCTTATTGCACGTAAAAACCGCAACTATGGCCGCACTCCGACTCACCAGCATCTTGCGGCCTGACAGCCGAGACCCAACTTTGCTGGATTTCACAGTCATCCGCGGTGTCACATTAAGGTTGCACAGAACAAAAAAAAAAAAAAAAAAAAAAATCACTTTTATGACTTTTATCTGCAACACAATTGTGTATGGGCGTAAAACGCGGACACGTCACAACATGGCGGGCGGTCACGTAACACAGCAGTGACTAAAGGAGGGGGGGAGATATCCATTGACTTATATGAGAAGAGCAGAAAAACCGCATCATGTGACCAGTCCAAGCCGCCGGACATAAGCGGTAGCGGCACCGGTGACGTGACCTCAGGGCACACCCCATTATTACCTCACACACTCACCTCTTCCCCCCTACATTGAGGTGTATGACATCCCCGCTGCGGCCTCCGGGCGCCGCCATGTCTCCTCTCTCACCGCCCCTCACAGTCACCGCCGCCATACTTCCGGCAACAGCGGACGGCGCCGGCACTCAGTAAGGGGAGCGCTGATTGGCTGCAGCTCCTGTCAGTCACCGCGATGTCCCGCCCTATCATATATTAGCCGGGATGAGGGCGGAGCCATACCGGCACGTATTCGGTGCTGCGCTTTGTGAGGCGGTACCGCGATGACATGTACATACCATGTGGGGGTCGCCTGTACATTTAGGAAGTTTATTATTTCAAGATACTTTGGTGCAGCTTTTATGTTATATTTGTTGTAGTTCATACCCTAAAGAAATGCAGAATAAAGAAATCTAGAAGCATGCTGGTAAGGCTCTATTCACACCATACTGTCAAACATACCCATTTATCATAGCTGTTTAGGGTATATATTTCATATATTACATATGGTGGATGAGGCGTATATTCGGTATCGCCAGGCTACATTCACGTCTGTTGGAGACCCTGTCACGGAAACCGCCAAAAATCAGAGAAGAAAGTCCAGCACGGAGGGTTCTTCTCTCATTATAGTCTAATATGGCATCTGTGGGTAACCGCCGTTTTAGTGGTCCGACTCTCCGTCATTCGGGTCCCCCGGTGGAGACTCCGGTCACATGACCATACGGTGTCGCGCTTCACCAATGTACGTGAATGGAGACTCGCTGTGACCCTGAGGGAGCCGCAAATGTAACGTCCAGTGACAAAATATCAGGAGATCAATCTCTTTGTGACTAGAAGATGAGGCTGAGCGATTACATAGAATGGCGATATACAAGACTTCTCCCGAGTTGCACCACTTCTCTGGAATGCTCTATCCCGGACTATTAGATCAACCCCCAATTTCCACAGCTTCAAGCGCAAACTGAAGACACATCTTATCAGACAGGCCGATCACAACTCCTAATGTAAACCCTTCCGTAGTTAGAATCCCTAAAATGTCCCCTCTGTTCACGCTCCCGCATTACCTCACAGGATATGAGGCCGTATCAGACTAACTTTATATGTCTGCACTTTACAAGACACGACTGGTGACGGCTCCTACAGCTTTATATATGTGTAATGACAGTAACCTCTATTACACAATTGTCTGACCATTGTATAAGCAATGCTACCTCCGATGCCGCCCCCTCTACCTCATAGATTGTAAGCTCTTGTGTCATCTCCTCTACCTCATAGATTGTAAGCTCTTGTGTCACCTCCTCTACCTCATAGATTGTAAGCTCTTGTGTCACCTCTACCTCATAGATTGTAAGCTCTTGTGTCACCTCCTCTACCTCATAGATTGTAAGCTCTTGTGTCACCTCCTCTACCTCATAGATTGTAAGCTCTTGTGTCACCCCCTCTACCTCATAGATTGTAAGCTCTTGTGTCACCTCTACCTCATAGATTGTAAGCTCTTGTGTCACCTCCTCTACCTCATAGATTGTAAGCTCTTGTGTCACCTCCTCTACCTCAGATTGTAAGCTCTTGTGTCACCTCCTCTACCTCATAGATTGTAAGCTCTTGTGTCACCCCCTCTACCTCATAGATTGTAAGCTCTTGTGTCACCTCCTCTACCTCATAGATTGTAAGCTCTTGTGTCACCTCCTCTACCTCATAGATTGTAAGCTCTTGTGTCACCTCCTCTACCTCATAGATTGTAAGCTCTTATGTCACCTCCTCTACCTCATAGATTGTAAGCTCTTGTGTCACCCCCTCTACCTCATAGATTGTAAGCTCTTGTGTCACCCCCTCTACCTCATAGATTGTAAGCTCTTGCGAGCAGGGCCCTCAGTCCCAGTGTGTGAATTGACTATTTCTTTGTAATGTCTCTTTTTTGTCACTACTTGAACCCTATTAGTTGTGCAGCGCTGCAGAATATGTTGGCGCTATAGAAAAAAAATGTATTATTATTATTATTTAGGTCACGCCCCTCTTAAACCACATCCCCTTTAAACTTTGAGTATGTTTTAGTCTAACTGAACTGCTCTGATACTCTGCAGTCTCTTATACTCTGTAGTCTCTGCTCTTATACTCTGTAGTCTCTGCTCTTATACTCTGCAGTCTCTGCTCTTATACTCTGCAGTTTCTTATACTCTGCAGTCTCTGCTCTTATACACTGCAGTCTCTTATACTCTGCAGTCTCTGCTCTCATACTCTGCAGTCTTATACTCTAGTCTGCTATACTCTGTAGTCTCTGCTCTTATACTCTGCAGTCTCTTATACTCTGCAGTCTCTGCTCTTATACTCTGTAGTCTCTTATACTCTGCAGTCTCTTATACTCTGCAGTCTCTGCTCTTATACTCTGCAGTCTCTTATACTCTGCAGTCTCTGCTCTTATACTCTGCAGTCTCTTATACTCTGCAGTCTCTGCTCTTATACTCTGTAGTCTCTTATAATAATAATAATAATAGTCCTTTAATAGTCCCACAATGGGGAAATTCAGTGTGTTACAGCAGCAAAGATAAGCAGATACAAATACAAATACAACATGTACAGGAATATTCCAAGGTGAGAGGCATTACATTGATAGCAGACAGACAGATAGGGCGTAGCAGGGGGGGGGGGGGGATTTAACAGGCAGAGAGATATTTTCAGTTCTCTGTGTGTAATGATCTCCGCTTAGGTCGGTGTTGGTTGTACAGCCTAACCGCGGTGGGGAGGAAAGACTTCCGATAGCGCTCCTTCTCACACCTAGGGTGGAGCAGTCGGTCACTGACAGTACTGCTCAGCGCGATCACAGTCTTATGCATGGGATGGGACTTCTTCTTCTGCATGGAGCTCACCACAGACAGTATCCTTCTGTCACCCACCACCTGCACTGGGTCCAGTGGGCTCCCCAGGACAGAGCTGGCCCTTCTAATCAGCTTGTCAAGTTTATTTCTGTCCCTGGTTGATATACTGCTCCCCCAGCAGGCCACTCCAAAGAAGATGGCTGATGCCACTACCGAGTTGAAGAAAGTTCTAAGAAGTGCCCCCCGGATTCCAAAGGCTCTCAGTTTCCTAAGCAGGTAGAGCCTGCTGTGGCCCTTCCTGTACAGGGCCTCCATATGATCTGCCCAGTCCAGCTTATTATTAAGGAGCAAACCCAGGTACTTATAGGTGTTCACAATCTCGATGCCCGTCCCCAGGATGTCCACTGGTTTAGGAGGGCTTCTGCCTTTGCGGAAGTCCACCACCATCTCCTTGGTCTTCCCCGCGTTAATCTTCAGGTGGTTCCGGTGGCACCAGTCCACAAAATCCCGGTTCAGTTCTCTGTACTCCCTGTCATCATCATCTGTGATGAGACCCACTATTGCAGAGTCGTCAGAATACTTCTGTAGGTAGCAGCTGGATGAGTTGCACCTAAAATCTGCAGTGTACAGTGTGAAGAGGAAAGGGGCGAGAACCGTACCCTGAGGTGCCCCCGTATTACAGATCACTGTACCTGACACACAGTCTCGGGCTCTCACGTATTGAGGTCGATTTGTGAGGTAGTCTAGGATCCAGTTGGAGAGGTGGTGGTCCACTCCAGCAAGGCCCAGCTTGTCCCTCAATAACCTGGGCTGTATGGTGTTAAAAGCACTGGAGAAATCAAAGAACATTATTCTCACTGTGTTCCCTGGTTTCTCCAGGTGAGACAGAGCCCTGTGCAGAAGATGGATGATGGCATCATCTACCCCAATGCCCGGCCGATAAGCAAACTGGAGTGGGTCCATAGCGGGGCTCACTAGAGGGCGGAGATGTGTGAGAACCAATCTCTCCAAGATCTTCATCAGGTGGGATGTCAGTGCTACAGGTCTGTAGTCGTTGAGGTCCATAGGGTGAGGTTTCTTTGGAACTGGTACCACACAAGAAGATTTCCATAATTCAGGGACTATTTCCTGCCTCAGGCTCATATTATACATATATGTAATTATACCACACAGCTGGTCCCCACAAGTCTTAATTAGCCTTGCACTGATGTCATCTGGCCCTCCGGCTTTCCTCGCCTTGATCTTTTTCATCTCCTTCCTCACCTGGGCCCGTGTGAAGGTCAGACTGTGGCCAGATAAAGATGGATTTCTGGATTTACTGGTCTGTTGGGAAGTGGCCGCATGGGGAGAAGTCATTGTGGTGGGGGGAGCTGAAGGACATGCTGGGGTGGGAGGAGCTGGTGTGTGATCAAATCTGTTGAAGAATAGGTTTAGTTCATTAAGCCAGTTAACATCTGCCTCAATCTGGCAGACAGACTGTTTATGACCCGAAATTGACTTAAGCCCCTCCCAGACCCCCCCTTATGTCTTTTCTTTCCATTATACTCTGCAGTCTCTGCTCTTATACTCTGCAGTCTCTTATACTCTGCAGTCTCTTATACTCTGCAGTCTCTGCTCTTATTCTCTGCAGTCTCGTATACTCTGCAGTCTCTGCTCTTATACTCTGTAGTCTCTTATACTCTGCAGTCTCTTATACTCTGTAGTCTCTGCTCTTATACTCTGCAGTCTCTTATACTCTGCAGTCTCTTATTCTCTGCAGTATCTTCTCTTATACTCTGTAGTCTCTTATACTCTGCAGTCTCTGCTCTTATACTCTGCAGTCTCTTATACTCTGCAGTCTCTGCTCTTATTCTCTGCAGTCTCTTATACTCTGCAGTCTCTCATACTCTGCAGTCTCTGCTCTTATACTCTGCAGTCTCTTATACTCTGCAGTCTCTTATTCTCTGCAGTATCTTCTCTTATACTCTGCAGTCTCTTATACTCTGTAGTCTCTGCTCTTATACTCTGCAGTCTCTGCTCTTATACTCTGCAGTCTCTTATTCTCTGCAGTATCTTCTCTTATACTCTGCAGTCACTTATACTCTGTAGTCTCTGCACTTATACTCTGCAGTCTCTTATACTCTGCAGTCTCTGCTCTTATACTCTGCAGTCTCTTATACTCTGCAGTCTCTGCTCTTATACTCTGCAGTCTCTTATACTCTGCAGTCTCTGCTCTTATTCTCTGCAGTCTCTTATACTATGCAGTCTCTGCTCTTATACTCTGCACTCTCTGCTCTTATACTCTGCAGTCTCTTATTCTCTGCAGTCGTCTCTGTTTAGTCCGTGTATGCAGTGAATGTACAGTATATATATATACACCGTATACAGGACATGTGACTTGTATCTGATCTTTTCCAGGTGCGGCCTCGGATACAGTACACAGTATATAGTATATACCAGTAGATGTGCAGACGCGGCTGTAGAAGGGGAGCTCCGCTGACTGTAAGAGCTGCCATATCAGATTATACACCAGATCTCACCCATCTGCACTACTAATGTCTGGATTAACCTCTCAAGGGGTGAAAGTCGGGGGAAACCGAAAATTATTCCAAAAGGAAAAAAATAACCGCTGTGTGTGTGAATCCAGCCCAAGGCCGAGGCCCCATGTGGAGGAAATTGCGAGGAAAAAAACGCAGCATTTTACAGCCGCTGCATAGCGAATCCCATCCACACATTGCAGGAAGACACGCATAGCAGATTGGAAGTCGCAGGATGTCAGTTATATCTACGGAAACGCCGGCGCTTTCCCTATGGGTAGAATGGAAGCAGAAAGTCCGCAGAGGAAACCTCTGAGAAAAGCGCTGCGGGGAAAACCGCGATTGGTTGCCGCCGCCTATATTTTCATGGTCTGTTACAACCGACTTATAATGGCCATGTGAATAACCCCCAGTCACTGACATTGAGTTTAATGCTGCCGTGTCATGTCCAAAAACGGATGTCACACGGCTATTAAAGAGGACCTGTCATGTCCTCATCAATGTGCGGTTTTATATACCGCTAGAAAGCCGACAGTGCACCGATACCTCCCCACTGCCAGAAGGCCGTTCCTCAAAGCTCAGGGCTATGGACGGGTACAGTCAGGGGGCGTTCCTCAAAGCTCAGGGCTATGGACGAGTACAGTCAGGGGGGCGTTCCTCACAGCTCAGGGCTATGGACGGGTACAGTCAGGGGGGCGTTCCTCACAGCTCAGGGCTATGGACGAGTACAGTCAGGGGGGCGTTCCTCACAGCTCAGGGCTATGGACGAGTACAGTCAGGGGGGCGTTCCTCACAGCTCAGGGCTATGGACGAGTACAGTCAGGGGGGCGTTCCTCACAGCTCAGGGCTATGGACGAGTACAGTCAGGGGGGCGTTCCTCACAGCTCAGGGCTATGGACGAGTACAGTCAGGGGGGCGTTCCTCACAGCTCAGGGCTATGGACCAGTACAGTCAGGGGGGCGTTCCTCACAGCTCAGGGCTATAGACGAGTACAGTCAGGGGGGCGTTCCTCACAGCTCAGGGCTATGGACGAGTACAGTCAGGTGGGCGTTCCTCACAGCTCAGGGCTATGGACGAGTACAGTCAGTGGGGCTTTCCTCACAGCTCAGGGCTATGGACGAGTACAGTCAATGGGGCTTTCCTCACAGCTCAGGGCTATGGACGAGTACAGTCAGGGGGGCGTTCCTCACAGCTCAGTGCTATGGACGAGTACAGTCAGGGGGGCGTTCCTCACCATTCAGCAATGACGCTGAGCTATAAGGAACGCCCTTCTGACCATGGGGAGAAATCGGTGCCGAAACTAACGGCACCGATATCTCCAGCCCCAGGGCACATAATGGGACTCACTGAATTCAGCGCACTGTCAGCTTTCTAGCGGTATATAAAACCGCACATTGATGAGGACATGAAAGGTTCTCCTTAATGACTATGGTGTGAACGTAACCTTAGACTACACTCACATGAACACTGACAAAACGGCTGCGAAAAAAAAGAAGAACATTTTTTTCACTGGCCTGTTTAGCCTCCTTTTCCGCAGATCTTTCATTGGTTTGAGTGTATTGAGGGATCCATGAAAACGGACAATAATAGGACATGTGAATAGAGACATTGGCATTAAGGGGGTTATTTATCATTTGCCTAATTTTTTTTTTTTTCCATGTGCTTAAGTGTCTTATCTGCGCAGCTAATTTATGCTCCGTTCACACTAGCGTTGGGGTTTCTGCTCTTCAGGTCCCAATAAACGCAAACCCTATCAGCTTAAAAAGCAGTTACCTAAGAAACCTATAGACTATAATGGGGTCTGCTGGGTTTCCACCAAAACTGTCACATCTGTCTGATTTTTACGTTACTCATGGACTGGAGTGAAGTTGTAAATGTTACTCCACATAAACCATGGCCACGTCCCCGACAAAAAGGCAAAGTGATGAGCCTGGTGTACAAGCCCCCAAAATAGGCCCCAACACATGATAAATCTCACACACCGCAGATTGGCCATCACACTGCTGTTTATGGTGTTCATGTGAATAAGGTCTTATCTCTAATACCAGATACAGTCCATGCACATGAGGGGCACTCTGTCTGAAAGTGTAACATGCCTCTTCTCCCCAATCCTGAGTAACCCTTTAAAGCTGCGCTTTTTACAGTCGTGACTCCCATGGGTGGAGAAAGCCCCGTCCCGGTGTGGTGTCCAATAATCGGGCGATTCTGCAGGATAAACAGAAGTATTTACACATACAGTATTTGCCTGTATAATCGAGTGATCGTTGGGTGTTGTCCACATGCACCTGCTGCAGTGTTAGGTTGTATTCTTACGTTGCAGCCGTCTGTGCATGCATTGTTATACGGTATAATTGTGCAATCATTGGGTGTTGTCCACATGCACCTGCTGCAATGTTAGGTTGTATTCTTACGTTGCAGCCGTCTGTGCATGCATTGTTATACTGTATAATCGAGTGATCGTTGGGTGTTGTCCACATGCACCTGCTGCAGTGTTAGGTTGTATTCTTACGTTGCGGCCGCCTGTGCATGCATTGTTATACGGTATAATTGTGCGATCGTTGGGTGTTGTCCACATGCACCTGCTGCAATGTTAGGTTGTATTCTTACGTTGCGGCCGCCTGTGCATGCATTGTTATACAGTATAATTGTGCAATCGTTGGGTGTTGTCCACATGCACCTGCTGCAATGTTAGGTTGTATTCTTACGTTGCGGCCGCCTGTGCATGCATTGTTATACAGTATAATTGTGCAATCGTTGGGTGTTGTCCACATGCGCCTGCTGCAATGTTAGGTTGTATTCTTACGTTGCGGCCGCCTGTGCATGCATTGTTATACGGTATAATTGTGCGATCGTTGGGTGTTGTCCACATGCACCTGCTGCAATGTTAGGTTGTATTCTTATGTTGCAGCCGTCTGTGCATGCATTGTTATACTGTATAATCGAGTGATCGTTGGGTGTTGTCCACATGCGCCTGCTGCAGTGTTAGGTTGTATTGTTACGTTGCGGCCGCCTGTGCATGCATTGTTATACTGTATAATCGAGTGATCGTTGGGTGTTGTCCACATGCACCTGCTGCAATGTTAGGTTGTATTCTTACGTTGCAGCCGCCTGTGCATGCATTGTTATACGGTATAATCGAGTGATCGTTGGGTTTTGTCCACATGCACCTGCTGCAATGTTAGGTTGTATTCTTACGTTGCGGCCGCCTGTGCATGCATTGTTATACTGTATAATCGAGTGATCGTTGGGTGTTGTCCACATGCACCTGCTGCAATGTTAGGTTGTATTCTTACGTTGCAGCCGCCTGTGCATGCATTGTTATACGGTATAATCGAGTGATCGTTGGGTTTTGTCCACATGCACCTGCTGCAATGTTAGGTTGTATTCTTACGTTGCGGCCGCCTGTGCATGCATTGTTATACAGTATAATTGTGCAATCGTTGGGTGTTGTCCACATGCGCCTGCTGCAGTGTTAGGTTGTATTGTTACGTTGCGGCCGCCTGTGCATGCATTGTTATACGGTATAATCGATTGATCGTTGGGTGTTGTCCACATGCGCCTGCTGCAGTGTTAGGTTGTATTCTTACGTTGCAGCCGCCTGTGCATGCATTTTTATACGGTATAATCGAGTGATCGTTGGGTGTTGTCCACATGCGCCTGCTGCAGTGTTAGGTTGTATTCTTACGTTGCAGCCGCCTGTGCTTGCATTGTTATACGGTATAATCGTGCGATCGTTGGCAGCCGCATACAGGCTGGGTTTTAGCGGCATACGATGACTGCTACGTTGCAATGCACCTTTAAGAAACCTAGGTATAAGAATATGTGCTAGAATATACGAATATGTGGAGGATCTCGGGGGCATTTACATCCTGAATATTTTAGTAACACACTCAGTTTGACAATATCATCTTTCCACAGCTGACACTTTATAGCCATATGTTACTTTGTATTATTATTATTTTTATTATTATTCTGTCTATTGCCTGCAGCACCAACCTCCATATTCACAGTCACAGTAGTTTCCAGCCCTCCAATGCTGCAAAGGGTTAAATGACAACAATTCTAAACATGACATGTAAAAGCATTGCCTGCAGCAGGGAGGACGTGTCCTGTAGTTGGGATAGGGGTAAGAAGGGGAGGGGGTAGAAGATCCTAAGTGTCCACCCAATCTGAAGCACCTGGGTGTCTTGTTACTGCTTCCCTGCTGGTCATGAGTCCTGTACACAGTCACTAAGAAGGCGCTCCCTGTATACAGCCGCCTCCTCCAGGTAAGTACGCTGCTTTGCTTACTAGTACAAGGGCTGGATTTGCTTTGTCCAGTTTATAAGTGTGCGCTTATGTCTGTGTTCAGACTGGTAGTGGTGCAGTATTATGTTATACTATTAGTCCACAATGGGGTGACTGTCCTGAAAATATATATATCTACTATGTGATGTAAGCTCTTCATGTTTTCTGAACTGGGGTCTTTTTGCATTCGTAAGATGCCGGAGGTTGATGGTGGCAGAACTTGTGATGTTTTGTAATGTGATCTCCTGCAGGGTTACAACACAAGCTCACACCTGATATGTTCACTGTGATTGTAGTAATGCACGATATGGCATAGGTCAAAGGAATCAGATGGAGACCACAGAAGGGTCATTTTTGTCCCCATCAGGCCATTATATACATCAGGTGACCTTAGTTTTGTAGACTGCTATGGGTGATGGATTCACGGAAAATACACCTGGTTATACAGTGTCCATTTTATCAGTAATAACCCAGAAACTGGATCATTTGTGTGAAAGCCACATCTGAGTGATCGTATACTACGTGGGTGACCCTTTATGTTATTGGTAAAACTATTTTGTTTCATGGGGGGAACCTACAAGTTGTTCTTTATTCCCCAAAGGACAAACCAGTCTGACCCCCTGAGCTCACCACATAAATCAAGCCGGCACCGCAGGCGGTCACACGACATTGACTACTCGGACATCACTTATTTCATTGCCTTGAAAAGCGCAGTCACGTTTACAAATAACACTGACGTGAGGGATCACAGTCCAGACCCCATAACCATCAATAAGGGTCTGTTCACATCTACATCCTTTTCTGCAGTGGATTTTGGCACAAATCTGTGGCGAAATCCGTAATAAATTAGTGGCAAATCTGCGTGGATTACATCCAGGTTTATTACATTTTGCTGTTGATTTTCTGTGATATTCAATTTACGCCTCAAATGGGTGAAATCCACGGCAGAAATCTGCACAACGCTTTTTGCTAAGGACACGTAAAAGTGTTTGCTGAGGGTTTTCTGCACCAAAATCTGCGATCAGTCTGCATAGGAAATTCTTCGGATACAGATTTCCTCTCAAACTTCACCCCTGTCTCTGTCCAAAGAACTGACGTGCTGGAGACTTAAAAATCTGCACCATATGTGAATTTCTGGAAAAACAAAAAAAAAAACCCCAACTGTACCTTGTACACAAGATTCAGGAAATCCCATTGATTTAAATGTTACTGGGTTAGGCAAAGTTTTGCACAGACCAGAACGAAGGTTCGGAGATCCTGGTGTGAGCCAAGAGTTAGGCCGAGGCCCCGCATTGCAGAAAGCCAGGAATGCCTATAAAAGGAATGAGAAATCTCTAGAAGCTTCTTAGACTTCTCCCTTCTGCTCAATGCACTCCTGGCTTTGGCTCAAAAAAAATGCAGCAAAACTTGCAACAAAAAACCCCCTGCGTTTCCACAACATGGGGCCTCAGCCTAAAGCCCCTGCAGATGACCGTGGGCGAGATCCGTGCGCTGCCCCTGTTTTTCCTGGATTGCACACTGACCCATTCATTTCTATGGGTACATGCACACAACCAGTGTGCGAGCCGTGAGTCTGCACCGCAAAATATAGAACATGTCCTATTCTGTCCAGCGTTTGTGGAACGGACTCACCCATAGAAGCCTATGGGAGACGAAAAACCACAGATGGCACATGGACGTAGTCAGTGTGTCGTCCGTATTTGCAGACAAGCTCGGGATATCATTAGATGTCTCCTGTGTGTGGTGTTTTTTTCAGATCCACAAACTCGGATCACACACTGATGGCACGCTGACCATTTTTGCGGACATACAGCGCTGATGCTGAAGACATTCTGTCCACAAGAAAGGAACACCTGATTACTAGTTTGTGGACCGCAAAATACCCCCGGCCGTCTGCACCTAGCCTTACTGCATGTAATCCACAGTGTATATCTGTAGCCTAAGGGGACGTGTCTGCCACAGATTTTCAGCACCAATATCCACATATATTGTCTTGGATTGTGGTGGATTTTGATGTAAATTTCAACCTTGTCATTCAGATTGATGAAATCCGCACAAAGTATTGAGGGGTCCGCTATAATCAGAGGGAAAAGGCCTATATATGGTAATGTATACTATATATAGGCCTTATATATAATAAATCATGGCATCCAGATCCCCCAGACTTGTAAATATTAGCAAAGCAACCAATCCTTGTGCGGTATCATTATCAGTATCTGTTTCATTGTCCCTGAGGGTTGAGCGCCTCGAGGAATTCCCACCCTGAGAAGAATGCAGATGTTTTCCATGAAGGCTTCTTCTTCTTCCTCGGCAGTTGCATGAATTGGAATCTCCTACTACTATTATTATTGCCTGTGGCTTCTCTCCAGTTTGGCTGCAGGATCATGTTTGCCTGTTCGTTGACTCCCAGATTACAGATCGCTGTCAGTGGGTTCAAACAATAATAATAATAATTCCCAGCGATCATTGGTTATCTGACCTGGAAGGTGAAATGTAATATTATCCGGAGCCCCTTCATATACAGCGTATAGTGCCGGCCTGCTGGATATAGTCTGTGAGGCCCCAGCCTGACTCGCTTATTATAAGCAGGATTATTAGGGGTAGGGGGGCTGGTAGGCCATGTGCCCCAGGGGCTGGGGTGATATCGCTCGCCTCCCTTGGCCAGGGTGTGTAGATACAGAGTGAGGGCATCAAGTTGCCTTATATTTGCCTTTGTACGTCTTAGTTATTAGATCTGAGCTTGGATGGGATTTGCAGCCATAATGCGGTGTGGCAGTTCTGGTACATTACAGCTGTGTGCCGGAGAGACACAAGTTCCCAGAGACCTTCGCTTTTACAGAGTCTCTTCCATCTCAGCTAGTCATGGCTAGAACCGGAATAGTTGGCCACAAGCCCTGGCCACCCCGCTGTTCCAAACCGCTACACCCCACGCTGCTCTAATAGGCCCCGACCACCCCGCTGTTCCAAACCGCTACGCCCCACGCTGCTCTAATAGGCCCTGACCACCCCGCTGTTCCAAACCGCTACGCCCCACGCTGCTCTAATAGGCCCTGACCACCCTGCTGTTCCAAACCGCTACGCCCCACGCTGCTCTAATAGGCCCCGACCACCCCGCTGTTCCAAACCGCTACGCCCCACGCTGCTCTAATAGGCCCCGACCACCCCGCTGTTCCAAACCGCTACACCCCACGCTGCTCTAATAGGCCCCGGCCACCCTGCTGTTCCAAACCGCTACGCCCCACGCTGCTCTAATAGGCCCTGGCCACCCCGCTGTTCCAAACCGCTATGCCCCATGCTGCTCTAATAGGCCCCGACCACCCCGCTGTTCCAAACCGCTACACCCCACACTGCTCTAATAGGCCCTGGCCACCCCGCTGTTCCAAACCGCTACACCCCATGCTACTCTAATAGGCCCCGCCTCCATTCTTTGAGTGTCTGGCCGGGTGCAGCAGTTTGGAGCGATGGAACCGCCCTCCATATTGTAACAAATGAATAAATATCTCATGTATTTTCATGGGGACTACCAAGGTGTTACTATCAGGTGAGCCCCACCTATGTAACTGCTTCACCCTGCAGACACTCCCTTTAACAGGAAGTTGGGGGGAGGGGTGTTTAACCAGTTTTCTAGTATAAAATTCGACACTGACGTTCTCCGGGTAAAGATCTACAGAATCCTGCAGGGATTATAATAATAATAATAATAATAATAATAGTCCTTTAATAATGGGAGGTTTGGCTTGTGCAGTTTTTTTTTTTGTCTTTGAACATCCCATAATAGGGAAGGCATCTGCAAACCAGCTGAGCATGAAGTTATAAAATCTGAGAGAACCTTTTTCTCCGCACCCCTGGAAGCCTTCACAGGTAAATAGACGTCTTCATATAATGCAAGAAATATTGCTGTATTAATGCAGAAACCTTCTAATAAGTACAGCGCGGCGGATTTCCATTATGTGACCCTGCGGGAGGTCACTGCGGGGGCCCCATCACAGAATACAGGTACAAAAGCGTGTAGGCAGCCGGTGCGGAGGATTATATGTAAACCCTGTTACTGTAGTTTATTTCCCACCCCCACAATTAATAGCATTACGTCATGTGTACCACTAGAGGGAGACACCTGCTCCATCCTGGGGGAGTGAGGATGGGTATGGTGTAGGGCCGTGTTCACATCTGTGTTATGGGCTTCAATAGGAGACTCCATTAAAAGTCCCTGACAAAATGGCACAGCTGAGTGTCCGGACCCCATGATGGAAAGCGGCATTATTAGCGTCGTGTCACTGGAAGTAAATATGGAAATCACAGATGTGAACAGGGCCAATGACTACAGAAATGGCGTGGGGTGTGTAAAGCTGGTCTGGCTGTGCGAGGGGCTGTGGTGGGCACAATGGCTGGCTGGGGGTGCAGTTGGCGTTGGCTTTGGATGAGCCGAGCACAGTCTGCACTATTTATTCTAATGTTGGTGGTTCCTCCTCATGTACAGGCCTAGACCCTACAGGCGGGGCCCCTTGTGCACATTCTCTTTACAGCCATTGGTCATTGCTCGCCTGGGACTCTGCAGTCATCTCCTAAAGACCCAGGGAAAAAAAATTGTCCTGTCCATTAGCAAATGAGGATATATGTAATGTTATTGACAAGTTATATGCTCCCCTCCAAAGCGCTGGCCTCCTACGCATACAGTGCGGGACATTTATTAAGACTGATGTTTCTTACGCCAGTTTTAATCAATTCTTGTGCATAAAATATTAGGAAGCTCCAGTCTATTAATAATTAAAGGGGTTGTCCCATACTGGGCACTTATCCCCTATCTACCGGACAGGGGTAAGTGTCTGATGATGGGGGTCCCCCCAGTGATCAGGAGGAGGGGGGTCAAAACGTTCCCCTAAGGTCTCTTTGTGAATAGAGCGTCCTTGCACTTGTGTGACCGCTGCTCCATTTACTTCTATGTGGTTGTCGGGACTGTTATTCACTTCTATGGGGCTGCAGGCACATAAGTGAATGGTGCACATATGGAGTGCCCATAGTGTCAGGGACTGGCTTAGATTTCAGGTATAACTCATGCCGGTTTTCTGGTATGGGTTATAGTAAATTTGTCTAGTTAAGTCATCCCCATCCTGCTGTGCCCCCTTCTGTAGAAAGTGGGGACCAGAACCAATGATGTAGCGTATCTTTGGAGCATAAAGGGGTTGCGCACCAACACATCTACACCAGAAGATGGATAGTAGCATAGATGGATTAGTAGTAAATCCTTCCCAACATCTCCCGTACATGTATCTTGCATGTCTGGTCTGTAAACATGGAGCCTGCTCAGGCGCCATAGCCAACGGGTCTCTGCTGCTCTGAGATGTCCCCGATCATCGACCGTTCTCCTCCCTGTTGTTATGGGCAAAAGTGACTGCAGCATCCGAGGGGTCGGCCTCCCTTGAGGGGCAGTTTCCAGTAAATGAACAATTTCCCCTGCCATAGCAAGACTGTGGGAGCCATTCAGCTGCAGTGGTGTGTGTGTGTGTATATATATATATATATATATATATATATATATATATATATATATATAAGTGTGTGTGTAGTAGGAGCGACACAGCAGCCCTGTACACTGTATAGCAGTGGTTACAGGGAATTGCAGCTCCGCTCCTGTTACTTGAATAGAAGAGCCGGCGCACTCCCTGCTTGTTGGACCCCACAGATCACATACTGATGACCAGGAGTAGGGACAGTAATTTTATCATAGACTGCAGTAATATAGTGTTATAATTATATAGTCTAATAAGTACATATTCAAACCCCCGGGGGCTTAAAAAAAAAAAAAAAAAAAGTTTATAATATGGATAAAAATGAACAAAACACCTAAGTATTTCCACATCCAATAATGCCTGAGCTATTAAACTACAGAATTATTTATCTCATACAATCAATGGCGTAAAAGAAAAAAAATCTAAATGCAAGATTCGCCCTTTTTGTATCTATTTACCTCCCCAAAATATTAATAAAAGCTGCATAAAATCTCGCTAAAAAGAGCCTTTATGCAGCTCTGTGGACAGGAATATACAAAAGCTACCTGTTTCAAAATATATATACATTACATGAATTGAATGCATTTTTACAAGACATAGTATGCCCATTGCTCAGTATTGGAACACGCCCAATGAGCTGCAAGACTCTTCTTCCCCATTGGGTTGCTTGCGTGCAGTGATGTCTTCCCCCGTTGGGTTGCTTGCGTACAGTGATGTCTTCCCCCGTTGGGTGGGTTGCTTGCGTGCAGTGATGTCTTCCCCCGTTGGGTGGGTTGCTTGCGTGCAGTGATGTCTTCCCCCGTTGGGTGGGTTGCTTGTGTGCAGTGATGTCTTCCCCTGTTGGGTGGGTTGCTTGCGTGCAGTGATGTCTTTCCCCGTTGGGTTGGTAGCGTGCAGTGATGTCTTCCACCGTTGGGTTGCTTGCGTGCAGTGATGTATTCCCCCGTTGGGTGGGTTGCTTGCGTACAGTGATGTCTTCCCCCGTTGGGTGGGTTGCTTGCGTGCAGTGATGTCTTCCCCCGTTGGGTGGGTTGCTTGTGTGCAGTGATGTCTTCCCCTGTTGGGTGGGTTGCTTGCGTGCAGTGATGTCTTTCCCCGTTGGGTTGGTAGCGTGCAGTGATGTCTTCCACCGTTGGGTTGCTTGCGTGCAGTGATGTATTCCCCCGTTGGGTGGGTTGCTTGCGTGCAGTGATGTCTTCCCCCGTTGGGTTGCTTGTGTACAGTGATGTCTTCCCCGTTGGGTTGGTAGCGTGCAGTGATGTCTTCCACAGTTGGGTTGCTTGCGTGCAGTGATGTCTTCCCCCGTTGGGTTGCTTGTGTACAGTGATGTCTTCCCCGTTGGGTTGGTAGCGTGCAGTGATGTCTTCCACCGTTGGGTGGGTTGCTTGCGTGCAGTGATGTCTTCCCCCGTTGGGTGGGTTGCTTGCGTGCAGTGATGTCTTCCCCCGTTGGGTGGGTTGCTTGCGTGCAGTGATGTCTTCCCCCGTTGGGTGGGTTGCTTGCGTGCAGTGATGTCTTCCCCCGTTGGGTGGGTTGCTTGCGTGCAGTAATGTACGTCATGTATAGACATTACTAATGTTGAACTGCTGGGAGATAAACCATCACACACCCAGGAGCAGCGGCTGAAGCCTGTGACTGCCTTCATCTAAAGCCTGTGACCGGTACGACCATGACCACTCCTGCATTTAGGGAGGGGATTTTTACAACCCTTTCTCTTAAACATAAGAGAATGCAGACAACGTCTGCTGCATTGTTCGTTTTCTTGTGGTTTCCTCTTCAGACGTGGTTTGTTTTGCAATTGCTTGTGACTATCAGTTCCTCTCTAATAATGTGCTTTTATTTTACCGCCAAAGGGCAAAATATCACAAAAGCTTCCCATCGAGCAGTTCATATAAGGTAACACTCCAGATTATCAGGATCCTAAACTTTATAGGCTTGATATGGTTCAGTCAGATATTTGGGGTGAATTCACACATAGCAGGAATCCTTTCCATTATCTGGATATCGCGCTTTCCACGTGGATTTCTTTACATTACCTTCAGACTGGAAATTCCACAAACAAAATTTGTCGCTGGTGAATCGACATGCCAGAAACCCACGGCAGAAATTTCTGCCTGATTTCACCTGAATGGGGGCAGCAGAAATCCATGCACAACAGCCCCAGTCACATATATAGAAATGTCTGCCGTGTGTGAATTCACCCTTAGGTCTAAGTTCAAATGTCTGAGCTAGAATTATAAAAATGAGGAAGAGCCTGCTCAGCTTGAGACATGTAGAGACAGAAAGACAAACCACTAAAAAATGGAAGCCTTTATTATAAACTTCTCCAGTGTATAAGAAGTGGCCGCTCGTGACCCCTCTCACTCTCACAGGAGAGTCTGCTCACAAACCTAAAGGAAAAATTGGGAGCTTTGACAATTGAAAACTCAAGTGCAAAGTAGTCACAAACTCTAAATTGTTCTTTCTATCCATGTCCTCTCTTGTATGTGTGAACCATGGAAAATGCGTCACCAAAAAACTGATGCAATTTACGTT
This sequence comes from Leptodactylus fallax, assembly GCA_947044405.1. Classification (NCBI taxonomy): domain Eukaryota; kingdom Metazoa; phylum Chordata; class Amphibia; order Anura; family Leptodactylidae; genus Leptodactylus; species Leptodactylus fallax. The sequence goes on along the minus strand of CAMRHE010000137.1, from coordinate 904,880 downwards.
TTTTTGTTTAGGAGGACGAAAAGTCTAAAGTTGCTTTAGGAAAAATTTTTAAAAAAATGTATTTTTTAAAGTGAGTTGTGCAGGCCCAATAGTCGCTTCATTTTAGTATAGGGAATGGTAAGAGGAGAATTAAATAACTACAGCCCTTTACTTTCTCCCTGCCAAGAGAAAGGTATTAAATCATTTTCTTAGTGGATTTACAGAAGGAGAAGTATAAGAAGCTTCCTTTATATCTCTCATCATTTTGAAGCAATTCTTGGTTTTGGAGCAAAATCTGGAACAAAAAGCAGAACTTTTCCGCGATCTGTGGCCTCAGCCTTGGGGGCTATTCATTCATGTTGTTTAGATGGGTGGGGGGAAAAAAAAACATTGCAAGCGGATGGCCATCTGATGACATAGAGATCAATGTAGGGGAAGGGAGGGAAGTTTTTTTTCTAATGGACACAAAGTCTGGTAAACGACATTTTTGTGTCCTTTAAAAAAACTGATCAGAAACGGATTTTATTTTTCCATTCATTAAGCAGATGTATAAAAAAAAAACAGTGATCTGAATAGATCCTTATAAAGGGTTTGTGATCACAGCAGCATTAACACTGATTCAAGCAATCCTTGTGCTCTGCTAGGGGGAACATGTGTATAACCCTACATACATGGTCTCCTATCTGATGATAATTAACCCCGTTATGGCTGCAGCACATTTTACTTTTCTATCTCGGGCTGAGGGTGTGATACAGACCAGTAATATTTCATACCATGTACTAGGAAGCTGGAAAAAACATCAGAATGGGGTGGAATTAGAGAAAATCTGCATTTGTGTGACTTTCTTCGGGCTTTGTGTTTATGGAGTTCACAGTATAAAATTGACGGCTTGTAACCACTTTTTAAGCAGACAGGGTCTCCATCTTTTGGGTCCCCATGTGGACCCCAACAACAAAACCTGGACCTAGTGTAAATGAGACTGCTGACCCTTTAAGTGGGATTAGCGGTGACCAATTTGAGTTGTTAGACCTTTTAAAAACAGTTGTCAGATTCTGTTGAGCCTGCGGGGACACAAACCATCTGCTCGTGTTATTCCCCCACCAAACTACTACCGCCTAGCCCATGTTCACATTCATGTAAGTAATGGTGCACAAGTCTCCATTCAGTACTCGTATACAGTCATGGCCAAAAGTTTTGAGAATGATACAAATATTAATTTTTACAAAGTCTACTGCTTCAGTTTTTCTAATGTCAATTTGCATATACTCCAGAATGTTATAAAGAGTGATCAGCTTAACAGCAATTACTTGCAAAGTCAATATTTGCCTAGAAAATGAACTTTATCCCCCAAAACACATTTCAACATCATTGCAGCCCTGCCTTAAAAGGACCACCTAACATCGTTTCAGTGATTGCTCCATTAACACAGGTGTGGGTGTTGATGAGGACAGGGCTGGAGATCAATCTGTCATGATTAAGTAAGAATGACACCACTGGACACTTTAAAAGGAGGCTGGTGCTTGCCATCATTGTTTCTCCTCTGTTAACCATGGTTATCTCTAAAGAAACACGTGCAGTCATCATTGCACTGCACAAAAATGGCCTAACTGGGAAGAGTATTGCAGCTAGAAAGATTGCACCTCAGTCAACAATCTATCGCATCATCAAGAACTTCAAGGAGAGAGGTTCCATTGGTGCCAAAAAGGCTCCAGGGCGCCCAAGAAAGACCAGCAAGCGGCAGGACCGTCTCTTAAAAGTGTTTCAGCTGCGGGATCGGGCTACCAGCAGTGCAGAGCTTGCTGAGGAATGGCAGCAGGCAGGTGTGAGTGCATCTGCACGCACTGTGAGGCGGAGACTCTTGGAGCAAGGCCTGGTCTCAAGGAGGGCAGCAAAGAAGCCACTTCTCTCCAGAAAAAACATCAGGGACAGACTGATATTCTGCAAAAGGTACAGGGAGTGGACTGCTGAGGACTGGGGTAAAGTCATTTTCTCTGATGAATCCCCTTTTCCATTGTTTGGAACATCTGGAAAACAGCTTATTCGGAGAAGAAGAGGTGAGCGCTACCACCAGTCTTGTCTCATGCCAACTGTAAAGCATCCTGAAACCATTCATGTGTGGGGTTGCTTCTCAGCCAAGGGAATCGGCTCTCTCACAGTCTTGCCTAAAAACACAGCCATGAATAAAGAATGGTACCAGAATGTCCTCCAAGAGCAACTTCTCCCAACCGTCCAAGAGCAGTTTGGCGCTCAGCAATGCCTTTTCCAGCATGATGGAGCACCTTGCCATAAAGCAAAGGTGATAACTAAATGGCTCAGGGAACAAAACATAGAGATTTTGGGTCCATGGCCTGGAAACTCCCCAGATCTTAATCCCATTGAGAACTTGTGGTCAATCATCAAGAGACGGGTGGACAAACAAAAACCAACAAATTCAGACAAAATTAAAGCATTGATTCTGCAAGAATGGACTGCTATCAGTCAGGATTTGGTCCAGAAGTTGATTGAGAGCATGCCAGGGAGAATTGCAGAGGTCCTGAAGAAGAAGGGTCAACACTGCAAATATTGACTTGCTGCATTAACTCATTCTAACTGTCAATATAAGCTTCTGTTACTCATAATATGAATGCAATTCTATTTCTGTATGTGATAAAAACATCTGACAAACACACATAAAAACCAGAGGGCAGCAGATCATGTGAAAATATAATATTTGTGTCATTCTCAAAACTTTTGGCCATGACTGTACATATAGTCATATAGTGTGGCTCTACAGGCGGTGTTCCCTAATGACAATAGCATGGTGCGGGTTCAGACTCCTGGCATGTAGATCCGATAGCAAGTCCATGTGTGGTATCGTGTGCGTATTCTTATGTGGTCACTTCATGGAAAACTGTGCGAGCATGTTATGGCGGTTTCCAAATCTGTTATAGACTATACAGGGAAGTGCCTCACTGAGGTGATATAATATCATGACCTCGGAAAGTATGGCTAGGCTTACATAATACTAGTGGTTGTAGTGAGATGTCTGATACTAAGTCGTGTCACTGTAATATGCACAACGTTACAATCCATAACCCTATAGCCCTATCGTATGTAGTTCTGTATTGTAATGTGTGTGTGTGTGTGTATATATATAATATATGTCAGTACAGACCAAAAGTTTGGACACACCTTCTCATTCCAAGAGTTTTCTGTATTTTCATGACTATAAAAATTGTAGATTCACACTGAAGGCATCAAAACTATGAATTAACACATATGGAATTATATACTTAACAAAAAAGTGTGAAACAACTGAAAATATGTCTTATATTCTAGGTTCTTCAAAGTAGCCACCTTTTGCTTTGATTACTGCTTTGCACACTCTTGGCATTCTCTTGATGAGCTTCAAGAGGTAGTCACCTGAAATGGTCTTCCGACAGTCTTGAAGGAGTTCCCAGAGATGCTTAGCACTTGTTGGCCCTTTTGCCTTCACTCTGCGGTCCAGCTCACCCCAAACCATCTCGATTGGGTTCAGGTCTGGTGACTGTGGAGGCCAGGTCATCTGGCGTAGCACCCCATCACTCTCCTTCTTGGTCAGATAGCCCTTACACAGTCTGGAGGTGTGTTTGGGGTCATTGTCCTGTTGAAAAATAAATGATGGTCCAACTAAACGCAAACCGGATGGAATAGCATGCCGCTGCAAGATGCTGTGGTAACCATGCTGGTTCAGTATTCCTTCAATTTTGAATAAATCCCCAACAGTGTCACCAGCAAAGCAGCCCCACACCATCACACCTCCTCCTCCATGCTTCACGGTGGGAACCAGGCATGTAGAGTCCATTCATTCACCTTTTCTGCGTCGCACAAAGACATGGTGGTTGGAACCAAAGATCTCAAATTTGGACTCATCAGACCAAAGCACAGATTTCCACAGGTCTAATGTCCATTCCTTGTGTTCTTTAGCCCAAACAAGTCTCTTCTGCTTGTTGCCTGTCCTTAGCAGTGGTTTCCTAGCAGCTATTTTACCATGAAGGCCTGCTGCACACAGTCTCCTCTTAACAGTTGTTGTAGAGATGTGTCTGCTGCTAGAACTCTGTGTGGCATTGACCTGGTCTCTAATCTGAGCTGCTGTTAACCTGCGATATCTGAGGCTGGTGACTCGGATGAACTTATCCTCCGCAGCAGAGGTGACTCTTGGTCTTCCTTTCCTGGGGTGGTCCTCATGTGAGCCAGTTTCTTTGTAGCGCTTGATGGTTTTGGCCATTGCACTTGGGGACACTTTCAAAGTTTTCCCAATTTTTTCGGACTGACTGACCTTCATTTCTTACAGTAATGACCACTCGTTTTTCTTTGCTTAGCTGCTTTTTTCTTGCCATAATACAAATTCTAACACTCCATTCAGTAGGACTATCAGCTGTGTATCCACCTGACTTCTGAACAACACAACTGATGGTCCCAACCCCATTTATAAGGCAAGAAATCCCACTTATTAAACCTGACAGGGCACACCTGTGAAGTGAAAACCATTTCAGGTGACTACCTCTTGAAGCTCATCAAGAGAATGCCAAGAGTGTGCAAAGCAGTAATCAAAGCAAAAGGTGGCTACTTTGAAGAACCTAGAATATAAGACATATTTTCAGTTGTTTCACACTTTTTTGTTAAGTATATAATTCCACATGTGTTAATTCATAGTTTTGATGCCTTCAGTGTGAATCTACAATTTTTATAGTCATGAAAATACAGAAAACTCTTGGAATGAGAAGGTGTGTCCAAACTTTTGGTCTGTACTGTATATATACTGTATATAATATGTATTATATCCTGGCACCAGATGTAAGAGCTATAACATAGTGAGACGTCTGGATGCAATATAGAAAGTGGCTCTAAAGGAAAGGAATGCTATAAACTGTGTTCTCAGGAGGAGAGTTCAGGGCCATCTTACAGGAGATATATACATACTGTATACATACATAGGGCGAGCCTGAGAACTGTGCGCTGTATGGCCGGATTTACTGCACATACCAGGGAACTGTACAGGGCTGATAGGACAAGAGAGCTATAGGGTTTGCTACAAAGGCTTATGTGGATACAATGTAGCACAGAGGAATGTCAGATACAAATGTAACATCCCGCTTGTTGGATTATAAGGCAGCAGTACATGCATCCTCTGACCTTTGTTCTGAAATATCTTACTAGGAGCAGAGATTTGTCTATGGTCTGATGACACTTCTACAAGGAAAACTGACCCCTTTCATCCATCATGATGTAATTTCCTGATAAATACGTTGCTGAATCCCCTCCAGCCCAGAGAGAGTCTGATGTAAAATTTACTTTAGGATCAATGGCCTTATAGCTGCGGGCACAGGCCATATAATAACGGCTAATCCGTCTCTACCTTTCTCTGTTCCAGATTTACAGTTTATAATGTAAGTAGTTTATGGAAGAAGCAGCAATAACATATATACAGTGCAAACAAAGGAAGTAACACGTATATAACATACAACATAGTCACTCCTCTATATAGTGCTAATGTGGGAAGTAACCCCCCGTATACAGTGCCATCATAGGACGTAACATAGTGTATGTGCAATAGGTCACAGGCCGTGTCATATTAACTGTACAGTCTGACATTTTTCCTAGGCAGTACGAGCTTGGGGAATTGTATAATTATGTTCTCAATCTCTGCTGTTTAGTAGGAAGTGTCATCTCAGAATAACATGCAGGGTTGGGGGAACTTTTAGCTGCCCTTTTAGGGGGTATTTGCTGTGGCGCAAGCTATATTATTAAGAAAACGCATTTTCACAGTGGTCTATGTTTAAGGCTAGGCTCACATCTCTGCCGGGGACCACGAGTGATGGAGAGCCGGACCGCTGAAGCAGCAGTTACCTGCAGACACCTATGGGCCCCATTGACTATAATGAGGTCCGCCGGGTGTCCATTGTTATCATACTGAAAGCAGTGGTGAGAAACCTCCTCCGTGCAGGACTTCTCTCTCCACCAAGTTCTGGCAGTTTCTGCTGCGGCGTCTCCAATGGAAATGTGAACTTAACCTTGACGGGTAAAAAAAAACCCAAAAACACCTTTCTATTATTAGTAATGATTATGTTTAGAGCAGCTTTCCTTCCATGGTGCTGGACATTGGAGGGTTTACAAACCATACACAAAAAATAATTCAATGCCAACCGTGACCGTACAGCGGGGTAGAGGGCCCTGCCCGCATACAATAGACTGCGAGGAATCCATTCACACAGGGCAGTAATGGGGCAAGAGAAAACTACATGATCCTAATCCATGTCCTCTGCTGACACCCCCTTATAAACGGGCACCTACGTATTGGGTTAGTACGTACAGATGTCGCCGAGTTAACCTGAACTTCTGCAATAGGTTAAACTGCTGCAGCAATGTAATATCTCATCTCAGAAGACAACAAGGACCAACGAGACGTCATTGATAACCCTCTTTCAATGTCTTTTGTTGTCTTCTGAGATGAGATATTATATTGTTCAGGTTAAGTCGGCGACATCTGTAATTGTCACTTTGTTAGTTCTTTTGTCTTCTTCACCTGTTTTATCTCCACATACAGCGCGGCTGGAGACTTCAAGGATTAATCCTATACATGTATATTGTATGTGTGTGTGTAAGTGTCTCGCTTATTATGTGTAGGACACTTCTAGTATTGGGAAAGACCCCGACCCCATAGATTGTAGACAATTAGTTTGCCGCCAGCAGGGGGAGTCACATTCACAGCTGTTCCCAGTATTGGGGCTACCTGGTAGCGCAGCGCACGCTATCATGACTTCATCTAATACTTTATCCTTTTAGCACTTGGCAATATTAAACCATATTTATTATTCTTATCAATTATTAATCATTATTATTTTTTAATATATAAATAAACTGAAACAAATAGCTTTACCCAAAGAAATTGAGATCTATTAATTTACTGAATTTTTCCCAAACTACATGGAGAATATTTTGCTGCAACATGTACCTGAGGCCCAGAAAATGTCATTGACTTTAAAGGGGTTTTCTGGGCAAAAAAGTGTGTGTGGTGTTGTGTGTTTTTTTTTTTTAATTTTTTTATTTTTTTTTTTAAAGGTATGTTAGTGTTATTAATGGGTTAATAAGTGCACCCGAATACCTTTAGCAGTGTTTTGAGTGATTTCTGGGTTTCTCTGGGAGCTCCTGGCATCTTCTGCATTTGTTTACATGGTGTAGCTTCTTGCTCTTCCATCCTACAACCTACCATGATGCACTGCTCTTCACTCAGATCCCCCTCCCTGTTTCCCTAACTAGCCTGCGGACTACTAGCCCTACCTAACTAACTCAGCCCATTCCCCCCCCCCCCCATCATACTTACCTGTCTTCCTGTCGGGATCTTCTGTGCACTGGAGATCCTTCTGTTCTTCTCGATTGCCCGCACCTGCACAATAGAGCAGGAGTGGCGAGGGGCTTATAGATGCCAAGGCCGCCATGCTGACTATACAGTGTTATGTATAGTATTCTCCTCTGCACGCCCAATATCACATCAGAGAGTATCGGAAGTACACTTTAAATTTTGCTGGATCACATGCCATTTGTGGATTCTGTGTGATGGGACATTTACACCCATGTATGGCGGTACAGTTTATACATCTGCCTTTGACTCCCGTTATACATAGAAGCCACCGCTGATGTGCGACCCTGCGGGAATCTAGCATAAACGATATCATTTAGTCATTACATCCCATAAAGGGGTTCTCCGGGGACTGTTACTGCCCCTCTGGGCTGGTTCTGACCCGCAGTCATGTGATTGAGACCAGACCCCGACACCTGCCTTGATCCGTCTTTCCACCTCTCCGGTGCTCACTGGTCCTTACCTTTACTAAGGGGCCCGGCAGACTAGATCCTTGTAGTAGTAATACAGATGCGAGAGGAGGAGGTGGCGCTATTTGGATGCCATTTCTGATCTTGTGACCCAAGGTCGGAAGCCGCCAGAAACCCAAGGTTTGATCCTAAAAGAAAGTAAGGAAGGAACAGTCCCCGGATAACCCTGGTTGTGTCTGGTATTGCAGCTCCATTGTTGTGAATGGGACGGTGTTCCAATACCAGACACCTCGTGGACGCGTTTGGTGCCATCTATGAACAAAGCAGCCATGCATTTCTAATCCTGAGAAAACCCTTTAACTCTTTGTGTTCCAGTCATTCAGATTTTATTCACGATTTAAAAAGTTTCAAAACTTTTTTTTTTTTTTTTTGTTCTCCACATAATCGAGCAAAAGAAACTGTAGCCTGGGGGGAGGAGAGGAGAGGGGGTTTCTGTCCCCACAATGTAATGAATACACCATGACAATGGGCAGAGCAGACAATGACACTGAGGCAGGAGAACAATATGGAGCAGGCCTCAGCCCCTTCCCTGATCTCTCGCCGCCCCGCTGTGTTCTTGACGCAATTAACTCCATTGTTGTTACAGACGGCAATAAATCCATTATTACGAGGCGGCCGCTCGCTCTTCTACATCACTAAAAGTCCCTCGGACATTACTGGTACTTTCCAAAGAACCACCTCAGATAATCACAAAGGGAAAGGGTTAAATAATAAAGGGGCGCCCCACTTATTCACACAGCAGAATCCACACAATGGGAGTGAGGGCTCTGAACACAAGAGCTTACAATCTATGAGCTAGACATGGTCAGGAGGACTCTCTATGAATCGCCTGATCTCTCCACTGTACACGGCGGGCCCCCGGGGCCCCTGGGCCTTCCCTCCTATATGACATATTGTACTAGTTGTGTCTCCGGCACAGGTAACGTTGCGTGTTGCGTCTTAGGCCTTTGTAGTCACTTACAATAAGATACATAATAATTGTAGAGAGTCTCTCTGTAGAGCTGTGTACACACTGTGCCCCATGTAACCCGCTATGTAAGCAGGTTATTGTCATTGGAGTTTCCTCGAGCAGTAGATAAGTGGCCGCTGTGTCTGATCCCTCTCAGATTGTTCTGGGCGCTGTGCACACTGTCTGTCCTGGATCCTGTGGACACCGCTCTGTCTCTGGTTTCCAGCTGGTACTTACAAGCCTGTTCATTCCTAAAGGTGCCCAAACACATAAGGGTTGTCCAAACCCACCGGTTACAACGGGGCTCGCCAACCCTCTTATGTACAGTATATAAGATCGTCCCCCGACAGCTGATGTGGAGCAGAGGGCTCAGGCAGGTGACTTAGGGTGGGTTCACACTTGTGCCGGAGTCCGTCCACTGCGAATCCGGCCTAAATGTCGGAAAACTGGATAGGGAAAGGTTTGCAACGCTTTGTTTAAAAACCCATTCACTTGAATGGGTTTGAAAGCAATGCGCGGGTGTGCGCTCACACTCTCTGCGCCACAAAGCCATTTTTTTTTTCGTCGGAAACAAAGTCCTGCATGTCCTCAATCAGACACCCTTATTCTACCCCCTGCATGCATGTTGGAGGGAGCACCTTCATCGACTTCTCTGCCCGCACCGAGTTTTAAATTGGTTACCTAGGAGCAAACTGGGCAAAATGCCAGGGTACCCATTTGTAATGGGACTCCAAAGAACGTCCCCCGGGGAGCAACCTAAAAGTGGAGCTAGAAAACCATCACTGGCCTTGTCCACCAGGCACGTCCCCATTAACCCCTTCATAAGTTAGACATTGTAGTACATTATTACTTGGACAATGGCGTGTTCTGGGAGTATTAAATGGCAGTTTTGTGTTGGGAAATAAATGTCAGTGTTATGTTAGTACTATTGGATACTATATGGCGGTGTTATTACTATTGGCTGCTATATGGCGGAGTTATGTTAGTACTATTGGATACTATATGGCGGTGTTATGTTAGTACTATTGGATACTATATGGCGGTATTATTACTATTGGATACTATATAGCGGTATTATTACTATTGGATACTATATGGTGGTGTTATGTTAGTAATATTGGATACTATATGGCGGTATTATTACTATTGGATACTATATAGCGGTATTATTACTATTGGATACTATATGGCGGTGTTATGTTAGTACTATTGGATACTATATGGCGGTATTATGTTAGTAATATTGGATGCTATATGGCAGTATTATTACTATTGGATACTATATGGCGCTATTATTACTATTGGATACTATATAGTGGTATTATTACTATTGGATACTATATGGCGGTGTTATGTTAGTACTATTGGATACTATATGGCGGTATTATGTTAGTAATATTGGATACTATATGGCGGTATTATTACTATTGGATACTATATGGCGGTGTTATGTTAGTACTATTGGATACTATATGGCGGTATTATTTTGTTTCTATATCTCTGCTTAGAATATTATCAGTCATTTGTTTGGTAGTTTTAGGTAAAGATATTTCTGTAAAGGGCTCATATGTATGAAATAAGAGAATAAGTAAACACTGGAGAGCAGGGGCCCCATTTTCCTTGTTTCCTACGCCCCAACTTTCTGTGCAACACTGACAAAATAAGCCCCATTGGAAGCCGATGTCTGATTGTAGAAGGTACAAGTATGGAAACCATCACGTTACTAGGACAAAGGGCAGGTCCTTGAGTGGCGTCCTCTGAGCCAGACGCGGTGACTTATTCACATATTTGCTTTAGCCGATCCCCCTAAGACTTGGATAAATAAATGGCTATATGGCAGGTTTAGACAAGTACTGGCAGTGGCGGAGATGTGCATTGTGTGTATGGAGATGGCGTTTGGGTCTCTCTAGGACACTTATTTAATCTTCTTGCCACTTCCTGCCTTGTGTGACTATTGCAGATACTTGTGAAGGGTTTAGATGTTTATTGGCAGCAATGATGAGACGTGTGAGAATGGCGGTGAGGGAGTGTCTGGGAGTGATGGGGCAGGAAGGACCCGATCTACATGGCAGACCCCCCAACCCTCCACCTCAATGACTACATAACCCTTGGCTGTTAAACTATCACACTCACTACTCTCAGGGTGTGTGTGTATATGTATGAGTGTGAGTGTGTGTGTGTGTATATATATATATGTGTGTGTATATGTATATGTGTATATATATATATATATATATATATATATATATATGTTAGTTGTCTTAAGTCGATCAGGCCGACCATGTGCAGAAAGATGCCACCCTTCATGTGGGATTTTTTGGATGCAGAAAAAATCTGCCTGAAGATGGCTCATAACAGCCTCTGACTCCCATAGAAATGAATGGGAGACGTTTTCTGCCTCAAAATCTGCCTTAGAAAAACTCTGTGTGAACTTACCCTTAGGCCGGGGCTCTGCTCTTACTAAAGGGGTACAGTTATTATAGCAGGGGTTTACTCTGAACGTTCACTGGGGGGTCTACATCCACTACATATAAGGTAGATGATAATCAGTACGTCTCCTCTCCCACTGGCATTGTGACCCAGCTTTCCAATAGTCCTGAATGGCAGATGCCCTGAATACACAGACGCTCCTAATGAAGTGTATACAAGGTGACAAACCCCCCCCCCCCCTCAGAGCACCGAGACTCCATTTACACAGGTCTGAAGAAGTATCCGTGTGCGGTGAAAGTTACAGATGTCGCTCTCCGGGTATCGACAATACACAAGTATCAAACTCTGCAATTTATTGTTCTTTTTGGCTAATTCAGCACTTCACTATTATCCTGATACAGGAAAATGGAAATTAACCCTTATCTCTAAACACTGCCCAGACTTTATCAACTCTGCCTATTGTGTGCGTGAGGCGTGGCCATGAGGGGGTTAATCTAGGATGTGACAAGACAGACTTTACACAAGCGAGTGTCACTCCTGCCCCCTGTGCCTATGAGAGGGAGCTGGGATGGCTCAGACACATTCAAGGAGCTGAGCCTGAGCAGAGTGAGATCTGCTGGAGGAAGGTGCAAGGAGCCAGGTAAGTGTGTGCATGTGTATATGTGTGTGTGTGTGCATGTGTGTGTGTGCGTGCGCGCGCTGGCTGCATGACTGGAACTGCTGTGCTGAATGCAAGTCCTTAGTAGTGTGGAGGGGAATGGCTTTCTTGTACTTCTAGTGATCTCGAGGACCAGGGGTATATACACAGTACACAGTATATACTGATGGCGACTGAAGTCAGGAACACCTGTAAGGCTGGAATCACACGGGAAGTTTTTTGGGGGGTTTTATGTCCAAAAATAAGTTTACGTGTGAATATAGACCGATTTTGTATCGCACTCTCCTGACTATCCTGCCTTAAAGTCTTATTCACACTTTGTAGTTTTTCATGTTGTTTGAAACCTCCAAATTATTTGGGTACAGACGAGGGGTCGGGGGTCCATCTTTGTATGTCTTTTGTTTCCTACTTTTTCTCTCTCGGAAAGGATCAAAACTGCATCAAAAACTGCACCATGTGAACGTCTTACAAGGGTGGGGTAAAGAGTTTCTATTTGGGGAGAGGAGGCACCGAGGCAATGGATCAGCCCTACAGGACAGAAGGGTCTACACTTACACAGCCAGGGTGGTCCTGTAAGGGGCGCAGAGATGGGTTATAGTCACATGACTGTCCCTTTCCCAGCTGTGATATAGAATGGATAGATTTTTTTTTTTTGTCTGTTTTTGATGTTTTTTTTGACCCAAACCACTGTTTTGTTTTGGGTTTTTTTCCACCTTAAATGAGACCGGTATTTTATAACTGTCACGTTGTGTGTATGTTGGGGTCGGGGGGGTTATTACAGATCTTATATTGGGCGTATCCTGCTCCGATGATGATTTTAGACAATGTCCAGATATTACATTGAGATGGGATCATGTCCTCGCCTGACTTCTGTATATGTGGATTGAGCTATATTGGGGGAGGGGAGAGCCGTGGATGAAATGTTGGGCCTCGCTATGCTATAATGAATATCTAGATATTGACTGGTGCGGATCCTAGGAGAGTCTATAGAAGGGCCTATAGAACGTCCCACGCAGTTCACAGTCCCAGGACTATAGGTCTCCATTCAGTCGTGTTTACCTTTGTGACATAAAAGCCACCGCAGCGATCTCAGGTACATGGCGGGTAATTGCTTGTGTTTTTCTTGTACAGATATGAAAGGGTTTAGGTCTCGTGACTCAATGTCTGGGCTGTGGCTGGAATTGGGGAAGTTGAATGAGAATCCACCTAATGCGTCGGATTATTATTATTATCTCCTATTACAGACCAGCCCTGGTTTATAAGCGGCAGGCGATTGGATCAACCCAGTGACTACAACCCAGTGTGAACAAGGCTCTAGGCTCATGGTGGCGAACCTATGGCACACGTGCTAGAGGTGGCACTCAGAGCCCTCTCTGTGGGCACCCATCTGTGGAGCACATTGTACTGTGAGGGGGCCCCTCATTATTTACATCGCTCAGGATCTGTTTTATAGCAGACAAGTGATATCATTACAGGCTGTAATAACATTGCAAGCTCAATATAAAACAGACCCTGTGCCATGTAAATCAACATTCATTGTTCATAATTACCAAATCCAAATGTCTACCTTTCAGTACAAAGTTGTTTGTATTATTGAAAGCTCTGTAAAGCCCCATTCACACAACTGTATTTCGTGAGTCCGTAACTGACTGCAATTGTGGATCTGCACGGTATTAAGGTTAAATTGCCATGTTGGCACTTTGTGATATAAATTAGTGGGTTTTGAGTGGCAGTTTGGGCACTCGGTCTCTAAAAGGTTCCCCATCACAGCTCGAGGCAAAGTTCTGTCATTCAGTTCAGATGACTTCTATTACCCAAGGTCCCTAGGCCTTGTTTTTTGTGGTGTCACCGAATTCCTGGCACAAGGGTGGTCATAGAAACCAGTCCCCTAGTGATGGCAGATAGTACTGTGACCGGGACCACTGTGTGGAATTTGTGTCCTCCCCCGGGGGCTCCTTCCATTTAAGGGGGGGGAATTAGATTTTTTTTTGAGTCTTTTATAGTCTCGTTATTTCACTTTGTAGTTCTATTGTAGTTAGAAAAGAGGGAAAATCCTCTGTCATTGACTACTTCTACCTTCTTGCGTCCTCTTCCGTCTGCTCCTTGTACCCTCTAGCGTCCTCTGCCGTCGCCTCCTTGTACCCTCTAGCGTCCTCTGCCGTCGCCTCCTTGTACCCTCTAGCGTCCTCTGCCGTCTGCTCCTTGTACCCTCTAGCGTCCTCTGCCGTCTGCTCCTTGTACCCTCTAGCGTCCTCTGCCGTCTGCTCCTTGTACCCTCTAGCGTCCTCTGCCGTCGCCTCCTTGTACCCTCTAGCGTCCTCTGCCGTCGCCTCCTTGTACCCTCTAGCGTCCTCTGCCGTCGCCTCCTTGTACCCTCTAGCGTCCTCTGCCGTCGCCTCCTTGTACCCTCTAGCGTCCTCTGCCGTCTGCTCCTTGTACCCTCTAGCGTCCTCTGCCGTCTGCTCCTTGTACCCTCTAGCGTCCTCTGCCGTCTGCTCCTTGTACCCTCTAGCGTCCTCTGCCGTCTGCTCCTTGTACCCTCTAGCGTCCTCTGCCGTCTGCTCCTTGTACCCTCTAGCGTCCTCTGCCGTCTGCTCCTTGTACCCTCTAGCGTCCTCTGCCGTCTGCTCCTTGTACCCTCTAGCGTCCTCTGCCGTCGCCTCCTTGTACCCTCTAGCGTCCTCTGCCGTCGCCTCCTTGTACCCTCTAGCGTCCTCTGCCGTCGCCTCCTTGTACCCTCTAGCGTCCTCTGCCGTCGCCTCCTTGTACCCTCTAGCGTCCTCTGCCGTCGCCTCCTTGTACCCTCTAGCGTCCTCTGCCGTCTGCTCCTTGTACCCTCTAGCGTCCTCTGCCGTCTGCTCCTTGTACCCTCTAGCGTCCTCTGCCGTCGCCTCCTTGTACCCTCTAGCGTCCTCTGCCGTCGCCTCCTTCTATCGTCGTAACCAGACAAGATGTGGCTCCTTCTCAGACATCTTGTGTGTCATCACTCTCTGTCCTGTAGTTTGAGTAAAGGAGCTGCTTGAATCTCTAAGAATAAGTCATTTGTTGCTGCAGCGCCGGTATCCTCATACAGCTCTGTACATTGTTCAAAAGTGCCCAACGGACCCCACTAACGATTATGTCCGGTCGTGGTCTCTATTGTCATTACAGTAAGAATAGCGAAGTACTCTGTTGGCAAACCAGTCAATTTTGATAGCAAAAATAGCAGAGCCTGAACTGTCATTGTGAATATGGCAGAAACCACACAGCAGCCTCATACGATGTATACTACTATCTTATACATTTTTGCATTTCTCCTCCTCCTCGTCCTCCATCATTTTTTGGTTTTCCCCTATTTTGCGTTGTAGAATATTGGCGGTTATAGACTTGTCGTGTCCACCAGTGTGATGGTCATGAGGGGGTGACCCCACTCTGTTACATCTATATGTCTTTTATAGGGGTGGTTCCATTGGATGAACCAGTTCCATATGCCCAGTCTGGACATATGGGAGTCATAGGGTACGGTACTGGGACTTCCTGCCAGAGTGCTGAAGCATAGTCCTATCTATATTCACCTTTCTGAATACATTTGATGTATTGTTGGAAGTCTATCCTGAAGTATATGCCAAATATTGGATGCAGCATAGCGTGGTGTGAGCATAGACTTGTGCGGGTCCGTGGAGAACAGATGGCATCCATATGCCGTCCATGCTTTTGCTGACCTTCTCAGGAGCTGCAGGAATACGACCTATTCCGTATATGGCAGCTCTGTCCTACGGCCCGCACACGGATCCATAAAAACCCCAGCTGTGTTTGTGGGGTCAAATAAATGATCCATTATAACTGATTTATAATAAAAGATCCCATGTGGACCAAAGCTAGGAGTGTGTGTATGAAGCCCTAGGTGTATGGATCAGATGTGCACAGCCAGGGCTATAGCAGGAGGGTGGACTAGGACTTCATTTATGTATTTTGGGTGGCGTTGCCTTTCTGGATCCGTCCTGTATAAGTTCATTGTCCTCATGGTATCAAAGTAAACAGAATCCTGGTCTCCCTCCAGGCGGGTGGCTCTGGGCCTAGCAACTGAGGAAATGAGGCACTTGAGGGCTTTTCAGTACAGGTTGGAAAAATCCAGATAATTTGGGACTCGATGAAGCAGGAGTCCTGTGTTTACTTAACTCCTTCTCCTCCAGACGCAGTCATAAAGCCATTGTAAGGACTGTCTGGTCTCATAGAGAGGAACTATGCACAATGGGCTCTTGTTAGTGTTTGCTTGTGAAACAGCAGAGATCTTTATGACAGATCTTGCAGAATCTCTAGATGGGAAAAGGATTACTTTACCTTAAGCACGTAGGTTGGAGGGGTGTGTGGTGTGTGTGTTTTTTTTGTTTTTTTTTTTTTTTTTTTTTTTGTCTCCATTTGACTGCAGTTCATATCCCCTACCCCTCATCCCCTTAAAGCAGAGATTAGAGGAGTAGTTGGTGGGACCTTTGCATAAGATGTGGGGTAAGTTAAAAAAAAAAAATAAAAATTGAAAATTTGGCCAACCGCTAATGTGTGCATGCTCAGATCAGCCGAGGGTGCAAGTGTTTTTAATGGGAAGAGGGGAATGAACATCTGAGTGTTACATGAGGGATAGCATATGGGGGTTTCCTATAGCCAACCTAAAATAATTCAGGTATTTTTTTTTGTCTGCTGTTGGTTGTTAAGTTTTTTGAAGAGTTTTTGATCAGGACACAGAGTACATTTTGTATGATGAATTTAAGGACCTTGTGAAATGAAGACCTGAACATGAAATTAATATGATCACAATCTATCCTAGAGTTGATGGCCCAGTCTATACTGGGAGATGGGGATAGGTGGCCATCTTGCCCTATGGCAACTTTGTTCTACACATTGATGTGGCTGAATTTCCATAGGGTCCTAGAAGCCTGATCATGTCGTCGTCTGACACCTTGGACTGATTTAGGCCTCTAGTCCACGGCTGTTTTCTACAGAGTCATTGTAATGCAGAGGACCATTGTCGTACCTCAAATGGCTCAATGTTCATATACAGTAATGGTCTACCATTAAGGAAGGAATGGGTGATGGATTCTCACCGCTCGGATTGGTTTATTCTTATGATTTGTGACTTGAGTTAGGACGTTGGTGTTATTTTTGGATGGGAGGTGGAATTAGTAATTCTGCAGAGTGGTGATGCCTGTGTGTATATGTATATATGTTGTGTAAGAAATACTATCTGTGTGCAAAGAAACCATGGAGGATAAGAGGGTCAGCTCTGATCTTGTATACTATTATTCACTAGGATCTACAGGCCGCGCTGTGCGACAATGTGTAACGAGACTGTATCGTGCCCGTTCCCAGACAAATATGAAGCTATCCTGTTCCCCATCATCTACAGTAGTGTCTTTATCGTGGGACTGCTGGGTAACCTAACTGCAATCGGAGTCATCGTCCATCTAATAAAGAACAACAACATCTTGGGAGTCTATCTAGCCAACCTTTGTGCCTCTGACCTCATGTACATCTTCACCCTTCCTGTCTGGATAGTCTACACCGCCAAGGAGGATTGGGTTTTTGGGACTCTTACTTGTAAGATAGTGGGCTTTTTCTTCAATGCCAATCTCTACACCACGATCGCCTTCCTCAGTTGTATAGCCACAGACCGCTTTATTGCCACCGTTTTTCCGCTTCGCTCCAGGACCATTCGGAGCATGAAGAAGGCGTTGATCATTTGTGTGGTGGTGTGGTTTATTATCCTTGGATCCCACTGTTATTTCCTGAGCCGAAATGATCTGTTTACCTCTAGCCAAAATGTGGAACTCTGCTATGAGAAGTATCCCATGGAGCAATGGATGGCGCGGCTCAATTATTTTAGAATCTTTGTGGTATTTCTCATTCCGTTGATTCTTCTTGTCTTCTCCTACTGCTCCATCATCCGCGCTATCCATCAAGCATGCCTGGATGTGGAGCACAAACGAAGAATTACTGGCCTTCTGCTGTCCATGACCATCATCTTCATCATCTGCTACCTCCCCTATCACGTGGTCCTTTTTATCCGTTCGTATGTCAGTGACCTTGACTTCTGTAACTGCGAGATTGAGAAGCGGGTCAGACCAGCCTACCGGATCACCTTTGCCCTCACGAGTCTCAGTACTGCTCTAGACCCTTTCATAAATATCTTTGTAAGTGAAGGGGTAAAGCGGGATTTGATGGCAGAAATCCAAAAAATCTGGAATTGTTTGCTATATCGAGGAAGGAGCGAAAACTTCAAGAGGCGGTGCCTTAACTTTGTGTGTGAAGAAGCCGCGAAAAACAATAATGGTCTCCTGTGCACACATCAAACCAAAGTGCAGACTCGACTCTAGACAAAGGGACCTTAACCGGGTCCACCTTAGGTTTGACAAGATCTATGGCTCGGAATGGTAAAGCATGAGAAATCAACAAAATAACAACGAGATATGCAAAAAAAAAAACAGGACTACATCAGAAGAACGGGAAGGGGACTCCACCAGCAGGCCTTGTGTAGACAATCTGTCTTCAGAAATCTATGACTGTTCTTCATGAGATCCTTAGCTGAATGCTCTGGAATTACAGTGTTTGATATCAAGAGATTGGACCATAAAGGGCAAGTAACTTGCCACGTTGTCCTTCTGTGATCAGTAGGTCAGGGAGCACAGACTGACGGATTTGTGATCAGTGTTTTTGTATGATTTGTATTATTTTTGAGGCAGTATTAGGGTGCGTTCACATCTACGAAACAGTCCTGTTCACTAGAATTGTGTCCTGACATTGCCAGATACACAAGCCCGGTGTGCAGGACATTCTGGGGCTTCTGCTGAACCCACGCAGATGTGAGCGTAGCCGGACAGAGGTGGGGGAGGTTTTCTACCTTCCTCTGGACTAGATTTTGTATCAAATATTAAAAATTATTGATCTGTATCAGATCTAAGGCTTAGGAAAAAAAGGTGCAGAAATAATAGAAATCTGAAGGGCCGGACAGTCCAGTCTAGGAGACTGCAGGTCCTGTATAGAGATGGATTTAAGATGGAGTATTAACGTTTTAAATGGCTGCTACCAGGGAACAATAGACTGAATTTAACTGCAAATAATTGTGATGTATCTTAGGTGTACAGTGTGATGTGGACATCCATTGTGGTTGACTTCGTGTTCTTCCTACTCTACTTTCCTGATACGTACTTTGACATTTGGTATTAAAGGAATTTGCTGGGACTTTGATATTGATGGCCTATTCTTAGTGTCCATCTCCCAGGAACCCTACTGATCATCTAACTGAAGGGGCCGACGCATCTCATGGCCTTCATTGTTTACTAGGCCTAGCGCTTTACATCTTGTAGTGGCCATGTCTGGTACTGCAACGTCTGTTCTAGTGAATCAGAGTAAGATGCAATACCAGACATGGCCACTACAATCTGTATGGCGCTATGCCTAGCACACAATGGTGGTAACATGGTGTTTGCCCCCTCAGTCAGCTGCTCAGTGGGGATGTTGGGAAGTGGACTCAAGTCATCTGCTTACACATGGGCTATGGTAAGGATAGGCCATAAATATTAAAGTCCCAGAAAACCCCTTGAAACTAGAAAAACATGGCTACCGTCTTCCTTAAATGGAGCCGCTCTTCTCCATGACCCATGTGCTCTAATGCAAGTCCCAGCCATTTAATAGTATAGGGCTGCAATACCAGACCAAGCCCATGAACAAGGGTGATGCTGTTTCTGAAAGAAGGTTGCCATATTTTCTTACAGCCCCTTTAAGGAACCTTGTAATGTAAAGAATTTGTAAACTTTTATAGTCCACTATTAGTGAATACACCGTGTATATTTGTGAATATGCCAAGACTGAGATGGGTGTCCATAGGATGTGGCTGGTGTTGTAGCTAAAGACTTGGCTGCAGTACCAAGCACATCCCATAGATAAGAGTGGCGCTGTTGGTAGGAAAAAAAAAAACGAGCCCTTTTGTTGATCTCTGGGGAAAAAATAATGAAATTAACCCAGCATTTCACTTTTACTACCTTGGCAATTTCTAGCTACACCCCTGTATGTAAAGATCTTCTTTGAATTGATGTCAATGGACAAAATTTTAATAAAGTTTTTTCTAGAAATTGGTGGCATTTGTGGTGTCCTAGTAAAAACTAAAACTGCGCCACCTAATGGCCAGGTAGGAAGCAAACAGGTGGCGATTTTATTGTATTATGGCCTCATGCACATGTAGAGACCGTGGAATAAAGCCGCAATACTCCGCACAGATCCTAATCCTATCGATTTACGTTTCCATCTCATACAGCCAAACGATGGGGTTTGTGAGTATCACGGATGGCGCCCAGAAACCATCCATTATGTTCTTGGACCCGTACACGACAATGGTCATGGGCACGACGCCTTATATGGAAAGAGGATGTTAGGAACAGAAGCCATGACACTGCAGCAGAGGCGGAGCTAGGGGTTCATCAAAGGGGGCAAACCTATCCGAGTGGGGCCCCCCCAATATTACCACCATACAGTGACCATATAGTGGTAGATGTCGGCTGTACACAGGGCGCTGCACACTGAGTAAATGCAGACATCTGACTAATCCTTCACATTTCCCGTCTCTTCCATCCAGACCACCATGACCACTTCTTCTTCCTGCTGTGACTTATCACTGTAAAGTTTCCTGTACAGACATCTTTGGCTCCTCACCTGCCCACCCATCCTGCTGCTACCGCATTAGCCCCTGTGAGCCCCCTCAATGAACAACCCCCCCTTGTGCCCTTTAAATTAATAGCGCAACTAAATTAATAATGCCCAATTCCCCGGTGGATAGTAACCCCTAATGCCCCCTTACATTATGTCCCTGATGCCCCCGTGCATACTCTGCTCCCTTATGCCCCCTTATATGATGCCCCTGTGCATACTCTGCTCCCTTATGCCCCCCCCTTATATTAAATTGTCTGGGAGTTAAAAAAAAAAAAATATATATATTTAGGCAGCAAAGGACGTGTGAAAAATGAAAAAGCATTTCTATTTCCCTGCATGGTCCCCTCTGTCCCTAGGCCGGGCCGGCCGTCTCTCCACTATTCCGTATGTATACAGAGTGGCTGCACTGGTGATGTCACATCTATAGGGCGGCTGCAGCTATCACTGTTCTCAGCTGTATACTGTGCTGATTGGCTGCACTGATGTGACATCACTGCTGCAGCCGCTCTGTATACAAATAGTGCAGCGGAGGAGGGGAGGATGCAGGGAAGTATAAATGCAGGGCTATCTTTACACTACCCTACTGCCTGCCTTAAGTAGACCTTTCATGACCGCTAACCTAGGCGGTGTTATATACCGCTGCAAAGCTGACACTGCATTGAATTCAGCTCACTGTCAGTTTTGCCAGTATGTGCCTCAGTTGTAGAGATATCCCTACATTGTCAGAGGGGCGGGCCTTACAGCTCAGCGTCATCACTGGATGGTGAGGAACACCCCCCCTGACGGTACACTTCTATAGTCTTGTACTAGCAGGGTCATCTACCTGGGGGGCACTATTACCGTAACAGTGCCCCTCCACAGGTATTAGTCCCCCCCCCCCCCCACATAAGATAATTAAGTAATAGTATTACTGATGCAGGAGGGGGTAATTACTTGTGGGGGGGTACTATTACTGTAATATCCCCTCCCCATAAGTAATGCTATTACTTCATTACTTATGTGTGGGGGGCACAGTTACTGTAATAGTGCCCCCCACAGATAGTACTCCTCCCCCACAAGCCGCTCTTATACACGGCCTGTGTGCACCTCCTATTCTCCTCCCATATCCTCTGTCTCCTTCTCTATAGTACCGCAGGAACCGGGAGGAGAATAGGAGGTGCAGACAGGCTGAGTACAAGAGCGGCTTCTGGGCACCATATTAGAAGGTGCAGTGGTCACAGCCTGCAAACTAAGACAGTGGCTTCCTTTACCATGGATTTAAACTGTATTGGCATCTTGCAGACGCCGATACAATCGAAATAGCTACTTTGCGGTGGGCCCCCAGATTCAGTGGTCCTGGGGTCACTGCTAGCTATACCTCTGCGCTGCAGGGACCATCTTAGGAGGTGACGCTTGGCAGATGCTTTGACGAGGTTATGTTGACATCCCTGACAGCCATATAAGCAACGTTACCCACGGCAACCAATCAGGACTTCATGTTCATTTCACAATGGGAATATATAAGACCTGCTGTAGTTGGTTGCTGTGGCCCATTGGACACACAAGGCAGCACGATCTTTCCATCCTCTGACATGTAAATCCTCTACATCGGGGTTTTTAGACTCTCGATATATGAAACATTAAAACGTGTGAAATCCTTGGAAAATTCTGTCATGATGTTGAATTACTTGCCATGGTGAGCCACAAGTTGTCTATCACAAGATTTCCAAGACATTACGTGAACATAAAGGGGCCATATATATATAATATATTAGTGTTGGCCAAAGCCGCTGATTGTGATAGGATCGGCGCTGGCTTGGGCTGTGTTCACACTGCATATCAGTTTGGCCGTCCATCTGGAGTGAAACCTGCACCAGATCATATCTAGAGTAGATCTGCAGCATCGTTTACACTAGTTGTCTGACTTATATGATGATAAATCTCGCCGATGGCCCCGTCTTAGAACCTCCTCTTTTCGGAAAAATAGTTTAGGTGGTGCAAAAGCGTCAGTGGCGGCAATTTTATGTCAAAACAAGTTTCCTCTGAGGTTTGTGACTCTCATGTGGCATAAAATTGGGAAATAATAATCATAAATCTGCCCCTCTTTTTTGCTGCCTGTCATAGGAATGAATAATCACAATTCTAGCCGGGGACCGATCCAACAGATTAGACCTCAACAGGCCGATGATCCCTCCGACTACAATGCGGGTCTGAAGTTACAGGAAGAAATGGCACCGAATTCTGTACTAATTCTTATCCTATTATATATGGGCCGGGGTGTCCTGACCTCAGCAGGTGCGACCCTAAGGGACATGAGCTGCTTTTTAGCATAAATTTCAGCAAAACCAGATCAGTGACCACCATTGACTTCCAGCTGGAATTTGGGTGATGAAGAACAAACGTGTAGGGGAAATGACTTAGAGGTGACTTTTTAATTCCCAGTTTATTGGGTGTGGTGGGGGCAGAAGGCTAAACATTGGGCGTCCTCCAGGTATCGCTGTAACCAGGTGTCGTATCCTTACACATGGCTGTGAGCACTATTAACCCCTTAACCCTTACAAGGAGGAAGTTGCAGCTACTTGTTAGAAAAGTATTTAAATGGCAATGTCATCTAATAAGAGTCTCCTACATGTGCCAAGAATGATCTCTGGTAGAGGGGTAACTAGCTCCTGGACCCCAATACCAAAGGACCCTCATCTATATACTGGACAGCTGTCCTCCATTTGCTGGGATTATCTCCTAATTTTTGCAAACCGTTCCAGCAAGTTTGACTTGTCCTGACCCAAAAAGGGTTTGATTTTATGCAAACCCTGCCAAAATGTGGTCTTTGTTAGGCAGGTTGGGGCAGTCTTGGTGGTGGGACTTGATGCAGTTTCGCTCGCCTGCTTTACCCAATCTCTTCCCTGACTCCTAATATTCTACCAGTGGATTCACTACATAACACCTCTGCCATTGTTCCCATTGTCCAGCCTTCTATGTCTGATGAAGGGGTTTCCCAAAACATTGCTGTAACACTATTGGACATGTATTGTAATGACATTGGATATACTGAAGTGTCATGTCTGGTGGGATCTCCAGGAATAAAACCATTATCCACCCGCAGAGAAATCCTGGAGTGTCATCCCAAATCCTTTACTTTAGTGCAGGGAAATCGGTGCTGAAACGAACAGCAATGATATCTCCAGCCCCAGGCGTGTAACGGCAAAGCTAACAGTGCAGTGAATTCAGTGCCCTGTCATCTAGTGGTATATAATACCACCCATCTCTGAGGACAGGAAGGATCCTCTTTAAAAACAGAAACATGTTGGGTGAAAGTCCGCACTATCCAAAATTTGTGTGATTTATGCCTTACAGTGAACGCTGTTTAATAAAAAAAAAAAAAAAAACCTCCCCCAAAAAAATGCAATGTGCAAATTAACGTATCTTGGTCACCTCGCTTCCTGCCCTAAAAAAGTGATCAGAAAGTCATCAATACCAAACATCGGTACCAATAGAAACTACAACCTGTCCTGCAAATACCGAGCCCTGACAAATCTCCATCTACAGTACAGTATATAGGGGTGTGTGTGTGTGTATATAATATATATATATATATATATATATATATATATATATATATATATACACACACACACAGTCATATGTGTCAGAATACGGAAACCCCAGGAAAATCCTTCATATTAAAAAAAAAAAAAAAAAAAAGTGTTATTAGTAAACAATAAATCCAATATAAATCTGGTATCGCCGTCATCCTAATGTCCCGCTGGACAAAGCTGCCGTGTCATGTATAATGCAGAGGGAACGCTGTAGGAAAAAAATGCAAAAAAAGATAGAATTCTGGGGGTTTTTTTTGTTTTCACATGGACCCCCAAAAAGTTAATAAAAGCTAATCAAAACATTATCTGTACCCCAAAATGGCGCCAAATGAAAGTACAGCCCATCCCGCAAAGAATAAGCCCCGCATAGCGATGTCTACGGAAATATAAAGTTATGAATTTAAGAAGACAAAGCAGGAAAATATGAAAAAAGTCACCGAGCATTAACGTACAAACTACCCAGCGACATTAAAGGGTTAAGCGGTTCCCTAATATTCGGTTTCTTTACAGGTCTCTGATTCAGAAATGGAAATGTGTTTCTTTTCACATCTAACAAGTAGTTTGTGAGCGATGTGTTGTGTAAGTGCAGGTCAGCGACCGCCATTGATCGTGACACAGCTGCCTCCTGTATGGATTTCCCTGTAACCAAACACAGACCCTGCGTGTACAGTCACTGGAGCAGCCGCTGCCTACAAGGGCTTGTCTAAGATAATGAATTTATCATTGAGATGAAATGACTTAATAATGAGTGTTCATCACCCGTGAGATCCGGACATACACCACGGGACAGGATGTTTCGCCGAACTAAAAATTTTTTTCTTTGTGTTGACAACAAATGCCAAGTCAACAATAGAAGCTTAGTCTGATTCAGAAAACACATTTGTAAATATACAGAATTGATCGAGGGACATCCTGATCATTCAGGACCATAGTCATTGCCAGGTTCTGTTCACATCTGCATCAGAGGGTCTTGCAGAGCTAATTTACCCATCCAAACGATGGACGTCTTGATGGAACCCAACTGACCCCATTATAAGTCCATGAGATCCGTCCTGCACCACTAGTGGCCGTCATGCAACAGATCCAACATCACATTGTGGGTTTTTGTTTATGGCAGAATTCATGACGCAAATGTGAAGGGAGCCTTAGCCAGGGTGGTAAACCATTACAGAAAGTGTGTGTGGAGATGGGGGAGGGGGGAATGGGATTAAATTTGGCGCACACACATTTTCTGGTGCCAAAGTGGTACATTTTTGGTCTACATCCATTTTGCACCACTTTGTCCATTTTCCAACCTTCTTGACACTTTAGTCTCCTCCACAGGTCCAGTTCTCAATTCAGGGTTAGCGGGTCACCCCAGTCTCTTCCACTTGTAGCAGGTTCTGCTCCCTCAGCAATGTTCTGAAGAGGACCCGAGCGGCTGTCGCGTTTAGTCATAATTGCTCTTCACTCTTTAATGGGGCCCTAGGTGGTTAACCTACTCGGTCTAACCGAAGGCTACGTGAACACGATCACGTGCATGTAAGGGTCTGTAAGCAAAAAACGGTAGAGCCTGCACATGGGTGGTATCCTTGTGCTGTCTGTGGCCTCCACAGAACCGTAGATTTCAATGCATGAGCCTGGACAGGAATAGGACCTGTCTTGAATTTTGCCTCTGAGCACAAGCCCCCCCCCCCCACATGGACCTGTAATAATAGATGTCATGTGTACAAGGCCTTAGAAAAGAATATGTCAGTGTGCTATACACTGTAGCCTAACCCCCTGCCTGGTATGGTAAGCATTACTTGCCGCTCCATTATTCTTGCTGTTCTTTGACATGTCTTATTGTATGTGCGTGCATTTACGTGACTGTATTTATTTCCCATTAGGTGCTGTCTGAGGGTCCTGAACGATTCTTCCATGGCATGTGGAATAAGCTGCGACTATTTTGCCCCTTACGAGGCCACGCTCTTCCCCTTGATCTATGGATTGGTTTTCATCTTTGGCTTGTTTGGTAACGTTGCAGCCATAGGTGTTATCTATCAGCATGTCAAGCGGGGTAATGTACTTGGCGTATATCTTGCCAATCTCTGTGCCTCAGACCTCTTGTATGTCTTCACACTTCCAGTGTGGATCGCCTACACTGCCAAAGATGACTGGCTTTTTGGGGCTCTCAGTTGCAAGATTGTAGGATTTTTCTTCAATGCCAACCTGTACACGACCATCGCATTCCTCAGCTGTATCGCCGTTGACCGGTTCATAGCCACGGTATTCCCATTCCGTGCCAGGGCACTGCGGACTATGAGAGGTGCCTTGATAGCATGTGCTTTGGTCTGGCTGATTATCTTAGGGTCTCATTCTGTGTTCCTTGCTCGGGATGAACTCTTCAACTCCAGTCAGAATGTCAAGCTTTGCTATGAAAAGTACCCAATGGAGCAGTGGATGGCTCAAGTCAACTATTTCCGTATCTTTGTTGTCTTCCTCATCCCCATGATACTTCTAGTGGTCTCTTACTGCTCTGTTGTTCGGGTGGTTCACCGGAGTCAAAGCTTGAAAAAAGAGCAGAAACAAAAAATCATTGGGCTCTTGATGACCATGATGGCCATCTTTGTCATCTGCTACCTCCCGTATCACATTGTACTCTTCATCCGCTCTTATGTCAGTGACCGTAACATCTGCACCTGCAATATAGAGATGAAGGTACGTCCAGCGTATCGGATCACCTTTGCCTTGACCAGTCTTAGCAGTGCCTTGGACCCTTTCATCAACATCTTTGTCAGCGAAAGCATTAAGCAAGATCTTCTGAAAGAAGTCAGAGCGGTGTGGTCTGGCTTTCGATCCATTCGCCACGCACGGAGCTCTCATCGGACTTCAAAGAATGGTGGCTATAACACAGTAGTCCAGAACATAGAAAATGATCATCTGCTGGAGAAGAAAGAGGAGACTGCAGTCTGATCTGCGTTGGGATGGTCGGTCGATAAGTTGCATACTGAGCCATTGGTTCTGAGTAGTTTCCTCTGTCTGTAAACTTCCTGCTGTACACATGGCAAGCGATAACAGAAGAAACCCCAGAGACATGTTTAATGCCTTCCCTCCTTTTATTCCTCTTAAGACTACAAATCCAGACAGTGCATGGAAAACTCTGGAAACTTACTTTTATTTAACCCTTTGCACTGAGCCCTGTGGGAAAATACATGTTTACATATCAATGTCTTTTGTAATAGCTGAATATTCTTTAAAATAAAATTACATTTTCTTTTACTCTTTTTATATCCATCCTAGAAAACCATTTACATCAGCAGGAACGGAATCCATTGGGAGAGGACATTACCTACTCATGCATTATAACCTATGGCATGCAGTCTCCGAGAATCCTGGCACACTCCATGGTCCTAATGGCTGAGATATGTATGGGTGTAGCTCTTGGCAACAGACCTTGATGTCGCTGTTGCTAATCATAAGACTAAAGCTCGTCTTCTGCCTTTTCATCCCAAGAAATGTAAAAAATAAAATGGATATAAACCAACATGCTTTACTCCTGGGCCAATATGGCCGCTTGAAATTTCAACTATGTTTTTTTTTTTTTTAGTTGCAAGAGTTTGCTATTAAAATGGACATGCTGGCTAGAAACCACATCAGAAGGGTGCCCTGGACTAAGGAACAAGTTAGTGAGGTTGTAGCGTAATGCAGGGTTCCTCTAAAAAAAAATAAAATAAAAAATAAAAATCGTATCAAAAGTTTGGGTGAGATTCCAGCAGTAACTTTGCCATGCAGATATTGTGTAGGATTGTGGAAGCGGATACGTGCTGTGAAACCTACAAGGCTACCTACGACAGGAAGAGGATGGTCACTAAAGGGAAACTCTGATTAAAAGTTGGGTTGTCCTTGGTAGTTATTGAGGTTCTTTATTGAATAGTTTTTGTAACTTTTGCTGCGTTTAGGTGACTACCCAACAGCAGGTCCTGGTTCTCCATGCTCTTGTGTAGGCCTTGTATGTTGGTAGCATGTTCTGCTGATGTTCTACCAATGCTTCCTCCCAGGTGGACCTCAATCGGGACATTGGGGCGGGAGGTACTTTTAATTTTAAGATGTGTTAGTGAAGGGAACCCCAAAAAGAGAGACCCCAGTCTCCCTGCCAGAGGCTTTCTATAAATAAACTGGACTGCAACAGAACAAACCCAACCTTTCGTAGCATGTCCAAGCTTAGCCGTAGGTTAGTTATCCTAAGTATAAGGCTGCGACTACATGGCCATTGCTTACTGTAACGCTGTGCTTGTGCCTGGGATGACCTGAAGCTCTAGTGGGTTATATTAATTCAGCAGCTTGTAGACTGATCCCATGATCCACCATGGCTATGGGTTATATAGACTGTGGGTGTGATATTGTCCATGGTATACAATATTTCCACCAATAAGGCTCTGGCAATTGAGCAGCTGTTGAAATGTTGGTTCAGAGACCATAATTGTAGCCTGTGCTATGTGTAGGTAACGGGGCAGGCGCACATTGACCTGTTGTCAAGAGCTTTCCAATACAATGGCCTAAATATCCTGATATGAGGAAACCAACCTTGTGCATATAGAATATCATGATAAAAATAACCCACATCAATTTCTTACACATTCTTGCTTGTAATGGCTGTCTCCTTTTATAACCTGACTGACCTAATTCACACGTATCATACATGTCCTTGGTATCACCAAACCCTTATGTGCTCTTTCTGTGTCTCTGCCAACAAATGCTAAGTATGGCCGTCCTTGTGGTGCATGAACCAAAGCTAAAGCCTATGACGAGTTCCCCATGAGCAGCGGATTCTCGAGGCCCCTGGACTGAAACGACCCAAAAGTGAATTGGAAAAATGGTCTTCTGGGGGGTGAAAAGAAGGCGACCAGTATGCATGGTATATGCTGGAACTGAAAAGCTGAAGAGGTTTCATTGTATAGATTGGTTTAGCTCACTCCGCATGTGGGATATAGAGAGTTAGTTCAATGCTTAAAAAAAGAGAGAATTCCACCAGCCAAAACCATGCAAATTCGTAGGGGTTGTCCCATTTGGCTGAAAAATATTTTGAAATATCCTATCTGCGAATAGCCTGACCTCGGGCTAGCACATAAATGGTAGGTAGGTCACTGGGGGTCCCCCTGCTGTTTGGGGCCATAACACTCGCATGAGCGCTGTGACCTCTCCAGTGCAAAACGCCATCACAATTCATAGTGACTGTGTACGGTATTATAGTTCCCCCCACTGAAGGAATAAGTCACACTGTGACTACAGCAGCATTTTACAAGTGTTAACACTGCAGCAAGTGCCGAGAGCCAGACCCCCCGCCAATCTAATATTGATGGCTAATAATATAGGGGGCCCTCATTCTGTGTTCTGATCTCTAAATTTGAGGGTCTCTTGTTCTAGAAGAACCGGCTTGTTTATACATTACATAAACAGTCCTCTGATTGTAAACTGAACTGTGTAATGCTTTATATCTCCTGTGGGGGTGCTGCAGGGAAAGTGAATACTTGATTCTGCCCCAATTTACAAACTAAATACTTTGTATCAGATTAGATCAAGTTATCCTTGGGGGACTCTTCTAACTAAAAGGTATAGGTATAAATGTATTGTAGGTAATATCTTTTCAGCAGACATTCTATAACGAAGATGAAACCCTCGAAGGCTATGAGTTGTGCTGTGTGGTGGAAGACCTGATGGGCATGGGTCATATGTGGCAGGATGTGTGACGTGGAATCATCTAGATCTGCCATTAAATGTTGATCTGTGACAATAAATGACAACTCGCACGCGTTACCTTCAGGTCGCTCCCCTAAAATCACACAATTGTGTAGCAGCTGCTCAAATATTGCACTGTGAAGAGTTTTCTAATGTTCCCTCCTGCATGACTGTCGCAAGCAATACAAAACTAGAGCCTCTGTCCTCTCCTAACCTTAATGTCTGTAGTCTCGGACCATCCTGATCTCAGAGGAAAAATAAAGGAATTCAGACTTGTTCTACCCAAAGTTCTCAGGTTCTTCTCCCCTTACCAGACCACACATGGTCACAACTTCCCACCACATCTGTAATACTAGAGGCGTAGGCTGATTGCTACACGGTAATAGGGTTTGGGCCATATATATGCGTTCACCAGACTCTAAAAGAGCTAGATACATTATACCAGCAGGGCCCCAGAGGAACCAAGACGGAACGTTGTAGGATGGAAGTTTCAGGATAAAATTGTAACACTCGTTCTGGATAGGAAAACTATGTTCAGGAAATGCATAGACATTAAGATTCAGTTCCAAAACATTTCAGAAGGCTTTTTAGACCACGTGTAGAAATCGGGTCTGGAAGGGTTATCGCTGCAGGTGTGTGTTCTGCTCCCCGCTCAACCTGAAGGCGGAAGAAGTAGAAAATGAGGGGTTTGTAGGAAGCTCCATGCTTCCCCCTGTGGTTCACTTCTTACGGCCCCCAGCGCTGGATCTGCGATCAGACTCTCTCTTTACGTTGCCTTCGTCTGTGGAGGAGGTAGTAAGAAGGGTCTGGCTCCATTTGGCTATCTCAGCATGTTCAGAGACACAGGTTGCTATAGCCGTAATCCAGTTTTTCATCTCCTCCTGTAGAAAATGAGGAAAAAGGGCAATTTCCAACTAGCAATAAAAATGTTGGACTTGACATTCTAAGCATTATATTATGGTAAGTGTTGGAAACCTTTATGGGTGTTAGGCTCTGTTCACACTGGTATTCTGGTTTCCATTATTGCAGAAGCCATGACAGATCAATTGACTTAGGTTAGGGCTACAAGACTTGAAGATTTCAACACCACACCTAGTGACATCACATCTAGTGACACTGCGGCACATGATGTAACACAACTACGATTGTAACTAAAAATCCTAAACTGAAACGTTGCCATCATAGAACGCAACATAAATGGCATGTGAATGTGACAAGTCTGCAACTTATCTGTTTATTTTCTGCTAAGCTAGTCGTGGGATGGTCACTGACAAATCTTACACATTTTTATTGATTGGGTGTGTAACATCTAGTCTTGGACAAGTCATACAGAGTCTTCTCATAGGCCGAGCCTATTACTAGGTGTTTTCTAATCTTCATTAGATAGGCTAGGCTGCTGCGATAGTCTGTCAACAGCAACAGTATCTTCAAAAACAGAAGTGTGAACAAAGCCTAACAGAAGACTGTCCACCCCAAACAAGCTCTTCAAGGAATCCTCATTATACTCCATATTCGACTTTTCTGATTGATTTTCTATTTACAGGTTACAAATTTCACTAAATGCATCCCAGAATGGTCACCAGCGCCAAGGCCTTACCTCATCTTTTGCTTGGAAGAGGAATTCTCTCCCATCTGTCGACCTGCAAGAGGAGACATTTGAATGTGACATGTGATGGGTAAGATTCCTCGACAATCCATGTTACAACACAGGAGCCTCACCTGAGCTTAAAGACAAACTTCTTTTTCTTGTACTCATTGGCCACCTCACAGGTAGCTCCATGTAGATTCAGTAGAGGTTCCCCCCCATGTGTAGCCCCTGAACTCTGACTCTTTGCATCCTTATAGACCCCCAAGTCCCCTTTGTTTAGCACACAGTACAGGTTTACCCAGGACCTATGGAAACACAACAAGTGATAGGAGTCACTGACTTTTCTGCACACTCTACAATCATCCTACATGGCAGCTAAGGCTACACTCACCGATTTGAGGCCTTTTTACTGGGACCATCCAACTCGTGTTTCCTGAATAGGTATCCTTCTTGTTGTACTGTATGGGTGGGAGGAGGTGGGGGTGGTGCGCTGCTCTGTGCAGGGGCTGAGCGGGATCTCCGTGCTTCACCCGGTGGTTGGTTTGGGTCCTTAGGTCGAGGTCTCCTCCTGGGCTTCGGTCTGTCTCTTGCTCTTGGCCGATCAGGTCTTGGTGTCCTTTCCTGGAGCTTTTCTATACCATTGGGTAATCGTGCAGGGGAGTCTTTACTCTGGAGGTGCAGAACATACACTGTTAATCATGATGGGCAATGTGGATTCCCACGTATATTCTCTGGTTGCTCAGGATTTGCTACCTGTCAACCTTATTACAAAAGAAGGTG
This sequence comes from Leptodactylus fallax, assembly GCA_947044405.1. Lineage (NCBI taxonomy): Eukaryota > Metazoa > Chordata > Amphibia > Anura > Leptodactylidae > Leptodactylus > Leptodactylus fallax. The sequence continues at coordinate 872,700 of CAMRHE010000137.1, read as the reverse complement.
CTTTCCAGGGATACATTGCGGACATGGCTGGCATTGTGATAACACGCCATGCTGAGCTCCAGCAAGAAAATATCAGAATTTTCTAAAAATAAATTTAGGTGGAGAATATTTTAAAGCTGGCGATACATGGGCCAATTTGCCACACCTAAAAAAGTGCACCTATAGCTACTGCAGGATACTGGTTGTAGCACTTACTGGAGGCGTATTCTGTGATGCTTCTTTTTCCTGCAGCTGCTCAACAATGTCTGCAAGTGTCGCCTTTCTAGAGGAAGAGATAATCCGATCAATAATCGAGGAAGAAATGCCAAAGAGGCCTCAATTCTGGTATTAATATTGGTCACACCCCTCTGACTATACATTTAAGGTATATCTTAGTGATATATAACAGAAGGAAATGAGAATCCCGCTTTAATATGGAGACAGTGGAGGAGGAGGAGGCCTTTTCTGGTGAAGACCCATCTGGTAATAAGCTGCAACTAAGTCTGCTGGAGCGGTCCATTTTCCATGACCAATTTGCTATCATGTGGCTCCCTTTCCAGTAATCTCTCAGGCTTGAGTCTGAGGGATTTGTGAAAACAGCCAGAAATAGGACATGTTTACAAGGTCCGTCACAAAAAAACAGAATGGCCCCATAAACACTCAATGTCTTCATAACGGCCATCACGTGGCCATTTTTGACTGTGGTGTGAACACAGTCAAAAGGTCCAGCTGAGGTTGGGTCCATCTATGATGTGGCCGGTTGTCACGTAATTAGTTGCCAGGCAATTACAGGTCAAGAAAATTTTTTTAATGTTTTGCCAATAAACGCATCACAAAACCGCATTGTAAGATGTGTGTCACACTACGACCACTATATGTGATCCAGCCTTCTAGTCCTCAACAGTACCCAGATCATCTGTAATGTTCTTACCCTCCTTGCCTGTCGGGATCATTCCTTGGCGTCTCATGGTCGCTGGACTCTTGTCTCTCCACCCGTCTCTCGTGCCTTTCTCTCCTTCTTTCGGGAATGTCATGTTTTGGGGTCTCTTGTTCACTGGATCCCTGTCTTTCCAGCCTCTTGTCATGTCTATCCCGCCTTCTCTTCTCCTCCAGCTGCTCTGGTTTAGGAACCTCCTGCTCACTGGACTCCTGCCGTTCTAGCCTGCGATCATGACGCTCTCTCCGTCGCTCCGCATGCCGACTTGACTTCCCCTCTGCTTTCTCCGTGGCTGAGCTTGCCATACCTTGTGCAGCTTTTATTTCGGATCGCTCTGCCCTGGAGCCTTCCTGAGCAGGCGGTGGCTTCTCTGTGACCTTGGCCTCTACATGGTCAATCTTTGGTTGCAGTCTTTCTGGTTTCATCTCCTGCCGTACATAACCCACCCTGGCCTCGGCCTTCTCTGCTCTTGTCCTATGGCTATCTATCTGGATCCCATTAGGGATGGACAGGCTGTCCTTCTGATCTGGTTTTATTTCTGACTTGTCATGGATTGTCTGTTGTATAAGGGGTGATGGTCGCGTTGAGAAGTCAGTTGTGTCAGGAAAAACTTTACGACCAAGGAGTGGGGTTGCCGGTTGCTTGCTCTGTTCTGCTTTCATCTTCTCCAGCTTGCAGAACAAAAAGGATGCAAAACAGATCAAGATACTTTATTGGACATAAAGCAAACCCCTTCCCAACTCCCCCCCACATTGGTCCTACTTCGTGTTCCATACCGTAGTAAGCCTCCTCAGAGAACTGAATCTCTCTTCCCACGCTGCTGCTGTTTTACGGAAGGCCTCATGTCTTCGGATCAGCTGCTCCACCTCATCCACGCTGTTACCCAGCTCTGGACTCTTCACTATGGGCTCCTGTGCTGTTAGCCAGGCTTCGGCCACGCCGGCTTCCTGGGCAAATTGGTGGACTTCAAGCACTGTATTATAGGAAGAGAGTGTGAGATAATACCAGAACTTACCCTACAGCCTTGAGGCCAATGGGGAGATTTATCAAGATCGGCATTACCCACTCCAGTTGTGATCTCCCCTGCACTCATGCCTCTTAAAACATTAGGTGCATCATTTGCCCTTTGTGTGCCAGAATCTCAAATCTACGCCAGATAGAAGCTCGTGTACATTTGAGCTATACTATGACAGTTTCTGGTGTAAATTACAGTACATTTGCTGGCCCGCAGGAGCCCATGCCCCCTACTTTTGGGAAAAGTTGCCTGCTCGCAGACTGCTCAGGACTGTAACAGTAGTCGGGCAGGGGGACAGGAACTCCTGTCATCCTAAATTACTATGATGCTGGGAGTCCCGCTCTCTGTCAAAGACATATGGCCGGTATAAGCTTTGTATTTTCCAGACACAATCTGCCCATACGGAGGTATTCACACACAGCAAAAGTTTTCTGCAGCTGAGAATCTATTCCATTTACTAGAATGGGGTTGTGTTGGCAGCATGTGCCCGGGAATGTGTCACCAAAAATTACCTATTTTTTTTTTTTTTTTTTTTTTTTGTGTAAAAAATTACAGTACCTACTTTTTTTTTTTTAAACCAAGTTTTTATGTTAAATATATTTTAAAAATTTATGAAGATTTTAATTTCTATGTCACCATCTATATTTAAAAAAGTTATATATCCTGCAATTTTAACTCTGGCAACCAAGCCTAATAGATGACTATGTGCCAGTTCTGTGGACTTTTTCTTTGTAGCAATAACCTCGTATACTTCACAAACAAGACAGACCATGTCACAATAGAAGACAGCACCTCTACAGGTAACACCCATAGTGACCCATCATTACATCCACTATAATGACAATAGATGATGTCACATCTTATCTCCGCCCCCTCCCTGCACAGAGCATGTCTAGAAAACTCTCCCATAGACCTCAATGAGTCGGCCCCAGACTATTTCTAGCTATGGCCACGACTGCTGTAAAGCAGATCATTAAATGCTGTTAACGGAGCAGAGGAGGAGCTCAGGGAAGATGACCGCCCCATAATCATGGACAGAAAATAGAATAAAAAAATCTACAATCAGAAAATAAAAAATAGAATAGTTTAAAAAAATTAGATTTTAATAAAAATGGCGATTTATTTCTTTTACATTGAGATGATGGGACAATTACAGAAACTGATGTGTTTGGGGTGTTTTCCCACTCTGGTAAATTACCAAAGCAGGAAAACCTCCCTGTGTGAACAGACTCTACAGTGCTGTAGCCCATTACTCGTATTAATGGATTTATTAACCCTTTCACAGACCTGCCACTTTCTAAAGCTCTTGAATAAGGGACCGTTAACCCTTCCATAGACCTGGCGGCTCCAGCAATTCTGCAGCTACAAAGTCTTAGGATTTACTTTCCCGTTAAGGAAAGTCCATTTTTAGAATAAGAAAACCGTACACCACGTTATTAACCCTTGCATGGAGTATTGAGATGATGCATCGGCATTCAATATGGCATCATGGACTCTGCTGTGTCATTAACCCCCTTTTTACTCTGGCGTCCTTCAGTAACCCTTACCCATCACTACATTCTATTGAGGGCGCTGGATTTGGACCTGTAAACCCCAAGGATCAGAATTTTGGGGTGCTGATACAGTTAACTGCTTTCTATGGATAGAGCCCCATACATTTTGCTCCTAAGTCTCCCCCGCATTCATCAGGGGGGACGTGGAAATAGTGTGGGAGCTGTAAAGGTTTCCATGGTAACCCTAATTAGCTGGTCTTTAGATGGCAGGGGGCGCCGCCTCGTCTTTATCAGGAAGGAGATTAAGTAGGACATTTTGTGAAGTTGTATTACGTGAAAATGAAAACTAAAGGAACATATAGAGAGCGCGTTATATATACGACACGTGTAGACAGCTCGTTATATATACGGCACATGTAGACAGAACATTATATAAGGCATATATAGACAGCACGTTATATAGGGTACATGCAGACAGCGTGTCATATACAGCACGTGCAGACGGAGCATTATATATGGCACATATAGACAGTGTATTATGTAGGACACGTGCAGATGGAGCATTATATATGGCACATATAGACAGCGCATTATGTAGGACACGTGCAGACAGAGCATTATATATGGCACATATAGACAGTGTATTATGTAGGACACGTGCAGATGGAGCATTATATATGGCACATATAGACAGCGCATTATGTAGGACACGTGCAGACAGAGCATTATATATGGCACATATAGACAGTGCATTATGTAGGACACGTGCAGATGGAGCATTATATATGGCACATATAGACAGCGCATTATGTAGGACAAGTGCAGACAGAGCATTATATATGGCACATATAGACAGCGCATTAAGTAGGGCACGTGCAGACGGAGCATTATATATGGCACATATAGACTGCACATTACGTCGGGTACGTGCAGACGGAGCATTATATATGGCACATATAGACTGCACATTACGTCGGGTACGTGCAGAAGGAGCATTATATATAGCACATTATACAGGTCACATATAGACAGAGTGTTGTATATACTGTAGCTGGTGACTATGCTGATCACTCGCACTTACTCTGCTGCAGCCACTCCCAATGTTTCTGCCATTTGTCCAGCATCTCCCTCTTCTTGGCCATCAGTCTGTCCAGACTCTGCTTGATCTGAAGGAATTTATAAAGCTTTATCATATAACAGCGGGTTACACAGGCACGAGTCATCCACCAACCACATGAACACTCGGCCGCTTACATAAGAAGGCAATACCCATGTCAGTATATTCAAAGACTGAACCACATGTAGACCAGGAGTCTGGGAAAGAAAAAACGGACTAACCCAACTCAAATGTGAACATAGAGTAAAAGGGGGCGTACACCTTTAACAGAGGACAGCTATTCTTTCTTACTCTCCCATACACATGCACACTCTGTTCAGCCAAGCTTGCATGGTTTTTTCTATTGCACCTGCCAGAACACTCATCGAGGAAAAAAATATATATATCGTGTAGGCCTCGGCCGCTGCTTATATACACGGCTGCATTTTAGGTCTGTGTGTTGCCCAGGCCTGATACAACTAGGTTGTGTTATTTCATGCGCACCCACAGGCCTTGCTGCATATCCTATTATAGAATGTTTTTGTGGACCAGAATGGCCCATGTTGAAGTGGAGACGTCTGTGTGAATAAGCCCTATCTCCATGAATCAGTGGCACATGGAGAGCCTTTGACTCAATATACACAGTCGTAGGGATTCACAGGTGGGGCAGATTTATTAAAGTGGTCTAAAAACATGACTGTCTTAGTTGCCCATAGCAACCAAACACAGCCCAGCTTCCATTTTGTATTGTGCTCTTGAAAAATGAAAGCTGTGCTGTGATTGGTTGCTATGGGCAACAGCGACCTTTTTGCTTAAACCATTTTAATAAATCTGCCCTTTCAACAAACTCTTATGCATGAGGCCTTAAAGGGATCTTGTCACCGAGGTGTGGCCCCTAAACCAATGGCATGTCCTTATGCTGCTGACCCAGCTATGGTTTGGCAGGTATGAGTGAGTTTTAATCTACTGAACATGACTCCTGACATGACCTACTCGATGACATGAGGTCTTCAGCTGCCCACGGATCCACAGATAGGACTGGTATACCAGTTATTGGGCCCTAAACCCCAGCACAATAAGGACATGCTCCTGGTTTAGGGACCCCAAACATGCTGACAGGTTCCCTTTCACAAGACAAGTTGGCAACTACAATTCACCTACTTCCTCCGTTGATGGACGCTTGTTCAGGACTAAGGACTTTCCCAGTTCCACACAGTCCGCAATCCGCTTGTTTCGGGTCTCAATTTCACTCTTTAATCCTTGATGGTAACTTATTAGAACTTCCACGGATGACACGTCTCTGGGGACATATGAAGACGCTATGATCAGACGCTAGGTGTGTGACAAGCTCAGCTCTAGCCATTGCCCTTGTCTCGTCTAGGGACTCTCTGCAGGAGCCATATTAAGGGGTCATTCACACTGAGGAATTTCAGCCAAGCGTCCTGCTCGATCGTCCTATGGATTTCATGAATAATTCATATGCACAACCCATGGTGCGAGGCTCAGGGTGATCAGCGAGTAAACCCACGGAGGAAAGCCGAAATTCTCTCTGAGCCTAGCCTTAACCAAGTAGTCAGGACACAATAGCTGATGGTCAAGCCCTTGGGCCTACTCCTTGGTACTTCATTTCTCAAGTCCAGCAAACTAACACCACCATCACCACAAAGTCAAGACACCCCAAACCAACGTTACTTTTCTTGTAGAGATTCTGTTTTCCAGTTTGCCGCCAATTTTCTACATACCTGGGTTTCTCTCCTGTGCCAATTTGGCAGATAATGCTATCCATCCAAGATATGAGGTCCCTCACGAGCCCCAGGAACTTCATGCGATCACTGGTGGTGGTAATCTGCAGCCTGCAGTCTTCACATGAGGTCAGGAGCTCCTTCCAGGATCTCATCACTTCTTGCTCACTGGTGACTATGGCTGCTGCATTTTCACCAGCATAGACTGTTCGCAGCTGCGCAGCATTTTCCTGCAGCTGCCGTACCTGCCCATGGAGGGGAAGGCGGAGGATAAACCCTGACACTACTCAGGTCAACATCAAGGAGCATGATCTACTATATATAGCAGGTTCTTTACTAGTAAACAGTGGATTACTTAGAGGACACTAGAGGGACACTAAAACCACCAACAGAAAGGTCCTTATAGATTGGGGATTTAGTGTCCCAAATCACCCTGCTGTAAAGTCATCTATGCCTGCATTTAAAAAAAAATCCTTTATATACTCATCAGACTGATCTCTGGTGCTCCTGGCACCTGCGCAGCTCTTCAGTGAAGCCAGGGACATATATTCCAGCTACAATGCACATGTGCCCAAGGCCTGACGCATGTGCACTGAAGATAAGGTCTACTCCTCTGGCTTCACTAAAGAACTGCTCCGCTGCCAGGAGTTCAGCGGCAGGGGGAGTATAAAGCTTTTATATTTTTAGTGTGGGCTTGGATGGCTTTACACCAGGGCGATTTGGGATACTAAACCCCCAGTCCATAAGTGTCCTGACAGGTTCCCTTTAAAGCAAGGATGCAGCTTGTACGGACAGCGGTAAATGTACTGAGCTTACCTGAGTGACAAGAACCTGAATGTCATGTTCGAAGGAACTAAGTATACGCTGCAAGGAGCCAGCTGAGAGCCGAGCTTCCTGCGCCTTCACCTCCGGCACTCTCTGCTTCTTCTCCTCCACCTGGGACAAGACCTCTTTGCAATCATTGAAGAACTTGTGTAACTCGTGGGAAGCAGAAAGCATCTGAGCTCTTGTTTCCATCAATTCCAGCAGGTCTGCCCAGGCCTCGTTCACTCCATCTTTCCATTCTGCTATTGTGGCTGCATCTGAGTGTCCATAGTCAATGAGTTCATCCACCATCTGGTTGACGGCAGAGATGCGTTCCTGCCCAATACTGCCCGTCTCATTGACAAACTCGGTGAACTTTTCCTGAAGCAGCTGCAATAAAAAAAAAAAAAATACAGACCATGAGCAATAAAAGTGCAACACGGACAAAGTTTTATCATCACAAACCTTGTGCACTTTTAGGGAACTAATAAAACCCTACCACGACCTGAGTTTAGTTCACTAGAACCACAAGGGGAACCAGAGCTGAAATACAACTGCCTAAAACTGGCCTTACACCAGTTCCCAGAGTCACTTACCGTTACATGCTCATAATCTTGGCCCAGCTCTGGAGACCCCGCCACCACCTCCTTCTCTGCAATCCATTGCTCCAATTCATCCACCTCGCGACTCAACTGGAAGAGCCAATACTGCTGCTCAAGACGTCCTTTTCGCTCCTCCACCAGGTCCTTCAGAGACACGTAGAGCCGATCAATCTGAGACTGACGCCTACTTATCTGCTCACTATGCAAGGACAGTAGTCAGTGCATTAGATGGGAGCGCAATACAGAGACGTGACTTGCAAATAATCATATTGTAACATCATCATCCAATATCATTGAGCTGAGAAGAACAATGAAGGAGATTTCTGAGGACTTGGCTTTCAACACCAGTGTTCAGATCTCCTGTGCAGGTGGAGGACGCGCTTCATTTATGACTAGGAGTACGCCTCCTCATAAATCAGGTGCAACGTCTGCCGGGGCTGTGTGCCTGCACTTAAAGGGGTTTCTATTATTGATAAGGCCATCAATATTAGATCTGTGAGTGTCTGACACCCGGGACACCTGCAGATCAGTTGTAGTGAGACAGCGCAGCTCCGAGTATTGTTTACTTTCTGAGCGCCGTGCTGCTCTCTCGCTGTACTGACTATAGTGGCATACTTTGGTACTGCAGAGCTGCCCCCAAGGAAGTCTATGGGGATGTAAACTATACCGGGAGAAATGCTGTCTTGGCACAGCTGATCTGTGGGGGTCCTGGGTGTCAGACCTAAAGACAGGTCATCAATAGTAGAAACCAGATAACCCCTGAGGCTCCACATTGCGGAAATGCAGCTTTTTTTGTTGCAGATTTTCCTGCGGTTTCTTGAGCCAAAGCCAGGAGTGGATTGAGCAGGAGAGAGAAGTATAAGAAGTTTCTAGATATTTCACATTCCTTTTGTAGCCATTTTTGACTTTGGCTCAAAAAACTGCAGCAAAATCTGCAACAAAAAAATCTGCCTTTCCACAACGTGGGGCCTCAGTCTAGTTCATTGCCGGCGTAGATTTCAGGTGAGTGGTGCAGGCGATATAAAAGAGATTGACATGACTTGTGCAAAAATTTGCAACTTTTTCATACCTTGTACGGCAAAAAACTGTCTTACATTGGATGGCCATTGCCTGCAATAAGTGCTATGTAAGATTTGGAATTCCCTGGTGCTGGGCAGAAAACTTGCCATCACATGAAAGTTCCCTGGTGTTTGTAGCACCGAGAACACTTCTGATCACTGAGGGTTAATGGGGACCCTCAAAGTGAGAAAGGCCATTCAAACTGGACAACCCCTTTAAAAAAAAAAAAAATAATAAAAAATAACTATTCTAGTACGATTGTGTTCATATCTGTGTCTGTTCAGAACAATCTGCAATCTACAAGGCGGTAAACTTACAGAACGGCAGGTCCTGATGTCCTAGTCGGGCACATTACCAGTAAGTAAAGGCGGCCATACACCAAATATAAACCTCTTTTGTCACAACCAGACGACCATCTACTATGTATGGGGTGCCCGGAGTCCGCAGTTATTGCAGAAAAGAGTGGTTGGACATGATGGATTTCCGCATGCCCAATCCTTTTGACCTCAAGGGTCATAAGAGCTGTTTGGCAGCTATATGTTGCCTTTGCCTGAGTGTGTATGGAAGAGTCTTAAGGATACCCAGCCCAAAATGGCCATGTGTTATCAGCCTTGGGCCGCATTCACACGTGGTGGTCAGTATTTGTAAGCCAAAACCAAGAATTAGTCAGAAGAGGTTCAAATCTTTGTCATTACTGCCCAAATATGTGTGAATGAGGCCATAGACTGGTATCAGAGTACATTAGATCCACTGACCCAGCACTCAGAAGAATTCAGACTTGTATAATAGCGGATGACCTCAATGAAGGAGCCCCCCTTTATTAGGTTACTACAGCAAAGAATCTCTGTGTTAGGCCTCCTGCACATGACTGTATTGACTTTTACTGTCCGCAAATACATGTCAGTATGTCTGCAAAAAGACTTGTATGATCCCCCACACTGGTCTGTGCCGCAAATGCAGCCAAGAATAGGACATGCTTCATAGTCTGTGGTCCTTGGATACGGCACGAACACATGGCTGCCGTATCCATGTCTGTGCCCATAGAAATGTATGTGTCTGCACTCGTACAGGTGTCTGCACTCGTACAGGTGTCTACACTCGCACTCGTACAGGAGTCTGCACTCGCACTCGTACAGGAGTCTGCACTCGTACAGGTGTCTGCACTCGCACAGGTGTCTGATGTGCAGGAGGCTCAAGCCACACGGTGCGGAAAAACTGCATTTTCTTTTGCAGATTTTTTTTTTTTAACCAAAGCCAAGAAAATTTAGAAGAATAGACCAAATCTCATCCACATATTGCGGAAAAATATGTGCAGCGAACATGCTGAGATTCCCAAAACCGTTGCAGTTTTGGAAATCACAACATGTTGATTATACCTACGGAAACACCATTGGTTCCCCTGTAGGTTTAATGGAAGCAGAAAGTTCGCACAGGAAACCTCTGCAGACTTTCTGCGAAAAGCGCTGTAGGAAAAACAGCAATGCGTTGTTGCCGCGGTTTTTCCTGCAGCGCTTTTTTGCTGTTACACAAAATGTGAGGCCCCGGCCTAAGAACGTTTTACAACAAATTGCCATTGCTTTGCAATGTGGTTTTTGGCTGCATGGTTTATACAGATGAAACACACTAAACCATATGTACACCTGCACCTGTGCGGGGCCCGGAGCCCAGAGCAAAGCTCAAACTGCTCCTATTCCTGCCTGACTCTCTAAGATAAGTGAATGGGGCCCATGAAGATACGGGCAGCGCAGACGTCATCCGTGTTCTACCCCACTCAATCACGGCCTAAAACTGCAGCAACTCACAATGTACCCATATGACGTATGGTCGCACGGCTCACTATCAGTGTCCAGACACTTAGGGGCAGTTCACACTCAGTAGACGTTTTTTCCTCTGATTTTTTCAGCAAGAAAAAAAAAAAAGTGACCTTCCCAAATCTTCAGGCGGATTCCACCTTGAAAAGCCCAGTGAAATCAATGGGGGGCGGACAGAATGGAAGAGACTGCTGTGACTTGTAGCAACCCCTATAAATATGCACAACAACCCTCAACATCTACTGGAAGGGATTCAAGCACTTTGGCCACTATATATGATCTCTAGGGGAGATTGTCACACTCTCACCTGTCGGGGTGGCCCAAATCTAGGAGACTGCGACACTGCCGGGACAGCTGAGCAATCGTCTCCTCGTAGTTCTCAATGGTCTGCTCCACCATCAGGTGCTTTTTGAGAAGCTGCAGCGTGCTCTGCTCGTCCTGTAAGGAGGGAATGGGATTGTTATATACAGTGCCTTGCGAAAGTATTCGGCCCCCTTGAACTTTTCAACCGTTTGCCACATTTCAGGCTTCAAACATAAGGATATAAAATTTTAATTTTTTGGTGAAGAATCAACAAGTGGGACACAATCGTGAAGTGGAACGAAATTTATTGGATATTTTAAACTTTTGTAAAAAATACAAAATTGAAAAGTAGGGCGTGCCAAATTATTCGGCCCCTTTACTTTCAGTGCAGCAAACTCACTCCAGAAGTTCAGTGAGTATCTCTGAATGATCCAATGTTGTCCTAAATGACTGATGATGATAAATATAATCCACCTGTGTGTAATAAAGTCTCCGTATAAATGCACCTGTTCTGTGATAGTCTCAGGGTTCTGTTTAAAGCACAGAGAGCATCATGAAGACCAAGGAACACACCAAGCAGGTCCGTGATACTGTTGTGGAGAAGTTTAAAGCCGGATTTGGATACAAAAAGATTTCCCAAACTTTAAACATCCCAAGGAGCACTGTGCAAGCGATCATATTGAAATGGAAGGAGTGTCAGACCACTGCAAATCTACCAAGACCCGGCCGTCCCTCTAAACTTTCATCTCAAACAAGGAGAAGACTGATCAGAGATGCAGCCAAGAGGCCCATGATCACTCTGGATGAACTGCAGAGATCTACAGCTGAGGTGGGAGAGTCTGTCCATAGGACAACAATCAGTCGTACACTGCACAAATCTGGCCTTTATGGAAGAGTGGCAAGAAGAAAGCCATTTCTCAAAGATATCCATAAAAAGTCACCTGGGAGACACACCAAACATGTGGAAGAAGGTGCTCTGCTCAGATGAAACCAAAATCCAACTTTTTGGCCACAATGCAAAACGATATGTTTGGCGTAAAAGCAACACAGCTCATCACCCTGAACACACCATCCCCACTGTCACACATGGTGGTGGCAGCATCATGGTTTGGGCCTGCTTTTCTTCAGCAGGGACAGGGAAGATGGTTAAAATTGATGGGAAGATGGATGGAGCCAAATGCAGGACCATTCTGGAAGAAAACCTGTTGGAGTCTGCAAAAGACCTGAGACTGGGACGGAGATTTATCTTCCAACAAGACAATGATCCCAAACATAAAGCAAAATCTACAATGGAATGGTTCACAAATAAATGTATCCAGGTGTTAGAATGGCCAAGTCAAAGTCCAGCCCTGAATCCAATCGAGAATCTGTGGAAAGAGCTGAAAACTGCTGTTCACAAACGCTCTCCATCCAACCTCACTGAGCTCCAGCTGTTTTCCAAGGAAGAATGGGCAAGAATTTCAGTCTCTCGATGTGCAAAACTGATAGAGACATACCCCAAGCGACTTGCAGCTGTAATCGCAGCAAAAGGTGGCGCTACAAAGTATTAACTTAAGGGGGCCGAATAATTTGGCACGCCCCACTTCTCAGTTTTTTATTTTTTACAAAAGTTTAAAATAACCAATACATTTCATTCCACTTCACGATTGTGTCCCACTTGTTGTTGATTCTTCACCAAAAAATTAAAATTTTATATCCTTATGTTTGAAGCCTGAAATGTGGCAAACGGTTGAAAAGTTCAAGGGGGCCGAATACTTTTACAAGACACTGTATGTGATAGAAAAAGGGTTAAAACCGTGTGATAATAATAAAGGTCAAATAACCCCTAAGTTGCCCCTTCCGGGCCGCTCACAACCATCACTAGAAGGTTAGGTTAGGCTGCCAATAAGGTGGTCTGAGGAGTATAATGGATGTCAGATGGTCCTGTACATATTTGCACACAGTGTCAGATAATATATGCACAAGTGCGATCCAGATGTTCCATTCCTAATCTATATATATGTTCCTATGTCCTACTAAGATGCTTTGCACTTGGCACTAATCATGTAAATGCATGCATTATATATTATGGCAATTCTGATTGGAGGCGACGCCCTAAAGGCACTATTCCTACTGGATAAAACCTAGTTTTGAATGGTAAAATAAAGGGATTGCTGGAGGTTGTTTAGACGTCAGACACACCAGAGAATCTTGAGTTTAATTGTGTACCAGCTGGAATTTTCCATTAGACACTTAAAAATCAGAATCTTGAAGACAATAAAGTGAGATCCCTAGAATGGGGATCATAAACAAATTCTACTACAATACGGCCCATATATAGGCTGAAAACACGGCAGTGCCCGGGTTCTCTATGTCCACAGGATGCAAGATCATGTGACCGCCACCATTTTGCATTCTGTGCAGGTGCTGATCATGTTCTGCGCACATAGAGATACAGACAGCAGGAGCTTTATCTGTGCTTTACTACTGTTCAGTACCCGTGCAGGAGACCATATGGGTAGGGATGGCTGAGAAAGCAGTCACAAGGGTAAAGGAAATTGGGGTGTCTGCAGGAAACCTAAACATGGAGCGCTAAGCAGTTACCCCAATACGATTACTAGTCATTTCTTACCTTCCCCTTCTCGTCATTCATCATGAGAAGTTCTTGCTCACTTAACCAGGTCTCCACCTCACCCACATCAAAGTAATACTGCTGCACCTGGTAGTTGATGTCCAGAAGCTGCTGCCGCCTCTCCGTTTCCTCCCGCAGCACATCCCACATCTCCCGCAGACTCTCAAACCCTATACGGACCCCTTCTGCCTCCGGAGTGCGAATACTGGCAATGGCACCCGCTCGCTCTAAGATGTCGTCCACGCGGGGGGAATGGACCTGAATCTCCCTCCTCAGGTTCTAATACAGAGATTGGAGCAAAGTCAATGAAATTAAAGAGAGCCACAAACATCCCGTAAGAAACCAGACACGTTAAGATTTTGTTTTTTGAGGCACTTTATCTTGTGTAATGGAATACGAAGCTAAAAACTGTAAAATATGATCAATGATTTGTCTTGACGATTATATGGAGAATCTTCAAGGAGTTGGAGCGTCAAAAAAATAATCACTGGGTGGTCTGTTGGACTAAGGAGCCTTGTTTTATGTGGCCCCACCAGTCCACACCTGCTCCACCATCTAATGTCTGTGCCCAATTGCAGATTTTTGGTAAAATAAGGATTGGGCATGTTGCATTTTAACATGCCCCTCTTTTTGATTTCAACAGCTAAGCTTCCTGCAGATTTAGAGGACAGCTGTTTATTCCGCTATCATATGCACACTCGGCTAAGTCGTCAAAAGAGCATTTTTATGAGTGTGTTGGGGAGGGGAGGGTGGAAGGAATCTCATATGCTCACTCAGGCTCTGTTCACATCTGTGTTGGAGTCTTCGTTCAGAAGTGTCCTCCTATAATTGCAGAACGAAAAAATCCTGCATGCACAACTTTTTTGTCCGCCACTTTCAGTTAAAAAAAACACCCAATGGACCCCCATTATAGTCATTGTGGTCTGTCGGACTCCATTTGTGTCTGCGGACCAGAACAACGGACACCTGGCACTAGTGTGTACATATCCTGTATTACTTGCCAGGTCCTTCAGTACGTTTACATCCAATCTATAGCTATGAGAAGACGCAGACACTTACCTGGTTCTTCTTGATAAGTTGCTGAACGGTCTGTAAGTTACTGCCGTGATCTTTCGATGTTGCGAGAGGAAGTCTCTCCTGTATCCAGGACTGGCCGAGATGGAATACAGAGGAATTACAACCGATTTCTATGGCTAATACCCCATACAGAACAGACATAGCTAAAAGGAGTCGTCCGGCCCCAAAAATACTAATAATCACAGGATAGGTCGTTGTTGTGTGATCTGCGGGGGCCGAAACCCAGACCCTGCACACATCAGCTGTTCCAGCAGCCTCCAGAGAACGCAGTGGGTGCAGCACCGCTCCTATTCAAGTAATGTGGCTGGTGTTGTAATTCGCCAGAACCACCACTAGACAGTGGACAGGGCTGCTGTGCCGCTTCTATTGCCCCCGTCCAATAGCAGCTTCCGGAACCCTGAGGCTGCTACAACAGCTGATCTGTGCAGGGTCTGGGTGTCAAACCCCAAAAGGTCATATACTGATGGCCTATCCACAGTATGAAAAATCAATGTGGGGCTGGAAAACCCCTTTAAATCTCTAGGGCCCAGACGCAAATGTTTATTCCTTGCCCCTACACCTAGCCATCCTAGAAATGATGAAAATGTTGTATTACACGGAGAGATATCCGACAAGCCCAACAAGAGCCGAAAGCTTCAATAATCCTTACATAATTCAATTATACAAGTCAATGTAAGAAACTAGCAAAATGCTCCTTTCTCCTCTTATCTGCCTCTGCTGCTCCTCTGCCCTCTGCCTAAAATGACATTCAGGCTGAAATCTCTCTTGAATCCCTCCCTGTCAGCTCATGGAAGGAGTAGACTACAAGTGCCTATAGAAGTCTATGGAGCAGGAAGGAAGTAGGAGACAAGTGAGAAAGCAGCAGGGAGACACAGACACGGTGGTGCAGATATCAGTAAGTTTTCTATCTTACGTCAGACAATTATTGACATGAATCCTGATGAGCACCACTGTATAATGTCCTGTATGGTGCTGCAGCTAACAGTAAGTTTTCTATCTGTATGGTGCTGCTCCTTCTCAGTGAGTGAGGAGGAGAGTTAAGAAGCAAAATCTTCTATTTTCTCTGTGTTTTGTTATGGCAGACATTATACCAGCCGGTCTCCATCCACCAGCTCAGAGATAACTGAGAATCAGAGACAGAACATGCAGAATACAAGTAATATAATGACCAGATATAGCGCTGCCCTCATGTACACATGGAAGCTTATACTGAAAAGTCTTCTACAAGTTTAGGTATATTTTCTTTTATGCAGCCGGGCAGTTATGGGGCCTTGGTAAAGGCTACCACCGGTGCACGTGGGCTAGTTACCCCGCCATACAGTGCTAACACGCAATGACTTACTGTACAGTATATAATACCGACTGCTGGAATACACAGACCCCTACTCGTGTACTCGTGTACTCACAATCTCGTCTTCCAGGTCCCGGGTGACTTGATGAACCTCCTTCGAGGCCAGAAGAATGCGTCTTCTTTCTTTTAAGGGCTCGATCAAACGCACAATCCTAGTGCCGACCTCATTCTGCTTTTCCTCCACAGCCTCCTGGCTCACCACGTCCAGGGGGAGAGAAGCAATCTGTGCCTGCAGCTCTCCAACCTCCTTGTACCATTCCTCCATCTGTGACTCCATCGTCTGCATCAAAGGAGGAAATTCAGAGAACAAGGGACAAAGGATTTCTGGGACATTAAGGGGTATCTATAAACTTTAAGGGTATGTTCACACAATGGAATTTGCAGGTGATTTTGAGGGACCTGCTTGATCATCCCCCAGATTCTGCCTCAATATCAGCTCCAACTTCTGGCCGTATTCTGCTGCCCATTGTTTTCAGCAGGAGGCACTGACGAACATGGAGGAAGCTGAAAATATTTAGCCGCAGAACCAACCATACAAGAGAGGCCGGTACCGATTAACTCCTTGGTTTCTGAGGCTGATCAGTGAGCAAACCCATGGTGGAAAGTCAAAGCTCTGGTTACCCTGGGACAGAATGTGGAGAAAACCCCCCTCAAATTCCTCTCCAAATCACATTGTATGAACTGAGCCCAAGACTCCTGACCACACAGATAACTGTGAGCACACTCTTATGGGGCAAACCTAGTAGCTTTGGGAAGTGAAGGACATAGTTATGGGGGCAAATTCACTGCCATGGGGCAAACCTAGTAGCATTAGGAAAAGAAGCACATTCTTGTGGGGGCAAAGCCCCATATGGAACATGCACAAAGGTTTTCTAGTAACTAACATTGGCCCATAGTAAAAAATAAGAGACAATTCGACAGGAGTCAAGTTGAAGAGGACCAATCACCACCTCTCATCCATGACACATATCCCAAGTCACTGCTTCACCAGTGATGGTTCTCTCTTACTTGCAGGCTCCCTCGTTCACCTACTGAGAGCCAATCGGCGGTCCCTAGCACTTAAGCCACTATTACTGACCACCCACTTGGCTAATTATTGCTATCAGTATCGGAGCTGACCAAGGGAACCCAGAAGTAAAAGAAAACCATCAGCGAGGCGGCAGCTGTGAACGTCTGGTGCTGGCTTCCCTGATGTGAGGCCATGAGCGGTCCTCTTTAAAGAACATGCATGTAAGGAAACCTATTTTATCTGTAGTAGGACCAAGCCTCACATAATACCAAGAACATCATCCACAGCTTTACTTTACAAGGTGCCTTAGGATCATGAATGAAAAGTGAGAACATAAAAATCTGGTGGAATTGTAGATACAGATGGTCACATCTAAGAATAGAAGCAGAAAACCAGGCAATGGGAGAAGAACACAAGAGTGATAGCAGAGTATGGCGGCCATAGACTGAAGACAAGACATCATGAAGATGAAGACGAGTGAGTACAAGACACACACACAATACTACACACAATCTACCGTACCGGGGGCCAGGCAATGGGCTGGGAACATAATGCACTGAGATGATGGACAGCCGTGGGTGTCTGCGTCACGCTGTTGGAAGAATGAGGTGTTTATGAATGATGAGCAAGCAGAAAGCCGAAACTTTATCTTCGCCTCAATAAAGTAAGTGGTGAATGAAGGATGGTAGAGGCGTAAATCAGACTGTGGGGTGCGAAAGACCTGACACCTACATATTCATCACCAGGATTGTGCACCAGCCACTAACCGTTGCTGTGCGTCATCCAGAGTATGGCCGGAGCACAACGTACCCAGAGTATGGCCGGAGCATAACTTACCCAGAGTATGGCCGGAACACAACTTACCCAGAGTATGGCCAGAGCACAACTTACCCAGAGTATGGCCGGAACACATCTTACCCAGAGTATGGCCGCAACACATCTTACCCAGAGTATGGCTGGAGCACAACTTACCCAGAGTATGGCCAGAGCACAACTTACCCAGAGTATGGCCAGAGCACAACTTACCCAGAGTATGGCCAGAGCACAACTTACCCAGAGTATGGCCGGAGCACAACTTACCCAAAGTATGGCCGGAGCAACACCAGGCACCAGACCAGGCTGTGGAAGCCTCCAATACACACATTGCATTCGATATGGTGGCGCGATGTCAACCAACACAAAGTCATCGTCATAAATGAATAGAACGTACAGTAAACCCTGCTTCAGATGACCACCCATAGCTGCATTAACAAGGGGTCTTCTAGTGTTGTGGTCTTCTTAAAAGAAGATGCATAACATATGGTGGAAACTAATATCTGGGGTGGTCTTCAGGAGAGGTTTCACTGTAGATTGCACATACATTGGTGGACAGAAATCTGCATCGCTCACACTCATGGTTCAACATGTACTGGACACCCCATGTGTAGCGTCAGGTCCGATAGATTGCTAAATTGGATAAGTTGCTATACTAAGCACATAGCCGAGCATATCTCAAGGGTTTATTGGCCCATAATACAAGACTCTCACCTCAAGCTTCTTCAGTTGGGTATTAACAGTGGAAATGTCAGGAAACGGCTCGACAGGTTGCAGCTGCTCTTCCAGGCTATGAAGTCTTTTACCCAGGTCTGTATAATTTTGTACCACCAGTTCGGCCTTATTGGTTTGGAAGAGCTGCTGAGCTTTGGCTTGTGTACTGGACTCGAGCTCCAGCCAACACTGACGGATCTCTTCCAACTTCTTCTTCACCACTCCGGCCAGCTCCGGCTTCTCCTGGATGAGCTGATGACCTTCCTGTGTAGATTATATGATAGGAGATTAATCAAAGTGGTTCTCATTGAATTATGACCCATGTAATATGCTTATATGGGCAGGTTATAGAGCAGGAGGAGACAAGCAGGCTGATATATGGTTCTATAGGAAAAGTACAACTAAAATTCAGAAAACTAGTTATCTTATCCCCAGCTGACATGTTTTGGTTAGGAGTCCAGTGGGCGGTCCTAATGAATGACTGACAGCTTTCTTGTATAAGTGTGCATACAGATGGTACAGTAGTTTGAAGGTCATGTAAAACCCGAGTCCACTTCTTTGCTGGTCATTGTATAATTAATGCCAAATAGTTCTTTGTATATACAGTGGGAAAAATAAGTATTTAGTCAGCCACCAATTGTGCAAGTTCTCCCACTTATAAAGATGAGGCCGGCCTGTAATTGAAATCATAGGTAGACCTCAACTATGAGAGATAAAATGAGAAAACAAATCCAGAAAATCACATTGTCTGATTTTTAAAGAATTTATTTGCAAATTATGGTGGAAAATAAGTATTTGGTAAATAACAAAAGTTCGTCTCAATACTTTGTTCTATATCCTTTGTTGGCAATGACAGAGGTCAAACGTTTTCTGTAAGTCTTCACAAGGTTGGCACACACTGTTGCTGGTATGTTGGCCCATTCCTCCATGCAGATCTCCTCTAGAGCAGTGATGTTTTGGGGCTGTCGCTGGGCAACACGGACTTTCAACTCCCTCCAAAGGTTTTCTATGGGGTTGAGATCTGGAGACTGGCTAGGCCACTCCAGGACCTTGAAATGCTTCTTACGAAGCCACTCCTTCGTTGCCCTGGCGGTGTGCTTGGGATCATTGTCATGCTGAAAGACCCAGCCACGTTTCATCTTCAATGCCCTTGCTGATGGAAGGAGGTTTGCACTCAAAATCTCACCATACATGGCCCCATTCATTCTTTCATGTACACGGATCAGTCGTCCTGGTCCCTTTGCAGAGAAACAGCCCCAAAGCATGATGTTGCCACCCCCATGCTTCACAGTAGGTATGGTGTTCTTTGGATGCAACTCAGCATTCACTCTCCTCCAAACACCACGAGTTGTGTTTCTACCAAACAGTTCTACTTTGGTTTCATCTGACCATATGACATTCTCCCAATACTCTTCTGGAACATCCAAATGCTCTCTAGCAAACTTCAGACGGGCCCGGATATGTACTGGCTTAAGCAGGGGGACACGTCTGGCACTGCAGGATCTGAGTCCCTGGCGGCGTAGTGTGTTACTGACGGTAGCCTTTGTTACATTAGTCCCAGCTTTCTGCAGGTCATTCACTAGGTCCCCCCGTGTGGTTCTGGGATTTTTGCTCACCGTTCTTGTGATCATTTTGACCCCACGGGGTGAGATCTTGCGTGGAGCCCCTGATGGAGGGAGATTATCAGTGGTCTTGTATGTCTTCCATTTTCTAATTATTGCTCCCACAGGTGATTTCTTCACACCAGGCTGCTTGCCTATTGCAGATTCAGTCTTCCCAGCCTGGTGCAGGTCTACCATTTTGTTTCTGGTGTCCTTCCACAGCTCTTTGGTCTTCACCATAGTGGAGTTTGGAGTGTGACTGTTTGAGGTTGTGGACAGTGGTCTTTTATACTGATAACAATGTCAAACAGGAGCCATTACTACAGGTAATGAGTGGAGGACAGAGGAGCCTCTTAAAGGAGAAGTTACAGGTCTGTGAGAGCCAGAAATCTTGCTTGTTTGTAGGTGACCAAATACTTATTTTCCAATATAATTTGCAAATAAATTCTTTAAAAATCAGACAATGTGATTTTCTGGATTAGTTTTCTCATTTTGTCTCTCATAGTTGAGGTCTACCTATGATGACAATTACAGGCCGGCCTCATCTTTATAAGTGGGAGAACTTGCACAATTGTTGGCTGACTAAATACTTTTTTCCCCACTGTATCTCGGCCTCTGCACATGGTGTCTAATAATATATGACTAGGATACTTGTGCACTGGGCACTATTCATTCAGATATAAGCACACATTATATCTTATGGACATTCTGATTGGGAGCAATGCCCTAAAGGCACCATTCCCATTGGTTAGGACTCTACTACAGAGTCTTGTGTCCATTGTCTTCCCTGCAAGATTTTTTCCTTCCTCCCCAGAAGGGAATTTAAGAATTGGAAGCCCATAGTAAATAAGGTGAGATCCCTAGTTTGGGGATCATAACCAAATTTTTGTGCAACTGCAGAGATAGCTGCCAGTCACTGATAGGACCGCCCACTGGACTCCTAAACCCAGAACGAGCAAGGATTTAAATGAATAAATAACCGGCTACACTGAATCTTTTCCCACATATCTATAGATCACCCTGCTCCACTTCTCCTGCTCTATAACCTGCCATTTATAGATTTCAACATGACATGTTCACTTTAATTTCCCTTGTTGTAGGATGGTTTGCGAGTCAGATATCAGTCACACCGTTTTCTCAAAGTATAGAAAACTACAAAAATGTTTCCCGTCCAGATGACTAAAATATTGTCTTAAAAGTTGTTCTCAGCCACTGGTGTCCTACTTGGTTTCCCAAAATCTTTTCATTTTACCACCTTGAACCTGAGGCCTGTAGCCAAGGTTACCCCTAATCTGGGCTCAAACCAAAGTCAGGTCAATCTTAAGATTGTCCTTAGTTTAAGGGCGCTGTAGCAAAAGACAAAAAAAAAGTCCTATTGTATTCCTGGGTTTGATCTTTGCGTCTTCCGTTTTTTGAGTTTACAACCGTCCATTTTATTTATTAGCAGAATCTGTAAAAAACGGATGAAACGCGAACAGTCCACGGATGACACACGGATGATGCACGTGGATGACACATGGATGATACACGGATGCTGCACATGGATGACACACGGATGCTGCACATGGATGACACACGGATGACACACGGATGATGCACGTGGATGACACACGGATGCTGCACATGGATGACACACGGATGCTGCACATGGATGACACACGGATGCTGCACATGGATGACACACGGATGCTGCACATGGATGACACACGGATGACACACGGATGATGCACGTGGATGACACACGGATGCTGCACATGGATGACACACGGATGCTGCACATGGATGACACACGGATGCTGCACATGGATGACACACGGATGCTGCACATGGATGACACACGGATGTTGCACATGTGCTGGATGTTTTTTTCACAGCCCCCCAGACTTGAATAGCCAAGATGAGCAGAGAGAAGAGAAATAACTGGCCACGTAACATTAGATAGAAATGGACGTGTGACCGGCTCCATCCGCTATGACGGCTCTGTGCGATCTCTGGTTTTCTCACAGACAGAATAATGTAAAAGGGTCCTCTGGATTTTTCCATCCGAGTCCGGAGTCCATCCGAGTGGACCCATCCACATCTCTGTATTTTCCGCGGCCTGTGCTCAATTTTCTCTCTTTCGTCTTGGCCATGCGAGTCTATGGGTCCATGCTACAATAAAACCAGTAAATGGACGCCATCCGTGCGCTGAGCGGGTTTTTCCCAGATTCATTGTTAGGTGATGTTGAAAAAAAAAAAAAAAAAGATGGCGCACAGATCAGACATGGAAGTCCTCGAGGCTGCACAAGGGCCAAATTGTACGGCCTTACTTTAGCTTTTGGGTTGCCGGCACGGGGTCGGCTTGTCATACTCAGTCCCGCCCACACGTGGCCAATCATTCCTTCCTCGTGTGCGTTGCGATCTCAGTCTCTTCTCTCCTTCATTCCGCACATACTTGATCTTATTATTTTTCTTCAAAGAAAAGGGGGCAAAATAATCGGATTTAATGCAAATTGGTGTCTGGCTGGTGGAAGCCGAGATAAGAGATGCCTGGAGGCCCCTGATATGTCACATGGGTGCAACATCTGAAGTCACGCTATCTGGGTCATGCTGGCCCCATTTTATATGACAGAATTGAGCAAGAAATATAATAAGATGGAATTAACCCCTTCATTGGTCTTATTGGATTTGGTTTTATTCCTTGAAGAACACGACCTGGCGTGACCTTACACGGGTGACAGCGACGTCCCTGGAGAGATAAATATCCGGATTTCGATAGATGCCATGTAATGCAGCATTTCCCCTGTGGTGGCGCTGTGGTGTAAATTAATTCTCGCTGCCGGGTTTCACTGTAGGTTACAGATTATTGTCATAAATACCTGTTAGGACATGTTCACACAGATCACACACTGGATTAAAAAAAAATCAGGACCCAAGGCTGAGCCGCAGATTTGCAGTTTGCATTGCATTCAGCTGTGTGAACATGTCCAAAGAGGGGCCCAAATTGTAAAATCCTTATTCTAATAAATCATAATATTGGTGACAGCCAATGTTGTGTCCTCTCCTACGATGTGTAGAAATTTACCATACAGGCATCAGCGGTCAATGTAAAGTGGCCTCAGGGCCCTGACTACTACTGCTGCATCATGAGTTGTCAGAACACAGGGGTTGTCAGTGTCTGCTTTATCTTCCAGGTACAGCGCCACTCTTGTCTTGGGCAGTGACTGGTATTGCAGCTAATCCTCTCACATGGGGCTGAGCCTCGATATCAGTCACAGGCCTCGGGTATAACCACTTTTCACCTGTTTGATATTTATTGCTCTGGGTCTGGAGTTCTCTTATTAATTCCATTATAGGAAAAAAAATGTCTTAAAAAACAGTAGGAAAAAAAAAAGCAAAATAAAAAGTGAAAATCAAAACACGGTGAAAAGGAAGAAAAACACCCAAAAACACCATACAAATATCTGCAACCCTTTTCTTGGCTGCAATGGCACATGAAAGGTCTATGTGAATGTGGCCTTACAGAGGAGCCGTCCCCTGTGCTGACACGTCTGGTCTAGTATATGCTTCT
The DNA here is from genome assembly GCA_947044405.1 of Leptodactylus fallax. Lineage (NCBI taxonomy): Eukaryota > Metazoa > Chordata > Amphibia > Anura > Leptodactylidae > Leptodactylus > Leptodactylus fallax. The sequence continues at coordinate 849,133 of CAMRHE010000137.1, read as the reverse complement.
TATATTCTGTATTGTGCCGTTCCTCTGTTATTCCTCCTAGAAATCTATAAATGATTGGACAACTGGATGTTCCTATTCCCCTGCCATATTGTCAGCACTGATGGGTCAGATTGTGCAGGGACCCCTCAACATGTCAGATATAAATTCATAAATTTCCAGGAGGAATAACAAAGGGACAGTGCAACACCGAGTTATAAGAAAAGATGCTCCAGATTCCTGATGAATATAAGTAGAGAGACGTCAGGTCCTCATTGGTACAGGCTGATTCCTATTACAATACACACACAGGGACAACATCGGATCCCTCTGACTGTCCCATACTGAATTGTAAGCTCTTGGATACAGTCTATAGATACAGGGCATTGCTGCTGACCTCAGATAAGGACACAAATCTAAATAATGGCTGCAGCCGTGGAGCGGGGACTAATATTGCATAGCACCGGAGGAGTAACCTGGCGTCCTCTGACACTGCAGCCATATGCTAATCTCTGGAATAAAATGTTTACAGGAATCTTGGCGTCTTCGTCCTGGCGATCCGACCGTACTGACAGCTTCAGCAAAACAGAAAATCTTGACGCCCGCTACGTTCAGAGCAAGTGCCCTGTTTACTGTGCAGTGCTGCGTCTTCCAGGATCTCCTGCCAGGGGGGTTTGCAGAGCTCTCATCGGCCTTGGCACTGCACAGCTGGCATCGGGGCTGGCACTGGCTGAAGCCATCCATATATTCCAATCTGCAGACACTTCTACCCGGTACTGGAAATGTACCGAAATCTAGCACGCGGATTTGGCGTCACACTTACAGGAAGTGGGTGTCTGGTTACCGAGAATTACATAAGCAACCAAAAATAAAATAACCCTGGAATCCAGAAGTATGAGAAGATGGATGGAGGTTATAAATAGACGTGACCTTTACAGGACGCAGCCGCGACCATCGTCTTACAGAAGATTCCATTCTCCTATAGATCCTGTATATGTTCAGGGAACACCTGGCCGTCCAATGTCATGGGGCAACATCCAATACTTGTCTATCACACACCTACACCACCAGCTGGGCTGCAAAATTCACTGGGAACCAGGGACAGATCTCCTGTGCACACCTAAAATTTGGGAAACTGGTGTGGGCACATCTGGCAATGGGCTAGTCTCTCACCTCTAAGTAGGATAAGGATAGTCCTGACCAAGGAATGGGGTATAAAGGAAGGACAAACTGCTCAATCCACTCCTGGCATTGTCTCAAAAATCTGCCTCAGAAAACCCACCAAAAACTCTTTTTGTACCTTCAGCCTAAACGTGCTCGGTAGACCAAGGTTTTGGCAATCTCAGCCAACCATTCAATGTGCGTATGAAGTTTCACCCATGTTCATTCAGCCTATGTTGGGGTCAATTATCATTAGACATGTTGAATTTGAATATGCCCCATACTCTTCACTCATCGGAGATGCCAAAGGTGTCTGACATCATCATACCTCCCCCTCTATATTAGGAATATATCTGCCAAGCATTCATGTGTATGGGAAGGGCGAGAAAAATAGCTGATGGCCCAATGAGTGTTTGGCCAACAGCTATTGAAGCTTTATGACCATCTAATGGTCGACCCAACAAGGCCATGGTAAGGCCGGACCCATCCTAGGAGCCAAGTAGCCCGTATACCTACAAAATTTTTGCTGGCACCTAACTTTTTGCATTGTTTCATACCTATGGGATAAGTTCCTAGCGCAAGATTGGAATATTTATGGGGTTAGTGCCAATGGACATGGTTGGCCTCAAGAACACTATGATATACAGTATATATATATATATATATATATATATATATATACACACACACCAGCTTATCTACTCTAGGAGTAGTCACTTCCTTGGCCGTGTAGTGAGCAATCTACAGCCCCATGAACAAGCTCAATCCAAAATGTCCTCACAGATACATCTTCACTACTCTTCGTGATACCATTTGGGCTGCCATGAATACAGATGTGACACTGCGTCTCCTAGACTTTCCTAAGATTCAGTTAAGCTTCCCTAGCATGGCCAAGGCAGAACGGCTTGTTGGCATCTTTCCTGGCACCCAGCCCCCATGGTATAGACTTGCCAGTGGGATGAGCAGCCATACACTGCATGTTCTACCTCTTACTCAAGCTCTTATGTGGGATCAGAAGACGTAATTCCTACAACTTGCCAACAGCATTTTTGATCTCCAAGGATCGGAGATTATTCTGGATATTTAGATCAAAGCAAAATCAAAGTAGGTAATAAAAATGTACAGAAAGTCTACAGGAAGCCTTCACATACATAAGGTCTACAGACTGGAGCTGCCACCTCAGGACCTCTCCGAAGGCCAAGCATTGAAGGAGCCATCACCTTACCTTTTCGATCTTGTCCAGCCAGCCCTTATTCTGAGACAATTCAGCCATAAACGCCTGGTGTTTGAGCCATTTCTTGTGGAGTTTTTGAGTCACGTCCCGTGAGTTGTCCCGAGCCATCAGTGTTTTTTCGTTGATCCAAGCATCCAGCTGTGGGACACAGAGAGGTGGGTGAGAGTGAAGGAATCCATGTCTGGTCTATGGGAAGGGACTGCAAGTTTCCCCAATTCTACTTATTGAGAGTGCAGGTAGAGTGCGGTGAGACAGGGGAGAATTCCCAAAAATTCCCAGTAGTTATTTTATGATGTATAACAGAGTAATATGATGAAAAGGCGAAGAAACATCAACCAAAGTGCGGAGAAAAGACCGTCAGGTGCAAAACTAAGGAGACAGGTAAAGAATGAAAGAGACAGAGGGGAGATGGAAGAGACAGATGAATGGGTGTGAGGGGGGGTGAGATGACAGCGTCAGACAGGTGAGACCGCAATCACATATTACAGGTGGGACATAGACATAAGACAAGAGACAGTCAAGAAAGAGGACTGGAAGACGGCAGCAGAGAGCAGGAGACGGCGGAGAAGCTCATCAGACAGGTGAGAGACATGAAGATCAGGTATGTGACGGACAGATGGGGGTGTCAGGGATGGAGAGGACAGGCCAGAGCGGATGGATTAATAGCAAGGCAGAGAGAGAGCAGTCGTGTGGAAAGGAATAAACAGGAGACTGCATGAGATGGTGCCGAGGAGCCTGCAGAAGCTGCTGTCAGTGCATAATGTCCTGCGATGCTGTTTGGTGCAGTGAGATTTGCTGTCCCTATGAGGGGTGGGCTGCGCGATCCCCGGCACAGGTCCTTCAGCTGGAGCAGGCGAGGAGCACGGGGCCCCTGCTATCCTGACACATGCTCAATGCTAGTAGGTCCCCTCGATCCACAGTCAAGGTGGGATGGTGGAATGATCCCACTGCAGTGAATGGATGGAGGGGGAGGGTCCTGCATGCGATGCGTCATCTCCCCCCACCCCTCTCCTCTGCTCCCTGTGCCGGCCGCCTGCTCCAAGCTACACAACTCATTCTGCAGAGCGGTGCCCATCACTCTACAGCCGGATCTGTGTACTCCATCAGCACCGCTGACTATCCGGCCCATCATCCATCTATCTAATATCTATCTATAGCTCTCTATCTAATAGCTATCCAGCCATCTAATATTGATCTGATATCTATCTGTCCATCTAATATCCAACTAATATCCATAAAATCCATCTACCATCAATCTAATATCAATTTCTATCTATCTATCTATCTATCTATCTATCTATCTATCTCATATCTATCTATCTATCTATCTAATACCTATCTATCTCATATCTATCTATCACTCTCTATCTAATATCTATCTATAGCTCTCTATCTAATAGCTATCCAGCCATCTAATATTGATCTGATATCTATCTGTCCATCTAATATCCAACTAATATCCATAAAATCCATCTACCATCAATCTAATATCAATTTATATCTATCTATCTATCTATCTATCTATCTATCTATCTATCTATCTATCTCATATCTATCTATCTATCTAATACCTATCTATCTCATATCTATCTATCACTCTCTATCTAATATCTATCCATCCATCTAAAATATCTGTTCATTAATTCAATATCTTTCCGTCTGTCAAATATCTATCAATCCAACTAATATCCATCTAATATCTATCCATCCAATATTTAAAAATATATTTATGTCTATCTAATAATGATGTAATATCTATCCATCTAATATCTGTCCATATAATATCTATCCTTCCATCTAATGTCTATCTGTCCATTGACTGTTACTCCATCTTTCTATCTATCCCTCCATCTATCTATATTAGACATGGACAGGTATTTTACACACCATTATCTGCGCCTCGCCAACATGGTGGAGATTTTAGTTATTGTTCAGCTTTCCTAATTCTCTGAACAACAAATATACAGTCATGGCCAAAAGTTTTGAGAATGACACAAATATTATATTTTCACATGATCTGCTGCCCTCTGGTTTTTATGTGTGTTTGTCAGATGTTTTTATCACATACAGAAATAGAATTGCATTCATATTATGAGTAACAGAAGCTTATATTGACAGTTAGAATGAGTTAATGCAGCAAGTCAATATTTGCAGTGTTGACCCTTCTTCTTCAGGACCTCTGGAATTCTCCCTGGCATGCTCTCAATCAACTTCTGGACCAAATCCTGACTGATAGCAGTCCATTCTTGCAGAATCAATGCTTTCATTTTGTCTGAATTTGTTGGTTTTTGTTTGTCCACCCGTCTCTTGATGATTGACCACAAGTTCTCAATGGGATTAAGATCTGGGGAGTTTCCAGGCCATGGACCCAAAATCTCTATGTTTTGTTCCCTGAGCCATTTAGTTATCACCTTTGCTTTATGGCAAGGTGCTCCATCATGCTGGAAAAGGCATTGTTGAGCGCCAAACTGCTCTTGGACGGTTGGGAGAAGTTGCTCTTGGAGGACATTCTGGTACCATTCTTTATTCATGGCTGTGTTTTTAGGCAAGACTGTGAGAGAGCCGATTCCCTTGGCTGAGAAGCAACCCCACACATGAATGGTTTCAGGATGCTTTACAGTTGGCATGAGACAAGACTGGTGGTAGCGCTCACCTCTTCTTCTCCGAATAAGCTGTTTTCCAGATGTTCCAAACAATCGAAAAGGGGATTCATCAGAGAAAATGACTTTCCCCCAGTCCTCAGCAGTCCACTCCCTGTACCTTTTGCAGAATATCAGTCTGTCCCTGATGTTTTTTCTGGAGAGAAGTGGCTTCTTTGCTGCCCTCCTTGAGACCAGGCCTTGCTCCAAGAGTCTCCGCCTCACAGTGCGTGCAGATGCACTCACACCTGCCTGCTGCCATTCCTCAGCAAGCTCTGCACTGCTGGTAGCCCGATCCCGCAGCTGAAACACTTTTAAGAGACGGTCCTGCCGCTTGCTGGTCTTTCTTGGGTGCCCTGGAGCCTTTTTGGCACCAATGGAACCTCTCTCCTTGAAGTTCTTGATGATGCGATAGATTGTTGACTGAGGTGCAATCTTTCTAGCTGCAATACTCTTCCCAGTTAGGCCATTTTTGTGCAGTGCAATGATGACTGCACGTGTTTCTTTAGAGATAACCATGGTTAACAGAAGAGAAACAATGATGGCAAGCACCAGCCTCCTTTTAAAGTGTCCAGTGGTGTCATTCTTACTTAATCATGACAGATTGATCTCCAGCCCTGTCCTCATCAACACCCACACCTGTGTTAATGGAGCAATCACTGAAACGATGTTAGGTGGTCCTTTTAAGGCAGGGCTGCAATGATGTTGAAATGTGTTTTGGGGGATAAAGTTCATTTTCTAGGCAAATATTGACTTTGCAAGTAATTGCTGTTAAGCTGATCACTCTTTATAACATTCTGGAGTATATGCAAATTGCCATTAGAAAAACTGAAGCAGTAGACTTTGTAAAAATTAATATTTGTATCATTCTCAAAACTTTTGGCCATGACTGTACCTATATACATGGGATACCTCCTCAGATGTCGCGGTCCCACGTGAGATCATGGATGTTCACCCTGACATATTAGTCTGTGCTCACATCTGCATTGTGGCCCCTGGTTATAGCGGGCACCAGTGATGGATCCAGAACCTCCTAGCGCTGCATTCACTGATAGATTTCCTATTACAGATTTTGAAAAGGAAGGTGAACAGAGTGAAACTGAGTCATGAATCAACGCCGAGGGTGCCAGAAGCTTCCAGGGAGTCGAATATGGAGGGGTCATTTGTATCAGCTGACTCTGATACCACAAAGGCATTGCTCCTCACAGACAACCCTAAGAGCTAACACTCTAGATCCTAAGACGCTCTAGCTGGCTGTAGAGTTCCACTTCAGGGAAAATGTACCGTTACATAGCGGCCATTTAGATGAATGACTGTCTATGAGGTACGTGGACATCCTCAGTTTGATGAGACAAATGTTCTCACCAGACTCATCTCTGGGACGTTTGGCACTTGCACATTTCATAAGTGAAGCCGACGCACTACACGTCAGCTTAAAGCCATCCTGCTATTATATAACTTACAGTGCCTTGTGAAAGTATTCGGCCCCCTTGAACTTTTCAACCTTTTGCCACATTTCAGGCTTCAAACATAAGGATCTAAAATTTTAATTTTTTGGTGAAGAATCAACAAGTGGGACACAATCGTGAAGTGGAACGAAATTTATTGGTTAAATTTTTGTAAAAAATAAAAAACTGAAAAGTGGGGTGTGCAATATTATTCGGCCCCTTTACTTTCAGTGCAGCAAACTCACTCCAGAAGTTCAGTGAGGATCTCTGAATGATCCAATGTTGTCCTAAATGACTGATGATGATAAATATAATCCACCTGTGTGTAATCAAGTCTCCGTATAAATGCACCTGCTCTGTGATAGTCTCAGGGTTCTGTTTAAAGCGCAGAGAGCATCATGAAGACCAAGGAACACATCAGGCAGGTCCGTGATACTGTTGTGGAGAAGTTTAAAGCTGGATTTGGATACAAAAAGATTTCCCAAACTTTAAACATCCCAAGGAGCACTGTGCAAGCGATCATATTGAAATGGAAGGAGTATCAGACCACTGCAAATCTACCAAGACCCGGCCGTCCCTCTAAACTTTCATCTCAAACAAGGAGAAGACTGATCAGAGATGCAGCCAAGAGGCCTATGATCACTCTGGATGAACTGCAGAGATCTACAGCTGAGGTGGGAGAGTCTGTCCATAGGACAACAATCAGTCGTACACTGCACAAATCTGGCCTTTATGGAAGAGTGGCAAGAAGAAAGCCATTTCTCAAAGATATCCATAAAAAGTCACCTGGGAGACACACCAAACATGTGGAAGAAGGTGCTCTGCTCAGATGAAACCAAAATCCAACTTTTTGGCCACAATGCAAAACAATATGTTTGACGTAAAAGCAACACAGCTCATCACCCTGAACACACCATCCCCACTGTCACACATGGTGGTGGCAGCATCATGGTTTGGGCCTGCTTTTCTTCAGCAGGGACAGGGAAGATGGTTAAAATTGATGGGAAGATGGATGGAGCCAAATACAGGACCATTCTGGAAGAAAACCTGTTGGAGTCTGCAAAAGACCTGAGACTGGGACGGAGATTTATCTTCCAACAAGACAATGATCCCAAACATAAAGCAAAATCTACAATGGAATGGTTCCCAAATAAACGTATCCAGGTGTTAGAATGGCCAAGTCAAAGTCCAGACCTGAATCCAATCGAGAATCTGTGGAAAGAGCTGAAAACTGCTGTTCACAAACGCTCTCCATCCAACCTCACTGAGCTCCAGCTGTTTTCCAAGGAAGAATGGGCAAGAATTTCAGTCTCTCGATGTGCAAAACTGATAGAGACATACCCCAAGCGACTTGCAGCTGTAATCACAGCCAAAGGTGGCGCTACAAAGTATTAACTTAAGGGGGCCGAATAATTTGGCACGCCCCCACTTTTCAGTTTTTATTTTTTACAAAAGTTCAAAATATCCAAATTTCGTTCCACTTCACAATTGTGTCCCACTTGTTGATTCTTCACCAAAAAAAATTTAAATTTTATATCTTTATGTTTGAAGCCTGAAATGTGGCAAAAGGTTGAAAAGTTCAAGGGGGCTAAATACTTTCGCAAGGCACTGTAACAGGGGAATATAAGAAACTTTGTAATAGATCTTATTAAAGAAATCTGTTCACTTCTCCCCTTGTCAGGCGGAGTTACATTTTATATTGAAGTCCATGGAGAGGAGGAGAAGGTACTAGAAAAAACATATAAAAAACTGAAGCCGCTACTCTGAGAATGAGGGAGCTCTTTTGACACTTCTATATCTTCAATACAGGAGTCTGCCAGTGCATAGAATGAGGCAATAAATCAATTAACAGCCTCCGCTCTCCATAGACTTCTATGTATGAATTGGACACTATATACAATCTGTCCTGCTCCTCCTGCTCTATAACCTGTAGATAGGACACTATGTACAATTTTGTCAATTATATTTCAGGTCGTCGTTTCAAACCCCAGTGTATGTCTATGGGGTCCTTCAGGGTTCAATAATGGACCTGTCATAGCAGACAGAAGCCTGACTTTAAGGGTGTGTTCACACTGCTGTCCTATCTTGAGGCTAAATCGGTACTGAAAATAGCATTGTGATCAATCAAGCTGAAAAAAATAGCACCATGGGCCAAAAAAATCTGCCACAAAGTGCACTGAATTATGAACCTTCAGCCTAACAAACAACCCAGTGTGAACCCAGTCCGATCGCACGTGTGCACCATGGACTGCACTGTAGATCTGACATAGGACAAGAACAGAAGATCCTTTGTAAGCAGATTTATTCTCGCAGGTAACCCCAGTGATGTGAAGACCCCGGAGAGATACGGCAGATATACACGGACACCTCTCTGTGGACTTGCTGTTTCCACTCTGGAGAACAAGTCATTTGAAATGCTAAGTAGCAGAGGCCGATGCCCGGCAGGTAAGTATCAGAGCGCCGTGTGAAGCCAAGAACCCCCCAGGGAGATGAAGTCCCGTCAGCTGCAATAAGGAGGCTTAGAGATGAGACCAAGATAATCAGAATTACAAGAGATTCACATAGAGCTGGAAGTAATACATAGTGCCGGGGAAGGAGCAATGATACTCCACTCTCATCATCTCCTACATGGATAAGAAGATCTGTGGCCACCCAACAAATACAGCAAGTCTAGGCCAAGCAGACAGATGAGATGAGCGACACTACAACATCGCACTCACCCTGTGAGGACAGCGAAGGCCGGAGACACAAAACTACCGAAAATGTTACAAGCTATGAAAATACTGACAGAACACGAGTTATAAACCCAACACCCCGAAATAAAAAAGCCTGTGAGTCCTACTTCCCCCACCACTCATATAGAAAGCCTGTGAGTACTGCTTCTCCAACCACTCATATAGAAAGCCTGTGAGTCCTGCTTCCCCCACCACTCATATAGAAAGCCTGTGAGTCCTGCTTCACCCACCACTCATATAGAAAGCCTGTGAGTCCTGCTTCCTCCACCACCCATATAGAAAGCCTGTGAGTCCTGCTCCTCCCACCACTCATATAGAAAGCCTGTGAGTCCTGCTTCTCCCACCACTCATAGAGAGAGCCTGTGAGTCCTGCTTCCTCCACCACTCATATAGAAAGCCTGTGAGTCCTGCTTCCTCCACCACTCATATAGAAAACCTGTGAGTCCTGCTTCACCCACCACTCATATAGAAAGCCTGTGAGTCCTGCTTCCCCCACCACTCATATAGAAAGCCTGTGAGTTCTGCTTCCTCCACCACTCATATAGAAAGCCTGTGAGTCCTGCTTCTCCCCCCACTCATAGAGAAAGCCTGTGAGTCCTGCTTCCCCCACCACTCATATAGAAAGCCTGTGAGTCCTGCTTCTCCCACCACTCATATAGAAAGCCTGTGAGTCCTGCTTCCTCCATCACTCATATAGAAAGCCTGTGAGTCCTGCTTCTCCCACCACTCATATAGAAAGCCTGAGAGTCCTGCTTCCCCCACCACTCATAGAGAGAGCCTGTGAGTCCTACTTCCTCCACCACTCATATAGAAAGACTGTGAGTCCTGCTTCCCCCACCACTCATATAGAAAGCCTGTGAGTACTGCTTCTCCAACCACTCATATAGAAAGCCTGTGAGTCCTGCTTCCCCCACCACTCATATAGAAAGCCTGTGAGTCCTGCTTCACCCACCACTCATATAGAAAGCCTGTGAGTCCTGCTTCCTCCACCACTCATATAGAAAGCCTGTGAGTCCTGCTTCCCCCACCACTCATATAGAAAGCCTGTGAGTCCTGCTTCACCCACCACTCATAGAGAGAGCCTGTGAGTCCTGCTTCCTCCACCACTCATATAGAAAGCCTGTGAGTCCTGCTTCCTCCACCACTCATATAGAAAGCCTGTGAGTCCTGCTTCCTCCACCACTCATATAGAAAGCCTGTGAGTCCTGCTTCTCCCACCACTCATAGAGAAAGCCGGTGAGTCCTGCTTCCACCACTCATATAGAAAGCCTGTGAGTCCTGCGTCTCCCCCCACTCATATAGAAAGCCTGTGAGTCCTGCTTCCTCCACCACTCATATAGAAAGCCTGTGAGTCCTGCTTCTCCCCCCACTCATATAGAAAGCCTGTGAGTCCTGCTTACTCCACCACTCATATAGAAAGCCTGTGAGTCCTGCTTCCCCCACCACTCATATAGAAAGCCTGTGAGTCCTGCTTCCTCCACCACTCATATAGAAAACCTGTGAGTCCTGCTTCCCCCACCACTCATATAGAAAGCCTGTGAGTCCTGCTTCCCCCACCACTCATATAGAAAGCCTGTGAGTCCTGCTTCCTCCAACACTCATATAGAAAGCCTGTGAGTCCTGCGTCTCCCCCCACTCATATAGAAAGCCTGTGAGTCCTGCTTCCTCCACCACTCATGTAGAAAGCCTGTGAGTCCTGCTTCTCCCCCCACTCATGTAGAAAGCCTGTGAGTCCTGCTTCTCCCCCCACTCATATGGAATGCCTGTGTGTCCTGCTTCCTCCACCACGCATATAGAAAGCCTGTGAGTCCTGCTTCCTCCACCACTCATAGAGAGAGCCTGTGAGTCCTGCTTCCTCCACCACTCATATAGAAAGCCTGTGAGTCCTGCTTCCTCCACCACTCATAGAGAAAGCCTGTGAGTCCTGCTTCTCCCACCACTCATTTAGAAAGCCTGTGAGTCCTGCTTCCTCCCCCACTCATATAGAAAGCCTGTGAGTCCTGCTTCCCCCACCACTCATATAGAAAGCCTGTGAGTCCTGCTCCTCCCACCACTCATATAGAAAGCCTGTGAGTCCTGCTTCCTCCACCACTCATATAGAAAGCCTGTGAGTCCTGCTCCTCCCACCACTCATATAGAAAGCCTGTGAGTCCTGCTTCCCCTCACCACTCATATAGAAAGGCTGTGAGTCCTGCTTCCCCCACCACTCATATAGAAAGCCTGTGAGTCCTGCTTCCCCCAACACTCATATAGAAAGCCTGTGAGTCCTGCGTCTCCCCCCACTCATATAGAAAGCCTGTGAGTCCTGCTTCCTCCACCACTCATGTAGAAAGCCTGTGAGTCCTGCTTCTCCCCCCCACTCATGTAGAAAGCCTGTGAGTCCTGCTTCTCCCCCCACTCATATGGAAAGCCTTTGTGTCCTGCTTCCTCCACCACTCATATAGAAAACCTGTGAGTCCTGCTTCCTCCACCACTCATAGAGAAAGACTGTGAGTCCTGTTTCTCCCACCACTCATTTAGAAAGCCTGTGAGTCCTGCTTCCTCCACCACTCATATAGAAAGCCTGTGAGTCCTGCTCCTCCCACCACTCATATAGAAAGCCTGTGAGTCCTGCTTCCCCTCACCACTCATATAGAAAGCCTTTGAGTCCTGCTTCTCCCACCACTCATATAGAAAGCTTGTGAGTCCTGCTTCCTCCACCACTCATATAGAAAGCCTGTGAGTCCTGCTTCCGCCACCACTCATATAGAAAGTCTGTGAGTCCTGCTTCCTCCACCACTCATAGAGAAAGCCTGTGAGTCCTGTTTCCTTCACCACTCATATAGAAAGCCTGTGAGTCCTGCTTCTCCCACCACTCATAGAGAAAGCCGGTGAGTCCTGCTTCCACCACTCATATAGAAAGCCTGTGAGTCCTGCTTCCTCCACCACTCATATAGAAAGCCTGTGAGTCCTGCTCCTCCCACCACTCATATAGAAAGCCTGTGAGTCCTGCTTCTTCCACCACTCATATAGAAAGCCTGTGAGTCCTGCTTCCCCCACCACTCATATGGAAAGCCTGTGTGTCCTGCTTCCTCCACCACGCATATAGAAAGCCTGTGAGTCCTGCTTCCTCCACCACTCATAGAGAGAGCCTGTGAGTCCTGCTTCCTCCACCACTCATATAGAAAGCCTGTGAGTCCTGCTTCCTCCACCACTCATAGAGAAAGCCTGTGAGTCCTGCTTCTCCCACCACTCATTTAGAAAGCCTGTGAGTCCTGCTTCCTCCCCCACTCATATAGAAAGCCTGTGAGTCCTGCTTCCCCCACCACTCATATAGAAAGCCTGTGAGTCCTGCTCCTCCCACCACTCATATAGAAAGCCTGTGAGTCCTGCTTCCTCCACCACTCATATAGAAAGCCTGTGAGTCCTGCTCCTCCCACCACTCATATAGAAAGCCTGTGAGTCCTGCTTCCCCTCACCACTCATATAGAAAGGCTGTGAGTCCTGCTTCCCCCACCACTCATATAGAAAGCCTGTGAGTCCTGCTTCCCCCAACACTCATATAGAAAGCCTGTGAGTCCTGCGTCTCCCCCCACTCATATAGAAAGCCTGTGAGTCCTGCTTCCTCCACCACTCATGTAGAAAGCCTTTGTGTCCTGCTTCCTCCACCACTCATATAGAAAGCCTGTGAGTCCTGCTTCCTCCACCACTCATAGAGAAAGACTGTGAGTCCTGTTTCTCCCACCACTCATTTAGAAAGCCTGTGAGTCCTGCTTCCTCCACCACTCATATAGAAAGCCTGTGAGTCCTGCTCCTCCCACCACTCATATAGAAAGCCTGTGAGTCCTGCTTCCTCCACCACTCATAGAGAAAGCCTGTGAGTCCTGCTTCCTTCACCACTCATATAGAAAGCCTGTGCGTCCTGCTTTTCCCACCACTCATAGAGAAAGCCGGTGAGTCCTGCTTCCACCACTCATATAGAAAGCCTGTGAGTCCTGCTTCTCCCCCCACTCATATAGAAAGCCTGTGAGTCCTGCTTCCTCCACCACTCATATAGAAAGCCTGTGAGTCCTGCTTCTCCCACCACTCATATAGAAAGCCTGTGAGTCCTGCTTCTTCCACCACTCATATAGAAAGCCTGTGAGTCCTGCTTCCCCCACCACTCATATAGAAAGCCTGTGAGTCCTGCTTCCTCCACCACTCATATAGAAAGCCTGTGAGTCCTGCTTCCCCCACCACTCATATAGAAAGCCTGTGAGTCCTGCTTCCCCCACCACTCATATAGAAAGCCTGTGAGTCCTGCTTCCCCCACCACTCATATAGAAAGCCTGTGAGTCCTGCTTCCCCCACCACTCATATAGAAAGCCTGTGAGTTCTGCTTCCTCCACCACTCATATAGAAAGCCTGTGAGTCCTGCGTCTCCCCCCACTCATATAGAAAGCCTGTGAGTCCTGCTTCTCCCCCCACTCATATAGAAAGCCTGTGAGTCCTGCTTCTCCCCCCACTCATATGGAAAGCCTGTGTGTCCTGCTTCCTCCACCACTCATAGAGAGAGCCTGTGAGTCCTGCTTCCTCCACCACTCATAGAGAAAGCCTGTGAGTCCTGCTTCCTCCACCACTCATAGAGAAAGCCTGTGAGTCCTACTTCTCCCACCACTCATTTAGAAAGCCTGTGAGTCCTGCTTCCTCCACCACTCATATAGAAAGCCTGTGAGTCCTGCTCCTCCCACCACACATATAGAAAGCCTGTGAGTCCTGCTTCCCCCATCACTCATATAGAAAGCCTGTGAGTCCTGCTTCTCCCACCACTCATATAGAAAGCCTGTGAGTCCTGCTTCCTCCACCACTCATTTAGAAAGCCTGTGAGTCCTGTTTCTCCCACCACTCATATAGAAAGCCTGTGAGTCCTGCTTGCTCCACCACTCATATAGAAAGCCTGTGAGTCCTGCTTCCTCCATCACTCATATAGAAAGCCTGTGAGTCCGCGCTTCCTCCACCACTCATATAGAAAGCCTGTGAGTCCTGCTTCCCCCACCACTCATAGAGAGAGCCTGTGAGTCCTACTTCCTCCACCACTCATATAGAAAGACTGTGAGTCCTGCTTCACCCACCACTCATATAGAAAGCATGTGAGTCCTGCTTCCTCCACCACTCATAGAGAGAGCCTGTGAGTCCTACTTCCTCCACCACTCATATAGAAAGCCTGTGAGTCCTGCTTCACCCACCACTCATATAGAAAGCATGTGAGTCCTGCTTCCTCCACCACTCATATAGAAAGCCTGTGAGTCCTGCTTCCTCCACCACTCATATAGAAAGCCTGTGAGTCCTGCTTCCCCCACCACTCATATAATAAGCCTGTGAGTCCTGCTTCCTCCACCACTCATATATAAAGCCTGTGAGTCCTGCTTCCCCCACCACTCATATAGAAAGCCTGTGAGTCCTGCTTCTCCCACCACTCATATAGAAAGCCTGTGAGTCCTGCTCCCCCCACCACTCATATAGAAAGCCTGTGTGTCCTGCTTCCCCCACCACTCATATAGAAAGCCTATAAGTTCTGCTTCCCCCACCACTCATACAGAAAGCCTGTGAGTCCTGCTTCCTCCACCACTCATATAGAAAGCCTGTGAGTCCTGCTTCCCCCACCACTCATATAGAAGGCCTGTGAGTCCTGCTTCCCCCATCACTCATATAGAAAGCCTGTGAGTCCTGCTTCCTCCACCACTCATTTAGAAAGCCTGTGAGTCCTGTTTCTCCCACCACTCATATAGAAAGCCTGTGAGTCCTGCTTGCTCCACCACTCATATAGAAAGCCTGTGAGTCCTGCTTCTCCCCCCACTCATATGGAAAGCCTGTGTGTCCTGCTTCCTCCACCACTCATAGAGAGAGCCTGTGAGTCCTGCTTCCTCCACCACTCATAGAGAAAGCCTGTGAGTCCTGCTTCCTCCACCACTCACAGAGAAAGCCTGTGAGTCCTACTTCTCCCACCACTCATTTAGAAAGCCTGTGAGTCCTGCTTCCTCCACCACTCATATAGAAAGCCTGTGAGTCCTGCTTCCCCCACCACTCATATAGAAAGCCTGTGAGTCCTGCTTCCTCCACCACTCATATAGAAAGCCTGTGAGTCCTGCTTCCCCCACCACTCATATAGAAAGCCTGTGAGTCCTGCTTCCTCCACCACTCATAGAGAAAGCCTGTGAGTCCTGCTTCCTCCACCACTCATAGAGAAAGCCTGTGAGTTCTTCTTCTCAACCCACTCATATAGAAAGCCTGTGAGTCCCGCTTCTCCCACCACTCATATAGAAAGCCTGTGAGTCCCGCTTCTCCCACCACTCATATAGAAAGCCTGTGAGTCCTGCTTCCCCCACCACTCATATAGAAAGCCTGTGAGTCCTGCTTCCTCCACCACTCATATAGAAAACCTGTGAGTCCTGCTTCCCCCACCACTCATATAGAAAGCCTGTGAGTCTTGCTTCCTCCACCACTCATATAGAAAGCCTGTGAGTCCTGCTTCCTCCACCACTCATATAGAAAGCCTGTGAGTCCTGCTTCTTCCACCACTCATATAGAAAGCCTGTGAGTCCTGCTTCTTCCACCACTCATGTAGAAAGCCTGTGAGTCCTGCTTCCTCCACCATTCATATAGAAAGCCTGTGAGTCCTGCTTCCTCCACCAGTCATATAGAAAGCCTGTGAGTCCTGCTGCATCCACCACTCATATAGAAAGCCTGTGAGTCCTGCTTCTCCCACCACTCATATAATAAGCCTGTGAATCCTGCTTCTCCCACCACTCATATAGAAAGCCTGTGAGTCCTGCTCCTCCCACCACTCATATAGAAAACCTGTGAGTCCTGCTTCTCCCACCACTCATATAATACGTCATGTACATCGGGCCCGGAGGACGGATTGTGGTACTAGATAGTACAGTCATATGAAAAAGTTTGGGCACCCCTATTAATCTTAATCATTTTTAGTTCTAAATATTTGGGTGTTTGCAACAGCCATTTCAATTTGATATATCTAATAACTGATGGACACAGTAATATTTCAGGATTGAAATGAGGTTTTTTGTACTAACAGAAAATGTGCAATATGCATTAAACCAAAATTTGACCGGTGCAAAAGTATGGGCACCTCAACAGAAAAGTGACATTAATATTTAGTAGATCCTCCTTTTGCAAAAATAACAGCCTCTAGTCGCTTCCTGTAGCTTTTAATCAGTTCCTGGATCCTGGATGAAGGTATTTTTGACCATTCCTCTTTACAAAACAATTCCAGTTCAGTTAAGTTTGATGGTCGCCGAGCATGGACAGCCCGCTTCAAATTATCCCACAGATGTTCAATGATATTCAGGTCTGGGGACTGGGATGGCCATTCCAGAACATTGTAATTGTTCCTCTGCATGAATGCCTGAGTAGATTTGGAGATGTGTTTTGAATCATTGTCTTGCTGAAATATCCATCCCCGGCGTAACTTCAAATTCGTCACTGATTCTTGTACATTATTCTCAAGATTCTGCTGATACTGAGTTGAATCCATGCGACCCTCAACTTTAACAAGATTCCCGGTGCCGGCATTGGCCACACAGCCCCAAAGCATGATGGAACCTCCACCAAATTTTACAGTGGGTAGCAAGTGTTTTTCTTGGAATGCTGTGTTTTTTTGACGCCATGCATAACGCCTTTTTGTATGACCAAACAACTCAATCTTTGTTTCATCAGTCCACAGGACCTTCTTCCAAAATGAAGCTGGCTTGTCCAAATGTGCTTTTGCATACCTCAGGCGACTCTGTTTGTGGCGTGCTTTCAGAAACGGCTTCTTTCGCATCACTCTCCCATACAGCTTCTCCTTGTGCAAAGTGTGCTGTATTGTTGACCGATGCACAGTGACACCATCTGCAGCAACATGATGCTGCAGCTCTTTGGAGGTGGTCTGTGGATTGTCCTTGACTGTTCTCACCATTCTTCTTCTCTGCCTTTCTGATATTTTTCTTGGCCTGCCACTTCTGGGCTTAACAAGAACTGTCCCTGTGGTCTTCCATTTCCTTACTATGTTCCTGGAAACTGACAGGTTAAATCTCTGAGACAACTTTTTGTATCCTTCCCCTGAACAACTATGTTGAACAATCTTTGTTTTCAGATAATTTGAGAGTTGTTTTGAGGAGCCCATGATGCCACTCTTCAGAGGAGATTCAAATAGGAGAACAACTTGCAATTGGCCACCTTAAATACCTTTTCTCATGATTGGATACACCTGGCTATGAAGTTCAAAGCTCAGTGAAGTTACAAAACCAATTTTGTGCTTCAGTAAGTCAGTAAAAAGTAGTTAGGAGTATTCAAATCAATAAAATGATAAGGGAACCCAAATTTTTGCACCGGTCAAATTTTGGTTTAATGCATATTGCACATTTTCTGTTAGTACATACAATAAACCTCATTTCAATCCTGAAATATTACTGTGTCCATCAGTTATTAGATATATCAAATTGAAATGGCTGTTGCAAACACCCAAATATTTAGAACTAAAAATGATTAAGATTAATAGGGGTGCCCAAACTTTTTCATATGACTGTACATGGCAAGTCACCCAGAAGCGCAGACCCCACCATAGAGGGTAGCACGTCCAGAACATCACATATGGGGCAGGGGGCGGGGGCAGGGGATTATTTATGTAGTACATTCACCTATATTTTCAGGGTAGGCTCAGTTCACTTCACTTTAGACCTCTATATTTGGCGTATACACCCACAAAGCTCCTGGAAATGACATCAAACAGAAGGTGTATGGCAGGAGTATGGCAGGAGTATGGCAGGTGTATGGCAGGTGTATGGCAGGTGTATGGCAGGAGTATGGCAGGTGTATGGCAGGAGTATGGCAGGTGTATGGCAGGAGTATGGCAGGTGTATGGCAGGTGTATGGCAGGAGTATGGCAGGAGTATGGCAGGTGTATGGCAGGAGTATGGCAGGTGTATGGCAGGTGTATGGCAGGAGTATGGTAGGAGTATGGCAGGAGTATGGCAGGAGTATGGCAGGTGTATGGCAGGAGTATGGCAGGTGTATGGCAGGTGTATGGCAGGAGTATGGCAGGTGTATGGCAGGAGTATGGCAGGTGTATGGCAGGTGTATGGCAGGAGTATGGCAGGAGTATGGCAGGTGTATGGCAGGAGTATGGCAGGTGTATGGCAGGTGTATGGCAGGAGTATGGTAGGAGTATGGCAGGAGTATGGCAGGAGTATGGCAGGTGTATGGCAGGAGTATGGCAGGTGTATGGCAGGTGTATGGCAGGAGTATGGTAGAAGTATGGCAGGTGTATGGCAGGAGTATGGCAGGAGTATGGCAGAAGTATCACCCACTGACTGTACATATATGTCACGTATACATATAAAACCAAATGCACCATCTATAGGTGCACCAAAAAAAAACAAAGTCCCTTCTTGTGTGCACAGGTCCAGACTTTAGAGTAATCTTAGGCTGAGTTTACATTTACTGTATGTGCCCCACACCTTATAGCGATATTCCATGCATGAAAGTTACCCCATAACCATAGGATAGATGGTAATTTGCTTATTGGTGGGGGTCCAAGCACTGAGCCCCCGCGATCATGCTTGGACCCCTCTGTCCAATGGGAGCGCTGGAGATAGCCGAGGTACAAGTAGGCTACATGGAATGAATGAGGGGAAGTCGCACATTTTCAATGACGGCCCCATTCAGATCCCTCCCGTAGTTTTGGTTGGTGTAATATCCATATAACAGACAGCTCACCATGATTTTATTGGGAGTCATTGAGGTGTATGGGGCTGTGGGGAACATGAACAGCCCACGTATGACGCCCATTACATTTTACATGGTCCCGTACAGGTCTTTATTGGCCTCTGCTTATATAGTATATGGGAAGGGGGGGGTGGTATTCTTTGTTGTATGTATGCCAGCCTGGACCCCCTCAGATCAGCTTCCGC
Source organism: Leptodactylus fallax (assembly GCA_947044405.1). Taxonomy (NCBI): domain Eukaryota; kingdom Metazoa; phylum Chordata; class Amphibia; order Anura; family Leptodactylidae; genus Leptodactylus; species Leptodactylus fallax. The sequence goes on along the minus strand of CAMRHE010000137.1, from coordinate 830,011 downwards.
TTCACGGGTCTTGTGACATTGCATTAATTGGTCACATGGCTTGTTCACAGCACAGTCTCAATCAAGCAAATGGACTGAGCTGCAATACCAAGTACAGCCACTATACAATGTATGGTGCTGTGCACGGTAAGTAATGAAGGGGCTGCAGCGATCACCTGAACACTGACGCTGTGAAAAGCATAAAAAACGCCAATAAAGCCACAGACGTGTGAACACAACCTTAAATGGGTCCTACCAGCTGATTTTGCAGAAGAAATCCAGGTCCTTTCCCCTACAATGTAGTGTTAGATCATTGCACTGAATTCTGGCTGATAGAGGGGGCCTAATAGGGCTATAACCAGGGGCCGTCTGCGTAAAACAAACTTTATTAGCAAGGTTTTTAAACACATGTGGTTGAAATGCTGATTTGTCTCCCATTGTGCGGGGTTTTATCTCAGCGCTCGCTATCGCCACCTATAGACACATCCTAATAAAACTCATCTACATTGACTATTTAGGAAGAGCCCCCAACGCCCCAGCAAGCCTTACCTCATTGCAGTCCTGGAGAAAGTGCTGCAGCTGGAGATGGTCCTTCAGTCGTTGCAGCCACTTCTGAGCGAGGGCCATGTTACGCTGACTCCTGGTGAACAACAAAATCAGGAATACATGAAGAGCTGTGTCATAGGGACCAGGCAGGGGCGCTCCATCCAATTCTGTGAGCAGACTCCCTTTAACCCTTTCACTGCCAGGGGTTTCAGATCTCTCTCCGCTCGCTGCCGGGGCAATTCTCACTATATATATATATACTGAGAGTAGACGCCTGCAGCGTTGTCACTGCGCCACCTGGTACTGTATACGAGCAGGCAAGTGAAGGTTTCATAAAAAAAAAAAAAAAATGCAAACACTGTAAATTTATATTAGTTGCTAAAAGTGGAAACCAAAGAAAAAGATTCCTGCACCAAAACTCCTAAAAATAAGAATCCACCATGTGCAGAGCTCATTCATATCACTAAGGCCTCCACCTGCATGCACATATCTGCAGAATATCACCTCTAGTATACAGTATATAGTGAGCTCCCTCTAGTATACAGTATATAGTGAGCTCCCTCTAGTATACATTATATAGTGAGCTCCCCCTAGTATACAGTATATAGTGAGCTCCCCCTAGTATACAGTATATAGTGAGCTCCCCCTAGTATACAGTATATAGTGAGCTCCCCCTACTATACAGTATATAGTGAGCTCCCTCTAGTATACAGTATATAGTGATCTCCCTCTAGTATACAGTATATAGTGAGCTCCCCCTAGTATACAGTATATAGTGAGCTCCCTCTAGTATACAGTATATAGTGAGCTCCCCCTAGTATACAGTATATAGTGAGCTCCCCCTAGTATACAGTATATAGTGAGCTCCCCCTAGTATACAGTATATAGTGAGCTCCCTCTAGCATACAGTATATAGTGAGCTCCCCCTAGTATACAGTATATAGTGAGCTCCCCCTAGTATACAGTATATAGTGAGCTCCCTCTAGTATACAGTATATAGTGAGCTCCCCTAGTATACAGTATATAGTGAGCTCCCCCTAGTATACAGTATATAGTGAGCTCCCTCTAGTATACAGTATATAGTGAGCTCCCCCTAGTATACAGTATATAGTGAGCTCCCCCTAGTATACAGTATATAGTGAGCTCCCTCTAGTATACAGTATATAGTGAGCTCCCTCTAGTATACAGTATATAGTGAGCTCCCTCTAGTATACAGTATAGAGTGAGCTCCCCCTAGTATACAGTATATAGTGAGCTCCCTCTAGTATACAGTATATAGTGAGCTCCCTCTAGTATACAGTATATAGTGAGCTCCCTCTAGTATACAGTATATAGTGAGCTCCCTCTAGTATACAGTATATAGTGAGCTCCCCCTAGTATACAGTATATAGTGAGCGCCCTCTAGTATACAGTATATAGTGAGCTCCCTCTAGTATACAGTATATAGTGAGCTCCCCCTATTATACAGTATATAGTGAGCTCCCTCTAGTATACAGTATATAGTGAGCCCCCTCTAGTATACAGTATATAGTGAGCTCCCCCTAGTATACAGTATATAGTGAGCTCCCTCTAGTATACAGTATATAGTGAGCTCCGTCTAGTATACAGTATACAGTGAGCTCCCTCTAGTATACAGTATACAGTGAGCTCCCTCTAGTATACAGTGAGCTCCCTCTAGTATACAGTATACAGTGAGCTCCCTCTAGTATACAGTATACAGTGAGCTCCCTCTAGTATACAGTATATAGTGAGCTCCCTCTAGTATACAGTATATAGTGAGCTCCCCCTAGTATACAGTATATAGTGAGCTCCCTCTAGTATACAGTATATAGTGAGCTTCGTCTAGTATACAGTATACAGTGAGCTCCCTCTAGTATACAGTATATAGTGAGCTCCGTCTAGTATACAGTATACAGTGAGCTCCCTCTAGTATACAGTATACAGTGAGCTCCCTCTAGTATACAGTGAGCTCCCTCTAGTATACAGTATACAGTGAGCTCCCTCTAGTATACAGTATACAGTGAGCTCCCTCTAGTATACAGTATATAGTGAGCTCCCTCTAGTATACAGTATACAGTAAGTCCCTCTAGTATATAGTGAGCTCCCTCTAGTATACAGTATATTGTGAGCTCCCTCTAGTATACAGTATATAGTGAGCTCCCCCTAGTATACAGTATATAGTGAGCTCCCTCTAGTATACAGTATATAGTAAGTCCCTCTAGTATATAGTGAGCTCCCTCTAGTATACAGTATATTGTGAGCTCCCTCTAGTATACAGTATATAGTGAGCTCCCTCTAGTATACAGTATATAGTAAGCTCCCTCTAGTATACAGTATATAGTAAGTCCCTCTAGTATACAGTATATAGTGAGCTCCCTCTAGTATACAGAATATAGTGAGCTTCCTCTAGTATACAGTATATAGTAAGCTCCCTCTAGTATACAGTATATAGTGAGCTCCCTCTGGTATATAGTGAGCTCCTTCTAGTATACAGTATATAGTATGCTCCCTCTAGTATACAGTATATAGTGAGCTCCCTCTAGTATACAGTATATAGTGAGCGCCCTCTAGTATACAGTATATAAAGAGCTCCCTCTAGTATACATTATATAGTAAGTCCCTCTAGTATATAGTGAGTGCCCTGTAGTATACAGTATATAGTGAGCTCCCTCTAGTATACAGTATACAGTGAGCTCCCCCTAGTATACAGTATACAGTGAGCTCCCTCTAGTATACAGTATACAGTGAGCTCCCTCTAGTATACAGTATATAGTGAGCTCCCTCTAGTATACAGTATACAGTGAGCTCCCTCTAGTATACAGTATACAGTGAGCTCCCTCTAGTATACAGTATATAGTGAGCTCCCTCTAGTATACAGTATATAGTGAGCTCCCTCTAGTATACAGTATATAGTGAGCTCCCCCTAGTATACAGTATATAGTGAGCTCCCTCTAGTATACAGTATATAGTGAGCTCCCTCTAGTATACAGTATATAGTGAGCTCCCCCTAGTATACAGTATATAGTGAGCTCCCTCTAGTATACAGTATATAGTGAGCTCCCTCTAGTATACAGTATACAGTGAGCTCCCTCTAGTATACAGTATATAGTGAGCTCCGTCTAGTATACAGTATACAGTGAGCTCCCTCTAGTATACAGTATACAGTGAGCTTCCTCTAGTATACAGTATACAGTGAGCTCCCTCTAGTATACAGTATACAGTGAGCTCCCTCTAGTATACAGTATACAGTGAGCTCCCTCTAGCATACAGTATACAGTGAGCTCCCTCTAGTATACAGTATATAGTGAGCTCCCCCTAGTATACAGTATATAGTGAGCTCCCTCTAGTATACAGTATATAGTGAGCTCCCTCTAGTATACAGTATACAGTGAGCTCCCTCTAGTATACAGTATACAGTGAGCTCCCTCTAGTATACAGTATACAGTGAGCTCCCTCTAGTATACAGTATACAGTGAGCTCCCTCTAGTATACAGTATACAGTGAGCTCCCTCTAGTATACAGTATATAGTAAGCTCCCTCTAGTATATAGTAAGTCCCTCTAGTATACAGTATATAGTGAGCGCCCTCTAGTATACAGTATATAGTGAGCTTCCTCTAGTATACAGTATATAGTAAGCTCCCTCTAGTATACAGTATATAGTGAGCTCCCTCTGGTATATAGTGAGCTCCTTCTAGTATACAGTATATAGTGAGCTCCCTCTAGTATACAGTATATAGTGAGCTCCCTCTAGTATACAGTATATAGTGAGCGCCCTCTAGTATTCAGTATATAGTGAGCTCCCTCTAGTATACAGTATATAGTGAGCTCCCTCTAGTATACAGTATATAGTGAGCTCCCTCTAGTATACAGTATATAGTGAGCGCCCTCTAGTATACAGTATATAGTGAGCTCCCTCTAGTATACATTATATAGTAAGTCCCTCTAGTATATAGTGAGCGCCCTGTAGTATACAGTATATAGTGAGCTCCCTCTAGTATACATTATATAGTGAGCTCCCTCTAGTATACAGTATATAGCAAGCTCCCTCTAGTATACAGTATATAGTGAGCTCCTTCTAGTATACAGTTTATAGTGAGCTCCATCTAGTATACAGTATATAGTGAGCTCCCTCTAGTATACAGTATATAGTGAGCTCCCTCTAGTATACAGTATATAGTAAGTCCCTCTAGTATATAGTGAGCTCCCTCTAGTACACAGTATATAGTGAGCTCCCTCTAGTATACAGTATATAGTGAGCTCCCTCTAGTATACAGTATATAGTGAGCTCCTTCTAGTATACAGTATATAGTAAGTCCCTCTAGTATACAGTATATAGTGAGCTCCCTCTAGTATACAGTATATAGTAAGCTACCTCTAGTATACAGTATATAGTGAGCTCCCTCTAGTATACAGTATATAGTGAGCTCCTTCTAGTATACAGTTTATAGTGAGCTCCCTCTAGTATACAGTATATTGTGAGCTCCCTCTAGTATACAGTATATAGTGAGCTCCCTCTAGTATACAGTATATAGTAAGTCCCTCTAGTATATAGTGAGCTCCCTCTAGTACACAGTATATAGTGAGCTCCCTCTAGTATACAGTATATAGTGAGCTCCCCCTAGTATACAGTATATAGTGAGCTCCCTCTAGTATACAGTATATCGTGAGCTCCCTCTATTATACAGTATATAGTAAGCTCCCTCTAATATACAGTATATAGTGAGCTCCCTCTAGTATACAGTATATAGTGAGCTCCCTCTAGTATACAGTATATAGTGAGCTCCTTGTAGCATACAGGATATAGTAAGGTCCCTCTAGTATACAGTATATAGTGAGCTCCCTCTAGTATACAGTATATAGTAAGCTCCCTCTAGTATACAGTATATAGTGAGCTCCTTCTAATATACAGTATATAGTAAGCTCCCTCTAGTATACAGTATATAGTGAGCTCCCTCTAGTATACAGTATATAGTGAGCTCCTTGTAGCATACAGTATATAGTAAGGTCCCGCTAGTATCCAGTATATAGTGAGCTCCCTCTAGTATACAGTATATAGTAAGCTCCCTCTAGTATACAGTATATAGTGAGCTCCTTCTAATATACAGTATATAGTGAGCTCCCTCTAGTATACAGTATATAGTGAGCTCCCTCTAGTATACAGTATATAGTGAGCTCCCTCTAGTATACAGTATATAGTGAGCTCCCTCTAGTATACAGTATATAGTGAGCTCCCTCTAGTATACAGTATATAGTGAGCTCCCCCTAGTATACAGTATATAGTGAGATCCCTCTAGTATACAGTATATAGTAAGCTCTCTCTAGTATATAGTAAGCTCCCTCTAGTATACAGTATATAGTGAGCTCCCTCTAGTATACAGTATATAGTGAGCTCCCTCTAGTATACAGTATATAGTGAGCTCCTTCTAGTATACAATATATAGTAAGCTCCCTCTAGTATACAGTATATAGTGAGCTCCCTCTAGTATACATTATATAGTGAGCTCCCTCTAGTATATAGTGAGCTCCCTCTAGTATACAGTGTATAGTGAGCACCCTCTAGTATACAGTATATAGTGAGCTCCCTCTAGTATACAGTATATAGTGAGCTCCCTCTAGTATACAGTATATAGTAGGTCCCTCTAGTATATAGTGAGCTCCCTCTAGTATACAGTATATAGTGAGCTCTCTCTAGTATACAGTATATAGTGAGCTCCCTCTAGTATACAGTATATAGTTTGCTCCCTCTAGTATACAGTATATAGTAAGCTCGCTCTAGTATATAGTGAGCTCCCTCTAGTATACAGTATATAGTGAGCTCCCTCTAGTATACAGTATATAGTGAGCTCCTTCTAGTATACAATATATAGTGAGCTCCCTCTAGTATACAGTATATAGTGAGCTCCCTCTAGTATACAGTATATAGTGAGCTCCCTCTAGTATACAGTATATAGTAAGCTCCCTCTAGTATACATTATATAGTGAGCTCCCTCTACTATATAGTGAGCTCCCTCTAGTATACAGTATATAGTGAGCTCCCTCTAGTATACAGTATATAGTAAGCTCCCTCTAGTATACATTATATAGTGAGCTCCCTCTAGTATATAGTGAGCTCCCTCTAGTATACAGTATATAGTGAGCACCCTCTAGTATACAGTATATAGTGAGCTCCCTCTAGTATACAGTATATAGTGAGCTCCCTCTAGTATACAGTATATAGTGAGCTCCCTCTAGTATACAGTATATAGTGAGCTCCCTCTAGTATACAGTATATAGTAGGTCCCTCTAGTATATAGTGAGCTCCCTCTAGTATACAGTATATAGTGAGCTCCCTCTAGTATACAGTATATAGTGAGCTCCCTCTAGTATACAGTATATAGTGAGCTCCCTCTAGTATACAGTATATAGTGAGCTCCCCCTAGTTTACAGTATATTGTGAGCTCCTTCTAGTATACAGTATATAGTGAGCTCCCTCTAGTATACAGTATATAGTGAGCTCCCTCTAGTATACAGTATATAGTGAGCTCCCTCTAGTATACAGTATATAGTGAGTTCCCTCTAGTATACAGTATATAGTAAGCTCCCTCTAGTATACAGTATATAGTAAGCTCCCTCTAGTATATAGTGAGCTCCCTCTAGTATACATTATATAGTAAGCTCCCTCTAGTATACAGTATATAGTGAGCTCCCTCTAGTATACAGTATATAGTAAGCTCCCTTTAGTATACAGTATATAGTGAGCTCCCTCTAGTATACAGTATGCTCCTTCTAGTATACAGTATATAGTAAGCTCCCTCTAGTATACAGTATATAGTAAGCTACCTCTATTATACAGTATATCGTGAGCTCCCTCTAGTATACATTTTATAGTGAGCTCCCTCTACTGTAGTATACAGTATATAGTAAGTCCCTCTAGTATATAGTGAGCTCCCTCTAGTATACAGTATATAGTAGGTCCCTCTAGTATACAGTATATAGTGAGCTCCCTCTAGTATACAGTATATAGTGAGCTCCCTCTAGTATACATTATATAGTGAGCTCCCTCTAGTATACAGTATATAGTGAGCTCCCTCTAGTATACAGTATATAGTGAGCTCCTTCTAGTATACAGTATATAGTAAGCTCCCTCTAGTATACAGTATATAGTGAGCTCCCTCTAGTATACAGTATATAGTGAGCTCCCTCTAGTATACAGTATATAGTGAGCTCCCTCTAGTATACAGTATATAGTGAGCTCCTTCTAGTATACAGTATATAGTAAGCTCCCTCTAGTATACAGTATATAGTGAGCTCCCTCTAGTATACAGTATATAGTGAGTTCTCTCTAGTATACAGTATATAGGGGATCTGAAGCTCTGTATAAGAAAACCAGAGCTGTAAATTAGTAAAATATCTGACACGTCCTATCACCCCGCCCCACGTCACTCCGGCCCCTCGTCATCCATGCCCCACATCATCCCGGCCCCACGACACCCCGGCCCCTCGTCACCCCGGCTTCACGTCACCCCGGCCCCTCGTCACCCCGGCCCCTCGTCACCTCGGCCCCTCGTCACCCCGGCCCCACGTCACCCCAGCTTCTCGTCACCCCGGCCCCACGTCACCCCGGCCCCTCGTCACCCCGGCCCCACGTTACCCCGGCCTCTCGTCACCTCGGCCCCTCGTCACCCCGGCCCCACATCATCCCAGCCACTTGTCAACCCGCCCCACATCATCCTGGCCCCACGTCACCCCGGCCCCACGTCACTCCAGCTCCTCGTCACCCCGCCCTACGTCACTCTGGCCCCTCGTCACCCCGGCCCCTCGTCACCCCGGCTCCTCGTCACCGTACCCCACGTCACTCCGGCTCCTTGTCACTCCAGCTCCTCGTCACCCCGCCCTACGTCACTCTGGCCCCTCGTCACCCCGGCTTCTCGTCATCCCAGCCCTACGTCACCCCGGCCCCATGTCACCCCGGCCCCACGTCACCCCGGCCCCTCGTCATCCCGGCCCCTCATCACCCCGGCTTCTCGTCACCCCGGCCCCACGTCACCCCAGCCCCACGTCACCCCGGCCCCTCGTCACCCCGGCCCCTCGTCACCTCGGCCCCTCGTCACCCCGGCTCCTCGTCACCCCGCCCCCACGTCACCCCTGCCCCACGTCAGTCCGGCTCCTCGTCACCCCGGCCCCACGTCACCCCAGCTCGTCACCCCGCCCCACGTCACCCTGGCCACTCGTCACCCCGGCCACTCGTCACCCCGCCCCACATCACCCCACCTCACGTCACCCAGGCTCCTCGTCATCCCGCCCCCACGTCACCCCGGCCCCACATCACCCCGGCTCCTCGTCACCCAGCCCCACGTCACCTTGGCCCCACGTCACCCCGGCCCCTCGTCACCCCGGCCCCTCGTCATCCCGGCCCCTCGTCACCCCGGCTTCTCGTCACCCCGGCCCCACGTCACCCCGGCCCCACGTCACCCCGGCCCCTCGTCACCCCGGCCCCTCGTCACCCCAGCCACTTGTCGACCCGCCCCACATCATCCTGGCCCCACGTCACCCCGGCCCCACGTCACTCCAGCTCGTCATCCCGCCCCCACGTCACCCCGGCTCCTCGTCACCCCGCCACACGTCACCCCGGCCCCACGTCACCCCGGCCACTCGTCACCCCGGCCACTCGTCACCCCGGCCACTCGTCATCCCGCCCCCACGTCACCCCGGCTCCTCGTCACCCCGCCACACGTCACCCTGGCCCCACGTCACCCCGGCCACTCGTCACCCCGGCCATTCGTCACCCCGCCCCCACGTCACCCCGGCTCCTCGTCACCCCCGCCCCACGTCACCCCGGCCCCACGTCACCCCGTCTCCTCGTCACTCAGCCTCACGTCACCCTGGCCCATCACCCCGGCTCCTCGTCACCCCGGCCCCAAGTCACCCCGGCCCCACATCACCCCGGCCCCACGTCACCCCAGACCCACATCACCCTGGCTCCTCGTCACCCCGGCCCCTCGTCACCCCGGCCCCTCGTCACCCTCACCTCTTCTGAATGGCTCCGATCCTCTCCTGGACTCGATCTGCAAAGACATTTCCCAGTCGTATCAGGCTCTCTCCTGCGTCCATGGCCACCGCGACTTTCTGTGAATTCATCTCCATGGTGGTGAGGAAATCTTTGTGCTTCTTGATGGCTATTTCTACCCCCTCCACAGTATTAGGCAACTCAACATGAGCCAAAGCCGATTCCTAAAATCACAGAAGAATCAGACGGTAAAGTTATCACATCGGAAATGGGACAAATAAGAGGCTTTCCCTGCCACAGCCAATCACAATCCAGATCTCATGTCTCACACGCCCTCTTGAAAGTAAGAGCTGGATGATGATTGGTTGTCACAGACAATTCCTTTAATTTTCACTCGCTCTCTGGTGTCCGACATTTGTGTCATTCCTTTGTAGTCCTTTTTTACACACGCAGGCCTGGTGCCCATTCATGATGCTTGTGGGGTACTCAGGCTGCCCCCTCTTACAGCATGCAGTCTCACAGACACACAAGAGACAGACTCCAGCGGCAACCCCTCCCCCCTGACTACTGTATTGTTTAGACAGAATTTTTGGGGAATGAGGACAAGTCTTTATACCTTGATACTCTTTTGGGATTTTCTTGGATAGCAAAAAAAGCAAAACAACTAAAGCCCCGAAAATGCAAGAACTAGACAAGTTATGTTATTTTTATCTGCATATCTGCCAAGAACCCGTCCAAAAACCTTCCCTGATGTCCCAAAAATGAAGGGATAAAGCGCGGAGCTGGCACCGGAGCCAGTATGTACAACCAACAACTGGAGGCATCAAAGCAGATGAGATGGCGAACAATACAATCCGCCATCTTACGTGCACGGTACGCCAAGGGCAGTACAACAGAGACGTATCTGAAACCTGCCCCGACCCCTGATAGTATTATATGGGCTTTAATGTGTCTACAATGAAAAAAGAAACAAATTTACAAGAAGTTTTTATGAAAGAGAATCCTTTGCACAGGGCCCCTATTTCTCCCTCACACATCTTTGGTATATAACTAGGGGGCCGATTGGATTGAGTATGACTGAAGGATCAGACTACACAGGCAAGCGTAGACAAGCACTAGAAGCCGCTCCGTACAGCTGATCGGCTTGGGGGCCGGGTGTCGCCCCCAATCCATCATATATTTATTTAAAATTACAGGTGAGGACTGATCAGATGTACGTCTCACCTGGTTGTTAAGGCACGCCTCCGCCTGCTTAACATCTCTCAGAAACAGGTGGAAGATGTGGGACTGGACCAGGACCTCCCGTCGGTTCTCCCACATCTGGATCAGCTTGTTCCATCCTACTTCCAGCTTCTGCAGCCACTGCTGGAGGGAGAGGTACGGGAGGTCGGCCTCCTCCAAACTGAGAAGGTCGCTGACCGCCTGAATCTTGTTGTAGTCCTCCTCATATCTATTGATCTCCTCCTTCAGAGAGGCATGAAGTCCCAACAGCCTCTCGGCCTCTGCCAGGTTAGACGGCAGCTCTTCAGCCGCGACCGCGGTTTGTGTTTTGACCAACCAGGTGAGAAAGTTGTCCAGATCCTGAATGAACTGCTGCAGCTTGCTGGCCACGGTCAGAGAATCCTCACAGCCCTGTAAAGTCCTCTTAAGGGCCTCCCACTCTCCACTGATCTCTTCAAAGTGCACAAGCACCTCCATGGCCTGGGAAGGGTGGCAGGTGGCGAGAACTTCTGCGTCTTGCTGCAGTTGGACCAGCTTGGGCTCTAGGGCCACCAATGCTGCCTCCATGTTGGAGAGCTTCCTCTGCAGGGCGAGCACCCCCCCAAGCTCCCCGCTGCCACACTGGGTGCTCTCCATGGCTTTCCTCTTCTCGCGGATCTGGGACTTGACCTCAGTGCATTCTAGGAAATAGTTCTGTAAGCGAAGGACGGAGGAGAGTTGTTCCTTCCTCTGCTCCACCAGCTCCACAATACGGTTCCACCTGGTCAGACACAAGACAGTGGTCAGAGCAAAAATGGAGAAGTAAAACCCCCAATAAAATACTAAAACAATCCCAATCCCTGGTCCTGGTGTGATGTGTTGTGTTACATTGTGGGGACCCCCGCGGCACTATCTACAGGGCGCCAGACAAGATCATAAAACAACTAAAGGTCTATTCACATGAAGAACATTCACCGCTGGGTAATGGCCCTTTTATCTGTCCTATTTCTGCCTGATTTCAGATCTAGGAGGGATCCACGAAAGTGGGAGCAAAACATCTGCGAATATTGTCCCTTTATCACATCCATCGTGCCCCGGGGTCACCTGACTACATCCTTAACCCCTAATAGTGACATTAAACGTGCAGAAACCCCTGAAAATGTCACTTTTTTTTTCTTGCAGATTTTGTACTTATGGCTGAGATAAATATCCCTGGTCGCGACTCCGCTGCTTTATGTGCATTTAAACCCTTTATTGATGTGACACATTTTAGCCCTATCCAGTGACCTTTTACCCCTCGTTCATAACTTCTTACATTTTATTTCAGGGCAGATTTACCAGATCTTGTATTTTGTGGCTACAGAAGATTTTTTGATTGTTTTTGAGAGATGATCAGAAAGCATCAATTCTGGTTTATCATGTAGGATAAATAACTAATTTCAGGGGCTCTTACAGATCTGGTGACGACAAAAGGGGGAAAAAAAAAGTCTTTTTACTTTTTTTTCTGTAAAACAACTTAGGAGCATTGACCACAGCATATGAGGGTCTGGTGCTCCTATTCCCTATAATGGGGGGGTCTGGTGCTCCTATTCCCTATAATGGGGGGTCTGGTGCTCCTATTCCCTTTAATGGGGGGCCTGGTGCTCCTATTCCCTTTAATGGGGGGTCTGGTGTTCCTATTCCCTTTAATGGGGGGTCTGGTGCTCCTATTCCCTTTAATGGGGGGGGGTCTGGTGCTCCTATTGCCTTTATTGGGGGGGTCTGGTGCTCCTATTCCCTTTAATGGGGGGTCTGGTGCTCCTATTGCCTTTAATGGGGGGGTCTGGTGCTCCTATTGCCTTTATTGGGAGGTCTGGTGCTCCTATTCCCTTTAATGGAGGGTCTGGTGCTCCTATTCCCTTTAATGGGGGGTCTGGTGCTCCTATTCCCTTTAATGGGGGGGGGTCTGGTGCTCCTATACCTCCAGCCCTTCCATTGCCGTGTAGCGTCATTTACATTCAGTCTCGCTACCAGACCCCATTCTCAGGATTGGTGGGGGTCTCAGCACTCAGACCCCCAATGATCAGATACTTTTCATGGCATACCCTTTAACCCCTGAGAGAAGCAGCTTAGATACGTTAGATACGTCGCACTCATTAGCTTGCTGTCGACTGAGCACTTATTACGTAACACACAACATGGCTGCTCGTCTCCGTTTCCCATCATTCATCCGTCTCATACGTGACCTGTCAGCGGCCGCAGCCTCAGGAGAATTACGTGTGACAGGAGAAGTGGAGACAAATCTGCGAGTCATTGCTTATATACCTGCTGTTTAAGTGATCCTGACAGGCGCGGACCTCGGAGGCGCTGGGGTGTCCCCCCTCCAGCAGCTGCTGCACAATCTGATTGACGTCCAACACTCGGCCCATTAGACTGTTCATCTCCTGGTCCAGACTCTCGAATCTAAAACCCATCAAGAAGAATCCGGGTCACTAACCCCAGGAGCCCAGGATCCAAGCCCCATAGACATCTATCCCTATACATGGTTCATACTGGAAGTGGCCCAGGCATGATAGAATTCTATTCTTTAACCTTTTCACTACCAGAACTTGTTAGAGACAACAAAGTCTATTGGAAGAATTAAAGAGAGATTTCCAACTCTCTTCGTAATCTCTATTAGGCCTCATCTTGCCAAATGCAGCTAAAAATCGTTTTTTTCCCACAGCGATTTTCATTGCGTTTCTTTGTGGTCACTGTAGGGATTACTGAGCGGCCGCTGCTCTATGTATTGTGTATCAGAAAGGAAAGATGGAAGATGGTTTATGCTCTGTGTGGGGATTACAGCAAATATCTGACATGTGCACCAGGTCAGATCCTGGCATATACACTAAACACTGGGGACACTGGCTCTACAGGCCCCCAGTATATGCCACATGAGTGTCCTTTTGGCATAGCTCAGCCCGGCACGCGGCAACATACCTTATTTTTCAATATATAGGAAACCACAGCCTGCTATAATGCATGGAGGGGTCAGAGTCCTCCACTGAAGGTTCACGTCAGGGAATATTTCTGCCATATAAATTGGATGTAACCAAAAAACCATGTGAACAAAGGCGAATCCTAAACAATCACAGGCCTCATTCACATGACCATATTATGGCTTCCTACATGTGTAAGGAGCCGATATCTGACACCCAGAAACGTATATTGCCCTAAGCCCCGTCTACCTATATCTCATTACAGAGTATCTCACAGATCCAAGAAGAATCCAAGAGTAAAGAAAATCGTACCATGCTCCATAAAATGCCATATTATAGAGGTATAGCCCCTTAGAAGTACTGTATTAAGTTTGCATACAAAGCACCATATGGCACCATACAGAGCACCGTACAGAGCATCATACAGCACCGTACATAGCACATTATGGCACCATACAGAGCACCGTACAGAGCACTATATGGTACCGTACATAGCACCGTACAGAGCACTATATGGCACCATAAAGAGCACCGTACAGAGCACTATATGGCACCGTACAGAGCACTATATGGCACTGTACATAGCACCGTACAGAGCACTATATGGCACCATACAGAGCACCATATGGCAATGTACAGAATACTATTCCTCTCTACACATTGGAGCCAATGCAAGGCCTAGATCACAGCTAAAAAATACACATTTTCCTATTTTCTTCCAACCATCTGCTGGCACAGCCTACCACATAGGTCAGCGGTAGTGAATGTGTTAATCCAACATTTGATGAAATGTAAGCGTTGTCCAGGTATTCAGGTAGGTCCTCACCTGTGCTGGACAACCTCCACATCTTCCAGCCTCTGTGGGATCTCCATCTTCACTAACCATTGCTCTTTCTCGTCTATCCACACCTCGCAGGAATTGACCTCCCCAAACATTTTGTAGACATCTAAAGCGTCCTGAAGCCACTGACTCCGTAAGGAGGCGACTTCCACCACCTCGCCATAAAGCTGCTCCACCTCCACAATACTAATCTGTACGTCCACCTGGTCTCGGTACTCAGCCCCAAGTTCTGACAACTGTTTCCTCAAGCCAAGCGCGGTGGCTCTATGTTTCTCTATCTCCTCCATGGCTGCTCGATGCTTCTTGACCAAAGACTGGGTGGAGAACTCATCATGTCCAAAGTCATCACTGGACACCAGGCGGTAGGTGTCCTGCAACCAGCCGGCAAGCTCTACGGTGTCTGCATTGAACTGATGGAAGTTGGAGGCGTCTTGTAGCTTCATCTGATGAGCATTTGATGCCTTCTCAAGGTTTTCCCATTTCTGCTTCACCTCCTGCATGCGCTGGCGAAGTCCGGCCATTCCCCTTCGTCGTTTTGTTAACACCTTGTATAGGAAGAAAAGCAAAAGAAAGAAAATATATATTTATGATATGGTAATTCCACTTAAATATTCACGTCAGGACATTGGGACTTTGTGCTCACCTGCTCCCCTTTCTGGAGGGTCTGCTGTAACATGGCAAATCTCCCCCCAATCTCTCCCACCAGGATCTTGTGTTTGCTCAGTAGTCTTAGGACGCTGCTCAGATCCTTCCCATAATTTTGTGGGGCTGCAAGAATCTGTTCTTTCTCTCGGATCCAGCCCTCGGCCTCCTCCACCTCCTGCAGAAAGCACCAGAGACGTTTGGATTCCTCCAGCTCGCCCCGTCGCTTCTCCGCCAGCTGTCGAAGTCCTTCCAGGCAGCTCTTCACATGCTCTACCCGGTTGCAGATGATCTGGGGGTCACACGGCTGGTAATCTGCACCACACAAAGTCATTGCTATCAATAGGTAAATCTGGTTTTCTTCTCTTAAAGAATTACATTTTTTTCCCTTCAGTTTTTGGTAACTTTGTGGACAATCCCCAGATTATATGGCTGTGATATTTCTAGTGTCAGTAAGGGGCAAATGGTGCTGTACACGGACATTATTTAACATTGGGTGTTTGACCTTTGATGTCATGGAGGTCGGTCACTCACCTGAGACCCCTATATGAGCCACATACAAACTAATGGCTGTCCACGACATCACCCAGCAAAACCAGCTCAGGGGTTACAGGAGTCAGACCCATATCGTAGCCTGCACAGTGTTGGTGATATAAGTAGCCCCTATTCCCCCCATCATACTGGTCCTATCCACTATCACACTGGTCCTATCCACTATCACACTGGTCCTATCCACGATCATACTGGTCCTATCCACTCCTATCATACTGGTCCTATCTATTGTCATACTGGTCCTATCCGCTCCTATCATACTGGTCCTATCCACTATCATACTGGTCCTATCCACTATCATACTGGTCCTATCCACTCCTATCATACTGGTCCTATCCACTATCATACTGGTCCTATCCATTCCTATCATACTGGTCCTATCCACTATCATACTGGTCCTATCCACTCCTATCATACTGGTCCTATCCACTATCATACTGGTCCTATCCACTCCTATCATACTAGTCCTATCCACTATCATACTGGTCCTATCTATTATCATACTGGTCCTATCCACTCCTATCATACTGGTCCTATCCACTCCTATCATACTGGTCCTATCCACTATCATACTGGTCCTATCCACTCCTATCATACTGGTCCTATCCACTCCTATCATACTGGTCCTATCCACTCCTTTCGAAGATGTAGTATTTTACGTGATGATGTAGTATTTTAGGTGATGATGTAGTATTTTAGGTGATGATGTAGTATTTTATGTGATGATATAGTATTTTAGGTGATGATTTAGTATTTTAAGTGATGATGTAGTATTGTAGGTGATGATGTAGTACTGTAGGTGTGAGAACTTAGAAGTTAATGCAGCAATTAACCAGCCTTGTGTCTCCTTCATTGTAAGGATTGGTGGTGGTCCCAGAAGTTAGGTCCCCACCTACCATATATCCTAGTATATGACATCACTTGGAATTCCCTTTTCCTATGAAGCACATTCTGTTTGCACTCACCGGAGTACTCTGTAAATTTCAGAGCTGACTGGTTTAGGGAGTTGACTCTCTCGGTCTGGGCAGCGATATCGTTCTCCAACAAGCTATGTTTCTGCAGAAAATCTTCCACTTCCAATAGATGTTTTCCAAAATCTTTAGAAGATAAGGGAACCTGGGAATATAATGGAGATGTGACCTGTTAAGGGAGTTTTTTCTGATGCCCTATCGTTCGCGTAGCCCCTCAATATCAGATTGGTGAGGGGTCCGCCTGCTAGCACCTCCCTGACCGCCACTTACTTGCATCTCATCCATCCAGTCGATCATGTAGACCATCTCCTGGAATATCTTCTGCAGTGCCAGGTTCCTCTCCAGTCTGGCTCTCCTGGCGCTGAGCAGCTCCTTCAGTAGATTCCACTGTCTCAGGATGTTGTCCTTCTGAGCCGCTATCCTGCAGATATCATAATATCCCTCCGACTCCATCTCCTGCGCCAGGTCGGCCACCACCTGGATCCGCTCTTCATAGGAAGAAATATCGGCCTCAATGGCTTCGTGTTTCTTCATGGCAGCCTCCACAGCAGATTGGTCATAACCAAAGTTATCCTATGATGTGAGGCAGACGCTATATTAGGGATTTTCACCATCTCTTGCGATGGTACCTGCTCAGTAATCTGACTACTGGTCCTGCCTTACCTGGGACACGAGCCGCTGGTTCTCACTCAGCCATGCCTCCCTCATGGCCGCTTTCTGATCAAACCTTTGTGACAATAGTTCCAGCTTCTCTTGCCGTATAAGTTCGTTCCGTAGAGCGACCTCCCGCTCGTGTTCTGCCTTCTCCAGCCGTGTCCAAGCCTAGGTTATAATATATATGTCCAGGACTTAACATCGTCAGATGAGGAGGTGAAGGACAATCCGCACATCAGGTAATACATGCACATTGTGTTTGTGGGGACCATTTGGTGCAGGTGCCGGGAGAGCTCTCAGGATACAGGTCACACATCTTCATACTGTATGCACCCATTCCCCCAGCAGAGGCCATAGGACTGTCCTTTCAGCCTCCATTGGGTCGGGGTATGTTGGTATACCCTTTTTTTTGTAAAGCTCATATTATTGGGGTATTTGATACCCCTATATGGGTGAGGCCTTGTGTACTAAATAAGCAATAAGGCATCGGAATTCTCCCCACTGAAATACAGAAGTTCTGTCCTCCAATGAGCGGGATTAAGACGCCCAGTGTCTATTTGCTACCCAATCCCCAAAGCTTTATACCAAGGACCAAGCCCCATAATGGTGGGCGGGGGGTCTGGTGCTGTGCTGAGAAGGACCAATAATAATGTGATAATGTGACCTGTCCTGGAGACCCCTCATTGATGTGGAGACTGCACAAGACGCTCCAGGTCACAATTCACACAGCGACACGGCTCACCTTGTTGATATCGGAGATGTTCTTCCCCTCGGACGGCACATACAGCTTACGCTTTTCTTCCCTCATCTTACTCTGAATGGTGAAAAGAAGAACTTCCAAATTCCCCTTCTCCTGAAATCTAGAAAAAAAGCAAACGATGGATCTGGTGATCTTGTAGTATCCAAAAAATTGTCATCAATAGCTTCATCCTCTATATATTTCACTATACATTCACTATATATTCACTACATACATCCTCTATACATTCACTATACAGTCACTATATATTCACTATACATCCTCTATACATTCGCTATACAGTCACTATATATTCACCATACATTCACTATACATCCTCTATATTTTTACTATATATTTTCTGTACATTCTCTATACATTCACTATACATTCACATTACTAGTGATTCTAGAAGACGATGGTCCATGTGAATACAGACATTACATTATCATTGGCCAAACCACCAACTTCCTAATGTGAATGAGGGCCTGACCCTCCCTTTGGTAGATATCAGAGAAAAGAAGGGGCCTGATGGATTTTAACAGACCAGGCGGAGATGACCCCCAGAAATGTCCTGCAGCCGCCGACTACCCCTCATGAGAACACTCTGGGAGGAATTTATCAAGACTGGCGTTTCCTGCGCCCCAAATTGGGATGCAAAAAATTTATTAGAAGGCAAATTAGACACATTACTGTGTCAGAAACCAGAGCTGGCATAGACTTGGCCATTTTACAGAAAAGTGATGTGTGGGGAAAAAAAAACATCGAATAGTCGCCACTTTTGGAGCAAAATTGTCCATTCACCCAAAATGGTGCCTTTTTTACACCAGAATCTGGTATAAAATCAATGACAAATCCCCCAACTATGACTTGGCTGAGCCAGGGTGCACATGTATGGGGAGTGCTGGAGGAATAGCTGTGCTTTGGCTGCCATGACACTCACTTGCAGGGTTTCTCGGTGGTGCAGTATGTGGTAAATGCCTGGAGCTGCTGCTGGACGCCCAGCAAGGAGTTGGCAAACTTCTGGTTTGTGATGATGGATACGGTTCTCTCAATCCACTCCAGAAGTTCTGACGCCAGGACCTCGTATCTACTGATGTCCTTCTCAGTCTCGATGGCCTGGTCCAGGACCTGCGGTGGTGGAGACGAATCACCTTAAGATCATGGATGCAGAATTTATTATATATCACTGATATGGGATGAGACGTCACATACACAAGCAGTAGGGACGTTCTCCAAATATATCATGTGCACAGATATTAGTAAGGCTCTAGTAATGGACGTAAAACAAGCAAAAAACGGACGCAAACAAGCGGCCTTCCACTCACATCAAAGTTATAAAAAACATCAGTTTTGGTCCATTTTTTTTTGAAGATCACAAAACTGTAGTATCCCAAAAAAAAAGGACAGAAAAGGATGTCTATGTAAACATTGTGATGTGAATAGAGCCCTAGTACGGTCAGGTGTAAGTTGTGTCATAAGGAATCTTAGCAGTCTATAAAAGAAAACTGGAGTAAATGAAGAGGAATGTGGCGCGGCCAATGGTCCTGCCGTTAGTAAACCCTCGCCACATATTTGGGGTAAAATCAACACTTTCTGCTACAACCAAAGCGCCATAATTCTTGGTAATGACTAGGCCTCTGCGACCAGGTGTGGACGCTCAATGGGATTCTTTGCTTCTCCCTACAAAGTCAGTGGCTGGTCAAGAACAGCTTCGAGCCCGGGAAGACTCACAGCTCCTCCTTACCCAGACATTTACAGAACGTAGACCTTACCTTTCCGATACGCTTGCCCTCGACAGCCAAAGCCTTCATCTTGGAGAAGTAATGATAGAAAGATACGACGTAGGTGATGATGGATTTCTCATCTGGATTCTCTGTGTTAACATCTGCAGGAAAAGGAAGGTTATACAACGTGAAGGCTCCTGGAAGTGCGGAAACCATATTACTTGTCATTGGATAAACCTGTCACTAATTCATGATACCTGAGGGCGCTGTGAGAGAGTCACCAGGCCATCACAGCAGACACGTTGGCCTTCTAGTGAATGGTGCGTCAGTGTGCTTGTGACTGGTGCGCCATACCCTTCTATGTAGCTGCAGACGCTGCTAGAAATTACAGTCCCGGCAGCCCCATAGAAGTGCATGAGCGCCGGTCACACAAGCACACTGGTGCACCATTCACTAGGAGGCCTTAGGGGTCTTTCAGTCCCCCATTCTCCTCCACTGGAGGACCCGGAAATCGGGCCCCCAGCGATTGGACACTTATCCCGTTCTGTGGATAAGGGATAACTGTCCATATCAGGACAAAACCTTTAAATAAGTTTGGCTAACTATGAGTTATGTGTGAGATAACACCGACGTCTTCTTTGATGTCTTCCATCTAGGATCATCTACTGTGGTTTGTGAGGTGCCATCCACATTTGGGGAGGGTCTGTGACCGGATAGACGACATCCTTGTGCAGTGGCTTTTCATGCAGTGGCTGCCACTTTTATCATCCACGGACACACTTAGATACGTCACTTCGCCTTCCAACCACTTACGTTCCTGTCTGGTCTATTACCATTGGGGCATATATACCATAGCTACATGTCATGGAGTGCCATACAGTGGACGGCCTCTCCATCTTATACAGGCTTCTCTTAGATCCCTCAGGTAGATAAAGTATCATAGATGAGGTAAGAGGCTGATCCGTGTAGTCCGCCACGCACCTTCAGGGTCCAGCAGTTTGATCAGTCCCAGCTGCTGCTCGGCTGTATTGAAGGCTTGCTGGAGATTATACGTCGCATTGGACTTGGTCAGTCGGCTGAAGTCTATTAAATCTGGTCTGTTGGTAAAAACAAGCTTGGTCAGTTGTGCACATTATACATCACTACGTGGTTTCATAGAGAGGTTGTCCAAAATCAGAAGATTGATGGCCTACTAATAGGAAAGGTCTTCAATATCATATAGTGGGGGTATGACTCTGCACCCCATCTATAAAGGGTCCGCGGCAGTCAGCGAAGCACAGCCTGTCTACTCGCACCTTAGTAGCAGCGGTGCAGGGTATGTCCTATTAACAAGGCTCTCGATTCCTCTACACTGAGGTCACGCGGGAGTATTCACACACGTGCACTAACACTCCATTTAATGTCTATGGGCTGCAGAATACAGAGGAGTAACCTGAAATCTGCTGAGAATCTGATGTGTGCAGTATGGAAATAAGCTGAATCTGCCAATGATCTGCAGATAATATCTCATGTTTATGGCCAAGCAACATGCAATGGCAGAGAGGAGGAGAGCAGCCGCATACTATGAAGTGCTGGATACCATCCGCGCACCACTATGGCTTATATATTGCCTGGCAGAATATTTATTGTGGTGAGTGACAATTTTATTGCCACTATTATTTTATTGTGAATTCACCCATTTTGGTTGTAGATATCGGGTAAAATGTATCATTGATTTGACTTCCTTTGCTGGTAAACAAGGCGCAGGTTCTGATTTTGCAACAAAAATGGCACCATTTTGATGTTTTCAGAGCTCACGGGATGGGGGGTCTTGGCTTTCCACAGCCCAGGTTCTTGCTAATATAAACCTGATTTTCTGGTGCACGGAGGACAAGAAATAAAACTACTTTATATGTAAATAAATTGGACAATCCTCCATTGTGGTGCCCGGAGATCAGGACTGGGATAGGACATGTGTGGAGACGTTCGTTACATTCAGGGCGCAGAAAGCCCATACAGACATATAAACTAGAACATCTCCATTCACTGACAGCAAGCCCATAGATATAAACCAGAGCATCTCCATTCACTGACAGCAAGCCCATAGATATAAACCAGAACATCTCCATTCACTGACAGCAAGCCCATAGATATAAACCAGAACAACTCCATTCACTGACCACAAGCCCATAGATATAAACCATAACATCTCCATTCACTGACAGCAAGCCCATAGATATAAACCATAACATCTCCATTCACTGACAGCAAGCCCATAGATATAAACCAGAACATCTCCATTCACTGACAGCAAGCCCATAGATATAAACCAGAACATCTCCATTCACTGACAGCAAGCCCATAGATATAAACCAGAACAACTCCATTCACTGACCACAAGCCCATAGATATAAACCATAACATCTCCATTCACTGACAGCTAGCCCATATTTATAAACCATAACATCTCCATTCACTGACAGCAAGCCCATAGATATAAACCAGAACATCTCCATTCACTGACAGCAAGCAGAGATAGTGAGACATGAAGACTTCATACACAGAATATCCTGGAGCTGGTTAACCCTTTATACCCTGCTGTGATAATGATGGAAGGGTAAGAATCTTGTACCTATGTCTGTGGATGAGGGCGCTGAACGCCAGGCCGTCTCTCCAGCACGTGGTGAAGTTCTGGATATTGACCTCAGGGTAGCTGCAAATACACAGAAAAGGACATTTTACGAGAGGGTTTTGTGATAGGTTTTGTCGCAGTAAGACAAATAGCCCCAAAGCTACCCCGCAGTCTTCATCTGGCACCACAGGAGGAGGGCATCCTTGGCTGATCTGGTCTCACGGTTGTCCTCAGTTTCTATCTTGATCACTTGGATCTAGAAGGAAATAAATAATAATTGTTATATAAAGACAACACTACGAGGGTATAAAGTGCGAGAATACACGTGTCACTGCCGCCCCCTGCTGGGAGTGTCTGTAATGACTGCAGCAGTCTCCAGCCTATGGCTCCCCAGATTCTGCAAATCTACAACCCCCACCATGCTGTGTCAGCCCCTCTGGGTCATTCTGCACAGTTTAGAGACCACTTTAGCGGCAGCTCACGTGGCAGAATACTGCCCTGCGGCCTCCACGGACGCACAATCTTATATCTCCTTGTGAAGTCACTTTTGGCTTTGCCTCAAACAACTACAGAATAATTTGGCTTTTCTGCACCGCGTGGCTTCAACATTGCTGAATTTATTGTTTTCTGAAAAGTTACAGAGGCAAAAACCGATGGGAATCGAAGTCTTCCTCGCCACGTACCTGCAGGGTCTTCCTCAGCTTCCAACCATTAACTACAGGCCACGTGGATAAGACTCAGTGAAATCTCATCTGCTATGCGGCAAATGCGCTGCGAGTGCGCTCGGCGTGTCCTCAGCCATGGCCGTGCAGGGTCCAGGTAACACAATCCATGTGACGGCTGCATTTATTGTACCAACGGTGGCTCCGCTGATCCAAACTCGCTGCCTCATAGTGATCTGTGACGCTGCGAGCTCCAGCCCACCTGCCATATCACAGAGGACTATGAGGCACTGAGTTAGGGTCAGTAACGGCGCAGTCCGTCTTGGAAGTGCAACCACTACACAGCTGGACCCTTATCTGGGCTGCACATAAATCTGCAATAACAACAATCCATATAACAAGGTGCACAAATGACCTGAAAACGGAGAATAATGGTCCAGACGAGGCCAAGTGTTAGCCGGTGATTGCCGTCTACGATGTCATGGGATCCCACATTCTCCAGATGTACTCGCTGCTCTTTAAGAAACTGAAGGGCTTTGTCCACATTTTCCAAAGAGTGAATTCTCATCCGACCTCGCGTGGGTTTAGGCTGAGGATAGAATACATCGGATTGGATTACTTTATAGTAGTCAGAACCTGCCCCTCCACCACACACAGAACCCCCTAGACCCCTGGTGGGCCAGCTCTGCACATTAGGACTTACCTCACTATAAGGCTTTAGTCACACGTTCGGGAAAAATAGCCACCACAAGGCCACATATAAAACACAGTGGGGCAGATTTATTAAGACAGGCATTTTGTACGCCAGTCTTAATAAGGAGCCAACAGGCACAAGGCCTACGCCGAATTATCAAGAGGCCGAGATTTCCTGTATAAGTCATGCCAGAGACGGGTGTGAGTTATAATAAGTATGTGGGGCTGAGGTGTCCTCGCTCTGCCCCGCCCATATTGGATGAAAGTGCTGAGCAAGGTGCAGAACAGAGAATGTGGCCCCAAAATATCACCCAGAAAACTGCCGTAAAAGGATTGATAAAATCTTCCTATTGGTTTCACTGTGATTCTTCACATGTCCTTATTCATAGACCCCTCAATATACTGACATCTATGAGGTAACTGTGAAGATGGTTCCCGGACAGAGGCCAAATGGCCACCATTTTGCAATTCCATCCACAGTCATGTGACTGTAACCTAAGACCCAATATGGTGACTCCATCTATACAAAGCCTTACAGAAGTCGGAGCTGCACCCATGTAACTTACATGGGGTAGGACAATACGTAATAAGTTGAGTAAATAAGAGCTGGAGCTCTGAGCCACGCCTCCCTGACTAACCCCGCCTCCCTGTCTGACACTCCCCTGCCTGGCCCCACCCCCCTGACTGACACTCGCCTGCCAGCCTGACCTTGTGCATGAAGAGACACAGCTAGATGCTGGGTGGTTGGGTTGCTGTGGCCGCCATCCAGTGCCCAGTGAGTAGTGGGCACAGCTCCTATTCTAAGTAGAGGGACCAGTTTATAGTGACCCCATTATATGACCCCATCTCATACCAGCTGCTCCCCAGACAGCACTTCCAGCAGTTTGGTGATGATGTAGCCATCGCGTAGGTCAGTGTACAGGTCATTCACACGACAGGGAACTTTTGAGAGATGAGAATTCATCCACTTGGTAAATGTTTTCTTCTGAACTGCATCCCGTTCATCTGAGGAGTAAAAGACAAGAGTCGGCTTCACCCAGTCTTAGGTTGTGCATTTAGGGATTGTCTTAGTACGCCCAACACCCCCATGATCAGCTGTATGAAGAGGCCGCAGCCTTCAGATAAGTGCTACAGCCTCTTCACTGCTTACCACAGCGCAGTCCACTGTATAGTGGTTGTGCCAGGTACTACAGCTCAGCGCCTTTGAATGGGACTGAGCTGCAAACAAGACAAGTGACCAATGAACGCAGGTCACGTGACCTGTAAAGTGGTGCTCATCCAAGCACTGCTGTTCCTTCTAACAGCTGATCAGTGGAGGTGCTGGGTGCTGGACCCCCATCAAACTGATATTGGCCTTCAGGCCAAGGCCCCACATTGTGGAAACGCAGCGTTTTACAGCACCAGCAAACTGAATGACATTTCATTTCATCTCATCCACATCCACAAAGAACTGCGGAAAAACTGCGTTTTCAATAACAATAATTCTGAAAACCGTAACATGTAATTTTTATCTGCGGAATCGTGAGCGTTGTCCCTATAGATTTTATAGGGGAAGAAGAAACACATGAAGAAACATGGAGGGAAAAAGAATGTCCTAGCTGCGTTTCGCAATGTGATCAGCTAATATGGCCAGGGGGAAGGTGAGGACACCCATAGATTGTGGGCACTGCAGGGTGACCATACAGATTACTTGTATATGTCGGCCCACTCCGGTTGTCAGATGTACCCCTCACTATGATGTCCACATGCCCTATCATTAACTGATGGGAGTTCAGCCCCACGTTCACTATGTGTGGCCCCTGCACCAGAGCTCCTCCCAGGTCTGGGTGAATGATTGGCCGCCATGGTCACATGATGTGAATGGGCGCACTACTAATACCCGAAGGACCAGCAGCGGGTGAAGCAGCAACGCTGGAAATCTCAATATGCAGATTAACTGAATTATCTAGAACTGAGGTTTTAGCTCATAAATAGACGCCACAACTTTTACCCGCCAAGGCTTTGATTCTGGAGCACTCAAACAATTTTCCAGAGGCCGCGGGTTCATCCCATGGATGCTCAGTCAGTTCCCAGCGATTGTTGTTATTTGGGGGGGTCTGCACCTCCATGTTGTCCAGCTCTGGGGTCACATTCGCCATCAAAACTACGAGAACAATTTATGTATTAAAAAACTGAGACACAAAACAAGTCTAAGGTGAGACTACAATATATTGTTGATAAAGAGATTTCTCCCACCATTACGGATTCCCACCCCTGACTCTGAGGATAAATCAATTAGATATCAAAGACTGATGCATCTGAATCTGCCATAGTCCATGAACCCCTGTAGTCCCACATTGTAATTCACAAGCAATACCTGGGCCAGACCACATCATAAACGGTGAGCACCTTGATAATCTTCATAAACTCCACCAATGTGTTCTAAAATCAGCCGTGTAACAGACATTACAGAAACAGCCGTCATACAGCCATACTTCTCTTATACTCCTCTTATACTCCCCTTTTATACTTCTTATATTCCTCTTATACGCCTCTTACATTCCTCTCTTATACTCCCCTCTTATACTCCTCTCTTATACTTCTTATACGCCTCTTATACTCCTCTTATACTCCTCTTAAACTCCCCTCTTATACTCCTCTTTTATACTCCCCTCTTATACTCCTCTTATACTTCCTCTTATATTCCTCTTACACTCCTCTCTTATACTCCTCTTATACTCCTCTCTTATACTCCTCTTATACTCCTCTCTTATACTCTTCTTATACTTCTCTTATACTCCTCTCTTATACTCCTCTTATACTCCTCTCTTATACTCCTCTTATACTCCTCTCTTATACTCTTCTTATACTTCTCTTATACTCCTCTCTTATACTCCTCTTATACTCCTCTCTTATACTCCTCTTATACTTCTCTTATACTCTCCTCTTATACTCCTCTCTTATACTCCTCTTTTATACTCCCCTCTTATACTCCTCTTTTATACTCCTCTTATACTCCTCTTATACACCCCTCTTATACTCCTCTTATACTCCTCTTATACTCCCCTCTTATACTTCTCTTATACTCCTCTTATACTCCTCTCTTATACTCCTCTTATACTCCTCTCTTATGCTCCTCTTATACTTCTCTTATACTCCCCTCTTATACTCCTCTCTTATACTTCCTCTTATACTTCTCTTATACACCTCTTATACTCCTCTCTTATATTCCTCTTATACTTCTCTTATATTCCTCTTATACTTCCTCTTATACTCCTCTTATACGTCTCTTATATTCCTCTTATACTTCCTCTTATACTCCCTCTTATACTCCTCTTATACTCCTCTCTTATATTCCTCTTATACTTCTCTTATACACCTCTTATACTCCTCTTATATTTCTTCTTATATTCCTTTTATACTTCTCTTATATTCCTCTTATACTCCTCTTATACTTCTCTTATACACCTCTTATACTCCTCTTATACTTCCTCTTATACTCCCTCTTATATTCCTCTTATACTCCTCTTATATTCCTCTTATACTTCCTCTTATACTCCTCTTATACTTCTCTTATACTCCTCTTATATTCCTCTTATATTCCTCTTATACTCCTCTTATACTTCTCTTATACTCCTCTTATACTCCTCTTATACTTCTCTTATACTCCTTTTATACTTCTCTTATATTCCTTTTATACTTCTATTATATTCCTCTTATACTCCTCTTATACTTCTCTTATATATTCCTCTTATACTCCTCTTATACTTCTCTTATACTCCTCTTATATTCCTCTTATACTTCTCTTATACTCCTCTTATATTCCTCTTATACTTCTCTTATACTCCTCTTATATTCCTCTTATACTCCTCTTATACTTCCTCTTATACTCCTCTTATACTTCTCTTATACTTCCTCTTATATTCCTCTTATACTCCTCTCTTATATTCCTCTTATACTCCTCTTATACTTCTCTCTTATACTCCTCTCTTATACTTCTCTTATACTCCTCTTATACTTCTCTCTTATACTCCTCTTATATTCCTCTTATACTCCTCTTATACTTCCTCTTATACTCCTCTCTTATATTCCTCTTATACTCCTCTCTTATACTTCCTCTTATACTCCTCATACTCCTCTTATACTCCTCTCTTATATTCCTCTTATACTCCTCTCTTATACTTCCTCTTATACTTCCTCTTATACTCCTCTTATACTTTTCTCTTATACTCCTCTTATATTCCTCTTATACTCTTCTTATACTCCTCTCTTATATTCCTCTTATACTCCTCTTATACTTCTCTTATACTCCTCTCTTATATTCCTCTTATACTCCTCTTATACTTCTCTTATACTCCTCTTATACTCCTCTTCTACTTCTCTTATATTCCTCTTATACTTCCTCTTATACTCCCTCTTATACTCCTCTTATACTCCTCTCTTATATTCCTCTTATACTTCTCTTATACACCTCTTATACTCCTCTTATATTTCTTCTTATACTCCTTTTATACTTCTCTTATATTCCTTTTATACTCCTCTTATACTCCTCTTATACTTCTCTTATACACCTCTTATACTCCTCTTATACTCCTCTTATACTCCTTTTATACTTCTCTTATATTCCTTTTATACTTCTATTATATTCCTCTTATACTTCTCTTATATATTCCTCTTATACTCCTCTTATACTTCTCTTATACTCCTCTTATATTCCTCTTATACTTCTCTTATACTCCTCTTATACTCCTCTTATACTTCTCTTATACTCCTCTTATACTCCTCTTATACTTCTCTTATACTCCTCTTATATTCCTCTTATACTTCTCTTATACTCCTCTTATATTCCTCTTATACTTCCTCTTATACTCCTCTTATACTTCTCTTATACTTCCTCTTATATTCCTCTTATACTTCTCTTATACTCCTCTTATACTCCTCTCTTATATTACTCTTATACTCCTCTTATACTTCTCTCTTATACTCCTCTCTTATACTTCTCTTATACTCCTCTTATACTTCTCTCTTATACTCCTCTTATATTCCTCTTATACTCCTCTTATACTTCCTCTTATACTCCTCTCTTATATTCCTCCTATACTCCTCTTATACTCCTCTCTTATACTTCCTCTTATACTCCTCTTATACTCCTCTCTTATATTCCTCTTATACTCCTCTTATACTTCTCTTATACTCCTCTCTTATATTCCTCTTATATTCCTCTTATACTCCTCTCTTATACTTCCTCTTATACTTCCTCTTATACTCCTCTTATACTTTTATCTTATACTCCTCTTATATTCCTCTTATACTCTTCTTATACTCCTCTCTTATATTCCTCTTATACTCCTCTTATACTTCTCTTATACTCCTCTCTTATATTCCTCTTATACTCCTCTTATACTTCTCTTATACTCCTCTTATACTCCTCTTATACTTCTCTCTTATATTCCTCTTATACTCCCCTTATACTCCTCTTATATTTCTCTTATACTCCTCTTATACTTCTCTTATACTCCTCTTATACTTCTCTCTTATATTCCTCTTATACTCCTCTTATATTCCTTTTATACTTCTCTCTTATACTCCTCTTATACTTCTCTTATACTCCTCTTATACTCCTCTTATACTTCTCTCTTATACTCCTCTCTTATACTTCTCTTATACTCCTCTTATACTTCTCTCTTATACTCCTCTTATATTCCTCTTATACTCCTCTTATATTCCTCTTATACTCCTCTCTTATACTTCCTCTTATACTCCTCTTATACTCCTCTCTTATATTCCTCTTATATTCCTTTTATACTTCTATTATATTCCTCTTATACTTCTCTTATATATTCCTCTTATACTCCTCTTATACTTCTCTTATACTCCTCTTATATTCCTCTTATACTTCTCTTATACTCCTCTTATACTCCTCTTATACTTCTCTTATACTCCTCTTATACTCCTCTTATACTTCTCTTATACTCCTCTTATATTCCTCTTATACTTCTCTTATACTCCTCTTATATTCCTCTTATACTTCCTCTTATACTCCTCTTATACTTCTCTTATACTTCCTCTTATATTCCTCTTATACTTCTCTTATACTCCTCTTATACTCCTCTCTTATATTACTCTTATACTCCTCTTATACTTCTCTCTTATACTCCTCTCTTATACTTCTCTTATACTCCTCTTATACTTCTCTCTTATACTCCTCTTATATTCCTCTTATACTCCTCTTATACTTCCTCTTATACTCCTCTCTTATATTCCTCTTATACTCCTCTTATACTTCTCTTATACTCCTCTCTTATATTCCTCTTATACTCCTCTTATATTCCTCTCTTATACTTCCTCTTACACTCCTCATACTTCTCTTATACTCCTCTCTTATATTCCTCTTATACTCCTCTCTTATACTTCCTCTTATACTTCCTCTTATACTCCTCTTATACTTTTATCTTATACTCCTCTTATATTCCTCTTATACTCTTCTTATACTCCTCTCTTACATTCCTCTTATACTCCTCTTATACTTCTCTTATACTCCTCTCTTATATTCCTCTTATACTCCTCTTATACTTCTCTTATACTCCTCTTATACTTCTCTCTTATATTCCTCTTATACTCCCCTTATACTCCTCTTATATTTCTCTTATACTCCTCTTATACTTCTCTTATACTCCTCTTATACTTCTCTCTTATATTCCACTTATACTCCTCTTATATTCCTTTTATACTTCTCTCTTATACTCCTCTTATACTTCTCTTATACTCCTCTTATACTCCTCTTATACTTCTCTCTTATACTCCTCTCTTATACTTCTCTTATACTCCTCTTATACTTCTCTCTTATACTCCTCTTATATTCCTCTTATACTCCTCTTATATTCCTCTTATACTCCTCTCTTATACTTCCTCTTATACTCCTCTTATACTCCTCTCTTATATTCCTCTTATACTCCTCTCTTATACTTCCTCTTATACTCCTCTTATACTTTTCTCTTATACTCCTCTTATACTCTTCTTATACTCCTCTCTTATATTCCTCTTATACTCCTCTTATACTTCTCTTATACTCCTCTCTTATATTCCTCTTATACTCCTCTTATACTTCTCTTATACTCCTCTTATGCTCCTCTTATACTTCTCTCTTATATTCCTCTTATACTCCTCTTATACTTCTCTTATACTCCTCTTATACTCCTCTCTTATACTTCCTCTTATACTCCTCTTATACTTCTCTTATACTCCTCTTATACTCCTCTTATACTTCTCTCTTATATTCCTCTTATACTCCTCTTATACTCCTCTTATACTCCTCTTATACTTCTCTTATACTCCTCTTATACTCCTCTTATACTTCTCTCTTATATTCCTCTTATACTCCTCTTATACTCCTCTTATATTCCTCTTATACTTCTCTTATACTCGTCTTATACTCCTCTCTTATACTTCCTCTTATACTCCTCTTATACTCCTCTTATACTTCTCTTATACTTCTCTCTTATATTCCTCTTATACTCCTCTTATACTTCTCTCTTATACTCCTCTTATACTCCTCTTATACTTCTCTTATACTCCTCTTATACTTCTCTCTTATACTCCTCTCTTATACTTCTCTTATACTCCTCTTATACTTCGCTCTTATACTCCTCTTATACTTCTCTTATACTCCTCTTATACTTCTCTTACACTTTTCTCTTATACTCCTCTTATACTCTTCTTATACTCCTCTTTTATATTCCTCTTATACTACTCTTATACTTCTCTTATACTCCTCTTATACTTCTCTCTTATATTCCTCTTATACTCCTCTTATATTCCTCTTATACTCCTCTTATACTTCTCTTATACTCCTCTTATACTCATTCTCTTATACTTCCTCTTATACTCCTCTTATACTTCTCTCTTATATTCCTCTTATACTCATTCTCTTATACTCCTCTTATACTTCTCTTATACTCCTCTTATACTTCTCTCTTATATTCTTCTTATACTCCTCTTATATTCCTCTTATACTCCTCTTATACTTCTCTTATACTCGTCTTATACTCCTCTCTTATACTTCCTCTTATACTCCTCTTATACTCCTCTTATACTTCTATCTTATATTCCTCTTATACTCCTCTTATACTTCTCTCTTATACTCCTCTTATACTTCTCTTATACTCCTCTTATACTTCTCTCTTATACTCCTCTTATACTCCTCTCTTATACTTCTCTTATACTCCTCTTATACTTCGCTCTTATACTCCTCTTATATTCCTCTTATACTCCTCTTATATTCCTCTTATACTCCTCTCTTATATTCCTCTTATACTTCTCTCTTATACTCCTCTCTTATATTCTTCTTATATTTCTCTTATACTCCTCTTATACTCCCTCTTATACTCCTCTCTTATATTCCTCTTATACTCCTCTTATACTTCTCTCTTATACTCCTCTCTTATATTCTTCTTATACTTCTCTTATACTCCTCTTATACTCCCTCTTATACTCCTCTCTTATACTCCTCTTATACTCCTCTTATACTTCTCATATACACCTCTTATACTCCTCTTATACTTCTTATACACCTCTTATACTCCTCTCTTATACTTCTCTCTTATATTCCTCTTATACTCTTCTTATACTCCTCTTATACTTCTCTCTTATATTCCTCTTATACTTCTCTTATACACCTCTTATACTCCTCTCTTATATTTCCTCTTATACTTCCTCTTATATCTCCTCTTATACTCCCTCTTATACTCCCCTCTGATACTTCTCTTATACCCCTCTTATACTCCTCTTATGCTCCTCTTATGCTTCTCTTGCACTTTTGTACTCACGGTTGTGTGAATGCGCTCTTACACACTTCTTATACTCCTCACTTCTGCTAAATCCATCCTGGCTTTGGCTTAATAAACTGCAATAAAATCTGCAACAGAAAAGTCAGCTTTTCCACAATTTGTGGCCTCAGTCTAAAGCTGGAAGCAGATAGTTCTGCTCTGTGTACAGTGACTGTGTAAAGTTACTGCAGCTTCACTCCTATATAAGTGAGCGGTTTAAAAGAGTTAGATCCATCCATCACACATGTTGCACATGGGGGTTGGCGCCCACAAACTTGCCTATGACTTACCCACTGCAAAGTATAGTAGTAGTGCAGGGGATTTACACAGGTCTCGCTCTGTGAATGTCCATGTTCGCCAGCGTTTTTTGCCATGGCCCTACCTCGTCTTTTCTCTGACCGCCCTTCATGATTCTACCATGTGGATTTCCATGTGGTTTTCCTTGTGCTTTTCCATGTGGTTTTCCTTGTGGTTTTCCATGTGGTTTTCCATGTGGTTTTCCTTGTGCTTTTCCATGTGGTTTTCCTTGTGCTTTTCCATGTGGTTTTCCATGTGGTTTTCCTTGTGGTTTTCCATGTGGTTTTCCTTGTGGTTTTCCTTGTGCTTTTCCATGTGGTTTTCCATGTGGTTTTCCTTGTGGTTTTCCATGTGGTTTTCCTTGTGCTTTTCCATGTGCTTTTCCTTGTGATTTTCCTTGTGGTTTTCCTTGTGATTTTTCTTGTGGTTTTCCTTGTGGTTTGCCTTGTGATTTTCCTTGTGGTTTTCCTTGTGCTTTTCCATGTGGTTTTCCTTGTGGTTTTCCATGTAGTTTTCCTTGTGGTTTTCCATGTGGTTTTCCTTGTGCTTTTCCTTGTGGTTTTCCATGTGGTTTTCCTTGTGCTTTTCCATGTGGTTTTCCTTGTGATTTTCCTTGTGGTTTTCCTTGTGATTTTCCTTGTGGTTTTCCTTGTGGTTTTCCATGTGGTTTTCCTTGTGCTTTTCCTTGTGATTTTCCATGTGGCTGCACTTTTTACCAGTGAAACACATTTAACATGCTACATTTGTGACCACAAAAACTACGACTAAACTGCAGGCATTGTTCCTTAAACTGAACCCAACTGCCTAATTTACATCCCACTCCCCTAATATCCCCCTATCCACACTTTTTAAGTGCATCCCTTGTCACTGATTGGCTGAGAGTGATCACATGGTGTTTATCATGCAGTGAGTTGTCGGGGGTTGTATACTCGGGGCTGCTGCACCCACTAGTTCACATTTACTAGAGCATCTGTCCTGAGGAATTACAGGAGTCTGGAGCAGGCATTAGCATATAGTATTAACGCTGCAGGCTGCGTCTGGAGCCTGATCTCTGCAGCCTCCCCCCACCCATATGGCGAGCACACTGTAAACAGGCGGGCACACTGCAGCGTCAGCTCAGCCAACATGTCAATGTGCACCTGTGTATACGGGAGGCTTACAGAGCAACAGACACATCTGACAAAGGACGGCGCCATCATGTGCAAAAACTAGTGCAAAAGGAACACAACACGCTGCAGAACTACTACAGGCAATGCCAGTTATTAGTCTGCAAGAGCTTTTATATCTCCTCCCAGAATCGCCACGTGCGGTGCAGGCCCTTATACATGAAGCTATTGGCTATATGTGAATGATTTACTGATATGTCATAGATACGGACACACCGAAAGTCATAGAATGGGGCCTGCATGGGGGTCACTGGTGACCAGGTCTCTTTATGGGGATTTGTTGCTCTATGGTAGCTGGCCATTCAGGTTCTCCTCCAAAACTCACATAGGTTTGGCTCAGCCGAGTGTGCGTGCATTCTCAGGAGAGGAACAAATACCAGCAGACACCTCTGACCAATCTCCCATCAAAAGATCAGTAATGTCAAACTCCAACAACCCCCTGTCCATGTACTCCGGCACCTGCTGTCCGGTATACGCAGGAGGCCACCATATCAGATGGTTGCCCGGTGCTGCCAATATCAGTGGGTTTGGCCAACATTCATCTATTGTATATGGCTACATCTGGGTTTGTGATACTTCTGTTTAATCAAAGGATCTTTCTATTTTACTTCTTCATTGCGGGGGTGAAATAGGAAAATAATCTGGACAATAAAACTAATAATTACAACCGCCGATATATTCTGTGTCTATGATGGCAAAATCACTGCTGCGGCCTCTGAGCGTCGCCTGCACTAGGCCTGAGGCTGCCCATTCACACACTTGTCTCAGCACTTCTTCAGCTGACAGCTATTCTTTTCTGACTCCCCCACACACATGCACACTTGGCTCTGTGTTTATAATACGTGAGTTAGACCACACATAAGGCCATGCATCAGGCATGTTGTAATCCAACTGAACCAATCCTTTCTCCTGACATCTACTTTTGGGGGAATGTCCGGGATCCCCCATGCACATCACATCCAGTGTCGCTCCCACCATATCTCATGCCCTCAGCTGACATTAAAGGGGTTATCCACTTTGAAAAACACTTCCTAATATATATCCTGTTTAAATTCAGCACCGTTTATCTGATTTATTTTCAGGTCATTGACCTCAGAGTGATGTTCCTTTTTTAAGCTCACTACCTCTCCCTGTGAGCAGTGCAGCTAGCAAATGAAACGTCACTGCAGCATCATGTGACCTAAAAATTGGGTGGGATTTATTACCTGTGATGTCATTGAAGAAATCCTCTATTTCACTAAATCCGCTATTGAAGAAATCCTCCCTTGACCCATCCTGTGCTGCTATCAACCCGTCTCTAACCTCCCCTTCATCTCCAAAATCTTGGAATGCTTAGTCTATTCTCGTTTAATCCGCTATCTTTCTGCTAACTCTCTTCTTGACCCCTTACAATCTGGCTTCCGCACTCTGGACTCTACTGAAACGGCCCTCACAAAAGTCTCCAATGATCTCCTGACGGCTAAATCCAAAGGTGACTTCTCTCTTCTTATTCTTCTAGATCTCTCAGCAGCATTTGACACTGTTGACCATCAACTCCTCCTCACTATGCTCCGCTCTGTCGGCATCACAGACATCGCTCTCCTGGTTCTCCTCTTATCTCTCTGACCGCACTTTCTGTGTATAATTTGCGGGCTCTGTTTCTTCCCCTTGCCGTTGGGGTTCCTCAGGGCTCTGTCTTAGGTCCCCTGCTCTTCTCCCTCCCTCAAACCAATGGGGGCTGATGACATCCAATTATATACGTCATCCCATGACATCACCCCTGCACTAATACAGAACACCAGTGACTGTCTCTCTGCTGTCTCAAATATCATGTCTTTGTTCTATCTAACACTGAATCTCTCAAAGACTGAACTATTGCTGTTTCCACCATCTAATAGATCTGTCCCTGATATGTCCATTGCAGTCTCCGGCCTTACCATATCTTCTAGGCAGTATGCCCGCTGCCTCGGGGTTATGTTTGACTCAGACCTTTCCTTCTCCCCCCATATCCAATCACTCGCACGCTCATGTCATCTCCACCTCAAAAACATCTCCAGAATCTGCCCTTTCCTTACCACAGATACACTAAAGACACTTATTGTTGCCCTGATTCACTCTCGCCTCGACTACTGTAACTCCTTACTAATCCGTCTTCCCCTTACTAAACTCTCCCCTCTACAATCTATTCTGAATGCGGCGGCCAGGCTCATCTATCAGTCTAGACGCTACAGCAAGGCCTCCGGTCTGTGCCGGTCACTACAGCGAGGCCTCCGGTCTGTGCCGGTCACTACAACGAGGCCTCCAGTCTGTGCCGGTCACTACAGCGAGGCCTCCGGTCTGTGCCGGTCACTACAGCGACGCCTCTGGTCTGTGCCGGTCACTACAGCGAGGCCTCCGGTCTGTGCCGGTCACTACTACGAGGCCTCCGGTTTGTGCCGGTCACTACAGCGAGGCCTCCGGTCTGTGTCGGTCACTACATCGAGGCCTCCGGTCTGTGTCGGTCACTACAGCGAGGCCTCCGGTCTGTGCCGGTCACTACAGCGACGCCTCTGGTCTGTGCCGGTCACTACAGCGAGGCCTCCGGTCTGTGCCGGTCACTACTACGAGGCCTCCGGTTTGTGCCGGTCACTACAGCGAGGCCTCCGGTCTGTGTCGGTCACTACATCGAGGCCTCCGGTCTGTGTCGGTCACTACAGCGAGGCCTCTGGTCTGTGCCGGTCACTACAGCGAGGCCTCTGGTCTGTGCCGGTCACTACAGCGAGGCCTCCGGTCTGTGTCGGTCACTACAGCGAGGCCTCCGGTCTGTGCCGGTCACTACAGTGAGGCCTCCGGTCTGTGCCGGTCACTACATTGGCTGTGTATTCAATACAGAATACAATATAAATTTATCCCCCCTCACCACAAGACTCTCCATAATGCTGCACCTCCCTACATTTCCTCCCTCATCTCTGTCTATCGCCCAACCCGTGCTCTCCACTCACTCAATGATCTAAGACTAACATCCTCTATTATCAGAACCTCCCACGCTCGTATACAAGACTTCTCCGAGTTGCACCACTTCTCTGGAATGTTCTATCCCGGACTATCAGATTAACTCCCAATTTCCACAGCTTCAAGTGTAAACTAAAGACACATCTTATCAGACAGGCTTACTTTTACTGTCCTGTAAAGACTAAAAATTCACAGACTCTTTATACACACAAGACCTGGACCTTCAAAGGATCTTAGAATCTTTAAAAATAACAAAATGCAATCTAAGTAGAGAAGTTATTTACAACAGGTCAGGAAATAAACAGTCTGGGAACTTGTAGAGCGTGACAGAGGGATCAGTAATTCTTGTTGTTATCTGTTTGCTGTCAGGAGGTGATTTGTGACCCTCACAGTTCATACATAGTGTGACATGAAACTGGCAGGAATATTAAGTCCAAATTGCAGAGTTTGAAATTTTTGCATTAACTTACGGTATATTCCCATTCCTTTCTCTCTCTCTGCGTCTTAAAATGTCCCATTAAAACCACAACCCGCAGATCTTCAATAGAGTGGTCTTCTCCGGAGAAATGTGCGGCCACTGGGAGATCGGTTCTGCTGTTATTAATGGTGGATCTGTGTGAGTTCATGCGCTGACTAAGTCTCTGCCCTGTTTCCCCCACATACAGGCCTGTGGTGGGACATTGCACACACATTATGAGATACACCACATTGGAAGACCTGCAGGAAAATGTCCCCCTAATTCTGTGCACCTGTTGTGACTGTGGGACAGGTACACTGTCAGCAGTGTGGATGTGCCTGCAGGTCATGCACCTGATTTGCAGGCAAGGTGACTCCAACAGGTGCACAGGATTAGGGGGACATTTTCCTGCAGGTCTTCCAATGTGGTGTATCTCATAATGTGTGTGCAATGTCCCACCACAGGCCTCTATGTGGGGGAAACGGCAGAGACTTAGTCAGCGCATGAACTCACACAGATCCACCATTAATAACCGCAGAACAGATCTCCCAGTGGCCGCACATTTCTCCGGAGAAGACCACTCTATTGAAGATTTACGGGTTGTGGTTTTAATGGGACATTTTAAGACTCAGAGAGAGAGAAAGGAATGGGAATATAAGTTAATGCAAAAATTTCAAACTCTGCAATTTCTGACTTAATATTCCTGCCAGTTTCATGTCACACTATGTATGAACTGTGAGGGTCACAAATCACCTCCTGATAGCAAACAGATAACAGCAAGAATTACTGATCCCTCTGTCACGCCCCACACGTTTCCAGATTGTTTATTTCTGACCTGTTGTAAATAACTTCTCTACTTATATTGCATTTTGTTATTTTTAAAGATTCTAAGATCCTTTGAAGGTCCAGGTCTTGTGTGTATAAAGAGTCTGTAAATTTTCAGTTTCTTGTATAACACCATGTCTGAAGAAGAGAGCTAGTACTCCCGAAAGCTTACCATCAAATATACTCAGTTAGCCTCTAAAAGGTATCGCCTGATTTCTTCACTCTTACACTACTTTCTATGGCTAACACGGTACAACATTATACTACAGTCCTGTAAAGTAATAGACCTGATATACACAGTATCACTTCCACTGTAAAGTAATAGACCTCATGTGACCTGATGTGGGAGGGATTTATTACCTGTGATGTCATTGCAGGGGAGAGGGGAGGGGCACACAGAGAGTGAGAGCAGGCAGATGAACCAGGGGAAATGTAGTTTGTCCACAGATTCACTGCATGTAAATAACAGGGATACAAGGAGCAGCAAGTAAAATAAAGCCAAGCAAAGGCTGCACGAGGGAGCGGTGAGTATATAGAGCACTGCTGGGGATGGATTTGCAGATAATTTTTGGAAGCTGGAGAACCCTTTAATCTAATGTGTATGGGCAACTTTAGGAAAGGGGCTGAGAACAGACGGACAGTGAAGTTTTTCAGTCCCTCTCGCCCTCCATTTCTTTTTTGGGAACAGCAAATTACAGTACTGTCTACTTACTGGTGTTTCTGACCACTTGGGACCCCATCACTGCCTGTTTTCCAGCTCAGTGTTGGCAATCTACACAGTAATAGGACACAGACGTCTCTGCCCATCCCTCTTCTGTTTACTGTCATGTATCTAACCTCTATCCTATATAAATGGTGGGGGCGCTGACCAGTACTACTTCCCCCACTCTGCACACCTTATAATCTGCATGTCCTATATGTAATATTGCACTTGGATCATATAGGGTACCAGTGACAAGAGTATATGCCAGCACAGATACCATCTCCCTGAATACTGCGGTCATGAACTGGCATGATGGGCACCTACAACTATAAGTACAACATAATACACACACATACAGTATACACCGTAATACACACACGTACAATGTAATACACACACATACAGTCTACACCGAAATACACACACGTCCAATGTACAATGTAATACACACACATACAGTCTACACTGTAATACACACAGGTACAATGTAATACACACACATACAGTATACACCGTAATACACACACATACAGTATACACCGTAATACACACACGAACAGTCTACACCATAATACACACACATACAGTATACACCGTAATACACACACGTCCAATGTACAATGTAATACACACACATACAGTCTACACAGTAATACACACACATACAATGTACAATGTAATACACACACATACAGTATACACCGTAATACACACACGTACAATGTAATACACACACATACAGTATACACCATAATACACACACGTCCAATGTAATACACACACATACAGTATACACCGTAATACACACACGTACAGTATACACCGTAATACACACACGTACAGTCTACACCGTAATACACACACATACAGTATACACCGTAATATACACACGTCCAATGTACAATGTAATACACACACATACAGTCTACACTGTAATACACACACATACAATGTACAATGTAATATACACACATACAGTCTACACTGTAATACACACACATACAGCCTACACCGTAATTCACACATACAGTCTACACCGTAATACGCACGCATACAATGTACAATGTAATACACACACATACAGTCTACACCGTAATACACACATACAGTCTAAACCGTAATATGCACGCATACAATGTACAATGTAATACACACACATACAGTCTACACC
This sequence comes from Leptodactylus fallax, assembly GCA_947044405.1. Classification (NCBI taxonomy): domain Eukaryota; kingdom Metazoa; phylum Chordata; class Amphibia; order Anura; family Leptodactylidae; genus Leptodactylus; species Leptodactylus fallax. Next base: position 789,857 of record CAMRHE010000137.1, on the reverse strand, counting down.
GTAATACACACATACAGTCTACACCGTAATACGCACGCATACAATGTACAATGTAATACACACACGTACAGTCTACACCGTAATACGCACACATACAATGTACAATGTAATACACAAACATACAGTCTACACTGTAATACACACACATACAATGTAAAATGTAATACACACACATACAATGTACACTGTAATACACACACGTACAGTATACACCGTAATACACACACGTACAGTCTACACCGTAATACACACACATACAGTATACACCGTAATATACACACGTCCAATGTACAATGTAATACACACACATACAGTCTACACTGTAATACACACACATACAATGTACAATGTAATATACACACATACAGTCTACACTGTAATACACACACATACAGCCTACACCGTAATTCACACATACAGTCTACACCGTAATACGCACGCATACAATGTACAATGTAATACACAAACATACAGTCTACACTGTAATACACACACATACAATGTAAAATGTAATACACACACATACAATGTACACTGTAATATGCAAACACACAATGTACACCAGAATCTGCACACATACACATATACAAAGTATAGAGATATATTATTTAGATATAATGCACATGTATGAGATATTGGCCATATGTCACAGCTGAGGCTTGCACTACTACCCTTATATACTCTACTACTAGCCCTATATACTCCACCACTCCTATATACTTGTTCACTCCTATATACTCCACTACCCCTATATACTCCTGAAATCCTATATACTCCACTAGCCCTATATACTCCACCACTCCTATATACTCCACTAGCCCTATATACTCCTATATACTCCACTACCCCTATATACTCCTGAAATCCTATATACTCCACTAGCCCTATATACTCCACCACTCCTATATACTCCACTACCCCTATATACTCCTCCACTCCTATATACTCTACTACCCCTATATACTCCAATATACTCCACTACCTCATATACTCCTATATACTCCACTACCCCATATACTCCTATATACTCCACTAGCTATAGATACTCCTATATACTCCACTACCCCTATATACTCCACCACTCCTATATACTCCAATACCCCTATATACTCCTGAACTCCTATATACTCCACTACCCCTATATACTCCACCACTCCTATATACTCCACTAGCCCTATATATTCCTATATACTCCACTACCCCAATATACTCCTCCAATCCTATATACTCTACTACCCCTATATACTCCTATATACTCCACTACCCCATATACTCCTATATACTCCACTACCCCTATATACTCCACCACTCCTATATACTCCAATACCCCTATATACTCCTGAACTCCTATAAACTCCTGAACTCCTATATACTCCACTACCCCTATATACTTCTATATACTCCACTAGCCCTATATACTCCTATATACTCCACTACCCCTATATACTCCTCCACTCCTATATACTCCACTACCCCTATATACTCCACTACCCCATATACTCCTATATACTCCACTTCCCCTATATACTCCACCACTCCTATATACTCCACTAGCCCTATATACTCCTATATACTCCACTAGCTATATATACTCCTATATACTCCTCTATAGCTTCCATTGCACAGCTCTCCTTCAGGGCACAAGCTCCTACCTTCACCATGATGAGGCCATACAATGTCACACAGGCTCCGCTGCACCCCTGGCCAGTGCAATGCTGGGCTCTAATGCAGGAGTCATCGGGGCCCCGGGCCCCCGGTCTGCAGCACTTGCAGATGATATCACAGGGAGAGGATGCTGCAGAATCCCGTACAGAGCATCAGCTCATGGACCAGTCCGGCAGCGCAGGCGCAGTGAATGCCGGCAAGTTCCTGCAGGGGGCGCTTGAAGGAAAAGTCAGAGAGTTGCGCAGGCGCAGTACAAGCCGACGGCTCCCGCAGCAAAGGCATCTGAATAGAATCAGCTGAGACAGAAGGTGAGCGCATGCGCAGTGACTGCTCCTGAGACCTCTAGGTGACCGGGAAGAAGAGAGTGACGCATGCGCGCTGGAAGTCGCAGTAACTGTACTGTCTGCAGGTGTAGCATAGATAGGAGAGAGCAGCCAGATGAGGGGCCTGCTGTGACCTGTAGTGCCCCTGGAACTATGCAATATTATGACTAAATACCCTTCTCTGTAAGGACCACTTCATGTGGATTCAGTTTGTCGCACAGCCTCAGCTTCGGGCGTGTGAGGCGAAATTCACATCTGCGTCAGAGACCACCTAAAATCACAGACGAAAAAGTCCGGCAAACGCCATGCTCAATCAAAAAGATTCTCATCAGTGGTATCCATTGGGATCTGATGTTACCCATCATTGAATGGATCCAACAGACCAGAAGAACGGATTAAGCAACGCCAATGTGAACGCACCCTTAGCTGTGCGGTCTTGTAGATGGGCCTAACCATAAGCCACATGGCCACAATGGGGCCTAATCATAAGCTGCCTGGCCACGATGGGACCTAACTATAAGCTACCTGGCCACGATGGGGCCTAACCATAAGCCACCTGGCCACGATGGGGCCTAACCATAAGCCACCTGGCCACGATGGGGCCTAACCATAAGCTGCCTGGCCACGATGGGGCCTAACCATAAGCCACCTGACAAGGATGGGGCCTAACCATAATCCGCCTGGCCAAGATGGGACCTAACCATAATCCGCCTGGCCACGATGGGGCCTAACCATAAGCCGCCTGGCCACGATGGAGCCTGACCATAAGCCACATGGCCACGATGGGTCCTAACCATAAGCCACCTGACCAGGATGGGGCCTAACCATAAGCCGCCTGGCCACGATGGGGCCTAACCATAAGCCGCCTGGCCACGATGGAGCCTAACCATAAGCCGCCTGGCCACAATGGGGCCTAACCATAAGCCGCCTGGCCACGATGTGATCTTTGGGGGTCCTGGCAGTCAAGCCCACACTGTTTAGACACTTATCTCCCATCCTTAGAAAAGGCAGCAGTAGTCACACACACACAAGGACATGAGGGGGGGCCGACAGAAGCAATCCCTGCACGCGAATGTACGGGGTGATTTCTGACGCCCATACTATACACATCAAGGAGCCCTGTATACTGGTCAGGTGGCAGTACTTCAATGGGAGCTATGCTGTAGTACTGGTGCCCGCCCACTATACAGGGACCAAAGACAACTGCTTCGGGTCTATGCTGTGTATAGTATGAGCCCCAAACAGCTGATTTGTTTTTTTGTATAAGCTAAGAATAGGCCATAAAAAATAAATCCTGGACAATATTGTGGGGGAGATGACACCAGGTACCCAATGTTCTAAGCGGCAGGGAAGCGCTTGTGAATTAGGCTGATAACTGGCCTCACTGGTGTACTGGTGCCAATAACTGGCCTCAGTGGTGTACTGGAGTCAATAACTGGCCTCACTGGTGTACTGGAGTGAATCACTGGTGTACTGGAGCCTATAACTGGCCTCACTGGTGTACTGGAGCCAATAACTGGCCTCACTGGTGTACTGGAGCCAATAACTGGCCTCACTGGTGTACTGAAGCCAATAACTGGCCTCACTGGTGTACTGGAGCCAATAACTGGCCTCACTGGTGTACTGGAGTCAATAACTGGCCTCACTGGTGTACTGAAGCCAATAACTGGCCTCACTGGTGTACTGGAGCCAATAACTGGTCTCACTGGTGTAGTGGAGCCAATAACTGGCCTCACTGGTGTACTGGAGCCAATAACTGGCCTCACTGGTGTACTGGAGCCGATAACTGGCCTCACTGGTGTACTGCAGCCGATAACTGGCCTCACTGGTGTACTGGAGCCAATAACTGGTGTACTGAAGCCAATAACTGGCCTCACTGGTGTACTGGAGCCAATAACTAGCCTCACTGGTGTACTGGAGTCAATAACTGACCTCACTGGTGTACTGGAGCCATTTACTGGCCTCACTGGTGTACTGGAGCCAATAACTGGCCTCACTGGTGTACTGAAGCCAATAACTGGCCTCACTGGTGTACTGGAGCCAATAACTGGCCTCACTGGTGTACTGGAGACGATAACTGGCCTCAATGGTGTACTGGTGCCAATAACTGGTCTCACTGGTGTACTGGAGCTGATAACGGGTGTACTGGAGCCGATAACTGGCCTCACTGGTGTACTGGAGCCATTTACTGGCCTCACTAGTGTACTGGAGCCATTTACTGGCCTCACTGGTGTACTGGAGCCAATAACTGGCCTCACTGGTGTACTGGAGCCAATAACTGGCCTCACTGGTGTACTGGAGCCATTTACTGGCCTCACTGGTATACTGGAGCGAATAATTGGCCTCACTGGTATACTGGAGCCTATAACTGGCCTCACTGGTGTACTGGAGTCAATAACTGGCCTCACTGGTGTACTGGAGCCAATAACTGGCCTCACTGGTGTACTGGAGCCATTTACTGGCCTCACTGGTATACTGGAGCGAATAATTGGCCTCACTGGTATACTGGAGCCTATAACTGGCCTCACTGGTGTACTGGAGTCAATAACTGGCCTCACTGGTGTACTGGAGCCAATAACTGGCCTCCCTGGTGTACTGGAGCCAATAACTGGCCTCACTGGTGTACTGAAGCCAATAACTGGCCTCACTGGTGTACTGGAGCCAATAACTGGTCTCACTGGTGTAGTGGAGCCAATAACTGGCCTCACTGGTGTACTGGAGCCAATAACTGGCCTCACTGGTGTACTGGAGCCGATAACTGTCCTCACTGGTGTACTGGAGCCGATAACTGGCCTCACTGGTGTACTGGAGCCGATAACTGGCCTCACTGGTGTACTGCAGCCGATAACTGGCCTCACTGGTGTACTGGAGCCAATAACTGGTGTACTGAAGCCAATAACTGGCCTCACTGGTGTACTGGAGCCAATAACTGGCCTCACTGGTGTACTGGAGCCAATAACTAGCCTCACTGGTGTACTGGAGTCAATAACTGGCCTCACTGGTGTACTGGAGCCAATAACTGGCCTCACTGGTGTACTGGAGACGATAACTGGCCTCAATGGTGTACTGGTGCCAATAACTGGCCTCACTGGTGTACTGGAGCTGATAACTGGTGTACTGGAGCCGATAACTGGCCTCACTGGTGTACTGGAGCCATTTACTGGCCTCACTGGTGTACTGGAGCCATTTACTGGCCTCACTGGTGTACTGGAGCCAATAACTGGACTCACTGGTGTACTGGAGCCAATAACTGGCCTCACTGGTGTACTGGAGCCATTTACTGGCCTCACTGGTATACTGGAGCGAATAATTGGCCTCACTGGTATACTGGAGCCTATAACTGGCCTCACTGGTGTACTGGAGTCAATAACTGGCCTCACTGGTGTACTGGAGCCAATAACTGGCCTCACTGGAGTACTGGAGCCAATAACTGGCCTCACTGGTGTACTGGAGCCGATAACTGGCCTCACTGGTGTACTGGAGCCGATAACTGGCCTCACTGGTGTACTGGAGCCAATAACTGGTGTACTGGAGCCAATAACTGGCCTCACTGGTGTACTGGAGCCATTTACTGGCCTCACTGGTATACTGGAGCGAATAACTGGCCTCACTGGTGTACTGGAGCCAATAACTGGCCTCACTGGTGTACTGGAGCCAATAACTGGCCTCACTGGTGTACTGGAGCCAATAACTGGCCTCACTGGTGTACTGGAGCCGATAACTGGCCTCACTGGTGTACTGGAGCCAATAACTGACCTCACTGGTGTACTAGACTCGATAACTGGTGTATTGGAACTGATAACTGGCCTCACTGGTGTACTGGAGCCAATAACTGGCCTCACTGGTGTACTGGAGCCAATAACTGGCCTCACTGGTGTACTGGAGTCAATAACTGGCCTCACTGGTGTACTGGAGCCAATAACTGGCCTCACTGATGTACTGGAGTCAATAACTGGCCCCGGGAAGAAGAGAGTGACGCATGCGCGCTGGAAGTCACAGTAACTGTACTGTCTGCAGGTGTAGCATAGATAGGAGAGAGCAGCCAGATGAGGGGCCTGCTGTGACCTGTAGTGCCCCTGGAACTATGCAATATTATGACTAAATACCCTTCTCTGTAAGGACCACTTCATGTGGATCCAGTTTGTCGCACAGCCTCAGCTTCGGGCGTGTGAGGCTAAATTCACATCTGCGTCAGAGACCACCTAAAATCACAGACGAAAAAGTCCGGCAAACGCCATGCTCAATCAAAAAGATTCTCATCAGTGGTATCCATTGGGATCTGATGTTACCCATCATTGAATGGATCCAACAGACCAGAAGAACGGATTAAGCAACGCCAATGTGAACACACCCTTAGCTGTGCGGTCTTGTAGATGGGCCTAACCATAAGCCACATGGCCACGATGGGGCCTAATCATAAGCCGCCTGGCCACGATGGGGGCCTAGCCATAAGCAGCCTGGTCACGATGGGACCTAACCATAAGCTACCTGGCCACGATGGGGCCTAACCATAAGCCACCTGGCCACGATGAGGCCTAACCATAAGCCGCCTGGCCACGATGGGGCCTAACCATAAGCCACCTGACAAGAATGGGGCCTAACCATAATCCGCCTGGCCAAGATGGGGCCTACCCATAATCCGCCTGGCCACGATGGGGCCTAACCATAAGCCGCCTGGCCACGATGGAGCCTGACCATAAGCCACATGGCCACGATGGGTCCTAACCATAAACCACCTGACCAGGATGGGGCCTAACCATAAGCCGCCTGGCCACGATGGGGCCTAACCATAAGCTGCCTGGCCACGATGGGGCCTAACCATAAGCCGCCTGGTCACAATGGGGCCTAACCATAAGCCGCCTGGCCACGATGTGATCTTTGGGGGTCCTGGCAGTCAAGCCCACACTGTTTAGACACTTATCTCCCATCCTTAGAAAAGGCAGCAGTAGTCACACACACACAAGGACATGAGGGGGGCCGACAGAAGCAATCCCTGCACGCGAATGTACGGGGTGATTTCTGACGCCCATACTATACACATCAAGGAGCCCTGTATACTGGTCAGGTGGCAGTACTTCAATGGGAGCTATGCTGTAGTACTGGTGCCCGCCCACTATACAGGGACCAAAGACAACTGCTTCGGGTCTATGCTGTGTATAGTATGAGCCCCAAACAGCTGATTTGTTTTTTTGTATAAGCTAAGAATAGGCCATAAAAAATAAATCCTGGACAATATTGTGGGGTAGATGACACCAGGTACCCAATGTTCTAAGCGGCAGGGAAGCTCTTGTGAATTAGGCTGATAACTGGCCTCATTGGTGTACTGGAGCCAATAACTGGCCTCAGTGGTGTACTGGAGTCAATAACTGGCCTCACTGGTGTACTGGAGCCATTTACTGGCCTCACTGGTGTACTGGAGCCATTTACTGGCCTCACTGGTGTACTGGAGCCAATAATTGGCCTCACTGGTGTACTGGAGCCAATAACTGGCCTCAGTGGTGTACTGGAGTCAATAACTGGCCTCACTGGTGTACTGAAGCCATTTACTGGCCTCACTGGTGTACTGGAGCGAATAACTGGCCTCACTGGTGTACTTGAGCCTATAACTGGCCTCACTGGTGTAGTGGAGTCAATAACTGGCCTCACTGGTGTACTGGAGCCAATAACTGGCCTCACTGGTGTACTGGAGCCGATAACTGGCCTCACTGGTGTACTGGAGCCGATAACTGGCCTCACTGGTGTACTGGAGCCGATAACTGGCCTCACTGGTGTACTGGAGCCGATAACTGGCCTCACTGGTGTACTGGAGCCAATAACTGGTGTACTGGAGCCAATAACTGGCCTCACTGGTTTACTGGAGCCAATAACTGGTGTACTGGAGCCAATAACTGGCCTCACTGGTTTACTGGAGCCAATAACTGGCCTCACTGGTGTACTGGAGCCAATAACTGGTGTACTGGAGCCAATAACTGGCCTCACTGGTGTACTGGAGCCAATAACTGGCCTCACTGGTGTACTGGAGTCAATAACTGGCCTCACTGGTATACTGGAGCGAATAACTGGCCTCACTGGTGTACTGGAGCCAATACCTGGCCTCACTGGTGTACTGGAGCCAATAACTGGCCTCACTGGTGTATTGGAACTGATAACTGGCCTCACTGGTGTACTGGAGCCAATAACTGGCCTCACTGGTGTACTGGAGCCAATAACTGGCCTCACTGGTGTACTGGAGTCAATAACTGGCCTCACTGGTGTACTGGAGCCAATAACTGGCCTCACTGATGTACTGGAGTCAATAACTGGCCTCACTGGTGTACTGAAGCCAATAACTGGCCTCACTGGTATACTGGAGTCAATGACTGGCCTCACTGGTGTACTGGAGCTGATAACTGGCCTCACTGGTGTACTGGAGCCAATAACTGGCCTCACTGGTGTACTGGAGCCGATAACTGGCCTCATTAGTGTACTGGAGCCAATAACTGGATTCACTGGTGTACTGGAGCCAATAACTGGCTTCACTGGTGTACTGGAGCCAATAACTGGCCTCACTGGTATACTGGAGCCAATAACTGGCTTTGGAAATCGTAGTTTGTCCTCTGCACGTATTTTCCCGTAATGTGTCCACTATGCAGGGATTGTAAAACAATGCGGTTTGGCCCCGGCCTCAAGGGGTTTTCTGGCCCCAGTACATGTTTCATACTGATGAATTGTTTATAGGATAGGTCATTAGTGTCTGATCTGTGGGGGGGTCAGACATTTTTGGCAGCCTTTGGGACCTGTGGACAGGTCATTAGTAAGAATTGTCTTAGGGGGCGGAAAATCCCTTTAAGGATGTGGTCTAGTTTGATACTTAAAGGGTATGTGTCACTAGAAAATGACCTATTTTTAAATCAGCTTTTATGTTTGTCATTTAAGAATTTATTTATTTTTTTTAATTTTCTATCTCACTATTCATGTACTGTCTCCTGAAATTTTCAGTCTGGCCACTAGGCTTAGTAATAGACCAACACTTGACAATTTTATAGGGGCTTTCCATTTAGCAGTCACCTCATTTACGTCACAGAAAAAATGGACTAATAAGTAATGTGAAAAATGGAACTGTAGTGTGAATGAGACATTAAAGGGTTATACCATGAACACACATATCCATAGCATCTATTGCTGATCAGTGCGCTGCGGATTTGGGGCTACACAGTGATTTTGGCCCCAATTCCTGTGATGTGACCGTAGATCACCATGTCACCCTGGTACTCCTTCTCAATTGTAGGTAAATAGAGTTGTATTGTGACCCCCGAGCGTGCTGCGACCGTGACTTGTCCACAATATTGAATCCTGTTGGATTCTTTTGCAACTAAAATTTGCAGACACCGCATCCTCCAGGTAGCAATGTGACACCATTCGCTTACATGAATGAGGGAATCGCACTAGGACAATGTAACCTTAGTCATGGCCAAGATCGCCAAATAGTCCGAGCCTTATACGCTAAAGAGAAGATCTGCGTGGGTTTGAGGAGGCCGAGTAAGTTGTTCTAAGGAAAAAACCATCAATTATTCTTCAGCCATATCTGAAACAGGAACTATAGTTAAAACTAGAAGAAACCATCTGAGTGTGACATGAGCACACGTGGCCACTAGTGGGCAGTATAGCGCTATTCCCAAACCCTGAGATTAATACACAGACGTGTGCAGCAATGGGTCTGTGGTTAACGGCCCTGACGACACATGGATGATTCCTTCACGGACCCATGGATTTCCTGCAGTGAGCCCGGGCCGCAAGACAGGCAGGAATAGGACCTGTCCTAAATTTTGCCCCAGGTTCATGGTCCACAATAAGGACCTGTGATAATACATGGGCGTGTGTATGGGGCCATAGAAATTAATGGGTCAGTGGGCTAACTGGAAAAACCACGGCTAGCCCACTGACCAAGTCCACGTTCACATACATGAAGTCTTTCACCGAGTTGTGTCCAGCCATGTAACACACAGCTATGTTCTATGTTCTCACCATCGCCCGGTCTCCGCTCGGGGATTCTGTTCCCCATTCTGCTTTAAAAATTCAGGGGGGCGTGTCTAGCGCTGAACATGGAGGGTCGCATGCGAGCGGAGCTCCGGTTAGAGCCGCTCATCTATCCTGAGTTACATCCTGACTTACCGGTGCCCGGGGTAGCCATCCGCAGGAACGCACATTTGGGGCCCTCCTCTTGGTCCCGGGACTCCCGTTCTGCCGGTATTCTCCTCCGCTGGGTGGTAGTCGGTGGCCGGCGGCTGGACACTTTCACCTGCGCCGCCGCAGCCGCTCTGTCCCAGGCTTGGAGCTGCCGTTGTGGGGCTGCGCTGGTGGACCGGCCTGGAGCTGTGCGGGCACTGCTGAGGCCGCTGAGCCTGCTGTCGCCCGGGTGGCGGTTTCCCCTCTCTCCACGTGGTGGGCGGCCATCTTCATCCTGATCGGGTCGGCTATCTGCTGATGGGGGGGAGCGCTGAGTCTGGAGTTCCTGTTTGTCACCCCGCTGACTGCTTTTCTGGTAGGCTTTTCTTATAATCCAGTGAAGGCTGCGGTATGTACTACTGGACTGTTGAGTTACCATATGTCCTCCTATAGTTCCTCCTGGCAGCCTATGTACTTCATCACTCCGCTACTGGCCTTCTTGGAGGCTTTACTTATAATCCAGTGACTGATGCTACCGGCACTATTGGATCGTTGAGTTACCATCCGTCCCTTCTTAGTTCCTCCTGGCAATTTGTCTATTTCACTGCTCCGCTGACGGCTCTCTCGTGGTAATATCGCTCATAATCCAGAGTCTGTTGCCATCGATACTATTGGACTGTTGAGTTACCGTCTGTCCTCGGCTGGCTGATTGGCCCTGGTGGCCCAACATAGAGGCTCCTACTGTGCAACTGCTATTAGCCAGAGACCTCGTTTATAATTTTCTGGGACTGGCCCGGTCTTGCTACCATCACACCTCCTCCTCTGCCAACATATCCACCCGTACGGAGCGCAGGAAGAGCGGCCGCCGACTCTCTAAAATGAGTCGCCCGCAATCAACCTCTGTCTCTGATCGCCTGAGGGGGTTCTCCAGGGCAGCATCCTCTTCTACATCATCATCGCTTGAGGCAGCCTCTCCTGCCCTTCCAGAGGAGGACCCCGAGCCCACTTTAAAGCAAGTTACTGGGCAGCTACTGGAGGCGATCCATGCCGGCACTTCCTCGCTGACCGGGAAAATTGAGGAGGTCAAAATCGACCTGGGCCTGCTCCGCCAGGACTTTCAGACCTTGCGAGGCAGGGTGTGTGAGGTGGAGGATCGGGTCTCTCAGGTAGAAGACACTGTTAACCCACTTCCTGCCAAGCTTCAGGAGCTGGAGAGAGCTGCAAGTTTGTGGACACAGCGTGCGGATGACCTGGAGAATAGATTGCGACGAAACAACCTCCGTATCCTGGGCCTGCCGGAGCGGGCGGAGGGTGAAGATCCTCGGGCCTTTGTGGAGGGGTGGCTGAAAAATGTCTTACCGGAGGCTCACTTCTCGCCAATCTTTGCAGTGGAACGGGCCCATCGGGTTCCGGCTAAGCCGCCGCCCCAGGGCGCACCTCCTCGACCCTTGTTGGCCCGTCTGATTAACAGCACGGATCGAGATACGGCGCTGCGGGCTGCACGCCAGGCCGGCGAGCTTAAGTACAACAGAGCTGCAGTAGCCATGTTTCCAGATTTCTCGGCGGCGCTCCAGAAGACCCGGGCATCCTTTGTGGCCGTTAAGAGGCGACTGAGAGAAAAGGCTATACAATACTCCATGATTTACCCAGCGCGTCTTCGGGTCGTCCATGACGGCAGGTCCCTATTCTTTACTTCGCCAAAGGATGTGGAGGACTGGCTATCTCTTCTACCTCGATCTCCGAGACAATGATCCTGACGGCGTGTGGTGAGAGGTCCGATCGGACCATACATAGGGACTTATGTATTACGGGATGTCCTTGTTTATTGTATAAGTAGCTTTATGAAAAGTGCGGTTCTGTTATTATAGTATCCTGTAGCCTTATAGTTACCTGGGCTGGCGACCCCCGGGGCGCCGGTGTATGCTACTTACTCATGTGAACCTGGCTCTGTTGAATAGTATATCCCCTAGCCTATTGATCATCTATACCTTTAAGACAGTGCCCCGTATACCAACCACTTTGGGTGCACTTCTTCCCCCGTAAATTGTAGCCACGGTTAATTTAACGCATATTGTTTGTTTATGCCAGCAAGATGTTTCACACCCTTTAGGGGTGTAATGGTTCATTTCGTTTGTATATTGTTCTTAGGTTGCTGCACACCACTCTGTGTCTCACTCAGCCACGAACTACACAGTCATAGCTGGGTCACTTTTGGGGTCCTGGACTGCCATGATTACATTACATTCTTAGACGACCATGGCGTCCTTTAGTGTACTATCTTGGAATGTGAGGGGCCTGGGCAGCCCACGAAAGAGGTCGTTGGTTTTTTCTCAGATTAGGAGGGCTGACCCACACCTCATATGCCTTCAGGAAACTCATTTTGTTCCAGACAATTCCAGATGACTTCAGAAGCCATGGGTTCAGTGGGCGGCTCACTCTACACATACTTCCTATTCCAGGGGGGTGTCCATTTTGGTGCATCGTAGACTCAGGTGGGAGCCAGGCCTCATTGTAAAGGACCCCGAGGGACGATACGTTTTTGTCCAAGCCTGGGTTGACTCTGTCCTGTATGTTATCCTGGGTGTGTATTTGCCACCGGCGTCTGATCTCGCTGTGCTCCAGCAGGCTGCACAGTTTGCGACCCGATTCCCTGGGGCTATTGCATTATGTCTGGGTGACTTTAACAAAGTTATGGATATTGCCTTGGATCGGTTCTCTGCGGAACCGGGTTCCCCCTCTCTGCCTCGCCCTACTACAATGGCCGGAGTGATCCGTGAATTGGGGTGGTTGGATTTGTGGCGGGTCCGGTTTCCGGAGGCCCGCACCTTTTCCTGTCACTCTGCCAACAGACATACTCTGTCCAGGATTGACCATGCTTTTGGAAATACTAAAGCATATTCTTGGTTGCAGACCATATCCTATTTACCCAGGGCAGTGTCTGATCATTCCCCGTTGTTGGTCCAATTAAACAGTAGTACGGCTGCTAAGCCACGACAGGGTTGGCGAATCCACCCATTTTGGTTGAAACTATTTGTACCACATGATCGAATACCTGATCAACTTCAGACGTTTTTGACCATTAATTCCCCAAACACTTCTCCACTCCTCTTATGGGAGACTATGAAGGCATATCTTAGGGGTTGTATTAAGTCCTCCATTTCCTTTGTAAAGAGGGAATCCTCGCTGTTGGAGACCACTTTGGCGACCCAGTGTGCCTCGCTCGAAGCCGCCTACGTGGCTAATCCAACTGATGAGGCTAGATCCCAATGGTTGCAGACGGGTAGACAATATCTGCATATACTGCATTACAAGGCACGTAGGTCTCTGTTTTTTAGCAAACAGAAGTTTTACGAACTCGGTAACCAGTCAAGCAGCTTTCTAGCTCAACTGATACATCAAAACACAGCCTCACCTGCAATACTACGAGTACATTCAGAGACGGGGGAGGTACTGTCCAATAGCTTGGCCATTAGTGACAGATTTTATAGGTATTACAGTGAGTTGTACCTCTCCAAGCTTGCTGATGGAGAGCTTGCTACCTATTTGGGTTTGATCCCCCTTCCTACATTGTCAGAAGACCAACGTGAATCTTTAGATTCCCCTTTTACGCTAGAGGAGCTATCGGGAGCCCTGGCAGATATGGCAAAGGGCAAATCACCGGGTCCGGACGGTATCCCGGTGGAGGTTTACGCCCAGTATGGGGGCCTGCTTCTCCCGGTGTTGCTTGAGTGTTACAATGCTGCCTTTGTGGGCCGCAGTCTCCCGGAGTCCTTTTATGACGCCACCATTATCCTGTTACTTAAGCCTGACAAGGATCCGCTGGACTGTGGCTCATATAGGCCTATATCACTGCTTAATATAGATTATAAACTCCTTACTAAAATGTTGGCGAAAAGGCTAAATTCTGTTGTTCTCGACCTTGTCCATCCGGATCAGACAGGCTTTATGCCTGGAAAATCCACATCGGATAATCTTAGAAGGGCTCAGGTGATAACTCAGATTGGGGCATCATCCTCACATGACTGGGCGGTGGCTTCTTTAGATGCAACAAAGGCGTTCGACTCTGTCGAATGGCCTTTCCTATTGCAGGTGTTGCGGGGATACGGATTTGGAGAGGGGTTTATTACCTGGATTTCCCTTCTATACTGTTCCCCTAGAGCGGCACTGTCAATTAATGGCACGTTGTCTTCCTACTTTCCTTTGGGTAGGGGTACAAGACAAGGATGTCCATTGTCACCGCTATTGTTTGCTTTGGCGGTGGAACCCTTGGCGATACTGCTTCGGAATGACCCCATATATAAAGGCATATTGATAGGCACCCGGGAGGAGAGAACAGCACTTTATGCCGATGACTTACTCCTGTTTATGAGCGACCCCTCCCGGTCCCTGCCTAGAGCCATGGCTATAATTGACGAATTTGGTAATTATTCTGGCCTGCGAACCAATTGGACTAAGTCCTCATACATGCATATTGGCCGCGCATCAAGTGTAGCTGAGGGAAATGTGGTATGTGGATTGACTACAGTCTCAACTTGCAAATATCTGGGCATCTTTATATCTAGGGACCATAGGTGTTTTTTGGAACAGAACATTTTTCCACTCATCTCGCACTTTAGGATTAAGTTTAATCTTTGGGCTACACTGCCTTTGTCGGTGGCTGGTAGAATCAACCTTGTTAAAATGATAGTACTACCCAAATGTCTATATGCTATAAGCCATTCTGCTGTGTCCGTGCCCCTTAGATTTTTTAAACAAATGGACTCCCTCATTATCTCCTTTATATGGGGAAACTCTAGATCTAAGCTTAGGTTGTCATCTCTACAACGACCGAAGCAGCTCGGGGGCACATCACTCCCTGATCTGTTTCTTTACTACCTAGCAGGACAGCTCCGTTTTATTAGGAAGTGGCTCTCAACTGATTCCCTACCGGGGTCCGAGGCACATCTGACTCACCACCTGGGTTTGCGTAATTTGTGGCCGGTGTTGGAACACCCGGCCATGTTCAGGGGGAGATTGTTGCCCATCTATACCCTGGCTGGACAGGTCTGGCGTCAGGCGAAAAAGGTGTCCGCTTATTCTGATATACCTGCGGAGACCCCACTTTG
Source organism: Leptodactylus fallax (assembly GCA_947044405.1). Classification (NCBI taxonomy): domain Eukaryota; kingdom Metazoa; phylum Chordata; class Amphibia; order Anura; family Leptodactylidae; genus Leptodactylus; species Leptodactylus fallax. Next base: position 774,619 of record CAMRHE010000137.1, on the reverse strand, counting down.
GCACAACCCTGGTCTGCCGACGTTATTTGCCCTGCCTGGCGCCCGGGCCTGGTCGCAGTATGGCGTGTCCTCTCTTAGTGACCTGTATATACAAGGTGTTTTTAAAACATTTGACTCGCTGAGCTCCTCCTATGGCATCCCTAGAACACAGTTCTTTAGATATCTACAGATTAGACATGCACTCTCTTCTCAGTTCCCGGATCGATTGGACAATATATCTGAGTATCCGCTTATCGGCATACTTCTCTCACAGGGCCCTGGGGGTTTGATATCTACTTTATATGCACATCTGATACAGGCCAAGATATCCACATTGGACGCCCCGGCCCTGACGCGGTGGAGCATAAATATCCCAACTCTCACAAATGAGATGTTTCAAGACATCCTTGAATCTCCTCAACATGTGTCACCTTCAGCTAACAACAAACTGATTCAAACATATATTCTACACCAATGTTACTTGACACCTTCCCGTCTCTACAAAATGGGACGTCTGCCCAACCCAGGATGCCTTAGGTGTCTTTGTCCACAGGCAGACTTTTGGCATATGATTTGGGAATGTCCGATCATACAATGTTTTTGGAAAGGGGTCGTGGATCTCCTGGTGGAAGTTCTGGCTAAACCTATACCATTAACCCCAGAGATATGCCTTTTCGGTGTATTAGATGAAAAATTATGGCAACACCATGTTAGAATCCTTTTGAGGGAGTCTTTATTTTATGCTAGGAAAGCTATCGCACTGCGATGGATGGCTCCGAAACCCCCATCAGTATCTCAGTGGAAGAAACTTGTTAATACTGTTCTTCCCTATAACCAGATTGTGTATAAAGGGAGAGGGTGCCCTCAGAAATTCCATAAGGTGTGGGGAGCATGGTGCAATTCTCCGGTAACCCAATATACGGCTCCCTCATTGCGTTCTGCCATTCATTTACTCATGCCGTGAGGGGTGCGAGACACCGGGAGTATCCACGACCTCTCATTTTGGAGAGTATCCTTGTTGTTACCTTTGACTTATTGACTGCATGTTTTGTACATGATAACTGATGTATACTGTATTGTGCATGTCCTGATTATATCCTCTCTGTACCGAGTCTGAGTTTTGGGGTCCGGTTGGACGAGGGCCTGGCGAGGTGGGATGTAGTGTGTTGAGTGAATTTACATTTAAATTCTCGTTTTCTGGTGCGCAACATGTTATGTATATGTTTTGATTCCTTTTCTTGTGTCTGATACGCAATTTTCAATAAAACGAGTTTAAAAAAAAAAAAAATTCAGGACTTTTCTGTTCGCATTTTTCTGCCCTTTTTGGGCCGAAACCCGGCGAACCCCATTATAGTAACCGCTTTTTTAAGTTAATTAAGTTCCCCCCCGTGTGCCCAGATATTATAGGCTAGTTGATGGTCATTTTTTGCATGGTCCGGCATACTCATACATTACTTTTTTGACTTGGTGTTTCTGTTTTCCTTTTGGTTTTCTTTTTGCTTTCTTGGGTGCGCTGCGTCTGGTGTTTTTAGCTGTTTTTTCATTCTTTCCTATAGACTCCTTTAAGTTGAGGCCCCACATTGCAGAAAAGCTGCATTTTTTTGAGCCAAAGCCAGGAGTGGATTGAACAGAAGGCAGAAGTCTAAGAAGCTTCTAGATATTTCCATTCTATTTGTAGCCATTCTTGGCCTTGGCTCAAAAAACTGCAGCAAAATCTGCAACAAAAAAAATCTGCATTTCGGTAACGTGGGGCCTCAGCCTTATAGAGGAAAAATAGCAGAAACAAAAACACCTGAAAAACTGTATGTGCAAAAACCAGCAAGATAAAAAAATGCCACTAAAGAATGCAAATGCTACTACACAGGGGTGTCCCAAGACATTGTGTTATTATTAGATATTCCTTCAAGTATAGATTGTAAGCCCTTGTGGTCAGGGCCCTCTATCCCACCGTGCCATTTGGTCACTGTTAGTATTATGTTTTGTATATCTGGTGTACTGTATGTAAACCCTCAAATGTAAAAGCACCATGGAATTAATATAATAATGTGCAGCACCATGGAATTAATATAATAATGTACAGAGCACCATGGAATTAATATAATAATGTACAGAGCACCATGAAATTAATGGTGCTATATAAATAAACAATAATAATAATAATAATAATAATAATAATAATAAGTACTCACCTCTCCCCGGGCCGGTGTCTCCACCATCAGCAGGTCCGCTCGCATGTATACAGATCTTCACAAACAGCACATCATAGTAGTCACATGCCATTTGTGAAGATGTGACTGCTGAGACCTGTGTTTGGCTGCTGCGGTCTTCTCACACAAACAGGATGTCACTAGTGACAACAGCCGGGGAACCTGTATACAGAAGAACGGAGTTCCCACCACTACAGACGGACATCTGGTTAGAGGTGAGCACTCCCACCACTAGTGCCTGGGTAGAGGTGAGTACTCCTACCACTAGTGCCTGGGTAGAGGTGAGCATTCCCACCATTAGTGCCTGGGTAGAGGTGAGTATTCCCACCACTAGTGCCTGGGTAGAGGTGAGCATTCCCACCATTAGTGCCTGGGTAGAGGTGAGTATTCCCACCACTAGTGCCTGGGTAGAGGTGAGTACTCCCACCATTAGTGCCTGGGTAGAGGTGAGCACTCTCACCACTAGTGCCTGGGTAGAAGTGAGTACTCCCACCACTAGTGCCTGGGTAGAGGTGAGTACGCCCACCATTAGTGCCTGGGTAGAGGTGAGCACTCCCACCATTAGTGCCTGGGTAGAGGTGAGTACTCCCACCATTAGTGCCTGGGTAGAGGTGAGCTCTCCCACCATTAGTGCCTGGGTAGAGGTGAGTACTCCCACCATTAGTGCCTGGGTGGAGGTGAGCACTCTCACCATTAGTGCCTGGGTAGAAGTGAGTACTCCCACCACTAGTGCCTGGGTAGAGGTGAGTACTCCCACCATTAGTGCCTGGGTAGAGGTGAGCACTCCCACCATTAGTGCCTGGGTAGAGGTGAGTACTCCCACCATTAGTGCCTGGGTAGAGGTGAGCACTCCCACCATTAGTGCCTGGGTAGAGGTGAGTACTCCCACCACTAGTGCCTGGGTAGAGGTGAGCACTCCCACCACTAGTGCCTGGGTAGAGGTGAGTACTCCCACCACTAGTGCCTGGGTAGAGGTGAGTACTCCCACCACTAGTGCCTGGGTAGAGGTGAGTACTCCCACCACTAGTGCCTGGTTAGAGATGAGTACTCCCACCATTAGTGCCTGGGTAGAGGTGAGTACTCCCACCACTAGTACCTGGTTAGAGGTGAGTACTCCCACCACTAGTGCCTGGTTAGAAGTGAGTACTCCCACCATTAGTGCCTGGGTAGAGGTGAGTACGCCCATCACTAGTGCTTGGGTAGAGGTGAGTACTCCCACCACTAGTGCCTGGTTAGAGATGAGTACTCCCACCATTAGTGCCTGGGTAGAGGTGAGTACTCCCACCACTAGTACCTGGTTAGAGGTGAGTACTCCCACCACTAGTGCCTGGTTAGAAGTGAGTACTCTCACCATTAGTGCCTGGGTAGAGGTGAGTACGCCCATCACTAGTGCTGGGTAGCGGTGAGTACTCGTTTGTTATGTTTATAGGCCCATTAGCAGCAGTTTAAAATGTTTTTAAAAAGTGTCAGAGAACACCCCTTTAAGGCTGTTTTTATTAAAGGGGTTATCCAAGGAATAATAAAGCTTATAAAGCATTCTCTGCACTGGATAAAGTTTTCTCCTAATATAAAGCAGATTCCCGGAGCCCTGAAGCCTCCTCCTCCGGTGCACTTGTGCTATAGTAATGCAAGGAGCGCCGGTCACACAAGTGCCCCATTCACAAGGAGGAGGCTTTAGGGGTATTTTCAGTGCCCCGATCTCCTGATCGTGGGGATCCCAGTGACAGTTCTCATAACTTGCTGAACATACCGGCAGACACTTCTGGTGCCTCTTATCTCTTGTACGCAGCTGACTGTGCTGGCGGTGCCCACAGACATAAGATGGTGGGCACACCCGAAAGGAGGCAAAAATTAAGGCTCCACATTGCTCTATCCATACCTGGCTTTGGCTCCATAAACCACAGCAAAATCTGCAACAACAGAAAAGCTGCTTTATCCCAATGTGGGGCCCCAGCATAAAGGGGGTCACCAGAACGTAGTCATGAACTTTCCTTAGGACAGGTCATTAATCTGTGATCATTGGGGTCTGACCCCGGGATGGATGTGTACTGATACGTCACATTCATCTGTCACCTAGTACAGCCCCAGCTCAGTCCCATTCAAGCGACTGGTATCTATATACACTGCACTGTATACTGCATGATGTCTATATACACTGCACTATACACAGCATGTCTATATACACTACGCTGTACAAAGGATGATGTCTATATACACTGCGCTGTACAAAGTATGATGTCTATATACACTGCGCTGTACAAAGGATGATGTCTATATACACTGCGCTGTACAAAGGATGATGTCTATATACACTGCGCTGTACAAAGGATGATGTCTATATACACTGCGCTGTACAAATGGATGATGTCTATATACACTGCACAGTACAAAGGATGATGTCTATATACACTGCGCTGTACAAATGGATGATGTCTATATACACTGCACAGTACAAAGGATGATGTCTATATACACTGCACAGTACAATGGATGATGTCTATATACACTGCGCTGTACAAATGGATGATGTCTATATACACTGCGCTGTACAAATGGATGATGTCTATATACACTGCTCTGTACAAAGGATGATGTCTATATACACTGCACAGTACAAAGGATGATGTCTATATACACTGCACAGTACAAAGGATGATGTCTATATACACTGCTCTGTACAAATGGAGGATGTCTATATTCACTGATCAGCCGGCTTGTCATCAACAACCAGCAGTGACAGGGTTAAGCACAAGGTCCCTCCCACTGTAGGGAGGAGCGCACCCAACCAGTGTGACCAGGCTCCTATAACATGCAGGGATACAGTGCAACTTCTGTGTAGTCTGGCACAACCATGGCACCTAAAAATATTGTAATCTTTGGATCCACAGGAATGACCGGGAAAGTGACCCTGGCACAGGCCCTGGATGAAGGTAATGAGAGTGTCTGCACATGGCACATGGAGTGACGGCAGTGTACACTGCATCATATCTATATACACTGCACTGTACACTGCATGGTGTCTATACTGTGCACTGTACACTGCATGATGTCTGTATTCTGTGCACTGTACACTGCCAGGTATCTATATACACTGCACTGTACACAGCATGATGTCTATATACTGTGCACTGTACACTGCCTGGTATCTATGTACACTGCACTGTACACTGCATGATGTCTATATACACCGCTTTGTACACTGCATGATGTCTATATACTGTGCACTGTACACTGCCTGGTATCTATATACACTGCACTGTGTACTGCATGATGTCTATATACACTGCAGTGTACACTGCATGGTGTCTATATACACTGCAGTGTACACTGCATGGTGTCTATATACACTGCAGTGTACACTGCATGGTGTCTATATACACTGCACTGTACACTGCATGGTGTCTATATACTGTGCATTGTGTACTGCATGATGTCTATATACTGTGCACTGTACACTGCCTGGTATCTATATAGACTGCACTGTGTACTGCATGATGTCTATATACACTGCACTGTACACTGCATGGTGTCTATATACTGTGCATTGTACACTGCATGTTGTCTATATACTGTGCACTGTACCTTGCATGGTATCTATATAAATTGCACTGTGTACTGCATGGTGTTTATATACACTGCACTGTTCACAGCATGATGTCCATACACACTGCATAGTACACTGCATGATGTCTATATACTCTGCACTGTATACTGCATGGTGTCTATATACACTGCACTATACAAAAAAGTCCAGCATTGCTCAATCTTTTTGTGACTAAAAACAGCAGCCTCGGGGTCACATTTGTGATTCCTGTCACTTACATTAGTGAAGACTCTGCCACTACTTCCGTCTCATCACCTTGAACACAAGCACTGCAGCTCAAATTGTGGTGAATTTTTCTTGCACAGTGTGTGGAAGTCTGCGGCGGCTAATCTGCTGCAAGCACGTCCCATGTGGCCACAGCTTAAAGGGGTTGTCTGGCCTCAAGTGGATTTTTCATTCAGACGTCCTATCCACAGGATCTTTTGGGATCAGACACCCAAACCCCGCACAGTTCAACTGTTGCAGCAACGTCTGGGCACTGAAAGCAGCCGCTATACAGTGGATAGGGAGTGTGTGCAACTCTCCTAGTCCAGCTCCCTGGAGGCGCCACTATACAGTGGATGGGGCTGCTGCGCCACTTCTATTACCTGAATACAAGAGCCTGTACGCGCTCCCCACCAGCTTCTGATACCTGGAGGCTGCTAGAATAGCTGATCTGTGCAGGGTCCAAGTGTCAGACCAACAAGTCACAGATTGATGTCCTATCCCGTGGTTAAGTCCTCAGTATGGAAAAGCCATTTGGGGCCAGAAAACCCTTTTAATACCCCATTTTTATGCTTTAGGAAATTACAGAATAAACCCGTATTCAGAAGAATAACTTTCCTATCTATCTACACATTGTGGTCACGTTTCTGCAATTGTCACTATATCACTGCTGTTTTGACACAATTTTGTCATAATTGTGGTAAAAATGATGATGTGACTGCAACATGTAAATAAGCCCTATGGACATACAGTGCACATGTAGCACCTGGGTATACTGCGGGCGCTGGTGCTGAGTCATGCTGTGTGTTCAGCACTGATAAGCCCATTTTTGTGTCCCTCCCTCTCTCTAAATTTTGCTTTGCATTAACCATTTACTTTGTGAAATCAGAGGGAGCCAAAATCATTACATGTTGTTTTTACACCATCCTTGAACACTTGTAAAACTTTGCATCAATGAGTCAAAATGAGTCAAAAACAGTAACGTTGTTCATCCAACACCCAGATATTGTCCCGTGCTGCACAATCAGACTTCTTTGGGTTCATAACTTGAAAAGTGTGCAATTATTTTGATCTCCCTATTAGATGATGCATAGAGTGATGTCACAGTACAGGATAATACACACAGTGATGTCACAGTACAGGATAATACACACAGTGATGTCACAGTACAGGATAATACACACAGTGATGTCACAGTACAGGATAATACACACAGTGATGTCACAGTACAGAGGTAATACACACAGTGATGTCACAGTACAGAGATAATACACACAGCGATGTCACAGTACAGGATAATACACACAGTGATGTCACAGTACAGGATAATACACAGTGATGTCACAGTACAGGATAATACACACAGTGATGTCACAGTACAGAGGTAATACACACAGCGATGTCACAGTACAGGATAATACACACAGCGATGTCACAGTACAGAGATAATACACATAGTGATGTCACAGTACAGGATAATACACACAGTGATGTCACAGTACAGGATAATACACACAGTGATGTCACAGTACAGGATAATACACACAGTGATGTCACAGTACAGAGATAATACACACAGTGATGTCACAGTACAGAGATAATACACACAGTGATGTCACAGTACAGAGATAATACACACAGTGATGTCACAGTACAGGATAATACACAAATTAATAGGAAAATAATTTTCTCCTTGGTGTAACCTATAGCAGAACAAGTATAGTCTGTAAGGCCTTAATTTTGATCACAGATTCATTGTAATTGAAGAGTCAGATCTGTTGAAAAATAGAGCATGGGCAGTGTTTGTTGGTGACTGTGTGAATAGAGCCTAAATGCAGTTTTCAGTGGTTAGTTCGTCTGTTGCAAACTACTGCACACGGCGGGAAGAGGTAGTCACCAGTCATCAGGACCTCACCATACAGCCCCCTATATCTCAGCTGCCTGTATACGGCTATTCATTATACATGTCATTTACTGTCACCTAGTTTAACCCTACGTGCGTGTCTGATGTCCTCCAGGGAGTGCTGCAGGCAGGGGCTACCTAGGTAACATGTTGGGTGTCAGGGTGATGGCACTTTACAAAGCCCTTGACAAGTCGCTTGTACATCTCATGACCAAATAATGCACAATAAGTGCAGATCTGAGAACCAGATGACTCGTGCTGACAGGAAGACTGAAAGAGGAACAAGGCCAGGGAAAGTAAGAAGCATAGTCAGGGTGATTTATCAGATGTAGTGCTCGCTGTACAGGGGTCACCTCTTAGGCTTGGTATGGGCAGTTCGCAATAGGTTATCGACAGTCCAGCAGAAAACCAGATATCACATTATATCACGATGAGTTGTGCCAAATATCAGCCTCAGCTCCATCTCTCTGCCCCCGCCAGTGGTGCCCCTATCATAAGGACAGACTACGTGACTACTAAGAAGCTCCTCGTGAACAGGCTCAGGATCGGGTAAACGTCTCACCCTTCTTCCCTCTTCTGTCACTTTGTTAGGCTCTGTTCACTTTTCCATCAGGCAGCAATCGCACCGCATGCAGCGCTATAGTGGACAACACAGCAGAACCCGATAAACCCATTATACTTCTATAGGGTTCATTATACACCGTGGACAAAAATTGTTGGTCCCCTCCCTCGTTTAATGAAAGAAAACCCCACAATGGTCACAGAAATACCCTGAATCTGCCAAAAGTAATAATATATAAAAATTCTATGAAAATGAACAAATGAAAGTCAGACATTGCTTTCCAACCAGGCTTCAACATGAAACAGGCCTGGACAGAAATGATGGTTCCCCTGAAAATAATGTGACCAAAGGGACATCAAGGTGTGTCCACTAATTATCATCCCAGGTGTCTACAATCTTGTAATCAGTCCGTGGCCTGTATATAGGGCTACAGATACTCACTGTGCTGTTTGGTGACATGGTGAGTACCACACTCAATATGGACCAGAGGAAGCGAAGGAAAGAGATGTCTCAGGAGCTTAGAAAGAAAATGATAGACAAGCATGTTAAAGGTAAAGGTTATAAGACCATCTCCAAGCAGCTTGATGTTCCTGTGACTACAGTTGCACATATTATTCAGAAATGTAAGATTCATGGGACTGTAGCCAACCTCCCTGGACGTGGCCGCAGGAGGAAAACTGATGACAAATCAAAGAGAAGGATAATACGAATGGTAACAAAAGAGCCCAGAAAAACTTCTAAAGAGATTAAAGGTGAACTTCAAGCTCAAGGAACATCAGTGTCAGATCGCACCATCCGTCGTTGTTTGAGCCAAAGTGGACTTCATGGGAGACGACCAAGGAGGACACCATTGTTGAAAACAAATCATAAAAAAGCCAGACTGGAATTTGCCAAACTACATGTTGACAAGCCACAAAGCTTCTGGGAGAATGTCCTATGGACAGATGAGACAAAAATGGAAATTTTTGGCAAGGCACATCAGCTCTATGTTCACAGATGGAAAAATGAAGCCTATCTTGAAAAGAACACTGTCGCTACTGTGAGACATGGAGGAGGCTCTGTTATGTTCTGGGGCTGCTTTGCTGCATCTGGCACAGGGTGTCTTGAATCTGTGCAGGGTACAATGAAATCTCAAGACTATCAAGGGATTCTAGAGAGAAATGTGCTGCCCAGTGTCAGAAAGCTTGGTCTCAGTCGCAGGTCATGGGTCTTGAAACAGAATAATGACCCAAAACACACAGCTAAAAACCCCCAAGAATGGCTAAGAGGAAAACATTGGACTATTCTGAAGTGGCCTTCTATGAGCCCTGACCTAAATCCTATTGAGCATCTTTGGAAGGAGCTGAAACATGCCGTCTGGAAAAGGCACCCTTCACACCCGAGACAACTGGAGCAGTTTGCTCATGAGGAGTGGCCAAAATACCTGCTGAGAGGTGCAGAAGTCTAATTGACAGTTACAGGAATCGTTTGATTGCAGGGATTGCCTCAAAAGGTTGTGTAACAAAATATTAAGTTAAGGGAACCATCATTTCTGTCCAGGCCTGTTTCATGAGTTTTCTTTTTTTTTAAATTCTGTTGAAGCCTGGTTGGAAAGCAATGTCTGACTTTCATTTGTTCATTTTCATAGAATTCTTATATATTATTACTTTTGTCAGATTCAAGTTATTTCTGTGACCTTTGTGGGGTTTTCTTTCATTAAACGAGGGAGGGGACCAACAATTTTGTCCATGTGTGTATGTCAGATCTTCTATGACAGAACAAAAAAATGGAAAACTTGCCACAAGTGTGAACAGAGACTTAGAATGATAAAATTCTGTTTACCTGCCAATGCCAGTAGGGGGCGCTGAATGCACATACATTTATATATACTGGTGACCCTGTGTACTCTCTAGTTTACACCCTAGTGCTGGCAGAAAACCTTTATCTGGATCAGTTCTGCATTTTGCACTTCTCCGGGACGAGCCTCCATATTGCTGCCTGTACGATGATATATAACAGTCCTATCTCGCCTACAGGGTACAACGTGACTGTCCTGGTGAGGGACCCCGCGCGCCTCCCCGCTGACAAGAAGCCCACACGGGTGGTTGTTGGCGATGTGCTGAACAAGGCGGACGTGTCGAAGGCTGTGCAGGGGCAGGACGCGGTCATCATTGTCTTGGGGACCCGGAATGACCTGGGTAATGGACTCCAAATCTCCTGTTATATATGAGACTATTCTACTATCAGGTCTCTTACCATATACAATATTATGTAGTTAGTTATCTGTACATTTAACCCATTCTCATCCTCAGTTTGCCGCTGATCATATATCATTATCTGATCAATGGAGAATTATCCGGTAAGACCCTACCAATGTCTACACGTGACTCCCCTCTCCCCTTCTCCTCTTCTCTCCCCTCTTCTCTCCTCTCCCCTTCTCTCCTCTCTTCTCTCCCTTCTCCTCTCCCCTTCTCTTCTTCTCTCCCCCTTCTCTCCTCTCTCCTCTCCCCCCTCTTCTCTCCCCTTCTCCTCTTCTCTTCTCTCCTCTCCCCTTCTCCTCTTCTCTCCTCTCCCCTTCTCCTCTTCTCTCCCCTCTCCCCTTCTTCTCTCCTCTCCCCTTCTCTCCCCTCTCCCCTTCTCCTCTCCTCTTCTCTCCTCTCCCCTTTTCCTCCCTCTTCTCTCCTCTCCCCTTCTCTCCTCTCTCTCTCTCCTTCTCCTCTCCTCTTCTCCTCTCCCTTTCTCTTCTTCTCTCCCCCCTTCTCTCCTCTCTCCTCTCCTCTCCCCTTCTCTCCTCTCCTCTCCCCTTCTCTCCTCTCCTCTCCCCCTCTTCTCTCCCCCTTCTCCTCTTCTCTCCTCTCCCCTTTTCCTCCCTCTTCTCTCCTCTCTCTCTCTCCCTTCTCCTCTCCTCTTCTCCTCTCCCTTTCTCTTCTTCTCTCCCCTTCTCTCCTCTCTCCTCTCCTCTCCCCCTTCTCTCCTCTCCTCTCCCCCTCTTCTCTCCCCTTCTCTCCCCTCTCCTCTCCTCTCCCCCTCTTCTCTCCTCTTCTCTCCTCTCCCCTTCTCCTCTTCTCTCCCCTTCTCCTCTCCTCTCCCCTTCTCCTCTCCTCTCCTCTCTCCCCTTCTCCTCTCCTCTTCTCTCCTCTCCCCTTCTCCTCTCCTCTCTCCCCTTCTCTCCTCTCTCCTCTCCCCCCTCTTCTCTCCCCTTCTCTCCCCTCTCCCCTCTCCTCTCCCCCCCCTCTTCTCTCCCCTTCTCCTCTTCTCTCCTCTCCCCTTCTCCTCTTCTCCTCTTCTCTTCCCTTCTCCTCTCCTCTCCCCTTCTCCTCTCCTCTCTCCCCTTCTCCTCTCCTCTTCTCTCCTCTCCCCTTCTCCTCTCCTCTCTCCCCTTCTCCTCTCTCCTCTCCCCCTCTTCTCTCCCCTTCTCTCCCCTCTCCTCTCCTCTCCCCCCTCTTCTCTCCCCCTTCTCCTCTTCTCTCCTCTCCCCTTCTCCTCTTCTCCTCTTCTCTCCCCTTCTCCTCTCCTCTCCCCTTCTCCTCTCCTCTCTCCCCTTCTCCTCTCCTCTTCTCTCCTCTCCCCTTCTCCTCTCCTCTCTCCCCTTCTCCTCTCCTCTTCTCTCCTCTCTCCTCTCCCCCTCTTCTCTCCCCTTCTCTCCTCTCCTCTCCCCCTCTCTTCTCTCCCCTTCTCCTCTTCTCTCCTCTCCCCTTCTCCTCTTCTCCTCTCCTCTCCCCTTCTCCTCTCCTCTCTCCCCTTCTCCTCTCCTCTTCTCTCCTCTCTCCCCTTCTCCTCTTCTCTCCTCTCTCCCCTTCTCCTCTCCTCTCTCCCCTTCTCGTCACCTCTTCTCTTCTCACCCCTCCTCTTCATAAAAAAAACAAGAAAACAAAAAAATACGTTATTGTAATTTCTGTCGCCTCCCTATAGGACCTGCGGTCATCACATAGACTGATGGCAACCATAGGGTGTGCCAGAGCGATCCAGCCATGACAGGCCTGAAGGCCTTTGTGAAGAGCTTGGCTGTCATGGCAACCATCAGTACCCATGTGGAGAAACATAAGAATCCTCCTCATTGTGATAAACTTCATAAAAACTGTCATCAGCATCAATTAATGAGGTTTCCGAGCTAAAAATATTCATGACATCTCCTAACATGAACACCTGACTCTTCCACCGCTCGACTGTTCTCAGCAGCTGACACACAGAGAACGGAGCAGGAAGCAGACAGCGCCGCTCTCTGTGTAGTGGTGTAACCGAGTCACTGCAACTTAGATCCCATTTAAGTGAACAGAATCCGATCTGCAGTAGCTGATCTGTCCACTACATGGAGAACAGCGCTGTCTGCCTTCTGCTCCATTCTCTGTGTGTCACAAGCTGAGAACAGCCGAATGATGGAGACCCCCAGAGATCTGACATTAGAGAATAAAGCTGATCTGCAGTACCTGATCTGGCCACTACACACAGAACAGCGCTGTCTGCCTCCTGCTCCATTCTCTGTGTATCAGCGGCTGAGAACTGAAGATCGATGAGGGTGTCAGGTGTTGGATCCCTCACATCTGATATTGTAGACCTATTCTATATGTTTAGCCTTAAATGGCTGACTTTCTTTCATTGCTGATCTCCGCTATTACAGCGGGTACCTGGCTACCTGTCACCATTCCTGTGGTGATTGAGCGGGTGCAATTTGTGAGTCCGTGCGATCCCTGTGACATAACTGTACATCAAGGTGCTCAAACTACCCGGACACCTTCATATACAGATATGGATGGACTCAACTCATCACCTCCGCTCATGGTTCTATATCCAGACACCCCCACTGTTCACTGTAATGGAGATTCATGTGCCATGGTGCAGTCTGTATGGGATTGTCTAAAGGTGCGTTCACATTATGGGTTTGCATAGGTTCAGGTCTTTTGTGGTCCTTTTTTCAGGTCCAAGTTTCAGGTGTCCAATAACAAAAAGACAGAAATACATGAAGTTTTATTTTAACCTGAACCCAACAGAAGCTCCTTTATTGGATCTATTTCTAACAGAACTATTAAAGGGATACAGAAGACATGGTGTGAGCACAGCCTAAGACAGCCCAGTACGGTGCTTGGTTATCAGTCCCTCAGATAACCTAGAGTAGCAGCGGGCACGTGCGGCCAATGCTTAAATGGGGGACGCAGGACCCCAATTCTGGAAAATTATTTCTTGTCTTAGACTACAAAGATGGCGGCTACTCCTGCGCCTCCTTATACTGCGGCTAACATGAGGGTCTCCTGACAGCACATTTACATGACATTGGGTTCACACGGGCATTGCTTCTCCATTGTTTGGGACTGTTGGACCAACAGAGAGACGAATCCCTAAAACTGCAGTAACAGACCCCAATGACAAGTAAGGGCTCCATCGGGTGTCCATGTGTAAACTAAAACCAGCAGAGAAAAAGTCCTCAGTGGACACCGCGGCGAAGTCTGTGAATGTAGCCCCAGCGATCAGACGATATCGATATCCACTGTATAGGTGATAAATGACTGATCGGTGGAGGTCTGACCACCAGACTGGAGACCCTCAGTGCCTGCACCATCGCCACCAGCACAACCTCAGGAGGAGGAGACACGTCCCGGCCTCCTCCCTCCTATACACTTATATTTAAATCAGAACTAGTTGTCAGACTTGAACAAGAGCTCAAGTAAAAGCAAACAACAAAAAATTATATTTTTGTCACTGACCAGATTGAAAAGTGTGTAATGATCACAGGTTGTGTAGACTGCCCACTAATGGCGCCTTGTGAGAGCACACTTAGGGGTTATATAATGTGTGACCTTATAGATATATACAGTATATATAATCCAAGAATTAGGCGGCTCTCCACAACTAGTGAAAAGTCTGCTTACTTTATTCACCCAAAAACCACAACACTTTTTCACTATTTCTGGAGTGTCGCCTAATTCTTGTTTTAGTGTTTGTGATCTGTCCCCTAAGGCTGATCCCTCTATCTAGTACCTTGTACGATCTTTACTTGGACATGTATATACAGTGTATGTGTGTGTGTGTGTGTGTGTGTATATATATATATATATATATATATATATATATATATATATATATATACACAGTCATATGAAAAAGTTTGGGCACCCCTATTAATCTTAATCATTTTTAGTTCTAAATATTTGGGTGTTTGCAACAGCCATTTCAATTTGATATATCTAATAACCGATGGACACAGTAATATTTCAGGATTGAAATGAGGTTTATTGTACTAACAGAAAATGTGCAATATGCATTAAACCAAAATTTGACCGGTGCAAAAATTTGGGTGCCCTTATCATTTTATTGATTTGAATACTCCTAACTACTTTTTACTGACTTACTGAAGCACAAAATTGGTTTTGTAACCTCACTGAGCTTTGAACTTCATAGCCAGGTGTATCCAATCATGAGAAAAGGTATTTAAGGTGGCCAATTGCAAGTTGTTCTCCTATTTGAATCTCCTCTGAAGAGTGGCATCATGGGCTCCTCAAAACAACTCTCAAATGATCTGAAAACAAAGATTGTTCAACATAGTTGTTCAGGGGAAAGATACAAAAAGTTGTCTCAGAGATTTAACCTGTCAGTTTCCACTGTGAGGAACATAGTAAGGAAATGGAAGACCACAGGGACAGTTCTTGTTAAGCCCAGAAGTGGCAGGCCAAGAAAAATATCAGAAAGGCAGAGAAGAAGAATGGTGAGAACAGTCAAGGACAATCCACAGACCACCTCCAAAGAGCTGCAGCATCATGTTGCTGCAGATGGTGTCACTGTGCATCGGTCAACAATACAGCACACTTTGCACAAGGAGAAGCTGTATGGGAGAGTGATGCGAAAGAAGCCGTTTCTGAAAGCACGCCACAAACAGAGTCGCCTGAGGTATGCAAAAGCACATTTGGACAAGCCAGCTTCATTTTGGAAGAAGGTCCTGTGGACTGATGAAACAAAGATTGAGTTGTTTGGTCATACAAAAAGGCGTTATGCATGGCGTCAAAAAAACACAGCATTCCAAGAAAAACACTTGCTACCCACTGTAAAATTTGGTGGAGGTTCCATCATGCTTTGGGGCTGTGTGGCCAATGCCGGCACCGGGAATCTTGTTAAAGTTGAGGGTCGCATGGATTCAACTCAGTATCAGCAGATTCTTGAGAATAATGTACAAGAATCAGTGACAAATTTGAAGTTACGCCGGGGATGGATATTTCAGCAAGACAATGATCCAAAACACAGCTCCAAATCTACTCAGGCATTCATGCAGAGGAACAATTACAATGTTCTGGAATGGCCATCCCAGTCCCCAGACCTGAATATCATTGAACATCTGTGGGATAATTTGAAGCGGGCTGTCCATGCTCGGCGACCATCAAACTTAACTGAACTGGAATTGTTTTGTAAAGAGGAATGGTCAAAAATACCTTCATCCAGGATCCAGGAACTGATTAAAAGCTACAGGAAGCGACTAGAGGCTGTTATTTTTGCAAAAGGAGGATCTACTAAATATTAATGTCACTTTTCTGTTGAGGTGCCCATACTTTTGCATCGGTCAAATTTTGGTTTAATGCATATTGCACATTTTCTGTTAGTACAATAAACCTCATTTCAATCCTGAAATATTACTGTGTCCATCAGTTATTAGATATATCAAATTGAAATGGCTGTTGCAAACACCCAAATATTTAGAACTAAAAATGATTAATAGGGGTGCCCAAACTTTTTCATATGACTGTATATATATATATATATGTATATATATACAGTGCCTTGCGAAAGTATTCGGCCCCTTTGAACTTTTCAACCTTTTGCCACATTTCAGGCTTCAAACATAAAGATATAAAATTTTAATTTTTTGGTGAAGAATCAACAACAAGTGGGACATTTGTGAAGTGGAACGAAATTTATTGGATATTTTAAACTTTTGTAAAAAATAAAAAACTGAAAAGTGGGGCGTGCCAAATTATTCGGCCCCTTTACTTTCAGTGCAACTCCAGAAGTTCAGTGAGGATCTGTGAATGATCCAATGTTGTCCCAAATGACTGATGATGATAAATATAATCCACCTGTGTGTAATCAAGTGTCCGTATAAATGCACCTGCTCTGTGACAGTCTCAGGGTTCTGTTTAAAGCGCAGAGAGCATCATGAAGACCAAGGAACACACCAGGCAGGTCCGTGATACTGTTGTGGAGAAGTTTAAAGCTGGATTTGGATACAAAAAGATTTCCCAAACTTTAAACATTCCAAGGAGCACTGTGCAAGCGATCATATTGAAATGGAAGGAGTATCAGACCACTGCAAATCTACCAAGACCCGGCCGTCCCTCTAAACTTTCATCTCAAACAAGGAGAAGACTGATCAGAGATGCAGCCAAGAGGCCCATGATCACTCTGGATGAACTGCAGAGATCTACAGCTGAGGTGGGAGAGTCTGTCCATAGGACAACAATCAGTCGTACACTGCACAAATCTGGCCTTTATGGAAGAGTGGCAAGAAGAAAGCCATTTCTCAAAGATATCCATAAAAAGTCTTGTTTAAAGTTTGCCACAAGCCACCTGGGAGACACACCAAACATGTGGAAGAAGGTGCTCTGGTCAGATGAAACCAAAATCCAACTTTTTGGCCACAATGCAAAACAATATGTTTGGCGTTAAAGCAACACAGCTCATCACCCTGAACACACCATCCCCACTGTCACACATGGTGGTGGCAGCATCATGGTTTGGGCCTGCTTTTCTTTAGCAGGGACAGGGAATATGGTTAAAATTGATGGGAAGATGGATGGAGCCAAATACAGGACCATTCTGGAAGAAAACCTGTTGGAGTCTGCAAAAGACCTGAGACTGGGACGGAGATTTATCTTCCAACAAGACAATGATCCCAAACATAAAGCAAAATCTACAATGGAATGGTTCACAAATAAACGTATCCAGGTGTTAGAATGGCCAAGTCAAAGTCCAGACCTGAATCCAATCGAGAATCTGTGGAAAGAGCTGAAAACTGCTGTTCACAAACGCTCTCCATCCAACCTCACTGAGCTCCAGCTGTTTTCCAAGGAAGAATGGGCAAGAATTTCAGTCTCTCGATGTGCAAAACTGATAGAGACATACCCCAAGCGACTTGCAGCTGTAATCGCAGCAAAAGGAGGCGCTACAAAGTATTAACTTAAGGGGGCCGAATAATATTGCACGCCCCACTTTTCAGTTTTTATTTTTTACAAAAGTTTAAAATATCCAATAAATTCCGTTCCACTTCACGATTGTGTCCCACTTGTTAAAATTTTATATCCTTATGTTTGAAGCCTGAAATGTGGCAAAAGGTTGAAAAGTTCAAGGGGGCCGAATACTTTCTCAAGGCACTGTATATATTAGTGGATGTCTTTGGTCAGGCAATGGGAGTCACAGCCAAAATCGCTGTGTGGCCCCAACCTAAACTATTGGTGATATCAGGGGCCCAGAAGCTTCAGCTACACTTCTTATAACCAGTCATTTATTCATTGACAGGACCAACCACAATGATGTCAGATGGAACCCGAAATATCATAGAGGCCATGAAGGAGCACGGCGTGCGAAAAGTGGTGGGCTGTATGTCGTGTAAGTATATATCTATATATCGTGTATATATCTCTCTGGACCAGACATTACCTCCCTGCTGTCCAGAGTCCCAGAATGTCTAGCAGCCGTAGCCTCCTTTCTCTCCTCCCGCTTTCTCAAACGCAACATGGAGAAAACGGAGTTCATAATCTTCACCCCTCCACGCACGATCCCCCTACCTGACCCATCTATCAAAATTAATGGAACCACGCTCACCCCAGTCCCACAGACCCGCTGCCTTGGGATAACCTTAGACTCTGACCTATCCTTCAAGTCACATATTCAAACCCTCAACACCTCCTGCCGCCTCCAACTCAAGAACATCCATCGAATCCGCTCCTTCCTCACCCCTGAAACTACAAAGATACTAGTCCACGCCCTCATAATCTCCCGCTTAGACTACTGTAACACCCTTCTCCATGGCCTCCCAGCTAACACTCTCGCCCCCCTCCAGTCCACCTTAAACTGTGCTGCTCGCCTAATACACCTCTCCCCCCGTTCTTCATCGGCCGCTCCCCTCTGCCAATCCCTTCACTGGATCCCCGTTGCCCAGCGAATAGAGTTAAAATTACTAACACTGACATACAAAGCCATCCACAACCTGTCCCCTCCATATATCTCTGACCTAATCTCCTGCTACCTGCCCGCACGTAACCTCCGATCCTCCAAAGACCTCCTACTCCGCTCTGCTCTTATCCGCTCTTCACACAAACGTCTCCAAGACTTCTCCTGTGCATCCCCCATACTCTGGAACTCACTACCAAGACACATAAGACTGTCCCCCACAGTCACAAGCTTCAAGAAGGCCCTGAAGACTCACCTATTCAGGAAGGCCTACAACCTCCAATAACACTATTGTCACCACACCGCCATCTGTACAGCCTCTACCCCCACCTTCTGTCTCTATCCCTCTTCCCTCATAGATTGTAAGACCTTGCGGGCAGGGCCCTCTATCCCACTGTGCCAGTTGGTCACTGTTTGTATTATCTGTTTTGTATATCTTGTGTACTGTATGTAAACCCTCAAATATAAAGCACCATGGAATTAATATAATAATGTACAGAGCACCATGGAAATAATATAATAATGTACAGAGCACCATGGGATTAATATAATAATGTACAGTACCATGGGATTAATATAATAATGTACAGTACCATGGGATTAATATAATAATGTACAGAGCACCATGGAATTAATATAATAATGTACAGTACCATGGGATTAATATAATAATATACAGCACCATGGGATTAATATAATAATGTACAGTACCATGGAATTAATGATGCTATATAAATAAACAATAATAATAATAAAAGTACTGAGGGTGGGCTGTATGTCGTGTAAGTACGGGGGGTGCGCTGTATGTCATATAAGTAAGTACAGGGGGGGTGGGCTGTATGTCGTGTTTCATTCCTGGGGGTCTGTTCTGACCCTCATTTACCAAAACTGCCTTAACCAAGTTGTTGCCGATAGCAACCAATCACAGCGCAGCGGCCATACTTACTTCAGAAATGAAAGTCGAGCTGTGATTGGTTATGTGAGGTTACTACGGGAACAATACCACGTTAGACAGTATAAGGTGAAGTTCACACCTGTAGATAAATGGAAGCCCCAATCTTATATAATTCATACCTCAAAAAATATATTAAGTTCATTCTCAGTATTTTACCTTATTTTTAATGTTTTTTGCCCTTTTTGTTGCATTTTTTTTTTTATTGCGATTTCTTTCCATTTAATACCATAAGTAAGATCATATTCACACAGAGTATCTGAAAAAATCTGCTTCAGGAATTAGGAAACGTTTTTTAACATTTTTTGCTGCAGGTTTTTGACACTGTAAGAGCCTGGAAAATCGTCTTCATAATAAGCTGGAGGTCACTGCAAAAACTGCCTCAAAAAATGTGCGTTTCATGTTTGGCAGTTTTTTTTTTTTTTTTTTAACAAAAGTGAATTTTCTATAAGCGTGAACATGACCTTATAGAGTCGGATTCCCGGGAACCTTCCCTCCTGACTGGCTATTGTCATTTATTAAGTCTGAACTTTCCCTTTAAGACTTATAAGAAACTCTCCAGTAAGAATCTGTTTCCTGATGTATTTATTAAGATGTTCTTCAGACGAGGAATATTTGTTAAGTTGCAGCCACAACATGTTTTTCTAATTCTATATAACCCCTTTAATACATCCCATACAACATACTCTGGCGCCATCTTGAATCCATGGTGTGTGTTTGTATTGAAGCCTTCCTGCTGTGGGACATCGCCAAGATCCCTCCACCCCTTGTGCCAGTGACCCAGGACCACATCCGGATGCACCAGGCCCTGAAAGACTCCGGCCTGGACTTTGTGGCTGTTCTTCCTCCACACCTTGCAGGTAAGCGGGGCCATTATAGAGACCTCCGAGCTGTATATACCACAAGTGCTCAGTGTACAGGAGTATATACTGCAGTGCTCAGTGTACAGGAGTATATACTGCAGTGCTCAGTGTACAGGAGTATATACCACAGTGCTCAGTGTACAGGAGTATATACCGCAGTGCTCAGTGTACAGGAGTATATACCGCAATGCTCAGTGTACAGGAGTATATACCGCAGTGCTCAGTGTACAGGAGTATATACTGCAGTGCTCAGTGTACAGGAGTATATACTGCAGTGCTCAGTGTACAGGAGTATATACTGCAGTGCTCAGTGTACAGGAGTATATACCGCAGTGCTCAGTGTACAGGAGTATATACGCAATGCTCAGTGTACAGGAGTATATACGCAATGCTCAGTGTTCAGGAGTATATACCGCAGTGCTCAGTGTACAGGAGTATATACCGCAAGTGCTCAGTGTACAGGAGTATATACCGCAATACTCAGTGTACAGGAGTATATACTGCAATGCTCAGTTTACAGGAATATAATACCCCAGTGCTCAGTGTACAGGAGTATATACCGCAATGCTCAGTGTACAGGAGTATATACCGCAGTGCTCAGTGTACAGGAGTATATACCGCAGTGCTCAGTGTACAGGAGTATATACCCCAGTGCTCAGTATACAGGAGTATATACCCCAGTGCTCACTGTACAGGAGTATATACTGCAGTGCTCAGTGTACAGGAGTATATACCACAGTGCTCAGTGTACAGGAGTATATACCGCAGTGCTCAGTGTACAGGAGTATATACCGCAATGCTCAGTGTACAGGAGTATATACCGCAGTGCTCAGTGTACAGGAGTATATACCGCAGTGCTCAGTGTACAGGAGTATATACTGCAGTGCTCAGTGTACAGGAGTATATACCACAAGTGCTCAGTGTACAGGAGTATATACTGCAGTGCTCAGTGTACAGGAGTATATACTGCAGTGCTCAGTGTACAGGAGTATATACCGCAGTGCTCACTGTACAGGAGTATATACGCAATGCTCAGTGTACAGGAGTATATACGCAATGCTCAGTGTTCAGGGAGTATATACCGCAGTGCTCAGTGTACAGGAGTATATACCGCAAGTGCTCAGTGTACAGGAGTATATACCGCAGTGCTCAGTGTACAGGAGTATATACCGCAGTGCTCAGTGTACAGGAGTATATACCCCAGTGCTCAGTATACAGGAGTATATACCCCAGTGCTCAGTGTACAGGAGTATATACCGCAATGCTCAGTGTACAGGAGTATATACGCAATGCTCAGTGTACAGGAGTATATACCCCAGTGCTCAGTGTACAGGAGTATATACCGCAATGCTCAGTGTACAGGAGTATATACCGCAGTGCTCAGTGTACAGGAGTATATACCCCAGTGCTCAGTGTACAGGAGTATATACCGCAATGCTCAGTGTACAGGAGTATATACCCCAGTGCTCACTGTACAGGAGTATATATACCGCAATGCTCAGTGTACAGGAGTATATACCGCAATGCTCAGTGTACAGGAGTATATACCCCAGTGCTCAGTGTACAGGAGTATATACCCCAGTGCTCAGTGTACAGGAGTATATACTGCAGTGCTCAGCGTACAGGAGTATATACCGCAGTACTCAGTGTACAGGAGTATATACCGCAGTGCTCAGTGTACAGGAGTATATACCCCAGTGCTCAGTGTACAGTAGTATATACCCCAGTGCTCAGTGTACAGGAGTATATATACCGCAATGCTCAGTGTACAGGAGTATATACCCCAGTGCTCAGTGTACAGGAGTATATACCGCAATGCTCAGTGTACAGGAGTATATACCGCAATGCTCAGTGTACAGGAGTATATACCCCAGTGCTCAGTGTACAGGAGTATATACCCCAGTGCTCAGTGTACAGGAGTATATACCCCAGTGCTCAGTGTACAGTAGTATATACCCCAGTGCTCAGTGTACAGGAGTATATACCCCAGTGCTCAGTGTACAGGAGTATATACCGCAATGCTCAGTGTACAGGAGTATATACTGCAGTGCTCAGTGTACAGGAGTATATACTGCAGTGCTCAGTGTACAGGAGTATATACCCCAGTGCTCAGTGTACAGGAGTATATACTGCAGTGCTCAGTGTACAGGAGTATATACCGCAATGCTCAGTGTACAGGAGTATATACCGCAGTGCTCAGTGTACAGGAGTATATACCCCAGTGCTCAGTATACAGGAGTATATACCCCAGTGCTCAGTGTACAGGAGTATATACCGCAGTGCTCAGTGTACAGGAGTATATACCCCAGTGCTCAGTATACAGGAGTATATACCCCAGTGCTCAGTGTACAGGAGTATATACCGCAAGTGCTCAGTGTACAGGAGTATATACCGCAAGTGCTCAGTGTACAGGAGTATATACCGCAAGTGCTCAGTGTACAGGAGTATTTACCGCAAGTGCTCAGTGTACAGGAGTATATATTGCAAGTGCTCAGTGTACAGGAGTATGTACCGCAGTGCTCAGTAGTGGTCGGCGACAGGTCTGTTATATAGCCATCAGTTTTCAGTGCCAGGGAAGTCGCTGCCCCCTCTATATGTATGTGCACCATTTATATAAGGGGCAGCCATATAAATGATAGTCGCGCTGACCACCCCCAGACTGCCCATACCTCTCTAATAAACGGGACATGAAGGGTCTTGATGTTTGGGGCTTCTGACGTCCAGTGTGAATGGCTGGACACGCTGCCCTGTATCCATGATGGGTAGAGTAGTTGTACTCCATGGACATGGGCACAGTATAGCATTAGGTTTTAGATGATTAGTGGGGGAGGGGGTTCACTGACTTATAAAGGAGAACAGCGCCACCTCTGTCCCCAGCTTGTGTGTGGTATTGCAGCACAGCCCCATTAAGGCTACGTTCACATCTGCGTCGGAGTCTCTGGAACAAAGTCCGGCAGAAAGATAACAATAAAATATGGGAGGACTCCGCTCTAGTCATTTGATGGACTATTTTTCAGTTCTTCTGGTCCTGCCATGGACTAGATCAGCGATACCCAACCATTGTCAGGGGGCCGTAACACTCTGGTTGGAAAGATGGTGGCATGTCTTCACCCAATATTATCTGCGTCCTGTTTATTGGCTTGTGGTAAAAAAAAATTTCTAGGGGTGTCCCATTATTTTTTTTCTCCAGGGGTGCCCTGAGTCTGGAAAGGTTGGGAAACTCTGGACTAGAAGAACGTTGTATCACATCAATGGGGCTTATCTGCAATACCACACACAGCCTATAGACAGAGGTGGCGCTGTTCTTAAAATCACAGGAGAATCTTTACCCAACGCAGGAGAGCCCCTTTAATACATGAGGTGATCTCAGTCTGACCCAGTACATAACTCCGCTCCTCTCCATGTCCTCTCTGTACAGATGATAAGCCTTTCACTGGCGATTACATTGTGAGAGTTGGCGAGCGCGGAGGGAATGTCATCTCCACCCGTGACCTTGGCCACTTCTTCCTCCGCTGTGTGGACAACGCTGAGTATGATGGGAAAAGCGTCACCGTGTTCCGGGACTACACTGCATAGTAACGGCTCCCTCTGCTGGTGGGGGGATGTCATAACATTCCTAGTACAAGTGAATAACAATCCACTTACTAAAATCTACCAATCCTGCTGTCCACGTCCACGTTATACCCGCTAACATATCAGGTATCTCCAGTCTGGAGCTGACTATAAAACCACAATAAAATCCTCTTTCCACTTGATTGTGTCCTCTGTCTGGTTCTTGTAGTTCTTCTGTAGATGACGGCTGGTGCTGAACGCCTGCCCCAAACCCCAAGTGCTGGGACATCTCTATACTGTCTTAAAGGGGTGTTCTAGGCTTATCAACTGACAACCTATCCTTCATGTAGGACCTCATTTGAAGATTTGCAGGGTCTGACAGCCGGGCCCCCCACTGATCAGCTACTCAAAGGCACCCCAGCGTGGGGTAAGGGGGGTTGGGTCCTCCTTGGTTTTCCTAAATTCTAGTTATGTCCATGCAAAACTGCACTGTGTGAACAAAGCCTAAACAGCAGCATCTCCCCTATGTGTGCCGTTGCTGGTGTGACTATTCCTCAGTCTACATGTAACACATCAGAAACCTTCCTGAGGTCGGGCCCCACGTAGTGTAAACAGCGCGATTTTGCCGCAACATTTTACAATACTTGCAAAGTGGATCAGATTCTGGCTAATCCCATCCACACAATGCAGAAAAATATGTTGTGTTTTTGTAAATGACAGCAAGTCAATTCTACCTACAGAAACGCCGGCGGTTCCCCTATAGGTATAATAGAAACAGAAAGTCTGTGGAGGAAAACTTTGTGGACTTTCTGTGAAAAACCGCGATATGTAACTGAGATGCGTCTTTTCTGCAGCGTCTCGCTACGCGGGGCCTTAGCCTAAAGCAGATCCTGTCTGGTGTCCTGGAGTCGGCCCATGTAGTTATCCCTGGGCACAGGCTCTGATGGGTCCATGCTGTACCTGCCGGCATAGTGCAGGGTGTGCATGTGGCTCTGGAGCTGGAAGCGGGTGTATTATTAGGGAATATTCTAGTAACTCCACAGGAAATGCTTCTGCGGCCTCCCCCTCCTTCTTGCCTTCACTACTCCCCACCTCTCCGCTCATCCATCGTGTCTTCCTCTCTGGTTCCTGTAGGATGGAATGCATTATTATTTCCCCACCCCGTCCTCCTGAGTCACCACCCCCCTGTCTAATAAATCATATGCTATAATGACCCTGTCCTCTCGCCTTGACATTCCTGTTATGACTCCTCTGGGCTTCTTAATGTTCTCTATCTGCACTTTCTTCTGATAATCTCTCTTGGGTCCCTTCCACGTAAGATGAGAAGCCAGGAGCTGAATGGGTTAATACTGCAAACAGGTGCAAATCGAGTACACAACTGTGCAATCTCCATTGACAAACACTATCGGGCGGTCTGATGGACGAATCTGGGTTTGGTGGATATCTGGAGAACTCTACTTCCCAGAATGCATAGTGGTGAGAGTACTGATGGCGAGGGGATCCTGGCGTGGGGCTGTTGTTCAGGTCCTTTATTACCAGTGAAGTCCATAAACAGTCAGTCTGTGCCCATCAATACAGAGAAAGGGTTTGATAAATTGGGGTGAGGGAACTGCACTCTATGAACCAGAATAGAGATTGAGCCAGTACCTCTCAGCATCAGTGTCTGACCTCACATCTGGCTGATGGGGAAAAATTCCCACAACCACTCCTAAACCTTCCCAAAAGAGTGGGGGCGCTTATAGCCACAAATGGCCGACTCCATATCACTGACTACGGATGTGCAATGTGATGTCCAACAAGCTTTAGAGTCCGTCCACACTGGGCAGAAAACTTGCAGAGGTTTATAGTCCCAGCCCAGTGAATGAGATTTCTCATGTTGTTTTGCAGTTTGTGAATATATGTTGGATATTGTGTTTGGGGTTTTTTTCACCCATAAATCCACAGTATTTATTTAATACTTGTACCTCTATATCGCCATCATATTCTGCAACGCTTTACAAAGATAATGCCAACAATGTCCCATATAGGACGAACAATCTACATTCCCTATCAGGATGTCTATAGAGTGTGGGAGGAAACCGGAGTACCCAGAGGAAACCCAAAAACATGGGGAGAACATACAAACTAGACACAGATGGTGGATTCGAACCTGGGACTCCAACAGTACAAGGCAACAAAAATATACAATTAAGGCTTTGTTCACATCTGCACTGGAATCTGCGTCTAAAATTACTGCAAGCCTGACTTTTTCGCCCAGTGACACCCGATTGACTCCATTATTATATAGTTGTGAAGGATATCGCCTTGCCAAGCCACTTGGCACACCTGCGACTACCCATTCTTAACTTCCCACTCACAACTCGTGAGTGACTGGGTTCATAGGATAATATGAAAAAAGTTTTATAAATTTTATATATTTATTAACCCAAGTGGGTGGGTACTATCCACTAACATATACAGAGTACACATCAGAGGATTGTCAAGCAAATACAGGTAAAAGCAAAATACAGTACAGAAAATAAAATGGGAATAAAAGATAGGACAATACCAGAGCAAATTTGTAGTTGGTTCTCTAAGCCTCAGCAGCTTGGCTTAGGGCACATTCTTAAGCAAGTTACAGAGCATGGGTCTCCTACATGCTCTCACATTTTCCCCAGGATAACAAGACCCCCTTTCCCTGGTCTGAGAGCATTTAACTATCCTGGTCCCCTCCATAAGTGATGTCACCAGGAGGAGAAGTCCCGCCCTCCTTCATGCAATCCCAATAACCATAACTTGTCATAGTTCCTTGCCCGTTGACCGTAGGGTAAAGCAAGAGGTCTGATGGGGCTCGTGGTGGTATCCCCTTGGTGCAGACACCAAGAATGACACCCCAATCCCCTTTGGGTAAGAAGGAGCACTGTGCAAGCGATCATATTGAAATGGAGGGAGTATCAGACCACTGCAAATCTACCAAGACCCGGCTGTCCCTCTAAACTTCCATCTCAAACAAGGAGAAGACTGATCAGAGATGCAGCCAGGAGGCCCATGATCACTCTGGATGAACTGCAGAGATCTACAGCTGAGGTGGGAGAGTCTGTCCATAGGACAACAATCAGTCGTACACTGAACAAATCTGGCCTTTATGGAAGAGTGGCAAGAAGAAAGCCATTTCTCAAAGATAACCATAAAAAGTCACCTGGGAGACACACCAAACATGTGGAAGAAGGTGCTCTGGTCACATGAAACCAAAATCGAACTTTTTGGCCACAATGCAAAACGATATGTTTGGCGTAAAAGCAACACAGCTCATCACCCTGAACACACCATCCCCACTATCACACATGGTGGTGGCAGCATCATGGTTTGGGCCTGCTTTTCTTCAGCAGGGACAGGGAAGATGGTTAAAATTGATGGGAAGATGGATGGAGCCAAATACAGGACCATTCTGGAAGAAAACCTGTTGGAGTCTGCAAAAGACCTGAGACTGGGACGGAGATTTATCTTCCAACAAGACAATGATCCCAAACATAAAGCAAAATCTACAATGGAATGGTTCACAAATAAACGTATCCAGGTGTTAGAATGGCCAAGTCAAAGTCCAGACCTGAATCCTATCGAGAATCTGTGGAAAGAGCTGAAAACTGCTGTTCACAAACGCTCTCCATCCAACCTCACTGAGCTCCAGCTGTTTTCCAAGGAAGAATGGGCAAGAATTTCAGTCTCTCGATGTGCAAAACTGATAGAGACATACCCCAAGTGACTTGCAGCTATAATCGCAGCAACAGGTGGCGCTACAAAGTATTAACTTAAGGGGGCCGAATAATTTGGCACGCCCCACTTTTCAGTTTTTTATTTTTTACAAAAGTTTAAAATATCCAATAGCCCTCATATGGCTACATCACCAGAGAAATAAAGAAAATATAGCTCGTACAATGTGAAGACAAAAACCCCCAAAATCGCCAAATCATTAGAACACAACTGGCTGCGGCAGGAAGGGAATGTATAAGCTGTGTGAGCGTATATTAGGGTACACCCCAGATTTAGAGCTTACGAGGGATAATAAACCAGATGTGACCCCCAGAGTGACCTCCCCAATAATAGGAACTAGTGGGGAAATAGTAGGGAATTTAGTGTACCCAATGTACTCCGCACAGCTTACATATTCACTTTTCGTCATCCGCTGTGCAGTCACCTCTGGGATACTAATGCTCACTACACCTCTTGATAAATTCTTTGAGGGGTGCAGTTTTCAAAATGGGGTCATTCCCTAGGGGATCCCACTTTACTGGTACCTTAGAGGCTCTGCAAACATGACATGGCGTCCAGATCCCAAACATCTGAATCTGCACTCCAAAAGCCACATAGCGCTCCTTCCCTTCTGCTCCCTACTTTGTACACAAACTGAAGTTTATACCCCCATGTATTAGACTTGTCGTACTCAAGATAATGTACTTAATGTCATATGTGGGTATAAACTGCTGTTTGGGCACAGCCGAGCACAGAAGGGAAGGAGCGCTATTTGGTTTTTGGAGCACAGGCTTGGACGGTTTGGTTTTTGGACGCCATTGCACTTTTGCAGAGCTCCTGAAATGCCAGTAAAGTTGAATCCCCTGACATATCACCCCATTTTGGAAACTACACCCCTGAAGGAATTTATCCATGGGTACAGTGAGGATTTTTAACCCCCAAGTGTTGCTATAATTTATTATCCATAAATGAATACGCAGCTGATGGTGAAAGGTGAAAATGACAATTTTTCCAGGAATACGCCATTTCAGTGCATAATATGTTGTGCCCGGCTTGTATCAGAGATGAACGCTCCAAAAGCTGTTGTGCCCGGGATCCCCGCTTAACAGTTTTTGGAGTGTGTGTCTCTGGTGACACAAGTTGGGCACAACATATTGGGCACTGAAATGGTGTATCTATGGAAATAATGCTCGCTACCCCACTTGATAAATCCCTTGAAGGGTGTAGTTTCCAAAATGGGGTGACATGTCTGCGGATTCCACTTTACTGGCAATTCATGGGCTCTGCAAAAGTGGCATGGTGTCCAAAAAGCAAACTGTGCTCTAAAAACCAAAATAGCGCTCCTTCCCTTCTGTGACCAAACAGCAGTTTATACCCACATATGGCATTGTTAAGTACGTTATCCTGGGTACACCAGTGTCATACATGTGGGCATAAAGTGTCATTTGGGCACACAGCAGGGCGCAGATGTGAAGGAGCGCTATGTACTTTTGGAGCGCATATTTAGATTGTTGTTTTTTTGGACGCCATGTCACATTTGCAGAGACCCTAAAATTGCCCCTACAAAATGGGGGTCACTTCTTGGGGAATTCCAATTTACTGGCACCTCCAGGGCTCTGCAAAAATAACATGGTGACCAGAAAGTCCCTCTAAATCTGTACTCCAAAAGCTAAAAAAACACAGTGCTCCTTCCCTTCTGAGCCCTGCTGTGTGTCCAAGCAGCAGTTTATACCCACATATATAATTGTTTTTTCCCCCGGGATGGCCCACTTAATACTTTTAGGAGTGCATGTCTCTGATGCCAAAAAGTGGCCGCAACATATTAGGCACTGAAATTGGATATTTCTTCAAAAACTTTAATTTTCACTTTGTACATTAATTTTTGGGAAGCATTTTTAGGCTCGAAATGATAATAACCCTTGATACATTCCTTGAGGGGTGTAGTTTCTAAAATGGGGTCACTTTTGAGAGGTTTCCATTGTATTGGTACTTTAGGGGCTCTGCAAATGCGACATGGCATCCGAAAACTATTCCAGCAAAATCTACCCTCCAAAAGCCAAATAGCGCTCTTTCCATTCTGAGCTCCACCATGTACCCCTACAGCAGTTTATGACCACATATGGGGCATTTCTGTGTTCAGAAGAAATTGTGTAACAAACTTTGGGGAGCTTTTTCTCCTTTGTCCTCTTGTGAAAATGAAAAATTTGGGGCTAAATTGACGGTTTATTGGAAAAAAAGTAATTTTTCATTTTAATTACCCAATGATAATAAAATCTGTGAAACAGCTGTAGGGTCAAAATGCTCACTATACCCCTTGATATGTTCTGTGAGGGGTGTAGTTTTCAAAATGGGGACACTTTTAGGGGGCTTCCACTGTATTGGTACTTTGGGGGCTCTGCAAATGCGACATGGAACCTGAAAACTATTCCACCAAAATCTGCCCTCCAAAAGCCAAATAGCGCTCTTTCCATTCTGAGCCCCACCATGTACCCATACAGCAGATTACAACCACATATGGGGTATGGCCGTGTTCAGGAGCAATTGTTTTGTAAACTGTGGGGTGCTTTTTCTCCTTTAACCCCTTGTGAAAATGAAAACTTTGGGGATAAAGTGACATTTTAGTAATTTTTCATTTATACTTCCCAGTGTTAGCAAAATCTGTGAAACGGCTGTAAGGTCAAAATGCTCACTATACCCCTTGATGAATTCTGTGAGGGGTGTAGTTTCCAAAATGGGGTCACTTTTTGGGGTTTTCCTTTGTATTGGAACTCTAGGGGCTTTGCAAATGAGACATGGCACCTGAAAACTATTACAGCAAAATCTGCTTTTCAGACGCCCAGTGTCGCTCCTTCCCTTCCGTGCGCTACCATTCGCCCAAACATCAGTTTACACCAACTTGTGGGGTATTTCCGTGCTCGGGAGAAATTGCATAACAAACTGTGAGATGCATTTTCTCCTTTAACCCTTTGTGAATGTGTTAATTTTAGGGCTAAATTAAGGAATTAGTGGGAAAAAATTAAAATGTCTAAATTTCATCTCCATAATATTTTAATTCCAGTGAAATGCTTAAAGGGTTAACAAACTTCCCAAATGTTATTTTGAATTATTTGAGGGGTGCCGTTTTGAAAATGGGGTGATTTATGGGGGTTTCTAATATATAGGCCATTATAATCCTCTTCAGAACTGAAGTGGTCCCTAAAAAATTAGTTTGGGAAATTTTCTTGTACAGTGGGGAAAAAAAGTATTTAGTCAGCCACCAATTGTGCAAGTTCTCCCACTTATAAAGATGAGGCCGGCCTGTAATTGACATCATAGGTAGACCTCAACTATGAGAGACAAAATGAGAAAACAAATCCAGAAAATCACATTGTCTGATTTTTTAAGAATTTATTTGCAAATTATGGTGGAAAATAAGTATTTGGTCAATAACAAAAGTTCATCTCAATACTTTGTTCTATATCCTTTGTTGGCAATGACAGAGGTCAAACGTTTTCTGTAAGTCTTCACAAGGTTGGCACACACTGTTGCTGGTATGTTGGCCCATTCCTCCATGCAGATCTCCTCTAGAGCAGGGATGTTTTGGGGCTGTCGCTGGGCAACACGGACTGTCAACTCCCTCCAAAGGTTTTCTATGGGGCTGAGATCTGGAGACTGACTAGGCCACTCCAGGACCTTGAAATGCTTCTTACGAAGCCGCTCATTCGTTGCCCTGGCGGTGTGCTTGGGATCATTGTCATGCTGAAAGATCCAGCCATGTTTCATCTTCAATACCTTTGCTGATGGAAGGAGGTTTGCACTCAAAATCTCATGATACATGGCCCCATTCATTCTTTCATGTACACGGATCAGTCGTCCTGGTCCCTTTGCAGAGAAACAGCCCCAAAGCATGATGTTGCCCCCCCCCATGCTTCACAGTAGGTATGGTGTTCTTTGGCTGCAACTCAGCATTCACTCTCCACCAAACACCACGAGTTGTGTTTCTACCAAACAGTTCTACTTTGGTTTCATCTGACCATATGACATTCTCCCAATACTCTTCTGGAACATCCAAATGCTCTCTAGCAAACTTCAGACGGGCCTGGATATGTACTGGCTTAAGCAGGGGGACACGTCTGGCACTGCAGGATCTGAGTCACTGGCGGCGTAGAGTGTTACTGACGGTAGCCTTTGTTATGTTAGTCCCAGCTTTCTACAGGTTCATTCACTAGGTTCCCCCGTGTGGTTCTGGGATTTTTTCTCACCGTTCTTGTGATCATTTTGACCCCACGGGGTGAGATCTTGCGTGGAGCCCCTGATCAAGGGAGATTATCAGTGGTCTTGTATGTCTTCCATTTTCTAATTATTGCTCCCACAGTTGATTTCTTCACACCAAGCTGCTTGCCTATTGCAGATTCAGTCTTCCCAGCTTGGTGCAGGTCTACCATTTTGTTTCTGGTGTCCTTCCACAGCTCTTTGGTCTTCACCACGGTGGAGTTTGGAGTGTGACTGTTTGAGGTTGTGGACAGGTGTCTTTTATACTGATAACAATTTCAAACAGGAGCCATTACTACAGAAAACGTTTGACCTCTGTCATTGCCAACAAAGGATATATAACAAATTTTGTTACTAACCAAATACTTATTTTCCACCATAATTTGCAAATAAATTCTTAAAAAAATCAGACAATGTGATTTTCTAGATATGTTTTCTCATTTTGTCTCTCATAGTTGAGGTCTACCTATGATGACAATTACAGGCCGGCCTCATCTTTTTAAGTGGGAGAACTTGCACAATTGGTGGCTGTCTAAATACTTTTTTTCCCCACTGTAAATCTGCAAAATCGCTGTTACACTTGTAAGCCTTCTAACATCCAAAATAAATTACAGGACGATTAAAAAATGATGCCGATATATAGCAGAGATATGGTAGATAATATTTATTCATGTATTTGGGTGGTATGACTATCTGTCTGAAAAGCAGAGCATTTCACATTTTGAAAATTGCGATTTTTTTTCCAAATTTCCATCAAATTTCCTATTTTTTTATAAATAAGTACAAAAATATTCATTAGTGTTTACCACTAACATGAAGTACAATGTGTCACGAAAAAACAATCTCAAAATCACTTGTGTAAGTTAAGACGTCTCAAAGTTATCGCCATATAAAGTGACACGTCAGTTTTGAAAAACGAGGCCTGGTCCTTAACGCACTTTTGGGCTGGGTCCTTAAGGAGTTAAACAATGCGGGTCACCAGATGGAGACATTAAGCTGGGGGGCAACTGGAAAGGGACATTAAACTGGGAGCAACTGGAGGAGGACATTAAACCGTGGGGGTAGCTGGGGGTAGCTCTAGTTGCCTCCAGTTTCATGTCCCCCTCCAGCTGCCCCAGTTTCATGTCCCCCTCTAGTTTCCACCAGTTTAAACTGGGGCACCAGGAGAGGAACTTCATACTCTGGGGCAATTGGAGAGGAACATTATAATGTGGGGACATATAATGTTAGGGGGACTGTAAGAGCATTATACTGTGTGGGGGCACAAAGAAAAATGGGTGAGAATGGGCGGAGTCAATGTAGAAGTGGGTGGAGCTAAATTTACCACGGCGCGCATTTTGTCCCTCTTTCTATCCTTTGAAAGTTGAGAGGTATGTAAATGTATTATATTGTGATGGGTTTCTGGGGGTATTATAATGTAGGGGGCCACTGCACTGTACAAAGGATGATGTCTATATACACTGCGCTGTACAAATGGATGATGTCTATATACACTGCGCTGTACAAAGGATGATGTCTATATACATTGCGCTGTACAAAGGATGATGTCTATATACACTGCACAGTATAAAGGATGATGTCTATATACACGGCACTGTACAAAGGATGATGTCTATATACACTGCTCTGTACAAATGGAGGATGTCTATATATATATATGTATATTCAATGATCAGCCGGCTTGTCATCCACAACCAGCAGTGACAGGGTTAAGCACAAGGTCCCTCCCACTGTAGGGAGGAGCGCACCCAACCAGTGTGACCAGGCTCCTATAACATGCAGGGATACAGTGCAACTTCTGTGTAGTCTGGCACAACCATGGCACCTAAAAATATTGTAATCTTTGGATCCACAGGAATGACCGGGAAAGTGACCCTGGCACAGGCCCTGGATGAAGGTAATGACAGTGTCTGCACATGGCATGCGGAGTGACGGCAGTGTACACTGCATCATATCTATATACACTGCACTGCATGGTGTCTATATACTGTGCACTGTACACTGCATGATGTCTGTATACTGTGCACTGTACACTACTAGGTATCTATATACACTGCACTGTACACTGCATGGTGTCTATATACTGTGCACTGTACACTGCATGACGTCTATATACACTGCATTGCACACATGACACTTATATATACTGTACAGTGCACAACTTGACACCTGTAAACACTGGCCCAGATTTACTAATAGTGGGACAGTATAAATCTGAAAAAAGACAGTCTGAAAATATGGAAGATTCAGTGTCAGACTGGGGTACCTAGGGCCCACTGAGGGCCCCGTCCTCCGCTACTCATACACTAGGTGACCATAGAGTCTTATTGAGGGTCCCATCTCCCATTACTCATACACTAGGTGACCATAGAGTCTTACTAAGGGCCCCGTCCCCCGCTACTTGTACACTAGGTGACCATAGAGTCTTACTGAGGGTCCCATCTACCATTACTCATATATTAGGTGACCATAGAGTCTTACTGAGGGCCCCGTTCCCCACTACTCGTACACTAGGTGACCATAGAGTCTTACTGAGGGCCCCGTTCCCCACTACTCGTACACTAAGTGACCACAGTGTCTTACTGAGGGCCCCGTCCTCCACTACTCGTACACTAGGTGACCATAGAGTCTAACTGAGGGCCCCGTCCCCACCACTCATTCACTAGGTGACCACAGTGTCTTACTGACTGCATTGTCTAAGGAAAGGACAGGACACGGGACATCACAGGTGACGTTTATGAGTGACGTCCCGATTCCTTTACTTAGGCCGCTGATTGGTCTCAGCGGTCACGTGTGGCGGGGAATTCTGCCAAAGCAAGACACTGGAGCAGCAGGATCAAACCGCAGTGGGAGACACTGGGGCACCAGGGACAGGTGAGTATGGGTTTTGTTTTTTACCCTCCCTGGCCTCATATAAAAAAACTGGTTATCCTAAACAACTCCTTTAAATATTGATGACCTATCTTTAGGATCATCAATATCTGATTGGTGGGGGTCTGATCAGAGGTGCAGCTTGATGCTCTTGGGACCCAATTCAGAATCTGTAATGGGCTCCTGTTTACCTTGTGCCCTGCAGAATATTGGTATATTTTATGTGACCTTTAGGGCCCCCTCAGATTAGACACGTTTTGGATCATTTCTGCTCCTTCCTCGGTAATCCGAATTATAATACACCTCCTGGGCTCAGTTTTATAGCATATTGGGGGGGATTTATTAAAGTGTGACTCCCATTTTATTTTATATTTTATTTTGCTATTATGTCGGGGGGGGGGGGGGGAGTTGTGAACATTTTTGTAATATACTTTATTAACCTATCTAACTTCCTTGTAATAGGAAACAGGCTGTAAAATTCCCATTAGTAATGCTCGGTAACTAAGCACTGCCAGGGAGACTCTGTCTGTATACCTGTACTCAATGAGTATGTAGAGCCAAAGGGGGATGGTCACTTCTGATGGCTTTATCTCCGGTTTTATAGCGATCAAAGAATTAGAGATATCACTAGTTATAAACACAGTCAGGAATGTGATTTTATATGCAGTGTGAACTGCTACATATTAAGTTCAAATTCCTGACTGTGTCTATAACTAGTGATATCTCAGGTTCTGTTATAGCGAGTACTCAGAATCTCAGCTTTCTTGTGATACCAGAACCATTTTTCTAGGTGGTATAAAACCAGAGATACAGCCATGTGAAGTCTCCATCCTTCCCTTCAGCATCACGATACATATGTGTTACGGACTTTCCCTAGTAAGGAGAATGTTACAGCCTGTTTTATAATAAAAAGGAAGTTAGATAGGTTAATAAAGTATATTACAAAAATGGTCCCCAAAGTTCTCCCAGCACATTAGGTTTCTCGTTTTCCTGGTACTCAGTGTCCAATCCATATTGTCAGAGACTATAATCTTTACTATTTCTCTGGCTGTGGGTGGGCACCGCCATGGGCACCAGGGTCACCCCAGTTATGCTAATCTATCTATGGCACACTTGGGGACACTATACCATCATTCCACGCTTATGGGAGAGCCTGGTGCTCTGGTAGGGGTACATTGATAATATGTTGGTTTGGGATGGGCCCATTTCATAACTACATTTATGTATACAAGAGTCAGGCCAAGGGTTTGATTTCCAGTTCACTCTGCACATTAGTGACACATGAATAGCGTTTCTGCATTTGGTGAAAGGTACAACTTTCTACTGTATAAGCCCTGATAGGTTTCATCTTTCACTCCAGGTGCCATTTAGCCCAGGGGTAACTCAGTATGACCTATCGGCAATATAGAAACCTTAAATGGATCTGTAGAAGAGAAAGAAATTTATAGGAAGGAGCAGGTGAACAGACTGAAAAATTCTGCAAGAAACACTGAACATGTACTACCTGGAGCGCTAGAAAGGGATAGACAACTGGATAGAGGGACAATTTGTTCATGACAATCCAACTACATTGATTATGAGATGAAGAAGAAAATGTCACCAATACGAAGACTAAAGCCCCATGTACAAGGGGCAGTCCAGAAACTGTGCTCTGTGCATCGGCTGGATTTCCAAACCTAGTCCTTGCATCGTAGTGATCTGTGATACTGGGAGTCCCTGCCTGCGGCTGTATATAGTATGGATGGGATTCCTATTATTATAAGCCACCCTGATGCAGGTCCTGTCTCCTGACTAGGTTTGGATCTGGCCAATGTATGAATTGGGTCTTCTGGTCCCGAATGTCCTGTGTGCGGAGGGCTTAAAAAACAAATAATCCAAAAACATCACAAATTACTAAGTATAGAAAAACTCCTTGGTCCAACATTGCCAAGCAGAACATCGTTGCCTCCTAATCTGGTGGCACCGCCAAACAACCAACACTTAGGACTCGTGTGACCAATGATGGCCCCCTTGTGACTAAAGCAAGTGAAAGAAGCCCAAAGGTCGCCACAACCGCAACTATGAGGGTTTGATATTTATGGAGCTCCGAACATTGAAAGAAAGATTAGAGAGGAGGGAAATACAGAGAGAAGATTTCAGGGGCAGAATCCCAGCTGTGGCTTTCTGAAGGAGACTTAAGTGAGAGGGCGCGGTGGATCTGGTCTACGTCACGTGTTTACCTGACATGCCCGGCCCCACCACACCCTGAACGCTTCCAACTTTTAACTTTTCAGGTTTTCTGTGAGACAACATTAAGGGAAGAAGGGGTTAAATGGCCGGTATTACAGCTTCTGGGTAGTCACAAATGGACGGTTGTCACTGATTAGAAACATGGCGGTCACTGCACGAGGGCAGGCTTCTTCTTGTGTTATAAGTGAATTGCAATGTTATAGATATGAGATCAGGAATCCAGTCCAGGTTTTCCATATAACCATTAAAGGTTAAGAGCTGACCTGCAGTACCTGGTCCGGCCACTACACAGAGAACAGCGCTGTCCGCTTCCTGCTCCATTCTCCGTGTATCACTGGCTGAGGCCAGTTGATCGATGGAGGTGTTGGGTGTCAGACCCCGCTCATCTCATGGTGATGACTTAGCCTTAGAATATATAATCAATAATTTTATCCCAGAAATTTCCTTTAACCCCTTAACGACCAAGGACGTAATAGTATGTCATAGGTCATCTGGCGCTGTATGGAGAGGGTTCAGGAGTTGAGCTCTCTCCATATACGGCAGATGCCGGTCATATAATACAGCCAGCACCCGCCACTAACAACTGCCATTGGTGCCAACAGCCAACAGCGATCGCAG
This sequence comes from Leptodactylus fallax, assembly GCA_947044405.1. Classification (NCBI taxonomy): domain Eukaryota; kingdom Metazoa; phylum Chordata; class Amphibia; order Anura; family Leptodactylidae; genus Leptodactylus; species Leptodactylus fallax. The sequence continues at coordinate 736,967 of CAMRHE010000137.1, read as the reverse complement.
CTGTTAACACTTTAGATGCTGCGGATAAACGCCATCTTTTACTGATCACCGCTTTCAGGAACGTCAACGGATTCGTTGCCATTGAAATGAATGTGAGGCTGATTTTAGGCAGATTTTGGGGAGAAATTCCACCTCAGCATCAAACTCCTATTTTTGAACATCCCCTACAAACAACAGACACCCGACAGACCCCATTATACTCAATGGTTCCTTGTGTAGCCGCTGTTTTAGCGGTCCAGCTCTCTGTTGTCCAGGCCCCCTGATGGTGGTGATGCTAGTGTGACCCTAGTGTAAGCGATATCTATGGGGACTCTGCATAAGGAACATAGTCAGGGCAATTCACTAGGTAGAAGTGGTGGCATCAATGGTAAAGGTGGCACCAAAATGACCTGCAGTGACCCCACTGATAACACAATAATAGGATCAGCTCTGCCAGATATCCATTGGTGCACCTGACATGGGGTCACATCTCACCATTGCTATGGAGCTCACGTCCCCGCTGCGTCTCTACACTTTATTAATGATTTAGGCTCTGTTCACACTTCTGTCATATCTGACGCCGCATGTACAGTCATGGCCAAAAGTTTTGAGAATGATACAAATATTAATTTTTACAAAGTCTACTGCTTCAGTTTTTCTAATGGCAATTTGCATATACTCCAGAATGTTATAAAGAGTGATCAGCTTAACAGCAATTACTTGCAAAGTCAATATTTGCCTAGAAAATGAACTTTATCCCCCAAAACACATTTCAACATCATTGCAGCCCTGCCTTAAAAGGACCACCTAACATCGTTTCAGTGATTGCTCCATTAACACAGGTGTGGGTGTTGATGAGGACAGGGCTGGAGATCAATCTGTCATGATTAAGTAAGAATGACACCACTGGACACTTTAAAAGGAGGCTGGTGCTTGCCATCATTGTTTCTCTTCTGTTAACCATGGTTATCTCTAAAGAAACACGTGCAGTCATCATTGCACTGCACAAAAATGGCCTAACTGGGAAGAGTATTGCAGCTAGAAAGATTGCACCTCAGTCAACAATCTATCGCATCATCAAGAACTTCAAGGAGAGAGGTTCCATTGGTGCCAAAAAGGCTTCAGGGCGCCCAAGAAAGACCAGCAAGCGGCAGGACCGTCTCTTAAAAGTGTTTCAGCTGCGGGATCGGGCTACCAGCAGTGCAGAGCTTGCTGAGGAATGGCAGCAGGCAGGTGTGAGTGCATCTGCACGCACTGTGAGGCGGAGACTCTTGGAGCAAGGCCTGGTCTCAAGGAGGGCAGCAAAGAAGCCACTTCTCTCCAGAAAAAACATCAGGGACAGACTGATATTCTGCAAAAGGTACAGGGAGTGGACTGCTGAGGACTGGGGTAAAGTCATTTTCTCTGATGAATCCCCTTTTTGATTGTTTGGAACATCTGGAAAACAGCTTATTCGGAGAAGAAGAGGTGAGCGCTACCACCAGTCTTGTCTCATGCCAACTGTAAAGCATCCTGAAACCATTCATGTGTGGGGTTGCTTCTCAGCCAAGGGAATCGGCTCTCTCACAGTCTTGCCTAAAAACACAGCCATGAATAAAGAATGGTACCAGAATGTCCTCCAAGAGCAACTTCTCCCAACCGTCCAAGAGCAGTTTGGCGCTCAACAATGCCTTTTCCAGCATGATGGAGCACCTTGCCATAAAGCAAAGGTGATAACTAAATGGCTCAGGGAACAAAACATAGAGATTTTGGGTCCATGGCCTGGAAACTCCCCAGATCTTAATCCCATTGAGAACTTGTGGTCAATCATCAAGAGACGAGTGGACAAACAAAAACCAACAAATTCAGACAAAATTAAAGCATTGATTCTGCAAGAATGGACTGCTATCAGTCAGGATTTGGTCCAGAAGTTGATTGAGAGCATGCCAGGGAGAATTGCAGAGGTCCTGAAGAAGAAGGGTCAACACTGCAAATATTGACTTGCTGCATTAACTCATTCTAACTGTCAATATAAGCTTCTGTTACTCATAATATGAATGCAATTATATTTCTGTATGTGATAAAAACATCTGACAAACACACATAAAAACCAGAGGGCAGCAGATCATGTGAAAATATAATATTTGTGTCATTCTCAAAACTTTTGGCCATGACTGTAGTGCTATTCATCCTGACAAAATGGCCATAACACTGCGGCAGAACTTGACCTGACTATGTAGTCTGTGGGGTCTGGTGGGCACCCTTGGTGTACATCTGTAGTGAAGGCCCCACAATGAGCCCATCTGTGTCGGGTACCTATTGGCCCTGAATGTGATAGGTGGTGGCAGCGTCTATCAGGGCTGTGTGGGCTGTGTTGGGGGTGATTTATGCTCAGTTTGCCTCCTGAGTGATGGGTGAGTGCAAGATTAAGTTGCGGTTGCACCGACATCACGTGCTAGGACACTCCCTACAGGACCACATCACGTGACACTCTCCTGTTTTTGCATTTTTGCTCTATTTAGGTTTTCTCACTATTTTTTTTTGTTCATTTAGTAAAACCAGAACATGAAATCAATCAATATTTTCTAATCGGCTTTTATTTTCTGATAGATTTTTACTCTATTTTCTATACTTGATTACAGGGGCAGCCATCTTGTCTGACTTCTCCTCTGCTTGGTAACAGCATTTAGTGATCTGCTTTACAGTAGTCTGAAGCCGACTCATTGAGGTCTGTGGGAGAGTTTTCTAGACATGCTTTGTGCAGGGAGGGGGCGGAGCTAAGACGTGACATCATCTACTGTCAGTAGTGATGTAATGAAAGATCAGTGGTGTTATCTATAGAGGTGTTATCTTCTATTGTAATTCTCTTTGGAGACATAATTTAAAGCTGTAATGGGGCCCCATTCCTACCTTGTGTGATTTAAGATAGTGGGATATTTTCTGTGGCCAAGGGACCTTTACCCCCCTACTCCCCAGGGTACAGGACCCAGTAGTGACCCCTATAGCTACCCCCGTAATCCTGTCTGTCTTGTCTATGATGCAAATGAGCCAACTGCACAAAGAAAACCCCTACAGAATTGGCAATTGTCAGTCTATTATTAGGCTTAGTGGCCAGAATGATAAATACAGGAATTTTTTTTATATATAGATAGTGACCTAGTTGTGGTTTGGCCTTTATCTGGATCAGTGCTGCATTTTGCTCCTCTCCAGGACGAGCCTCCATATTGCTGTCTGTATGATGATATATAACAGTCCTATCTCGCCTACAGGGTACAATGTGAATGTCCTGGAGCCGGACCCCGCGCGCCTCCCCAAAGACAAGAAGCTTGCCCGGGTGGTTGTTGGCGATGTACGGAACAAGGCGGACGTGTCAAAGGCTGTGCAGGGGCAGGACGCGGTCATCATTGTCCTGGGGACCCGGAATGACCTGGGTAATGGACCCCAAATCTCCTCTTATATATGAGACTATTCTACTATCGGATCTCTTCGTACATTCTATCTGTACATTAGTGTGGCCCCTTCTGTTCCGGGCATCAGTGGGGCCCCCCATTTACCAGACAGAATATACTATTAAAGCCTATATACGGAAACCTTTCATTAGTCATATGACAACCCCGTCCCTCTCCTAATCCGCCATTAACCACGTAAGGGAATGGACTAGTTTGACAATTAAATGACTAAATGTTAACCCCTTCACCACTACAGCCGTTTTTCATTTTTGCATTTGCCTTAGGAAAGCCATAACTTTTGTGTTTTTTTCCACTCACAGGGCTTATTTTTTGCCGGACAGGTTGTACTTTGTAATGGCCTCGTCTTCTTATGGGTTTTGTTGTACACTGTTCACTGTGCAGCAGTAAGGACACGCTGCCCATACTCTGCAGGTCAGTAGGATCTTGGTCATTGTCTTACTAATAACTTCACAAAAATCCAAATCTCGTTGCATATTCTGATGACCAGATCTTGTTTAGATTTCCGGAGCTATGTAAGGCGTCTTTTTTTTTTTTTTTTTTTTTTTTTTTTTTACTACACTGTTCACACTATGGGACAAAATTTTTTGCATGTTTATAGTATTATATATTTTTGGATGCCGATCATGGGAATTCCTGCTGGGTCTCCCCTATGTAGAACAGTGCAGACTCAGTGTATCTAGTGTATATGGTGCCTGCTGTGCTCCTGAGCAGACGCCATATGTACAGTGGGGAAAAAAAAGTATTTAGTCAGCCACCAATTGTGCAAGTTCTCCCACTTATAAAGATGAGGCCGGCCTGTAATTGTCATCATAGGTAGACCTCAACTATGAGAGACAAAATGAGAAAACTAGTCCAGAAAATCACATTGTCTGATTTTTAAAGAATTTATTTGCAAATTATGGTGGAAAATAAGTATTTGGTCACCTACAAACAAGCAAGATTTCTGGCTCTCACAGACCTGTAACTTCTTCTTTAAGAGGCTCCTCTGTCCTCCACTCATTACCTGTAGTAATGCCTCCTGTTTGACATTGTTATCAGTATAAAAGACACCTGTCCACAACCTCAAACAGTCACACTCCAAACTCCACTATGGTGAAGACCAAAGAGCTGTGGAAGGACACCAGAAACAAAATGGTAGACCTGCACCAGGCTGGGAAGACTGAATCTGCAATAGGCAAGCAGCTTGGTGTGAAGAAATCAACTGTGGGAGCAATAATTAGAAAATGGAAGACATACAAGACCACTGATAATCTCCCTCCATCAGGGGCTCCACGCAAGATCTCACCCCGTGGGGTCAAAATGTTCACAAAAATCCCAGAACTACACGGGGGACCTAGTGAATGACCTGCAGAAAGCTGGGACTAATGTAACAAAGGCTACCGTCAGTAACACACTACGCCGCCAGGGACTCAGATCCTGCAGTGCCAGACGTGTCCCCCTGCTTAAGCCAGTACATATCCGGGCCCGTCTGAAGTTTGCTAGGGGGGTGGCAACATCATGCTTTGGGGCTGTTTCTCTGCAAAGGGACCAGGACGACTGATCTGTGTACATGAAAGGATGAATGGGGCCGTGTATCGTGAGATTTTGAGTGCAAACCTCCTTCCATCAGCAAGGGCATTGAAGATGAAACGTGGCTGGGTCTTTTAGCATGACAATGATCCCAAGCACACCGCCAGGGCAACGAAGGAGCGGCTTCGCAAGAAGCATTTCAAGGTCCTGGAGTGGCCTAGCCAGTCTCCAGATCTCAACCCCATAGAAAACCTTTGGAGGGAGTTGAAAGTCCGTGTTGCCCAGAGACAGCCCCAAAACATCCCTGCTCTAGAGGAGATCTGCATGGAGGAATGGGCCAACATACCAGCAACAGTGTGTGCCAACAGCTGATCAGTATCAAGCCATATGAGGGCTTGTTTTTTTTTAGATTCTTCTATGCCACCATTTTAGGAAACCTATAATAGCCTATGGGATACAATTAACACTTTCTGAGTGGGATGAAAAAAATACAGCAAATTTACTATCACGTTATTAAGTTGTAACTGTTGTTGCTGTTCGCACTGCGGCATAAATAACGTCTGAGCTTTATTGTGGGGGTCGATCACGCTGCAGCGATAACAAATCACTTTCCTTTAGTGACTCCTTCTCCGGAGCGTCAGACCTTAGTTTTCGTTGATGATGCGGTTTCAGGGCTTGTATTTTGCAGGATGTACAGTGCCAGCCAGTTATACTTTGTCTCTAGTGTTAATGGTGACGCGGACGCCTTCAGTAACCCCCACAACCCTGACAATTGCATTATGGGGGTGCCAATATGGGTGGCCACACTGTAACAAACCACCTCCTCTGATAGCGCCGGCCCCATCTCCATGCTGTAATAATGTGGCATTTCGTGTTAACCACAACCCAGCACTTATGTCCTTGTATGTCATGGCGACGCTGCGCGGCCGATCACATTCATTTGCTCTCTGATCAGAAAATTGCTGAAACTTCCAAACTGCTTTGCCCAATAGAAAAAAATATGTCATTGAGGACTCTGAAGAATCTGTGTAAAGGTCACAACGCTGAAGGTCGTGCGCAGACTGCCCCCTAGTGGCGAAACGTGATGATCTAATGCCAATGTGCTCATTTATATCCCTCTATAATTACATGGACTCAAGTTATATCAATTCTAGGACTGATTTATCTTCACAGATCGCTCATACAACAACATATTCACACAAAACCGCTAAACTGGGCGCCGCCGATAGTAATTTCTTTTTTTTTTTCTAAACTGACAACATCACAAATGTGTAAGATCTCACAGGACCCCCCGACTGTAGTGGGATATTACAATGGGACAGACAACGGGAACAGGAAAGTCACTGGAGGGGGGGAGGGAGAAGTGAAGCGGGAAGAAACAAGGGTTGGAGGTGCATCAGGGCACAGCCAGGTGGTCAGGGGGTTAACCCAACCCAGGAGGAGTCCCAAAGTCCCCAGACAGCATCAAAGTTGTCCTGACAGTTCTGGATAGAAGTTAACAGTTCCATTGGATGGATGTTCCTTATCCCAGGGTGCACTGCCCTCCTGAAGAGGCTGATCTCGGCCTCCAATGACTTGCAATAAGCCACTTGGTGGCCGTAGAAAGGTGGAATAGCAGCCTGGAGGATCGCCCACCCATCCCCTGGGAGTAACGCTAAGGCATTACCGATCTCAATAGTCTCCTGACCATGTTCCAGTACAGACGGATGATCGGGCAGGCCCAATATATATGACAGAGCGTTCCCCTAGAGGTGACGCACAAGACTGGGACTGCGGCATTAACTGAGTGTAGTGCACCAGGCGTACGATACCAACAGTACAAGGGTTTGTGCCAGACTGGCTCTTTGTCATTTGGGTGCAGATAGAGGCCCTACTCCATATCTGGGAATTCTCTACCCATGACATCTACCATAATGGTACAGCAGGGAGGGGGTTAATAAAAGACATATCAAGAACTGGCTGAAAACAACCTTAATGAACGAGCGGTGGATGAAAAGAACCGAAAACCGAGGATGGAGATAATGCAGCAATGGAGTGGGCGGCAGATGTGAGGGATACGGGTAACACACAGCCCGGGATAAAACACCAAACTAAGCTGTGGAACTACAGGTCCCAGAATGCACAGAAATCCTACTAAACAAGGACAAGATCAGAATGACCAGGATCAGGAAGAAACTGCATAAGCCAAATGATATGCGACAAGCAGAATGAAGCGGAGACAGGATATAAATAATAACTCAACCCAAATCTACAGACAAGGCGATAACCAAATCCAGATCTGTGTGCATCGCAACACCCAAACAAATGGGTAACTAAGAATCCTGAAGAGGCAGAAAGATGTCCGTGCCTCGTAACGGTGTCACTCTGTAATATCCACTAGGGGGAGCCCAGTGCTATGCTATGTAAGTGTCTGCACTATATCAGTGTGTGCTATACATTCAGTGCTATATCAGTGTGCGCTACACATTCTGTGCTATATCACTGTGTGCTATACATTCAGTGCTATATCAGTGTGCGCTACACATTCTGTGCTATATCACTGTGTGCTATACATTCAGTGCTATACCAGTGTGCGCTATACATTCTGTGCTATATCACTGTGTGCTATACATTCAGTGCTTTATCAGTGTGCGCTATACATTCAGTGCTATATCAGTGTGCGCTATACATTCAGTGCTATATCAGTGTGCGCTATACATTCACTGCTTTATCAGCGCGCGCTATACATTCAGTGCTATATCACTGTGCGCTATACATTCAGTGCTATATCAGTGTGCGCTATACATTCAGTGCTATATCAGTGTGCGCTATACATTCTGTGCTATATCAGCGTGCGCTATACATTCAGTGCTATTTTATAAGACCTCAGTACATATACATATATATATCTCCATCTATAGGGGAATAATTTTGCATATTGGTGCATATGTTGTATTGGTGTCTCTTTTCCATGCACCAGATTCATTGACTCGATGTATGTATGAATTCCGGCCTACTAACGCACGGCATTCTGGTTGTAGTTGTGTAGTTTGTTGTTTGCGGTCAAGTTTATATGGAGGTTTTCTTTGGTTTGTAGTTGTGTCCAGGCCATGAAGCCCACAGCTGGTCGTACACCATCGATTTCCTTCACCCATTCACTTCAATGGCAGATTCGGATTTTTTTACAGCTAGCACGAGATGAAGTGTTTGCTGCCAAAGAAAATGAATGGGAGGCGAAATATTTGCATCAAATTCCGCCACAAAAAGCCCATGGTGTGAACCTGCTCTAAGGTGTCCCTGAAAGGTCCCTCCTCTTTAATGAGACCAGTACATGATGATTGGGGGCCCCAAAGCTTAAGGTTTTACCCCTGTTATAATGGGACATTTATGTATTGACAGGCCCAACCACATTGTTGTCAGAGGGAACCCGAAATATCGTGGAGGCAATGAAAGAGCACGGCGTGCGAAAAGTGATGGCTTGTATGTCGAGTAAGTACCGAATTTAGTGAGTTTTTTCTTTATGAACCATGTAGTTTACTGAAGAGCCTCCTCATTGCCGGCCATGTCATGGATGTTTCTTCCTGTGGTGAGACATGAGGGTCATGTTAGGCTCCATTTTGGGCCTCATCAAAACTGAGTAAATGGTCTTGTTGCCGATAGCAACCAATACAGTCTGGCTCTATTCTTGTCCAACAAATACCAGTTCAGACAGTCAAATGGACCAGTAAATGAACCAGATTACAACCCAGGCCTCAGTTTTAGTACTGTATAGTCTCTCTCTCTCTCTCTTTCTATATATATATATATATATCTATATATCTATATATATATATATATATATATATATATATATACAGTACAGACCAAAAGTTTGGACACATCTTCTCATTCCAAGAGTTTTCTGTATTTTCATGACTATAAAAATTGTAGATTCACACTGAAGGCATCAAAACTATGAATTAACACATGTGGAATTATATACTTAACAAAAAAGTGTGAAACAACGGAAAATATGTCTTATATTCTAGGTTCTTCAAAGTAGCCACCTTTTGCTTTGATTACTGCTTTTCACACTCTTGGCATTCTCTTGATGAGCTTCAAGAGGTAGTCACCTGAAATGGTCTTCCAACAGCCTTGAAGGAGTTCCCAGAGATGCTTAGCACTTGTTGGCCCTTTTGCCTTCACTCTGCGGTCCAGCTCACCCCAAACCATCTCGATTGGGTTCAGGTCTGGTGACTGTGGAGGCCAGGTCATCTGGCGTAGCACCCCATCACTCTCCTTCTTGGTCAAATAGCCCTTACACAGTCTGGAGGTGTGTTTGGGGTCATTGTCCTGTTGAAAAATAAATGATGGTCCAACTAAACGCAAACTGGATGGAATAGCATGCCGCTGCAAGATGCTGTGGTAACCATGCTGGTTCAGTATTCCTTCAATTTTGAATAAATCCTCAACAGTGTCACCAGCAAAGCACCCCCACACCATCACACCTCCTCCTCCATGCTTCACGGTGGGAACCAGGCTTGTAGAGTCCATTCGTTCACCTTTTCTGCATCGCACAAAGACACGGTGGTTGGAACCAAAGATCTCAAATTTGGACTCATCAGACCAAAGCACAGATTTCCACAGGTCTAATGTCCATTCCTTGTATTCTTTAGCCCAAACAAGTCTCTTCTGCTTGTTGCCTGTCCTTAGCAGTGGTTTCCTAGCAGCTATTTTACCATGAAGACCTGCTGCACACAGTCTCCTCTTAACAGTTGTTGTAGAGATGTGTCTGCTGCTAGAACTCTGTGTAGCATTGACCTGGTCTCTAATCTGAGCTGCTGTTAACCTGCGATTTCTGAGGCTGGTGACTCGGATGAACTTATCCTCCGCAGCAGAGGTGACTCTTGGTCTTCCTTTCCTGGGGTGGTCCTCATGTGAGCCAGTTTCTTTGTAGCGCTTGATGGTTTTGGCCACTGCACTTGGGGACACTTTCAAAGTTTTCCCAATTTTTCGGACTGACTGACTGTCATTTCTTAAAGTAATGATGGCCACTCGTTTTTCTTTACTTAGCTGCTTTTTTCTTGCCATAATACAAATTCTAACACTCCATTCAGTAGGACTATCAGCTGTGTATCCACCTGACTTCTGAACAACACAACTGATGGTCCCAACCTCATTTATAAGACAAGAAATACCACTTATTAAACCTGACAGGGCACACCTGTGAAGTGAAAACCATTTCAGGTGACTACCTCTTGAAGCTCATCAAGAGAATGCCAAGAGTGTGCAAAGCAGTAATCAAAGCAAAAGGTGGCTACTTTGAAGAACCTAGAATATAAGACATATTTTCAGTTGTTTCACACTTTTTTGTTAAGTATATAATTCCACATGTGTTAATTCATAGTTTTGATGCCTTCAGTGTGAATCTACAATTTTTATAGTCATGAAAATACAGAAAACTCTTGGAATGAGACGGTGTGTCCAAACTTTTGGTCTGTACTGTATATCTATAATATATACAGTTGAAGCCAGAAGTTTCCATACACTATATAAAAAGACACATTTTTCTGTTTTTCTCACTATCTGACATGAAATCAGATTAAACCTTTCCCGTTTTAGGTCCATTAGGGTTACCAAAATTATTTATATTTGCCAAATGCCAGAATAATGCGAGAGAAAGAAATTTTTAAGGCATTCTTATGACTTTCTTTTCCATCCATTTCATTAGTATTTGGTCTCATTGCCCTTACACTGTATGACTTGGGTCACACGTCTTGGATCTCCTTCCACAAGCTTCTCACAATAGTTGGTAGGAATTTGGGCCCATTCCTCCTGACAGAACTGATGTCATTGAGCCATGTTTGGAGGCCGCCTTGCTCGCACCTGTCTTTTCAGTATTGCCCATAAATTTTCAATAGGATTGAGATCAGGGCTGTGTGATGGTGTTCTTAGGCTTGCAAGCTTCTCCCCTTTTCCTCCAAATGTAACAATGATCATTATGGCCAAGCCTGAGAACACCATCCCAACTGTGACTCCCGGGGCGGCAGCGTCATGTTGTGGGGTTGTTTTGCTGCAGGAGGGACTGGTGCACTTCATGAAATAGATGGCATCATGAGGAAAGAACATTATGTGGTAATACTGAAGCAACATCTCAAGACATCAGCCAGGAAGTTAAAGCTTGGGCACAAATGGGTCTTCCAAATAGACAATGACCCGAAGCTACTGCCAAACTGGTGACAAAGTGGCTTAAGGAGAACAAAGTCAATGTTTTGGAGCGGCCATCACAAAGCCCTGATCTCAATCCTATAGAAAAGGCAGGTGCGAGCAAGGCGGCCTCCAAACATGGCTCAGTGACACCAGTTCTGTCAGGAGGATGAGCCCAAATTCCTACCAACTATTGTGAGAAGCTTCTGGAAGCAGATCCAAGACGTGTGACCCAAGTCATACAGTGTAAGGGCAATGGGACCAAATACTAAGGAAATGGAGGGAAAAAAAAGTCATAAAAATTCCTTAAAAATTCTCTCTCTCTCATTATTCTGGCATTTGGCAAATATAAATAATTTTGGTAATCCTAATCGTCCTAAAATGGGAAAGGTTTATTCTGATTTCATGTCAGATAGTGAGAAAAACATCCATATGTGTCTTTTTATATAGTGTATGGAAACTTCTGGTTTCAACTGTATATAGTGTAAGGGATCAGGAACAGAGTTATTAGAATGTAAAAAGATCCTTTAAAGCGGCAGTGACAAGACCAGAATATAAGGGCTCACCTGCTGATGGGTGGTCAGACTCCTGAGGGGTCAGACCCACTGATCAAGAGAACTGGGGTGTTTGGAAACGCTCGCCCCGGCTCCATTCATTTCCTTAGGACCCCAGAGATTTTTGCAGCCCCATTGGAATGAATGGGGCAATGCTCGGCCAGCGTTTGTGACTGCCGCATCATTGCACTGTGGTGAAAAACACCCCCATTCTCGTGATCACAGGGGGTTCCTAAATTAGGACCCCACCGTTCAACAAGTGACCCCCTATTATGTGCCCAGAATCCCCTTTTCATTATTATTTGCCATTGTAACTACTCAGGACGTTCTTCAGACTCTCAAAAATATCTGCTAAATTGCAGCCTACACGTGAATACATGACATTGGCACTGAGGCTGATGGCAGACCCCCCAAACCCCATACTTACTGCTGCTGACGCCTTCACTCCCCTCCCCCAACCCTCTCTTACCCTTATAATAAAACAACACAACATTAGGGTTGGATAAATTGGCCACAGCAGCCATTTTATTAAACAGATACAAACCTATAATAACCGTATTATAAATAACAAAATAAACATCTCTATCCAAAATATCTAATGAAATAAATAACCTATAAACATAACATAACCCAACTTTCCTGAGCTAAAACTGCCACACTGATGGGAGGTCCTTGGAGCTACAAAAGGTCTGGCTGCCAATCTGTTCACCACACCGATTACCCCCAGCCGGAAACCACAGGCTCGGGGGCACCACACCAATACAGATAGCAATTTAACACATATAACCACTCCCCGGGACACCGCCCAGCAGGAGTCCAAAAACCAGCCAGATCCAAACCGTATTTAACCAATGAGGAAACTGACCACACCATTACCCCACCCAAGGAATTTCAACCAACTCCAAGGACCCCCATCCCGCCAACTGCTGCGACAAAAACCACTTGTCCATGATAAAACGTTACCAGAAAGCTAAGAAAGAAAATTAAGGGCGGGCGGCGGGATTGTGGCTCCTTTGCATTGGCGACTAACCGCGGGCCGGGGGTGTGGTTTAGGGCCCTTCCCTTGCCAACTCCCACCGTTCTTCCAGGCCCACCCCTAACAACCAATGGGCCCTGTCATGGCGGCCTCCTCCAAGGGGGGGGCCCCTCACTCCGGCCTTCCTAGATGGCTGCCTCTCCCCAGTGTGGATATTGTTTTTCCATAAAGAAACCCAGATTGTCGCCATTAGTGACCGGCGTCAGCTTGTGATTAGAAATACTATTGAAGGGAATTGTACAAATTAAACATGGCTGCTTTCTTCCATAAAACTGGTTGTGTGTAGTATAGTAGATATAACCCATAGGCAGCTGCGGTGCTGTTTCTTGAAGAAAGCGGCCATGTTTAGTTTTCTATTGCTGTCCCACCCCTTTAATACATACCATGTGACCTATCATTAACACCGTCCTGACTGCGCTGGTCGTTGTGCGTTTCTCTTGCAGGCATGCTTCTCAGGGATATGTCCCAAGTACCCTTATTCTTTTTGCCACTGACCCAGGACCACATCTGGATGTGCGGTGACCAGATGGAAGGTAACGCTGCAGTTGGGATTGCGGGGTGCAAACAGCGCAGACTTGTCACGGTCTCTGGGCACGAGGGCGCAGCGCTGGTGCTGTCCCACGTTACCACCACTGGTACCGGTGATGAGGGGGCTGCACAAATGTTGGTGGTGATTGTTCCCCCGGGGCGCTTCCCCTATACTGTGCCGACTGGTGGTGTTTGGGGCGCCCTGATGTTGTCGGTGCAGAGTCAGACACAGAAACGGTTGTAAAGTTGAACTTTTACTTCCATGGGTGTGGAGGCACAAATGCTTAAACAGTTTCTTCAATACAAAACAACGGGGTACGCCTGGTGACACAGCAAAGTCCTGGGGTGCAGGGTAGACTTGATGAAAGGTGTTCCTAGCCCCTTATACTTCAGTGTTACAGCCCTAAGGTGCGTCTGGGCTCCTATTTGGCACATAGGAGGATGCCCACCATGATACTAGCACATAATATTCCCCACTCACGTTATGTGGTCCTGATAGCTCAGAGTTTCGGGGTGCAATAGTCAGGGTGGCAGGATATTCCACAGGTCTGGCCTTGGCCCCTGGATCCTGTGATACTTGCTATGGAGCACGTGTTCCAGAATGTTCTCTCCACAGTCTCATGCTGACAAGATAATGATGCTTGACTTCCTTCAGGGCGATGGCTAGGCAGACAGGGGACAGGATCTTCTGAATAGCTGGAGTATGTCAGCTCTCCAACCTTCCTGGGCCTGTCTAGGACTTGAGATTCCTGCACTAAACTCACTGCTTTCTTCACAGGACATCACACTTATCTCCTCACCTCCTCCTCCTAACACTCCACACTTCTAACTCCTCACACGCAGGACCTTCCTGCAGGGGTGTTACCATGGGGACCCAGTGATCAGCTGACTCCTCCCCCTTTTCCCAGGCGATGTCCTCCCATTGGACATTTGGTTACTATTCAATCCTATGGGAGGTGTAATGCATGTGTGAGGCTCACTAGGTGGCGCTGTGTTGTGTGAGACTCAGGACCCCCTGCTATGTCACACAGGCTATGAAGCAACAGGAAATAATACAATGCACAGAGATCACCCTCAGCCCAGCCATAGCCAGCTCTGGGATGCCACAGATGCACCAAGTCCTGAAAGACTCCGGCCTAGACTGCATGTCTGTTCTTCCTCCACAGATTGCAGGTAAGCAGGGCCATTGTAGCTTCTCTGGAGTTAGATGTACCTCAAGTGCCCCTTGTACAGAAATCTCCAGTTTTAGTCCCTGTAGTCCATATTGGACACTGACAACTCTGCTGTATCCAATGGTGATTCTAAATTGTCAGGGGTTGCTTTGCAATGGATTGGACTTGAGACTAATCTTGGGAGTAGCGACTGAAGGATTTCCTGGTATTTACCCTCTGTCTTCGAGGCAGGGAATCCCTAGGTCACAGCCACAGGGGTAGCAACATCCGGCATGACACCAGCTAGTGACAACAGATGTAGTCATGTAGTCAGAAGTCAGGGGTGGTGGAGTTTAGGCAATCTGATAGATGGAAATTGGGCTAGCCGTGTCAGTAACAGGAGTATCCAAACAAAGAGAATACCTTGGCCAGGGTTGGACTGAGATTCCTTGGACCCACCAGATAAAATGATTCTTGGGGCTCTCCCTCCAACAACTTTTAGGAAATAGACCATAGTACCCTTCAAATTGGGGTGTCTTCTTCTGGGCCATTATTGTGTTAGAGCCTGGGGCTATTGGAGGATCTTCTGGTACTCTGATGGGCCAATCTGACCCTGACCTTGACTCAGAACTGGAACACTATGGGATCTATTGCTTAGTTCGAGAGTAAAAAGGGGGTTCCTTAATTGGAGTAGGGCATCAGGGCATAGGGCGGGGGGTAGAATAAAGAAGCCAGGGTCAGTGTGAATTTTGTTACATTTTTGGTGCACAAGGACACATATTAAAACCCTCCCCTTTTCAATAAGCCCCACCCCTTGTGTCTAAAACAGTTAATAAATATGACTTGGACTTGTTTTTTGGTACATGGTACATGTGGCCCACTGTCCTGTGGTTCTCTAGCAATCTGATTTGGGGATCTACAGACTATGAGTGCATACGGTGATGCCTCTGCTACCAGTCTGACCCATTACACAACTCCGCTCCTCTCCATGTTCTCTCTATACAGCCGATAAGCCTTTCACTGGCGATTACATTGTGAGAGTTGGCGAGCGCGGAGGGGATGTCATCTCCACCCATGACCTTAGCCACTTCTTCCTCCGCTGTCTGAACACAGATGAGTACGATGGGAAAAGCGTCACCGTGTTCCGGGACTACACTGCATAGTAACAGCTCCCTCTGCTGGTGGGGGATGTCATGACCGTCTTACCTACTGTCATAGGTAGAAACTGGTAACCATAAACTTTACCAAAGCCTATAATATGGACCCTAATAATGCTGTAAAACTTTATGTCATGTAATTATTTCATTTTCTATGCAATATCTTTATTCTGGAGCTGATAAATGTCTTTAGAAACTCACAATAAAACTTCTTTCCACTTGATCGATCGCTATCTGGTTTTTCTAGTCATTCTATGGAATTGCCCGGAGTCTCTGTGGAAATGCATTATATACAGTGTTCACCCCTGTCCCCAATCTAGCTCCCCCTACTGCTAGGGCTACGCCATTTAGTGAAGCCTGGGGGCAAATCTACTCCGACCACTTTCAGTGAAATTTGTAAAATGCCATAAATGTTGTGTTCAGACAAAATAAACTGGAAATGCCTCATTCCTTAGTATCCACTCTTCATCCTGCTGGTCTATGCATATCGGGTGTAAACACTGGATGGCGGGGGGTCTCTAAGAGTCTCCATGTTCAAGGCTCTCAAAGTGGCTGCGATGATGTGATTTACAGATTTACCCCTGGCTTTCCCTGGCTGTGCCCTCTTCTGTGGTCAGATATAAGAAATTCTACTCCCTATATCTGCAAGAAGATCAACCAATACAGACCTGAAGCTGTGACAACCCTCAACATAAGCCATTAGCGGCTGGGTCAGTGTAACACTGACACCTAAATATACACAAGTAGCCAAATATTTAAGGCCCCCCTAGTGGAGCTAATAAAAAAATAAAATGTAACACCCCCCCCAAAAAAAAGTTGAATAAAATATAAAATTATAAAATTAATAATTAAAATATATTGCTGTTTACCCCTAACACATTCGAAAGGCCCAAACATAAAAGTTAAGATGTTACTTACCCCGCGCAGTGAACGTCTTTTATGGGATTGTCCAGATTTAGCAAATAAATTTTATTGTTTGTGTAATAAAAAGTTGTGCTATTTTCCAATATACTTTCTGGGCTCACACCTATGTTGGCGTCTCCGCATGGAATCAATTTTAATGATCAATCTAAATATCATAAAAAACGGTAGATTTCAGTGGCTTTCTAAATCTGTCCTCCGTTCTGCGTTTGGAGCATTTCCGCCGTGTGTCCGCTCTTTTGGACAAAGAATAAGAATACACGATGGACAGCAAAAAATCTTTTTTTTTTTAACATTGAGGTCTATGGAAAGCGGACACAAACAGATTACCAATGGAGAGAAATCTGGCTGTGTCCATTTTGCAATCCATTTTCCTTCTCTGCACATGCTCAGAATAAAGAAGGAAAAAAAAACACATCTGCCAAAAATGGACACAAATGGAAAGTTTTTTGGATGGATACCCATTGCCTAATCCATCAAAAGAGACTGATTATGGGATGCACTGTGTAACCGTATTTTTTTTTTATACATGAATCCGTTGTTTTTTAGATGGATTTGCAACGGGTGGATACCAGGCGCATCTGTGAGTCAATCAATAAATTAAAAAGTTATGGCTCTTAGAATATGGGAGTGTTTTTAATCCCACTTCAAAAAATATTAAAGCTATTTCATACATTAAAATAAGACTTGTCTTGGCAAAATCAAGCCACCATATGCCATAATCAACATGACTCTCAAAAGAAGAAATCTGACCCCAAAATGAAATGATTCATTATTTTTAATTTTGTAATGTAATTATTGATATTGTATAATTAGTTTACTAGATATTTACTATCATAGGAATCAATCGCTGGATTATTAATGATATTATAGAATTAGTAATATTATATAATTAGATGTATAGTCTTATATATTTACTGTCATAGGAATCAATCACTGGATTATTAATGGTATTATAGAATTATTATTATATAATTAGATGTATAGTCTGTTACATATTTACTGTCATAGGGATCAATCACTGGATTATTAATGAATTTGAGGATTTTTACTTTTTCTTACTGACCATGTAAGCCATTTATGAAGTCTGAGTAAGAGCAGGAGTTGGAGTTGGGCTGTGGAAAAATACAGTCGTAGTTGGCGGTTTGTATAGATTTTGTTAAGCTGTAAAACCTTTACAAAAATGCAAAACCTTGCAAAAGAAGTTGCCATATTCTGACACCCATGAGCTTTTTATATATATCCAAGTTTAAAGAGGTTGTCCAGGCAGTTCTTTTTTTTTTTTTTTTTTTATAGGCCGGGGAGGGGAAAAAAAATTAAAAAACAAAAAATCATACTCCCCTGTCCCCGATGCTCCGGTGTCCTCCCAGTGCAGTCCAATCCTGCTGTTCCGCCATCTTCTCAAAGTGAAAATGCTCGCCATCAGTGATGCCAAGGATCCCTTCTGCTGATTCATCTCAGTGGTCACGTGTGGCTGGGACTTCTGCACAAGTCAACACTGGACCGAGAAGACCGGATCGCGCTGGGAGGCGCCGGAGCATCAGGGAAAGGGGAGTATGAATTTTTTTTTATTTTTTTCACTGCCCCTGGCTAATTTAAAAATTAAGTGGGTTGTCCATTTTTGCCTGGACAACCCCTTTAAGCTATGTAAGGCAAGCAAAATAGTGGGGTTTTTTTATACCATTTTGGCGATTGTCTGATGTTTTTTATCCCATGTTCTTCAATCTTTCAGCGGAGGCGAAATGGCAAAAAACTGGTGGTTCATCCATTTGGATTTTTTTTTTTTTTTGGCTATAGCATTCACCAAATAGGATAAATATTTGTTATATAGTTATATTTTATTAATAACAATAATAATTTTGGATGTTTTTGGATACAAGGATACCTAATGCATTTATTTTTGTATATTTTTATATGTGATCTAGGGAAATAAATATATATATATTTTTTTAGAACTCCTAAGGGACTAGAAACCTCGGCGTTTTGATCACCCATGCAGTATACTGTGATACTAAAGTACTGCAGTACATTGTACGATCCATTCACTTCCATTACATGCCGCCTATGACCCACCTTTAAGCACAGTCTTGTAATTTTCCTCTGTATCTCTAGTACCTCACAGCCATACATACAGCTGATTAGAGATTTTCACTTTTATTGAATTCCCTTATTACAGTTATTTGTGGCAGGGGGACATTCTTTTGTATGGTAATATCTGGTACCAAAAAAAGACAAAAAAACACAAACACACAAATGTTACCCTATGGAGGTGCGGGGTTTACCATAAACAAACCTTGGCCCTGTCCTTTAGCTTAGACAATAGACTCAGAATTTGTTAATGCAGATTCTTAGTGGGGCATATTCATGAAGCCTGGGGTATTGATGCGCATAACTCTTGGCTTGTCCATCTGGCCCTGTGTTTATGCAAACTTTTACTTTCTTTGGAGTTGCAAAAACTCCAGTTGGAACCCATAAATGGTCGAGGTTTGCAACTTTTTTTCACATTTAAATGTGACCTGTTAAATTTAATTAGAATGTCCTTTTTCTGTAGAAATTATTATTGCAGATAAACTTGCCATATAGTATGTACTGGGTGTCTACTACTGCAGAGGTCCTCACCGACCGTGTCACGGACCAGTACCGGGCCGCACAATGACACCACTGAACAGGATATAGAGTCGGCCACACAATGATCACATCCATGACGGGTAATAAGTGATGCGGATAAAAGGCACCATCAGGGACGTGACATTTCACATCATATGTTCTATCTTGTTTGGTGACCATCATCGATGGTCATTTTGTATCTTTCAGGGTCCTAATGACTGATAAGCCACCACCTCCCCATAAAGCACCGCCATCTTGGTCATGGCTGCCCGGAGAGTAGTTCTGTGTCTCCTCTGCAGATGCTAAGACACCTCTTCCATAGTCTCAGTTTCCGGGGGCTTCTATGCTAGCACACATCCCTCCTGATACCCACCGCCACTCCTCTCTGCTTGTAGCCTCCTTGAATTACTTTGTGAGCCCTCAGAAGGTGGATGCAGTAAACTTTGCCTCGCTCAGTGGTCCGTATTGTGGTATCTCCAACCTCTACCAGGTACAACGCCACAGCAGTGAGGGCGATATTGTCTTTCCTGTATGATTAGAGCTTCTGGTGTCATTTCTCTCAACATCTTCACTTAGGCTGGACATCCCATTCTCACCTGTTGTCCTGCAACCGCCAACCCCATGCACAAAAGCCCCCTGTGACACTCCCTGGCCTGTGGGAAAATTGTCTTCCATGGAACTGGTCCGTGGTACACAAAAGCTTGTGGACCGCTGCTCTACAGCACATCTCACTTATCATACATGGTCTATGCTGTGTCACAGCTAAATACACAATTTAACAGCAGCAAAAACTTGCCGCGGCCGTCGCTTGGATCCACATTCGTTTTGACGGACATTATAAATGGAATGTCTTATTCTTGTATCAGATGTTCTGCACAGTCTAGAGACTTCCATAGGTCTGGCAACGAACACGTGACGGCCCTTCACTGACTGGCTTATGCGCGTTGTTCACTGTTGTGCACACGAGGGCTTAGACCGCTTACACACGAGTGATCCGTCGTACATCCGAGTGTATTTCTGTTTTGGCTCTGCGCCTCATCCTTATACTGTCATCTTTATTTTTTAGCATCACCTTGGAATGAATCTGTGAGAAGTGGCTGAGACACGGACAGGACACGAATGACCTACATGTGCTCTCCTTCTCACACTCACATAGACTTGCATGGCTGAGACAAGTAAAAAATACTCCAAGCCACAATTCATTCTCAATGTCTCTCGGTCCATGGAAAAATAACCGTGTGAATCGCTCCATTCACTATGACGGGTCCTCGGGTTGTCTATTCACGGACAGAACAATCGTACATGTGATAAAGTCCGTACTGACAACTACAGGGTAGGAAGGTCAAGCCTGATTTTGCTTTGGGGCCTTACATTTTATTTATGATCCTGCAAACTGCACAGTGTGAATAAAGCCTAAACAGCAGCATCTCCCCTGTGTGTGCCACATGCAGATAATACTTATCTCAGGTCTAGATGTGACTATTCCTCAGGCTACATGAAATACATCAGAAACCTTCCGAAAGTAGACCTTGTTTGGTGTCCTGGAGTCAGCCCATGTAGTTATCCCCGGGCACAGGCGCTGATGGTTTCACGCTGTACCTGCTGGCATAGTGCAGGGTGTGCATGTGGCTCTGGAGCTGGTAGCGGGTGTATTATTAAGGAATATTCTAGTAACTCCACAGGAAATGCTTCTGCGGCCTCCCCCTCCTTCTTGCCTTCACTACTCTCCACCTCTCCGCTCATCCATCGTGTCTTCCTCTCTGGTTCCTATAGGATGGAATGCATTATTATTTCCTCACCCCCCCACCCCCATATGCTCCTGAGTCACCGTCCCCCCCTTTCTAACCCTCTGTCTCGCTAATAAATCATACGCTATAATGGCCCTGTCCTCTCGCCTTGACGTTCCTGTTATGACTCCTCTGGGCTTCTTAATGTTCTCTATCTGCACTTTCTTTTGATAATCTCCCTTGGGTCCCTTCCACGTAAGATGAGAAGCCAGGAGCTGAATGGGTTAATACTGCAAAGCTGGACTCCAGCTCAAAGACAAGACGACCATACACATAGAAAAACTGCTGGCCATCGTCTCAGCCAAACGCGTATATAGGGAGAGATATGGAGCTGACATTTACACTGTATGGCCTCCTAAATATTTTGTTCGGCTGTGTCAACCATGCCCACTGCAGACAGGTACATAAAGTCAAGCACATCGACCTGCGATCTCCATTAACCAATGTTGGGCAGAAGTTCTCGGCCCACCAGATGAAATGATTCTGGGGTCCTCCTTCCAATAACTCCTAGGAAATAGACTCTAGTAGCCTTCAGATTTGGGTGTCTTCTGCTGGGCCAGTATTGTCTTATAGTCGGGGTCCACTGGAGGACCCTTTGGTCTTGTGGTGGGCCAGTCTGATGCTGCCACGGACAAACACTATAGGCCGATCTAATGAACAAATTGAGGTTTGTCAGAAGTGAGGAGCGCTCTTCCTAGTGGAGCCTACTGTATGGGTGGAGAAGGGATAACGGTCCGGGACCGTTAGGGATCGGCCTCGTATTTCCAGTAAAATGTGATGTTAATACATTTTAGACAATTATATGACTTCAATTTTGTGGCGGTGGTTTAGCGGGAGCGGGCCGCTGTACACAATGTGAGATTCAAGAGGAGGTTTGATGAGTTGTGGTGGAGGAACTCAAGTGGCTTCACAGAGTCCTGACTTCAACCGCAGCGGGATGAGATAGAACGCCGATTGTGAACCAAACCTTCTTGTCCAAAATCGGTGTCTGACCTCACCAATGCTCTTTTCGCTGAGTGGAGGCTCTTATGGACAAAAAGGCCCAACTCCATATTAACTACTACTGTTTTGGGGTGTTCAACTCAGCTCAGCTCCATTCACTTGACCACTAAAGCTTTACCACTGAGGATTAGGAAAGGGTTGTCTGGTTCCTTCATAAATAGCCTCCATCCAGATCCCCACCATGTGCGACGGAGGATTATGTGTAACTGTTAGTTAAAGGGAACCTATGACTATGGCATCATGTTATAGAGCAAGAGGAGCGGAGCAGACTGATGTATAGGTGTGTGACGCTCCTGTCCTTTGTATGGTTAAGAGTCCAGTGGGCGGTCTCATTCAGTGATTGGTGGTCTTTCCTCTATGGAGCATGCATACAGATATTTCTGTCAGTTACTCAATAGGACCGCCCACTGGACACCTAAATACAGAAAAATTTAGTAATTTCCATGAACAAGTTACAAGTAGTGTTAGGTGAACCTTGAAAGATCCGTCCTGCAAATATTTGCAATTTAGTTTTGGACAGTTCTTACTACTATTACTATACTCATCTCTCCTGGACTTGTGTCTAATTGCTATGACATTGGTCGTCCAGGGCACTGATGTCATTATGGAGTGGTGAGTAAGGCTGTTACGTATACTCACCTCTCTTGGGACTCGCTTCTTATAATCCGTGGACTGAAGAGACCTGAGAATATAATAGTGGTTCCTTGGTGGTGAGCATTTACCCACAAAACTATACATCAATCTGCTCAGCTCCTCCTGCTCTATCACATAATACCTGCAGATCAGACGCCATGTTTAACATGACAGGTTCCCTTTAAGCCTCTTTATATTACCTAGGTCGTGTATTTTTCCTGTTCAACCCAATATCCATGGATATGTCCATACAAACTGAGCCCCTCTAAGAAGTGTCTACAGACTGTGCGGCTCAGTGTTAGGAGTCAGATGGCTTCTGTATATATATATATATATATATATATATATATATATATATACAGTGGGGAAAAAAAAGTATTTAGTCAGCCACCAATTGTGCAAGTTCTCCCACTTATAAAGATGAGGCCGGCCTGTAATTGTCATCATAGGTAGACCTCAACTATGAGAGACAAAATGAGAAAACAAATCCAGAAAATCACATTGTCTGATTTTTAAAGAATTTATTTGCAAATTATGGTGGAAAATAAGTATTTGGTCAATAATAAAAGTTCATCTCAATGCTTTGTTATATATCCTTTGTTGGCAATGACAGAGGTCATACGTTTTCTGTAAGTCTTCACAAGGTTGGCACACACTGTTGCTGGTATGTTGGCCCGTTCCTCCATGCAGATCTCCTCTAGAGCAGGGATGTTTTGGGGCTGTCGCTGGGCAACACGGACTTTCAACTCCCTCCAAAGGCTTTCTATGGGGTTGATATCTGGAGACTGGCTAGGCCACTCCAGGACCTTGAAATGCTTCTTATGAAGCCGCTCCTTCGTTGCCCTGGCGGTGTGCTTGGGATCATTGTCATGCTGAAAGACCCAGCCACGTTTCATCCTCAATGCCCTTGCTGATGGAAGGAGGTTTGCACTCAAAATCTCACGATACATGGCCCCATTCATTCTTTCATGTACACGGATCAGTCGTCCTGGTCCCTTTGCAGAGAAACAGCCCCAAAGCATGATGTTGTCACCCCCATGCTTCACAGTAGGTATGGTGTTCTTTGGATGCAACTCAGCATTCACTCTCCTCCAAACACGACGAGTTATGTTTCTACCAAACAGTTCTATTTTGCTTTCGTCTGACCATATGACATTCTCCCAATACTCTTCTGGAACATCCAAATGCTCTCTAGCAAACTTCAGACGGGCCTGGATATGTACTGGCTTAAGCAGGGGTACACGTCTGGCACTGCAGGATCTGAGTCCCTGGCGGCGTAGTGTGTTACTGACGGTAGCCTTTGTTACGTTAGTCCCAGCTTTCTGCAGGTCATTCACTAGGTCCCCGCGTGTGGTTCTGGGATTTTTGCTCACCGTTCTTGTGATCATTTTGACCCCACGGGGTGAGATCTTGCGTGGAGCCCCTGATGGAGGGAGATTATCAGTGGTCTTGTATGTCTTCCATTTTCTAATTATTGCTCCCACAGGTGATTTCTTCACACCAAGCTGCTTGCCTATTGCAGATTCAGTCTTCCCAGCCTGGTGCAGGTCTACCATTTTGTTTCTGGTGTCCTTCCACAGCTCTTTGGTCTTCACCATAGTGGAGTTTGGAGTGTGACTGTTTGAGGTTGTGGACAGGTGTCTTTTATACTGATAACAATGTCAAACAGGAGCCATTACTACAGGTAATGAGTGGAGGACAGAGGAGCCTCTTAAAGAAGAAGTTACAGGTCTGTGAGAGCCAGAAATCTTGCTTGTTTGTAGGTGACCAAATACTTATTTTCCACCATAATTTGCAAATAAATTCTTTAAAAAATCAGACAATGTGATTTTCTGGATTTGTTTTCTCTTTTTGTCTCTCATAGTTGAGGTCTACCTATGATGACAATTACAGGCCGGCCTCATCTTTATAAGTGGGAGAACTTGCACAATTGGTAGCTGACTAAATACTTTTTTTTCCCCACTGTATATATAGTACATGGAGAAAGCCAGGAGGAGTTCAATATGTAAAATGGCCAAGTGAAAGGCAGACCCTATCTATGGGCCCCATATAGACCTAAGTGGTTTCCTCCATGGATACATGTTCTTACAAGCTGCCCATTGAAGACTCTGGCAGAAGACACAATACTAGCAGTGTTTTCGTGTTATGACAGCCATTGTAACAACCTCTTCTTTGTCTGACGTCTCCATAGCGTCATCGCTGCCCAATACCCTCAGTGCTACAGGAAATCTCATTCACTTCAGTGGAAGAAATAAACATCACTATCACTATTATTACTACTACTACGCCTCTACATTTATTTTACTTACTTATATAGCGCCATCGCTTTACAGATATTGTTATCACTCACTGTCCCATATAGGGCTCACAACCTACATACCCTATCAGTTTGTCTATAGAGTTTGGGAGGAAACCACAAAACACGGGGAGAACATACAAACTACAGATGTCCTTGGATGGATTAGAACCTAGGACTGCATCGCTGCAAGGTAACACTGCTAACCACTGAGCCCTTCCTCTTATTACACTACGACTCCTATTATACTACCACTACTCTACTACTACTACACCTATTATACTGCCACTATTGTACTACTACACCTATTATACTATCACTATTCTACTACTACACCTATTATACTACCACTATTATACCGTCAGTCTTTCAGTATCGAGTCTACAGATAGCAGGGACAGTCAGACCATTACGCCTAGAAGGTCACTGTCCCTTGAATCTATAAGACTAGAAGTTTATTATAATAGTGACAAAATCCTCACATGTGGCCACATTCAGGATCTGTGCATATGGTGATCTCCAGCCCCTACAGAATGTATCAGGCACAGTCAGGGCGGGGGTTTAACCCTTCCCTGCGCAACAGCCGTACAATCAGTGCTGAATTTCTGTGGCACAAATTCAGCAGTATGTCTACCCCACGAATCTCTGCTCTCAGTACATTGTAACAGATCTACTGCTCTCTTCATTGATCCACGAACAGCAACTGTACCAGGAGCAGCAGGTGCGGGGTAACTGATTTCCCCATTGATGCTGTGACCTCTTTGCATTCTTCACTAGTCGCTGCTCCACTGATTCCAGCACAATTAGGTTTTTTTCTGTAGTCCCCACCATTCCTGGCCAATCAGTGCTGGTAACTTCAGCACCCAATATGGCTCTCTAATGTCAGGTGGGTGGTCCTAGGCTGGAGCACATAGTCTGGGACTGCCCACCTGACAATTAAGAGTCTGGTTAGCATATGAGGTGCTGAACTCACAGCAGTGATTGTTCAGGAATAAGAGGAACTAGAGAATCAGTGGATCGACATCTACTGAAGATCACAAAGAGGTGAAAGGTGAAAAAAAAAAAACACCTACAGGTGACATGTGGAGAATAAAAGAACAATTACATAACATAGAGATGTGCAGAGATGTGCCGGGCGCTTGTTATTAGTGACCGCATCAAATGTGCACCGCATAGTACAGCAGTACACCTAACCCTAATGCATGTCATATATATATATATATATATATATATATATATATATATATATATACTGTATATATAATGTGCACTGCATAGTACAATAGTACACCTAACCCTTATATATATATATATATATATATATATATATATATATATACACTGTATATATAATGTGCACTGCATAGTACAACTAACCCTAATGCATGTCACCCTTATACAGTATATATATATATATATATATATATATATATACTGTATATATATATAATATACTTCTCTGTACAAGCAGGCGTGCATGACAATGGCTGGTGACTCCAGTTCTCTGACATCTTGTTCCTGCAGAATACAGACTGGTATAGACAGTAGCCAGCACTCTGCTCACAGATTGGTACATCCCTCTGTCCACAGTCCTAAGGATACAGTCCCAGGTATATACCCCTGTGTCCACAGCCCTAAGATTACAGTCCCAGGTATATATCCCTGTGTCCTCAGCCCTAAGGCTACAGTCCCGGGTATATATCCCTCTGTCCTCAGTCCTAAGGCTACAGTCCCAGGTATACATCCCTGTGTCCACAGCCCTAAGGCTACAGTCCCAGGTATATATCCCTGTGTCCTCAGCCCTAAGGCTACAATCCCAGGTATACATCCCTGTGTCCACAATCCTAAGGCTACAGTCCCAGGTATACATCCCTCTGTGCTCAGTCCTAAGGCTACAGTCCCAGGTATACATCCCTCTGTCCTCAGTCCTAAGGCTACAGTCCCAGGTATACATCCCTCTGTCCTCAGTCCTAAGGCTACAGTCCCAGGTATACATCCCTGTGTCCACAGTCCTAAGGCTACAGTCCCAGGTATACATCCCTCTGTCCTCAGTCCTAAGGCTACAGTCCCAGGTATACATCCCTGTGTCCACAGTCCTAAGGCTACAGTCCCAGGTATATATCCCTGTGTCCACAGCCCTAAGGCTACAGTCCCAGGTATATATCCCTGTGTCCACAATCCTAAGGCTACAGTCCCAGGTATACATCCCTGTGTCCACAGTCCTAAGGCTACAGTCCCAGGTATATATCCCTGTGTCCACAATCCTAAGGCTACAGTCCCAGGTATACATCCCTCTGTCCTCAGTCCTAAGGCTACAGTCCCAGGTATACATCCCTCTGTCCTCAGTCCTAAGGCTACAGTCCCAGGTATACATCCCTGTGTCCACAGTCCTAAGGCTACAGTCCCAGGTATATATCCCTGTGTCCACAGCCCTAAGGCTACAGTCCCAGGTATATATCCCTCTGTCCTCAGTCCTAAGGCTACAGTCCCAGGTATACAGCCCTCTGTCCTCAGTCCCAGGTATACATCCCCTCTGTCCTCAGTCCTAAGGCTACAGTCACATATGGAGCTATAAGGAGGTGAAGCCAGAAGTGGATCCAATAGGAACAAGACGTAGAAATCCTTTTAAGGCTGAGGCCCCACATTGTGGAAACGCAGCTTCTTTTGTTGCAGATTTTGCTGCAGTTTTTTGAGCCAAAGCCAGTAGTGGTCTAAGAACTTCCTATATATTTCCCTTTCCTTTTAGCCATTCTTGGCTTTGGCTAAAAAAACCACAGCAAAATCTGCAACAAAAAAAACTGCATTTCCGCAACGTGAGGCCTCAGTCTAAATCAACTTCTGGCTTTGGAGTAAAAAAACAAAAAAAACAAATAAAAGCACTGCATCCAAACAATTCCCCTGAATGACCATCAGGGCGGCGACCTCTCACAGTAATACCAGTAGGTCTGATCTACAGCTCTGCTATGCATAGGCTCGGAGAGGCCAATGATATGAACTCTGGAAGCCGCAAAACAGGATTTTCCAGATTATACAGGGAGTCAGCCTGGAGCGAGGTGTTTGGTTAACCCTCTCCTCCCTGCTGTGACGTCTACAGTATCAGGTCCTGACTTCTCTCTACGAGTACACGCCATAAATCCAACTACTGTTCATTAATTTCTCAGGATCATTAATACAGTATATAACCCAGGACAGTACGCATATATATAGTAGATTTATACAGTACATATATAGATATAGATTGTAAGCCCTTGCGGGCAGGGCCCTCTATCCCACTGTGCCAGTTGGTCACTGTTAGCACTGTGTTCGTCTTGTATATTTTGTGTATCGTATGTAAACCCTCAAATGTAAAGCACCATGGAATTAATATAATAATGTACAGAGCACCATGGAAGTAATATAATAATGTACAGCATCATGGGATTAATATAATAATGTACAGAGCACCATGGAATTAATATATTCATGTAGAGAGCACCATGGAATTAATATAATAATGTACATCACCATGGAATATATAATGATGTGCAGAACATGGAATTAATATAATAATGTAATTAATGGTGCTCTATAAATAAATAATATAGAAATTTATACAGTGCAAATATATATATATATATATATATATATATAATTACAGTATCTATAGATATTTATACAGTACATATACATAGATTTATACAGTGCATAGATATTTATACAGTACATATATATTAGTGTGGGGGAGGTAGCTCGGTAGCAGCACAGGTATGGACCCAAACAGTCAGAGACAGGGACACAAAATCTGGTGCAAACAGGTTTATTTGAAAAAAATTACAAAATAAATAAACCTTACGTCAGGTACAAGAACAAGCAAAATAAAATACAGCCTTAACTTTAGGCAAAAAGGCAAAACAAAACTCCTGCTCGTCCGAGCTCTAAGTAGTACAACAAGTGCCAGCTTGGTCTCACCAAAAAAACTCAGCTCTCTAGGACAGACCCAGACACCTTTCCCTCTCAGGATCTGCCCTAAAGTGCAGGCTTTGTAGGCCTATATGGTACAGTAATGAGGCCAGGACTCACCTGGGCTGAGGCCTACTCAAAACCCGCCCTGAACCAGACATATGTCAAAAACCGGGGGCTGATATACCGTCACTCCAGCACTCTGCCTGTCACCGTCTCACAATAGATATTTATACAGGATTGGACATGGAAACCATCCAAGTGTCATTTTCTCCTGGACCTTAGGGTAAGTTCACACAGCAGAATATCACGAGGAATTCCTTTTCATTTTCTGCCGCCATTTACTGCACGCAGGCTAACCACGATGGGACGGCGATGCAGGACATTTCGTTGCGGCTTTCTGCTGCTGATTGGGCAAAGATGAATGAGCCCCATGAGCAGGGAGTCTTGAGCCTCAGAATCCCAGGTAAGATGGAGCAGGACGCTGATTTTTTTTTCAGTGTCCTGCTGCGATCTCTGCCACTCATTGAAAACAATCCGGCAATCGGGGCAGAATCTTGCCCCAAATCTGTGTCAAATTCCTCAAATTCCATGTGAACTTACCCTTAGAGTAGTATCTTGTGATGACCCTTCAGCTGTAATACCTTACCCCTCCACCTCTATACGTCCCTACAGCTTATGCCAGGAGATGGACTCTTAGCAATCTATAGTACTCGGGGACCCTCTCATGACGCTCAGGCCAGTAAATCCATCCAACTCATGGAAGGAGTTTCACGGCTTGAAACTTGGTGGTCTGAATGTGTCCTAAGGCCGGCCACATAGATTTATGCATGACAGTTTCTTTTTTTTATCTGAAAAAATGCGTTTTTGAGAGTTTTTCCCCCTCGGTGGTTTATACATTGCATTTATACTGTAATTTTTAGTTAGATATTTCCAGTAATGACATTAATAGAAAAATTAATTTGTCTACAAAAAGCGAGACCCGGAGATCTGATTTCTGCTATTCTGGGCATAAAAGCTACAAAAAAATTATTTTTCTATATACAAATAACTGCGTTTTTGTAACATGAAGTCTCAGCCTAAGGCGGGGGCCCACCTTGAGAAATCGCAGAGTATTACAGTCCCTGCCAAGTGGATGAGATTCTGGCTAATCCCACATTGCAGAAAAATATCCGCAGCAAGTCAATTATATCTGCGGAAACGCCGGCAGTCTGGCGGCTTCCCTATGTCGTTTTATTCAAGCATTTTCCTATTTCCCCCCCCCCCAAAAAAAAGCCATGGAAACGAATATGTGTGAATGTGGCCAAACCAGGACCCCGGGTCAATTACAGGACTGAGAAATTTTGTCCTTTTCTTTTTTTATTCAAAAACTTTGCCAGATGAAGTTTCTACTTTAACCTTTCTACAAATTGTGGAAAAAAACAAAAAGAAAATGTGAATCTACCCGAAGACGCCGCCACTATCTGCTCTAGCCGACAACCACCATGAGCACATACAAAAATACTCAGTCCTGCTGAAGGGAAATTCCACCCTTACCTGTCAGGCGACTTCCTCCAGGAAATAGGTGGAAATATCATCAGATACCTAGAAATGGTGATGAGAGCCGATATCCAGAACCTAGAGATTATGTGGCTGGGTCACATCTGTGTCTGTCTCAGCTCTTCTGCTTCATTGCAGGGCCCCGGGGGCCCCATTGACTATAGTGGGGTCTGTTGGGTGTCCATTATATTCTTACAGACCTGACAAAGCCCATGGACAAGGGTGGCACTGTTTCTGGAAGAAGGCAGCCATGTTTTCCTACTCTCATACAAAGCCATTAAAGGGGTTGTCCAGGCTTTTTTTAATGGGCTATACTCAGGATAGACCATAAATGATCAGTAGTGGTCCGACCCCCGACCCCATCATCTATACAGTGCCGCTACTGGTGCTGTCCAGTACCCAATACAGGGCTGGAAGCAGAAAACCCCATCGCTATATAGTGACATTGAAGGCACCAGGACACTATACAATGGGGGCCACTATACAACGGGGCCACTATACAACGGGGGGCTACTATAGAATAGGGGCCACAATACAACGGGGCCACTATACAATAGGGGCCACTATAGAATGGGGGCCACAATACAACGGGGCCAGTATAGAATGGAGGCCACTATACAATGGGTCCCACTATACAATGGGTCCTACTATACAATGGGGGCCACTATACAATAGGGGCCACTATAGAATGGGGGCCACTATACAATGGGGCCACTATACAATAGGGGACACTATAGAATGGGGGCCACTATACAACAGGGGCCACTATAGAATGGCGGCCACAATACAACGGGGCCACTATACAATAGGGGCCACTATAGAATGGGGGCCACTATAGAATGTGGGCAACTATACAATGGGTTCCACTATACAATGGGGGTCACTATACAACAGGGCCACTATACAATAGGGGCCACTATAGAATGGTGGCCACTATACAATGGGGCCACTATACAACGGGGCCAGTATAGAATGGGGGCCACTATACAATGGGTCCCACTATACAATGGGTCCCACTATACAATGGGGGCCACTATACAATAAGGGCCACTATAGAATGGGGTCCACTATGCAATGGGGCCACTATACAATAGGGGCCACTATAGAATGGGGGGCACTATACAATGGGGCCACTATACAATAGGGGCCACTATAGAATGGGGGCCACTATATAACGGGGACACTATAGAATGGGGGCCACTATACAACAGAGGCCACTATAGAATGGCAACCACTATACAACGGGGCCACTATACAATAGGGGCCACTATAGAATGGTGGCCACTATACAACGGGGCCACTATACAATGGGGGCCACTATACAATGGGGGCCACTATACAACGAGGGCCACTATACAACGGGGCCACTATACAATAGGGGCCACTATAGAATGGGGGCCACAATACAACGGGGCCACTATAGAATGGGTCCCACTATACAATGGGGGCCACTATACAATAGGGGCCACTATAGAATGGGGGCCACTATACAATGGGGCCACTATACAATAGGGGCCACTATAGAATGGGGGCCACTATATAACGGGGACACTATAGAATGGGGGCCACTATACAACAGGGGCCACTATAGAATGGCAACCACAATACAACGGGGCCACTATAGAATGGGGGCCACTATAGAATGTGGGCAACTATACAATGGGTCCCACTATACAATGGGGGCCACTATACAACGGGGCCACTATACAATAGGGGCCACTATACAACGGGGGCCACTATACAACGGGGCCACAATACAACGGGGCCACTATAGAATGGGTCCCACTATACAATGGGGGCCACTATACAATAGGGGCCACAATACAACGGGGCCACTATACAATAGGGGCCACTATAGAATGGACAGAGCTTTCTGCTTCTGGCCCTGTATTGTTTACAGCATGGGCTCCTTACAGAGGATCGGTCCAGGGGCTGGGTGTCATCCCCTACCGATCATATATTTACGACCTGTCATGGCCGACTTTATATAAAATGTATCACACGACCTCCCTTCAATGGTTCCAAGGAAGGTCACTCAAGGAAAAGACCAGGTCTGGAGACGCAAAGATGAAATGTGGACAGGATGGTGATATGTGCTGGTGGGACAAGAGCAGGGAACATGCCCAAACATTATGGTGCTGGTGGGGGATGATAGGACGAAGCTACTGTACATGAGGTGGGGGTGGGGGAGAAGACTCTTGCACAGGACTCCTGCTGTGTGGGGAAAAGAAGCCAGCAATGAAGTTCAAAGGGCAGGAGGGTGGGGGAGGGGCGGAGAGAAGTAAAAGAACTGCTGGGGAAGGGGACCAGGGGAAAAAGAGATTTTCTGGATTTTCTTCTTTGGTGGAAGAATCCTTAGAAGTCTGTCGTATCTTATATTTAAATCGACTCACACTCATTACTAAATATACAATAAAATATACAATAAAATATAAACCATTAAATACATAATAAAATTTACCCTTCGTGATCTAAGTTCATTTCAGATGAAAAATGTAAATGGTTTCCAGTGAATAATCTACATTCACAAAGCACTTCATATGTAGGGTCTGTCGCTGAACGAACCCTTGTATAGACACAACCGCTTTTGGCCTTAAAGGGGTCCAGGTAAACCATGGACGATTCCTTTTTTCCAAAATCAAACGACACCACACATGTCCACAGCTTGTGCACGGCAGGGTAACTCCTCTCCATTCACCATGATGAACCTGAGCTGCAATACCAGACCCAACCTGTGCACATGTGTGGCGCTGGTGTTGGAGGGAGGCTTTTTTTTATCCTGTACTTTCATTTGCAGATTAAATTCGATTTTGGTATAAGGTATCACTATGGGGTCCATTTATGTTATTTCATTTCTATGAAGAAAATATAGGTGTAAATTTACACCTTAAGGATAAGACCCCACATAGCAGGCCACAGCAGGACTGGGGTGATATACTGGTTCTGGTGACACTAACCTATCTATCTGCAGGGCTGGGGTGATATGCTGGTAACACTAACCTATCTATCTGCAGGGCTGGGGTGATATGCTGGGTCTGGTGACACTAACCTATCTATCTGCAGGGCTGGGGTGATATGCTGGTGACACTAACCTATCTATCTGCAGGGCTGGGGTGATATGCTGGTTCTGGTGACACTAACCTATCTGCAGGGCTGGGGTGATATGCTGGTGACACTAACCTATCTATCTGCAGGGCTGGGGTGATATGCTGGTACTGGTGACACTAACCTATCTATCTGCAGGGCTGGGGTGATATGCTGGTACTGGTGACACTAACCTATCTATCTGCGGGGCTGGGGTGATATGCTGGTTCTGGTGACACTAACCTATCTATCTGCAGGGCTGGGGTGATATGCTGGCTCTGGTGACACTAACCTATCTATCTGCAGTGCTGGGGTGATATGCTGGTTCTGGTGACACTAACCTATCTATCTGCAGAGCTGGGGTGATATGCTGGTTCTGGTGACACTAACCTATCTATCTGCAGAGCTGGGGTGATATGCTGGTTCTGGTGACACTAACCTATCTATCTGCAGGGCTGGGGGGGATATGCTGGTTCTGGTGACACTAACCTATCTATCTGCAGGACTGGGGAGATATGCTGGGCTCTGGTAACAATAACCTATCTATCTGCAGGGCTGGGGTGATATGCTGGTTCTGGTGACACTAACCTATCTATCTGCAGGGCTGGGGTGATATGCTGGGTCTGGTGACACTAACCTATCTATCTGCAGGGCTGGGGTGATATGCTGGTACTGGTGACACTAACCTATCTATCTTCAGGGCTGGGGTGATATGCTGGTACTGGTGACACTAACCTATCTATCTGCAGGGCTGGGGTGATATGCTGTTTCTGGTGACACTAACCTATCTATCTGCAGGACTGGGGTGATATGCTGGTTCTGGTGACACTAACCTATCTATCTGCAGGGCTGGGGTGATATGCTGTTTCTGGTGACACTAACCTATCTATCTGCAGGGCTGGGGTGATATGCTGTTTCTGGTGACACTAACCTATCTATCTGCAGGGCTGGGGTGATATGCTGGTTCTGGTGACACTAACCTATCTATCTGCAGGACTGGGGTGATATGCTGGTTCTGGTGACACTAACCTATCTATCTGCAGGGCTGGAGTGATATGCTGGTTCTGGTGACACTAACCTATCTATCTGCAGGGCTGGGGTGATATGCTGGTTCTGGTGACACTAACCTATCTATCTGCAGGACTGGGGTGATATGCTGGTTCTGGTGACACTAACCTATCTATCTGCAGGGCTGGAGTGATATGCTGGTTCTGGTGACACTAACCTATCTACCTGCAGGGCTGGGGTGATATGCTGGGTCTGGTGACACTAACCTATCTATCTGCAGGGCTGGGGTGATATGCTGGTACTGGTGACACTAACCTATCTATCTTCAGGGCTGGGGTGATATGCTGGTTCTGGTGACACTAACCTATCTATCTGCAGGGCTGGGGTGATATGCTGTTTCTGGTGACACTAACCTATCTATCTGCAGGACTGGGGTGATATGCTGGTTCTGGTGACACTAACCTATCTATCTGCAGGGCTGGGTGATATGCTGTTTCTGGTGACACTAACCTATCTATCTGCAGGGCTGGGGTGATATGCTGTTTCTGGTGACACTAACCTATCTATCTGCAGGGCTGGGGTGATATGCTGGTTCTGGTGACACTAACCTATCTATCTGCAGGACTGGGGTGATATGCTGGTTCTGGTGACACTAACCTATCTATCTGCAGGGCTGGAGTGATATGCTGGTTCTGGTGACACTAACCTATCTATCTGCAGGGCTGGGGTGATATGCTGGTTCTGGTGACACTAACCTATCTATCTGCAGGGCTGGGGTGATAGATGCCCTTTAAAAGGGAGTCAGCAGTTGACTAAGCAAGCCCTGGCCCACAACTATTTTATAACCTTACCTATATCATATGGACTTGTGATTGCAGAGATATTGGTAGTCGATGGTTCTTGCAGTTCAGAAACTTTCTCTCCACCTTGTGCATGTTATTTTCGTAGGCCGGTGCAGATCTCTCAGGTGTACTACTGGCTCACAGAACATACATATAAGATGCAAATGTCATAGACTGGGTCCTCCACAGGTTCCTCAGGAAGTCTTGCTTCCTGCAAAGAAACTCTTAGGAAACGTTGGCGTAAAGAATGTGCAATGCATCTTACAGCTGAATGTTGGGTACTGGTGAAAGGTGCAATAGACCGAGTGGTGGTGCACAATACGCTGTGCACATGGAGATGCGCAGGTGATGGATCATGTAGTGGATATTAAATAGTTTCATCTCTTTGCAGAAGGAATCCATGTCGGACTGGGGGGCCAAGGACCCACTAGTACAATTCATTCTGGGCCCACTAAACATCCACATGTAAATATTATCTGACAACCATTCCCTGACACCTGGTTTTTCAATGTTATCTGCTTGAACTCTTTCTACCCTGTAAGTAGGCTGCTGACTGGATCTTGCCCTCTTACCTCACTGAGCCAGGGGTTCATGCTAACTCAGCGCCAGGTCACATAATGATTGGTGACTGGGGCCCCAACAGATCGGACCTGGGAAGAGAGGATACTGGTCAGTCAGGCGCTGCACCTAGATGTCGCCTCCTGATGCATCTCCATTATATGGACACATGGACTGGTGGAGATGCTGTACGCTGCCCATCTGTATGTAGTGTAGCGAGTACAGTGTGCTGTGCACCACCTGTGCAGAGTCCGGGGTGCTGAGAGCCAACTCTGGTTCAGGGGTCGATCAGGGGATTCACCTGGTCTCCTGTGGGCCTGTCTATGCCTGGTAGGAGAGGAGGGCACCAATATGGCTCCATATTACAAACCCGCAGGCACCCGATGGCTTTGTATTCTCCTCTAGAAGCATATCCAATGGAACATGCCATGAGTAGTTATTAAAGGGGTTGTCCATCTCCTTTTTATTGATGACCTGTCCTCAGGACACACTCCCTTTAAGAATTCTATTTAACCTTCTTTCTGTATTTGTTTTAGGTATATTCCGGTGACAAACAATATGGCTGCAGGAGGCTGGGATACAATGGCAGGTATAATTATTATGTCTCAGCTCCCGGGATCACCATCATGGATAGATCTATTATCATTCTCTTAAAGTACAACTGCGCCAGAACAGAATATCAGAATTAGGATTAGGCCACGAGACCCTGGTTATGTTATGTCTCTATACAATGACCTTCTCTGGGTCCTTACTCTACCGCCACATGTCTCTATCACATACTGCCATATGACTTACACACGGAGACAAAATTGTTGTTCCCCCTCCCTTGTTTAATGAAAGAAAACCCCACAATAGTCACAGAAATAACTTGAATCTGACAAAAGTAATAATATATAAAAATTCTATGAAAATGAACAAATGAAAGTCAGACATTGCTTTCCAACCAGGCTTCAACAGAATTCTTAAAAAAAGAAAACTCATGAAACAGGCCTGGACAGAAATGATGGTTCCCTCAGGGGCGCACCGCTAATGAGGCGAGGTGAGGCGGCCGCCTCGGGCGGCACTGTCCGGGGGGCAGCATTTTACTATTTAATGTAAACCAGCCCAGGACAGGCCGCTTTAAAAAAAAAAAAAAAAACAGAGCTGAGCGCGGCCTGTCCTGGGCTGGTTTACAAGACGTCGCATCTCAGCGCAGGCGGCGATACAATGACGTCATCACGCCGCCTACGCTGAGACACAGACGTCGCGGACAAGAGGAGGAGGCGGCGGCTGCATCAAGGCATCGCAGGTGAGTATAGCTTTTTTTTTATCTATATAAATAGGCCGTAACCTGTTGGAGTATCCCCGGCAGGTCAGGGCCTATTTATTTACCTACCCGCGTCTGCTCGTTGCCGCCCCCGCTTCCCCTTCTGCTATGGGAAGCGGATGCCGCTGTGAGCGGCCGCGGGCATCGGTAAGTTAGGCCGCGGGCCGCAAATACTACTATTATTATACTCCGGGGTCTATTCAGACCCCGGAGTATAATAATCGGAGGCCTAGGGTTGGTGAGGGAACATAAAAAACAGTGTTACTCACCTCCTGCGATCCGATGTAGCTCCGAGCAGGCTTGAGGCCTGTGGTGACTTCATCAGGTCGCGTCGCCGGCCTGATCACGTGACGTATGTGCGCAATTAAACAGGGCCGAAAGCTGCAAGGAGTGCACCGGTGTCCAGGATAGGTAAGTAACTCTGATTTTTATGTTTGTATTCTCCCCTGGGTCTCCAATCATTATACTCTGGGGTCTGAAAAGACCCCAGAGTATAATAATAGTTCATGGGTGGTCCACTATGGGGCATAATACCCTGTGCAGGGACCACTGTAGAGCATAATACCCTGTGCAGGGGCCACTCTGGAGCATAATACAAGTGCAAGGGCCACTATGGAGGATAATACCAGTGCAGGGGCCACTCTGGAGCATAATACAAGTGCAGGGGCCACTATAGAGCATAATTACGAGTGCAGGGGCCACTATAGAGCATAATACAAGTGCAGGGGCCACTATGGAGCATAATACCAGTGCAAGGGCCACTATGGAGGATAATACCAGTGCAGGGGCCACTATGGAGCATAATACCCTGTGCATGGGCCACTCTGGAGCATAATACCAGTGCAGGGGCCACTATGGAGCATAATACCGTGTGCTGGGGCCACTATAGAGCATAATACAAGTGCAGGGGCCACTATGGAGCATAATACCAGTGCAGGGGCCAATATGGGGCATAAAACTGTGTGCAGGAGTTGCTGCGGAACATAATACCGTGTGCAGTGGCCAATGCGGGGCATAATACCGTGAGCAGGGGCCACTATGGAGCATAATACCGTGTGCAGGGGCCGCTGAGAGGCATAAAACAGTGTGCAGGGTCCGCTGCGGGCCATAACACTGTGTAATACTGTGTGCAGGGGCTGCTGTGGAACTTTATAGTGTGTGTAAATGGGGCGCTATAAACATGGGCTATGGCACCTGTTTATATTATACGCTGTCTGTTTATAGTGACCGTGTGATGTAATTGTAGCCTTGTCACATACTGTAGACATGTAGAGGACGAGGCTGTAGTTACATTACATGGCCGCTATGAAATGAAATACACTATGTAAACAGAGAAGCGGTCACGGCGCTTACACAGGTACCATTCAAACAGCTGATCAGTGGGGGTCCTGGGTTTTTGAACCCCACTGATTAGTTTATTAATGACCTGGAAAACCTTTTAATTAGTTAACACCTGGGGTATTATTAATAAGGGGCACTATTTATACAGGGTACACACGGATGTTATTAATATAAAGATGCACTTGGGGGTATTATTCATTATGGGGGGTTATATCATATATTATATAATTGGGGGTAGCAGCAGGATGGGGGCTTTGTGTAGGTGAGGACAATGTGGGTTGGATGCCTGGAAAAGTGAGGAGCCAAAGATGTCTGTGTTGCAACCTTTACAGAGACAAGTCACAGCTGGAAGAAGTGGTCATGGCGGTCCAGAGGGAAGAGAAGGGAAATGTGACCGATTAGTCAGAGACGTCACCTGTAAGTCACAGAATGTCACTGCACTGTATTCACCTAAATGATAGAGGATAAATACCTAATTGATGGGGGTCTGTCTGCTGAGACCCCCACTGAGCCTGAGAATTGTGTTTTTTTTGCCCCCACTAGGTGGGAATTCAGCCTGACCGCAGCCATATATATAGGTGTGTCACTTGGTGGATGGACGAAACCGCGTGGTTCTCATTCACTTCAATGGGAGTGCCAAAGATACCCGAAGTCCAGTACTCAGCTATCTGCGGCGCTCCTATTATAGAGAATGGGGGCCACGTGGGCTCGTCCATCCACCAAGCAGAAGATTTGTGACGTTACTTTCATTGTTAATGCCGTGTTGTTGATCTGATACTGAAGTAATACAGGAAGAAGAATTCTTAAAAACTGTTTTATAACTTTGTGTATTGTGTATATTGTGCGACGATAACAGTGTGTTAAACTAGTAGCATGGAAACTCAGTTGTTTTTTTTTTTTTTGGGGGGGGGGGGGGGGCGTCTTTCTATAGTCCGCCTCAGGCAGCAAAGAGGCTAGGTTCACCACTGGGTTCCCTTAACTTAATATTTTGTTCCACCTTTTGAGGCAATCCCTGCAATCAAACGATTCCTGTAACTGTCAATGAGACTTCTGCACCTCTCAGCAGGTATTTTGGCCACTCCTCATGAGCAAACTGCTCCAGTTGTCTCGGGTGTGAAGGGTGCCTTTTCCAGACGGCATGTTTCAGCTCCTTCCAAAGATGCTCAATAGGATTTAGGTCAGGGCTCATAGAAGGCCACTTCAGAATAGTCCAATGTTTTCCTCTTAGCCATTCTTGGGTGTTTTTAGCTGTGTGTTTTGGGTCATTATCCTGTTGCAAGACCCATGACCTGTGACTGAGACCAAGCTTTCTGACACTGGGCAGCACATTTCTCTCTAGAATCCCTTGATAGTCTTGAGATTTCATTGTACCCTGCACAGATTCAAGACACCCTGTGCCAGATGCAGCAAAGCAGCCCCAGAACATAACAGAGCCTCCTCTATGTGTCACAGTAGGGACAGTGTTCTTTTCAAGATAGGCTTCATTTTTCCGTCTGTGAACATAGAGCTGATGTGCCTTGCCAAAAATTTAGATTTTTGTCTCATCTGTCCATAGGACATTCTGCCAGAAGCTTTGCGGCTTGTCTACACGTAGTTTGGCAAATTCCAGTCTGGCTTTTTTATGATTTATTTTCAACAATGGTGTCCTCCTTGGTCGTCTCCCATGAAGTCCACTTTGGCTCAAACAATGACGGATGGTGCGATCTGACACTGATGTTCCTTGAGCATTTGTCATCAGTTTTCCTCC
The DNA here is from genome assembly GCA_947044405.1 of Leptodactylus fallax. Lineage (NCBI taxonomy): Eukaryota > Metazoa > Chordata > Amphibia > Anura > Leptodactylidae > Leptodactylus > Leptodactylus fallax. The sequence goes on along the minus strand of CAMRHE010000137.1, from coordinate 696,830 downwards.
TGCGGCCACGTCCAGGGAGGTTGGCTACAGTCCCATGGATCTTACATTTCTGAATAATATGTGCAACTGTAGTCACAAGAACATCAAGCTGCTTGGAGATGGTCTTATAACCTTTACCTTTAACATGCTTGTCTATAATTTTCTTTCTAAGCTCCTGAGACATCTCTTTCCTTCGCTTCCTCTGGTCTATGTTGAGTGTGGTACTCACCTTGTCACCACACAGCACAGTGAGTATCTGTAGCCCTATATACAGGCCACGGACTGATTACAGGATTGTAGACACCTGGGATGATAATTAGTGGACACACCTTGATGTCCCTTTGGTCACATTATTTTCAGAGGAACCATCATTTCTGTCCAGGCCTGTTTCATGAGTTTTCTTTTTTAAAAAATTCTGTTGAAGCCTGGTTGGAAAGCAATGTCTGACTTTCATTTTCATAGAATTTTTATATATTATTACTTTTGTCAGATTCAGGTTATTTCTGTGACCATTGTGGGGTTTTCTTTTATTAAACGAGGGGTACCAACAATTTGTCCACGTGTGTATATATAGAGATCTGCGCCGCACTTCATTGGATCTATAATGTCTTCTCCTGCCCAGAAAAAGCCGAGGAAAACCAACAGGAGATAACGTGTCCCATTGCCTTCCAAGTGCCAACCACTGAAGACCCTTTACACGGGGTGAGCGACAGCCGACAATATAAGACAGTGATCTCTGCTTGTTTTCATCGTCCTTTACATGGAGGAGTTTTATGTCCACATAAAATCTGATGAGCAGGAAGGATGGGCGGACAATAGAAATAATCGCCAGATTCGGCATTCAGTAGGTTGTACTTGGTGGCAGGTCCGATTTAAAGGACTTCTCCAGGAAGTCGTTCTTTACTTATCTACCCCAGGATTTTTTAAGTTTTTAAGGGTAAGTTCACATATAGGAATTTGCCGTGGATTTGGGGGCAGATTCCCCCCAGATTCAGCCTCCCATTGTTCCTCCCATTCATCTAGGCCTAATCAGCAGTGGAAAGCGTCGGCATCCCATTGGAGGCAGCCTACGGTCAGAAAATGGTGGTGGAAAATGAAGAGGAATTCCTCTTCATTTTCCGCTGTGTGAACTTAGCCTAAAGGTTTTGCGCTGGTTACGACACCAGGTCATGTGATCAGAAGCAGCCCCTGGATTATTCCGCCTCTTCTACCACTTTTACAGGTACTTGCTTGTGCTATGGGGGTGGCAGATTATAGTATAACCAGGAGGCCCAGGTACAACAAGTAAAAAATAAAGTAATAGACCCCCTGGACAACCCCCTGAACCATCCTCTAACGAAATCAATAGTTGCAATCCAGCGATTTGTGACTATTTAATGCTAACTAAAATATTTGCAAATGGCATTTTTTTTCGGTCCTTGCTACTTTTCCTTGGGAGGGACATGGGCGGGGCATGGGAGGAGCATAGACAGAGCCACCACCCACACCACATTCATGTTGGGATGTCATAGATTTGCACCTGGACACAAGGGCACTAGGAGGATGTGCCTCATTGATGAGGATGAGGATGAGCCCCTTCATGCACCAAGTGCTCAACCTGCCCTGACTTAGTCCTGCTTACACAGCTGAGGGTTTGTTAGGGTGTATATAGGCAATGACTACAGCAGAACATCTCACATCCGGGCTCTGTGTCAGCAGGACTAGGTCAGTTACAGAAAATAATGAAGACTTGATAAGTGAGATACCTGATAAGGTAGTGAGACTTGTCCTCTGTTTTGTGGTCAGTCAGATGGGTGAGGGGAGCTTCTCCGCATCGAGGGGGTCGGAGGATCCCGTGCGCCCCTACACCAGAGATTTTGTGTTGTTCTCTATTTATTACAACACCAGAAATAGCAAATCTTTGCCAGTTATGGCCTGATGTAAATTTCCATTCAGCACCTAATATATTAAGGGGCCGGAGGTTCTAGATAATTCCGTAGGCCTCGCACCAGTCAGGGCCTTTATTAAGGCTGGCTTAGGAAGTGCCGCTCTTCATAAATCCTCCCTCTATATATGGGGGGGGGGGCGCTTCCTAAATTAGAAAGTTTTCTTTCAGCATAACAAAGCTGAAGAATCCCTAAAAACAGCAAAAACACCAAAATAAGCGAAGTGTGCACCAGACATAGAGGGGTCTATATACACCCAGCGTATACATAGCAGGGCCAGGTCTGTGAATAGGGCTGTGCAGAATGTGGATCTGTGCAAGGCCCTGCCAGGTGACCCCCTATAGTTACTGCATATGCATATACACAAAGAGAACTGTCTGCAAATACCAGAAGAGATTTACTAAACTAAAAGCTCCAAACTGTGAGCTAAATGGCAAATATATATATGTATATATATACTTATTATTGTGTATTATATACCTACTATATATACTTATTATTGTGTATTATATACCTACTATATATACTTATTATTGTGTATTATATACCTACTAGATAGACTTATTATTGTGTATTATATACCTACTAGATAGACTTATTATTGTGTATTATATACCTACTATATATACTTATTACTGTGTATTATATACCTACTATATATACTTATTATTGTGTATTATATACCTACTATATATACTTATTATTGTGTATTATATACCTACTATATATACTTATTATTGTGTATTATATACCTACTATATATACTTATTATTGTGTATTATATACCTACTATATATACTTATTATTGTGTATTATATACCTACTATATAGACTTATTATTGTGCATTACATACCTACTAGATATAATTATTATTGTGTATTACATACCTACTATATATACTTATTACTGTGTATTATATACCTACTATATATACTTATTATTGTGTATTACATACCTACTAGATAGACTTATTATTGTGTATTATATACCTACTATATATACTTATTATTGTGTATTATATACCTACTATATAGACTTATTATTGTGTATTATATACCTACTATATAGACTTATTATTGTGCATTATATACCTACTAGATATACTTATTATTGTGTATTATATACCTACTATATATACTTATTATTGTGTATTATATACCTACTATATATACTTATTATTGTGTATTATATACCTACTATATATACTTATTACTGTGTATTATATACCTACTATATATACTTATCATTGTGTATTACATACCTACTAGATAGACTTATTATTGTGTATTATATACCTACTATATATACTTATTATTGTGTATTATATACCTACTATATATACTTATTATTGTGTATTATATACCTACTATATATACTTATTATTGTGTATTATATACCTACTATATATACTTATTACTGTGTATTATATACCTACTATATATACTTATCATTGTGTATTACATACCTACTAGATAGACTTATTATTGTGTATTATATACCTGCTATATATACTTATTATTGTGTATTATATATGTAGGAAAAGAGGGACAGAGCAAGGCTTAAAAGGAAGCAAAGCCAAATCTCCTGCAGGTCGGTCCCAGAGAGCTCGACAGTCTTTACCTGCCTGGAAAACTCCGGATCAAAAAAAATTATTAAAAACAAAACTGGACAAAAATTCCATAAAACACGGAAATCAGCGGCCGCACCCTTTACTGCCCACTGGGCTGATTGTGGCCGTGTCAATCCTAATCTGATAATATTACCCAAGTGTTATTAGAGAGGGCCGAAAACCAACCAATGTCTGACAGATCCGGTCGCTGGCCCTGGCGTCTTTAGGCCCCTTCTTTTGGCAACTTTTTCTTTTTTTTTAGAATTTTTGTAAACTTGTCTCTGATCAGGATCATCTCAGGCCGCGCTCCACCCTGATTATTGTTTTTTTTTTTATGTGTCCGCAGTCGATCCGTTTTTCACATCCATGAAAAACAGATCAACTTTTTTTTTCTAACCCTACCAGTCTGATACTGACGACCTATACTAAGAATCAGTATCTTAGGCTCAGAAAACCGCAATAACCCAGCAAATAATACAGGCAGCATCCTATTATGTCCCATCACATGACTGATTCAGCTCAGCTGGCACACACACTCCACTCTGCTACATCGAGGCACAAGCTCAGCTGCAATACAAGAGCTAGGCTGAGTCCTCCAAGATTCACTGGCATGACATATGGTAAGTGGTGCATGTGCCCTGGATCTTGTGTCCCACTGAGGATTGGGCATCACAAGCTATTTTGCCTTTGCCAGGGTACTTAGATACAGGGTTAGGGCAGCAAAAATAACCTCTGACCCTGGTGGAAGCAAACCCAGCGAGGCCTCTAGATCTGCCCCCTGCAAGGTCTGGCTAATGTGAAATCTCTCCCAACTGGGGGTAGGAAAGGGAGAGCGGAAGTGAAAGATAAGAAAACTCAAGACCTGTCACAAGAAGCAAAGTATAGGAAACATAGCGCAGTAGGTGTCAGGCCCCATCATGCACACGTATGACCCTATACATACCATGGTGGGTATGTAGGAGACCATATGAAAGGAATGGGTGCAATCTGGTAAAAACATGGTCACACACACACCAAGCACACGGACGTGTACATGCAGCCCTGGCTAGACGAAATCATACAATGGTAGGAGGCAAAAATCATTCATATTGTGATTTATTACAACCTAAGTATGTAGTGGTGGCGGTCTGCTCGCTGTCACGTCACGCTACATATCACACACTGGTATGGCAGTGTAGTGGTCACAGTCACTGTACATATTATACACTGGTATGGCGGTGTAGTGGTCACAGTCACTGTACATATTATACACTGGTATGGCGGTGCAGTGGTCACAGTCACTGTACATATCATACACTGGTATGGCGGTGCAGTGGTCACAGTCACTGTACATATCATACACTGGTATGGCGGTGCAGTGGTCACAGTCACTGTACATATCACACTGGTATGGCGGTGCAGTGGTCACAGTCACTGTTCATATCACACACTGGTATGGCGGTGCAGTGGTCACAGTCACTGTACATATTATACACTGTTATGGCGGTGTAGTGGTCACAGTCACTGTACATATCATACACTGGTATGGCGGTGCAGTGGTCACAGTCACTACATATCACACTGGTATGGCAGTGCAGTGGTCACAGTCACTGTACATATCACACACTGGTATGGCGGTGCAGTGGTCACAGTCACTGTACATATCACACACTGGTATGGCGGTGCAGTGGTCACAGTCACTGTACATATCATACACTGGTATGGCGGTGTGGTCACAGTCACTGTACATATCACACTGGTATGGCGGTGTGGTCACAGTCACTGTACATATTATACACTGGTATGGCGGTGTAGTGGTCACAGTCACTGTACATATTATACACTGGTATGGCGGTGCAGTGGTCACAGTCACTGTACATATCATACACTGGTATGGCGGTGCAGTGGTCACAGTCACTGTACATATCACACTGGTATGGCGGTGCAGTGGTCACAGTCACTGTTCATATCACACACTGGTATGGCGGTGCAGTGGTCACAGTCACTGTACATATCACACTGGTATGGCGGTGCAGTGGTCACAGTCACTGTTCATATCACACACTGGTATGGCGGTGCAGTGGTCACAGTCACTGTACATATCACACACTGGTATGGCGGTGCAGTGGTCACAGTCACTGTACATATCACACACCGGTATGGCGGTGTAGTGGTCACAGTCACTGTACATATTATACACTGGTATGGCGGTGTAGTGGTCACAGTCACTGTACATATTATACACTGGTATGGCGGTGCAGTGGTCACAGTCACTGTACATATTATACACTGGTATGGCGGTGTAGTGGTCACAGTCACTGTACATATCATACACTGGTATGGCGGTGCAGTGGTCACAGTCACTGTACATATCACACTGGTATGGCGGTGCAGTGGTCACAGTCACTGTTCATATCACACACTGGTATGGCGGTGCAGTGGTCACAGTCACTGTACATATCACACTGGTATGGCGGTGCAGTGGTCACAGTCACTGTTCATATCACACACTGGTATGGCGGTGCAGTGGTCACAGTCACTGTACATATCACACACTGGTATGGCGGTAAAGTGGTCACAGTCACTGTACATATCACACACCGGTATGGCGGTGTAGTGGTCCCAGTCACTGTACATATTATACACTGGTATGGCGGTGTAGTGGTCACAGTCACTGTACATATTATACACTGGTATGGAGGTGCAGTGGTCACAGTCACTGTACATATTATACACTGGTATGGCGGTGTAGTGGTCACAGTCACTGTACATATCATACACTGGTATGGCGGTGCAGTGGTCACAGTCACTGTACATATCACACTGGTATGGCGGTGCAGTGGTCACAGTCACTGTACATATCACACACTGGTATGGCGGTGCAGTGGTCACAGTCACTGTACATATCACACACTGGTATGGCGGTGCAGTGGTCACAGTCACTGTACATATCATACACTGGTATGGCGGTGCAGTGGTCACAGTCACTGTACATATCACACTGGTATGGCGGTGCAGTGGTCACAGTCACTGTACATATCACACTGGTATGGCGGTGCAGTGGTCACAGTCACTGTACATATCACACACTGGTATGGCGGTGTAGTGGTCACAGTCACTGTACATATCACACACTGGTATGGCGGTGTAGTGGTAACAGTAACTGTACATATTATACACTGGTATGGCGGTGCAGTGGTCACAGTCACTGTACATATCATACACTGGTATGGCGGTGCAGTGGTCACAGTCACTGTACATATACACTGGTATGGCGGTGCAGTGGTCACAGTCACTGTACATATCACACACTGGTATGGCGGTGTAGTGGTCACAGTCACTGTACATATCACACACTGGTATGGCGGTGTAGTGGTCAAAGTCAATGTACATATTATACACTGGCATGGCGGTGTAGTGGTCACAGTCACTGTACATATTATACACTGGTATGGCGGTGTAGTGGTCACAGTCACTGTACATATCACACACTGGTATGGCGGTGTAGTGGTCACAGTCACTGTACATATCACACACTGGTATGGCGGTGTAGTGGTCACAGTCACTGTACATATCACACACTGGTATGGCGGTGTAGTGGTCACAGTCAATGTACATAATATACACTGGCATGGCAGTGTAGTGGTCACAGTCACTACATATTATACACTGTCATGGCAGTGTAGTGGTCACAGTCACTGTACATATCACACACTGGTATGGCGGTGTAGTGGTCACAGTCAATGTACATAATATACACTGGCATGGCAGTGTAGTGGTCACAGTCACTACATATTATACACTGTCATGGCAGTGTAGTGGTCACAGTCACTGTACATATCACACACTGGTATGGCGGTGTAGTGGTCACAGTCACTGTACATATCACACACTGGTAAGGCAGTGTGAAAGATCCTCAGTGCGCCAACACCGCGTTGGCCCACACCTGAGACTTCTTTCATAAAAAAATCACTCATCGCCAGTGAGTGCTGGGTCCACAAGATAAATACAAGACAAGCTTTCTAAATTTTATATATTTATTAACCCCTAAATGGGTCGGTATTAACATCTAACACATGCAGTTCAGAACAGATATGCAGATATATGCAAGCATTAACAGTTACTAGTTACAAGATACAGTACAATAAAATAAAAGGGAATAAAAGTGAAATAATTACTTTACCACACATATTCTGGATGTGGCTCTATAATCCAACACTCACACATGCTCTGGTATGTGTGAATAACCAGTGGAGGCAGCAACATCAACACAGCATTCCAGCCTGCATGCTCATCACAGTCTATCCCAGTAGTCTCTCTGTAGTCTCATCATAGTATTCTCCTTGTAGTCTCAGCCCAGTCTCCTCCCACTGACCTCTTACCTCATCTTTTATACCCTTGATTACACCACCCAGAATGAGGTCACCGGCGACAGCAAGTCTGATTGACTAACGCACTCAAGTCCAGATTCTTTGTAAGAAGATGGGATTAAGTGGAATGACACAATGTTATCAACCATGTCTGATCTAACAGCCCAGGCTGAACAATGCAAGTGTATTTGATCACCCAGGGCTATGTAGGAACTCAATGGAGCTATTCTGGGATGGATACAAAGCCCTATTGTTACAATGTTGCCACTACTAACAACATACACCTAGGATTAGAGCTGCGCACATTATGAATAAATGGAAGTAAGAAGGAGATACGATACCCAGAGATCAAAATACATCTTTGAGTTATAGCCATATTTACATGGAATCATCACAGGCGGTGTAGTGGTCAAAGTCACTGTACATATTATACACTGGCATGGCGGTATAGTGGTCACTGTACATATCACACACTGGTATGGTGGTGTAGTAGTCACAGTCACTGTACATCTTATACACTGGTATCATACCCTCTTCCCTCTCTCTCTCTCTTTATGTCTCTCTCTCTCTATATCTCTCTCTTCCCTCTCTCTATATATCTTTCTCCATCTCTCTTCCCTCTCTCTCTATATCTCCTTCTCTCTCTCTTCTGTCTCTTTATGTCTCTCTATATGTCTCTCCCCCTTCCTTCTCTCTTTCTCCATCTCTCTATATCTCTCTCTCCCTGTCTCTTTATCTGTGTCTCTCTCTCTCTCTCATATATATATATATATATATATATATATATATATAAAATCTATATCTATATCTCCTTCTATATATGAGCCTGAGGCAGGAAATAGTCCCTGAATTATGGAAATCTTCTTGTGTGGTACCAGTTCCAAAGAAATCTCACCCTATGGACCTTAACGACTACAGACCTGTAGCACTGACATCCCACCTGATGAAGATCTTAGAGAGATTGGTTCTCACACATCTCCGCCCTCTAGTGAGCCCCGCTATGGACCCTCTCGAGTTTGCTTATCGGCCGGGCATTGGGGTAGATGATGCCATCATCTACCTTCTGCACATGGCTCTGTCTCACCTGGAGAAACCAGGGAGCATGGTGAGAATAATGTTCTTTGATTTCTCCAGTGCTTTTAAAACCATACAGCCCAGGTTACTGAGAGACAAACTGGGCCTTGCTGGAGTGGACCACCACCTCTCCAACTGGATCCTAGACTACCTCACAAATCGACCTCAATACGTGAGAGCCCAAGACTGTGTATCGGATACCGTGACCTGTAATACAGGGGCACCTCAGGGTACGGTTCTCGCTCCTTTCCTCTTCACACTGTACACTGCAGATTTTAGGTGCAACTCATCTAGCTGCTACCTACAGAAGTATTCTGACGACTCTGCAATAGTAGGTCTCATCACAGACGATGATGACAGGGAGTACAGAGAACTGAACCAGGATTTTGTGGACTGGTGCCAGCGTAACCACCTGAAGATCAACGCGGGGAAGACCAAGGAGATGGTGGTGGACTTCCGTAAAGGCAGATGCCCTCCTAAACCAGTGGACATCCTGGGGACGGGCATCGAGATTGTGAACACCTATAAGTACCTAGGTTTGCTCCTTAATAATAAGCTGGACTGGGCAGATCATATGGAGGCCCTGTACAGGAAGGGCCACAGCAGGCTCTACCTGCTTAGGAAGCTGAGAACCTTTGGAATCCGGGGGGCACTTCTTAGGACTTTCTTCAACTCGGTAGTGGCATCAGCCATCTTCTTCGGAGTGGCCTGCTGGGGAAGCAGTATATCAACCAGGGACAGAAATAAACTTGACAAGCTGATTAGAAGGGCCAGCTCTGTCCTGGGGAGCCCACTGGACCCAGTGCAGGTGGTGAGTGACAAAAGGATACTGTCTGTGGTGAGCTCCATGCAGAAGAAAAAGTCCCATCCCATACATGAGACTGTGATAGCGCTAGGCAGTACTGTCAGTGACCGACTGCTCCAACCTAGGTGTGAGAAGGAGCGCTATCGGAAGTCTTTCCTCCCCACCGCGATTAGGCTGTACAACCAACACCGACCTAAGCGGAGATCATTACAAACAGAGAACTGAAATATCTCTCTGCCTGTTAAATCCCCCCCCCCTGCTACTTCTTATCTGTCTGTCTGCTATCAATGTAATGCCTCTCACCTTGGAACATTCCTGTACATGTTGTATTTGTATCTGAATCTTCTTATCTTTGCTGCTGTAACACACTGAATTTCCCCATTGTGGGACTATTAAAGGACTATTATTATTATTATTCTCTCTCCCTCTTCCCTCTCTCTCTTTCTCTATCTCTCTCTATATATCTCTCTCTTTCCCTGCAGTCTCTTTGTCTGTCTCTCTTCCCTCTCTCTCTCTATATACAGTGCCTTGCGAAAGTATTCGGCCCCCTTGAACTTTTCAACCTTTTGCCACATTTCAGGCTTCAGACATAAGGATATAAAATTTTAATTTTTTGGTGAAGAATCAACAACAAGTGGGACACAATCGTGAAGTGGAACGAAATTTATTGGATATTTTAAACTGTTGTAAAAAATAAAAAACTGAAAAGTGGGGTGTGCCAAATTATTCGGCCCCCTTAAGTTAATACTTTGTAGCGCCACCTTTTGCTGCGATTACAGCTGCAAGTCGCTTGGAGTATGTCTCTATCAGTTTTGCACGTGGAGAGACTGAAATTCTTGCCCATTCTTCCTTGGAAAACAGCTCGGGCTCAGTGAGGTTGGATGGAGAGCGTTTGTGAACAGCAGTTTTCAGCTTTTTCTACAAGCAGAGAGGAGTGGCGGTGGGTATCAGGAGGGATGTGTGCTAGCATAGAAGCCCCCGGAAACTGAGACTATGGAAGAGGTGTCTTAGCATCTGCAGAGGAGACACAGAACTACTCTCCGGGCAGCCATGACCAAGATGGCGGTGCTTTATGGGGAGGTGGTGGCTTATCAGTCATTAGGACCCTGAAAGGTACAAAATGACCATCGATGATGGTCACCAAACAAGATAGAACATATGATGTGAAATGTTCACGTCCCTGATGGTGCCTTTTATCCGCATCACTTATTACCCGTCATGGATGTGATCATTGTGTGGCCGACTCTATATCCTGTTCAGTGGTGTCATTGTGCGGCCCGGTACTGGTCCGTGACACGGTCGGTGAGGACCTCTGCAGTAGTAGACACCCAGCACATACTATATGGCAAGTTTATCTGCAATAATAATTTCTAAAGAAAAAGGACATTCTAATTAAATTTAACGGGTCACATTTAAATGTGAAAAAAAGTTGCAAACCTCGACCAATTATGGTTCCAACTGGAGTTTTTGCAACTCCAATGAAAGCAAAAGTTTGCATAAACACAGGGCCAGATGGACAAGCCAAGAGTCATGCGCATCAATACCCCAGGCTTCATGAATATGCCCCACTAAGAATCTGCATTAACAAATTCTGAGTCTATTGTCTAAGCTAAAGGACAGGGCCAAGGTTTGTTTATGGTTAACCCCGCACCTCCATAGGGTAACATTTGTGTGTTTGTGTTTTTTTGTTACCAGATATTACCATACAAAAGAATGTCCCCCAGCCACAAATAATCGCATTTCCTGTAATAAGGGAATTCAATAAAAGTGTAAATCTCTAATCAGCTGTATGTACAGTATGTATCTCCTCCTCTCTCTCATATATATATATATATATATATATATATATATATATATATATATAATCTCTATCCCTCTCTCTCTTTCCCTGTCTCGTTATCTGTCTCTTTCGCTCTCCCTCTCTCTATCTCCATCTCTCTATATCTCTCTTCCCTCTCTCTATATCTCTTCCCTGTCTCTTTATCTCTCTCTCTCTATATATATATATATATATATATCTCCCTCTCTCTCATCCCTCTCTTTCCCTGTCTCTCTATATCTCTCTATATATCTCCCTCTCTATATATCCGTCTCTCTATATATACTGTATATATATATATATATATATATATATATATATATATATATATCTCCCCCTCTCTCTCTATATATCCGTCTCTCCCTCTCTCTCTATATGCAGTGTCCCAGAACGGGATGTTAACGTTCTGTCTAAATTATGCCGCCATAATATCTTGTATTTTGTCAGGTGGTAATTTTTTATGTCAGCCTTTTTTTTGTGTGCTGTATTTTGTATTCTACTGCATTACTTAGCATACAATGAGGATTGTCTGCAACAGTGTAAGGGTTAACTTGCTTTGCACCTTGTCTTAGCTCTGTAAACTCACATGTCTAGTCTCGTGCTGCTTCAGTCACATGTTTTGCTCTCGGCCTATAGAAGCACACGCTGCTTCTGGGGCAAGCTGAGACAAGTCCCTAGTCCGGCCTCTGCCTGTTACAAAGGAAGTCTCAGCCTGGCCTCCAGCCAGTACACATGTCTGCCAGCATTGCTCCAAGCTGGTAAGACCCTCACATCACATGGGCTATATACAGCTACCAGTCCATCCCAACTACTGAGCTCCTGCCACTCCACACCTGGGAGATCATCTAAACCTAACCCTGTTCTATCGGCCTAAGCCAGAGGAATAACCTATTGGATAAAGAAGTCCTCTGCCTGGATCCACGCTTTTCACGGGTTCCCCAGCTGGATCTAACCTAAGCGGCTTCCACGTCGTTGAATCAACACTTTAGCACCCTGCGATAGAGCATTGCTCTAGCACCTAACCTGTAAGTATTCTCTTGCACCACATTGTACAGTATAGCCGAGCTGTGTTATATCTCCCAAGGTAGAGCTAAAGCTGCACAGGACGGTGTACACATTAACTAATACGTACTCAGAATCTGCATACCTGCTACTGTGATCGCGCTGAGCAGTACTGTCAGTGACCGACTGCTCCACCCTAGGTGTGAGAAGGAGCGCTATCGGAAGTCTTTCCTCCCCACCGCGGTCAGGCTGTACAACCAACACCGACCTAAGCGGAGATCATTACACACAGAGAACTGAAATATCTCTCTGCCTGTTATATCACCCCCCCCCCCTCTGCTACGTCCTATCTGTCTGTCTGCTATTAATGTAATGCCTCTCACCTTGGAACATTCCTGTACATGTTGTATTTGTAGTTGTATCTGCTTATCTTATCTTATCTTTGCTGCTGTAACACACTGAATTTCCCCATTGTGGGACTATTAAAGGACTATTATTATTATTATTATTACAGAGGATATATGGGACTGTGACTGAAGCACTGCACTACTTGTAAGAAGTGTAAAAGCTGTACTGCCATTTACTACCAAAGAGACTGTGATATATGTACTTTGCCTTACAAGAGGTGTTCTTAGTAAAGTTCTTTAAAGCCGTTGTTACCGGACTCTTTGTCACAGAAGTCATTCCAGCCTGTGCTCTGCACAAAGGTAACAGCTGAATTGTAAGCGGTCCATGTGTGTGACAGAGGAACAGGGGTGTAGACCACTCAGGCCAGTGACACAACTGTGACTACTACCCCCATCAGCCCTGCACTACCACTACCATCATGCATCCTCTTGCTCACCGCATATATATCCGTCTCTCTCGCTTTCCCTGACTCTCTCTCTCTCTCTCTATATATATATATCTCTCTCCCTCTCTCTATATCCGTCTCTCTCCGTCTCTATATATATATCACTCTCTCTCTATATATATCTCCCTGTCTCTTTATTTATTTCCCTCTCTCTTATATCCGTCTCTCTCTCTCATATATATATATATATATATATATATATATATATATATATATATATGTACAGTGGGGAAAAAAGTATTTAGTCAACCACCAATTGTACAAGTTCTCCCACTTAAAAAATGAGGCCGGCCTGTAATTGTCATCATAGGTAGACCTCAACTATGAGAGACAAAATGAGATAACAAATCCACAAAATCACATTGTCTGATTTTTTTTTTTTAAGAATTTGCAAATTATGGTGGAAAATAAGTATTTGGTCACCTACAAACAAGCAAGATTTCTGGCTCACAGACCTGTAACTTCTTCTTTAAGAGGCTCCTGTGTCCTCCACTCCTTACCTGTAGTAATGGCTCCTGTTTGACATTGTTATCAGTATAAAAGACACCTGTCCACAACCTCAAACAGTCACACTCCAAACTCCACTATGGTGAAGACCAAAGAGCTGTGGAAGGACCAGAAACAAAATGGTAGACCTGCACCAGGCTGGGAAGACTGAATCTGCAATAGGCAAGCAGCTTGGTGGGAAGAAATCACCTGTGGGAGCAATAATTAGAAAATGGAAGACATACAAGACCACTGATAATCTCCCTCCATCAGGGGCTCCACGCAAGATCTCACCCCGTGGGGTCAAAATGATCACAAGAACGGTGAGCAAAAATCCCAGAACCACACGGGGGGACCTAGTGACTGACCTGCAGAAAGCTGGGACTAACGTAACAAAGGCTACCGTCAGTAACACACTACTCCGCCAGGGACTCAGATCCTGCAGTGCCAGACGTGTCCCCCTGCTTAAGCCAGTACATATCCAGGCCCATCTGAAGTTTGCTAGAGAGCATTTGGATGTTCCAGAAGAGTATTGGGAGAATGTCATATGGTCAGATGAAACCAAAGTAGAACTGTTTAGTAGAAACACAACTTGTCGTGTTTGGAGGAGAGTGAATGCTGAGTTGCATCCAAAGAACACCATACCTACTGTGAAGCATGGGGGTGGCAACATCATGCTTTGGGGCTGTTTCTCTGCAAAGGGACCAGGAAGACTAATCCGTGTACATGAAAGAATGAATGGGGCCGTGTATCGTGAGATTTTGAGTGCGAACCTCCTGCCATCAGCAAGGGCATTGAAGATGAAACGTGGCTGGGTCTTTCAGCATGACAATGATCCCAAGCACACCGCCAGGGCAATGAAGGAGTGGCTTTGTAAGAAGCATTTCAAGGTCCTGGAGTGGCCTAGCCAGTCTCCAGATCTCAACCCCATAGAAAACCTTTGGAGGGAGTTGAAAGTCCGTGTTGCCCAGCGACAGCCCCAAAACATCCCTGCTCTAGAGGAGATCTGCATGGAGGAATGGGCCAACATACCAGCAACAGTGTGTGCCAACCTTGTGAAGACTTACAGGAAACGTTTGACCTCTGTCATTGCCAACAAAGAATATATAACAAAGTATTGAGATGAACTTTTGTTATCGACCAAATACTTATTTTCCACCATAATTTGCAAATAAATTCTTTAAAAATCAGACAATGTGATTTCTCATTTTGTCTCTCATAGTTGAGGTCTACCTATGATGACAATTACAGGCCGGCCTCATCTTTTTAAGTGGGAGAACTTGCACAATTGCTGGCTGACTAAATACTTTTTTTCCCCACTGTATATATGTATATATATATATATATATATATATATATATATACACCCTCTCTCTATATATCTATATATAGCCGTCTCTCTCTCTCTCTATATATATATATATATCACCCTCTCTCTCTATATATATCTCCCTCTCTTTATTTATCTCCCTCTCTCTATATCTCTCTCTATATCCGTCTCTCACTCTCCCTGTCTCACTCTATATATATATATATATATATATATATATATATCACCCTCTCTCTCTCATATATATATATATATATATATATATATATATATATATATTCACCTTCTCTCTCTATATATATCTCCCTCTCTATTTATCTCCCTCTCTCTATATATCTCTCTCTCTATATCCATCTCTCGCTCTCCCTGTCTCTCTCTATATATATCACCCTCTCTCTCTATATCCGTCACTCTCACTCTCTCTATGTATCTGTCTCTCTCCATATATCAGTGCCTTGCGAAAGTATTCGGCCCCCTTGAACTTTTCAACCTTTTGCCACATTTCAGGCTTCAAACATAAAGATATAAAATTTAAATTTTTTGGTGAAGAATCAACAACAAGTGGGACACAATCGTGAAGTAGAACGAAATTTATTGGTTATTTTAAACTTTTGTAAAAAATAAAAAACTGAAAAGTGGGGCGTGCAATATTATTCGGCCCCTTTACTTTCAGTGCAGCAAACTCACTCCAGAAGTTCAGTGAGGATCTCTGAATGATCCAATGTTGTCCTAAATGACTGATGATGATAAATATAATCCACCTGTGTGTAATCAAGTCTCCGTATAAATGCACCTGCTCTGTGATAGTCTCAGGGTTCTGTTTAAAGCGCAGAGAGCATCATGAAGACCAAGGAACACACCAGGCAGGTCCGTGATACTGTTGTGGAGAAGTTTAAAGCCGGATTTGGATACAAAAAGATTTCCCAAACTTTAAACATCCCAAGGAGCACTGTGCAAGCGATCATATTGAAATGGAAGGAGTATCAGACCACTGCAAATCTACCAAGACCCGGCCGTCCCTCTAAACTTTCATCTCAAACAAGGAGAAGACTGATCAGAGATGCAGCCAAGAGGCCCATGATCACTCTGGATGAACTGCAGAGATCTACAGCTGAGGTGGGAGAGTCTGTCCATAGGACAACAATCAGTCATACATTGCACAAATCTGGCCTTTATGGAAGAGTGGCAAGAAGAAAGCCATTTCTCAAAGATATCCATAAAAAGTCTTGTTTAAAGTTTGCCACAAGTCACCTGGGAGACACACCAAACATGTGGAAGAGGTGCTCTGGTCAGATAAAACCAAAATCCAACTTTTTGGCCACAATGCAAAACAATATGTTTGGCGTTAAAGCAACACAGCTCATCACCCTGAACACACCATCCCCACTGTCACACATGGTGGTGGCAGCATCATGGTTTGGGCCTGCTTTTCTTCAGCAGGGACAGGGAAGATGGTTAAAATTGATGGGAAGATGGATGGAGCCAAATACAGGACCATTCTGGAAGAAAACCTGTTGGAGTCTGCAAAAGACCTGAGACTGGGACAGAGATTTATCTTCCAACAAGACAATGATCCCAAACATAAAGCAAAATCTACAATGGAATGGTTCACAAATAAACGTATCCAGGTGTTAGAATGGCCAAGTCAAAGTCCAGACCTGAATCCAATCGAGAATCTGTGGAAAGAGCTGAAAACTGCTGTTCACAAACGCTCTCCATCCAACCTCACTGAGCTCCAGCTGTTTTCCAACGAAGAATGGGCAAGAATTTCAGTCTCTCCATGTGCAAAACTGATAGAGACATACCCCAAGCGACTTGTAGCTGTAATCGCAGCAAAAGGTGGCGCTACAAAGTATTAACTTAAGGGGGCCGAATAATTTGGCACGCCCCATTTTTCAGTTTTTTATTTTTTACAAAAGTTTAAAATATCCAATAAATTTCATTCCACTTCACGACTGTGTCCCACTTGTTGTTGATTCATCACCAAAAAATTAAAATTTTATATCCTTATGTTTGAAGCCTGAAATGTGGCAAAAGGTTGAAAAGTTCAAGGGGGCCGAATACTTTCGCAAGGCACTGTATATATCACTCTCTCTATAGTCGTCTCTTGCTCTCCCTGTCTCTCTCTCTATATATCTCCGTCTCTCTATGTATCCGTCTCTCTCGCTCTCCCTCTCTATATCCGTCTCTCTCGCTCTCCCTGTCTCTCTCTCTATATATATCACCCTCTCTCTCTCTATATATATATACTGTATATATATATCACCCTCCCTCTCTCTCTCTCTATATATATCTCCGTCTCTCTCGCTCTCCCTCTCTCTATGTCTCTCTCTCTCTCTATATATCCGTCTCTCTCCCTGTCTGTGTGTCTCTCTCTATATATCTATGTATCCGTCTCTCTCTCTCCCTCTCTCTTCCATGTCTCTTTATCCGTCTCTCTCTCTCTCTCTCTCATATATCCTCTCTATATATCCGTCGCTCTTTCTCTCCCTCTTCCCTCTCTATCTATCTCTCTATGTATCCATCTCTCGCTCTATGTATCCGTCTCTCTCGCTCTCCCTCTCCCCTCTCTCTTCCCTGTCTCTTTATCCGTCTCTCTCGCTCTCCCTCTCTCTCTATATATATATATCTGTCTCTCTCTATATCACCCTCTCTCTCTATATCCGTCTCTCTCGTTCTCCCTCTCTCCCTGTCTCTTTATCTATCTCTCTATATATCTCTCTTCCTCTCTCTCTATATCCATCTCTCTCCGTCTGTCTCTCTCTCTCTATATATATATATACTGTATATATATATCACCCTCTCTATATCCGTCTCTCTCGCTCTCCCTCTCTCTCTCTCTCTATACATCACCCTCTCTATATCCGTCTCTCTCTCTCAGATATATATATATATATATATATATATAATCACCCTCTCTCTCCGTCTCTCTCGCTCTCTCTCTATATATATCCGTCTCTCTCTCTCTATATCCGTCTCTCTCTATCACCCTCTCTTCCCTCTCTCTATAGCCGTCTCTCTCTCTCTCGTCTCTCTCGCTCTCCCTGTCTCTCATATATATCACTCTCCCTCTCTCTATATATCACTCTCTCTCCTTCTCTCTCTATCATTCTCTCTCTCTCTATATATATATATATATATCACTCTCTCCCTCTCTATCACTCTCTCCCTCTCTCTATATATATATCAATCTCTCCCTCTCTATATCACTCTCTCCCTCTCTCTCTATCACTCTCTCTCTATATCACTCTCTCCCTCTCTATATCACTCTCTCCCTCTCTCTATATACCACTCTCTCCCTCTCTATAGCCGTCTCTCTCGCTCTCCCTCTCCCCTCTCTCTTCCCTGTCTCTTTATCCGTCTCTCTCGCTCTCTCTCTCTCTCTCTCTCTCTCTCTCTCTCTCTATATATATCTGTCTCTCTCAATATCACCGTCTCTCTCTATATCCATCTCTCTCGTTCTCCCTCTCTCTTTATCTCTCTATATATCTCTCTTCCTCTCTCTCATTATCAATCTCTCTCCGTCTGTCTCTCTCTCTCTCTCTCTCTCTCATATATAGATATATATATATATATATCACCCTCTCCCTGTCTCTCTCTAATATATATATATATATATATATATATGTATATATATATATAAAATCACCCATCTCTCCGTCTCTCTCTCTATATATATATCCGTCTCTCTCTCTATATCTCTCTATATCTGTCTCTATCACCCTCTCTTCCCTCTCTCTATAGCCGTCTCTCTCTCTCTCTTGCTCTCCGTCTCTCTTATATATATATCACTCTCTCCCTCTCTCTATATATCACTCTCTCTCCTTCTCTCTATATATATCACTTTCTCCCTCTATATATATATCACTCTCTCCCTCTCTCTATATCACTCTCTCCCTCTCTCTCTATATCACTCTCCCTCTCTATATCACTCTCTCCCTCTCTCTATATATCACTCTCTCTCTCTATATCACTCTCTCTATCTATATCACTCTCTCTATCTATATCACTCTATCTATATCACTCTCTCTATATCACTCTCTCCCTCTCCATATCACTCTCTCTATATATATATCACTCTCTCCCTCTCTCTCTATATCACTCTCTCCCTCTCTATATCACTCTCTCTCTCTATATCACTCTCTCCCTCTCTATATCACTCTCTCCCTCTCTATAGCTCTCTCTCTCTATATATATATCACTCTCTCCCTCTCTCTATATCACTCTCTCCCTCTCTCTATATCACTCTCTCCCTCTCTATATCACTCTCTCCCTCTCTATATCACTCTCTCTCTATATATCACTCTCTCCCTCTCTATATCACTCTCTCCCTCTCTATAGCTCTCTCTCTCTATATATATCACTCTCTCCCTCTCTCTATATCACTCTCTCCCTCTCTATATCACTCTCTCCCTCTCTATATCACTCTCTCTCTATATATCACTCTCTCTATCTATATCACTCTCTCCCTCTCTATATCACTCTCTCCCTCTCTGTCTATCACTCTCTCTATATATATCACTCTCTCCCTCTCTATATCACTCTCTCCCTCTCTGTCTATCACTCTCTCTCTATATATCACTCTCTCCCTCTCTCTATATCACTCTCTCCCTCTCTCTATATCACTCTCTCCCTCTCTATCACTCTCTCCCTCTCTATATCACTCTCTCTATATATATATATATATCACTCTCTCCCTCTCTATATCACTCTCTCCCTCTCTATCACTCTCTCTCTCTATATATCACTCTCTCCCTCTCTATATCACTCTCTCCCTCTCTGTCTATCACTCTCTCTCTATATATCACTCTCTCCCTCTCTATATCACTCTCTCCCTCTCTGTCTATCACTCTCTCTATATATATCACTCTCTCCCTCTCTATATCACTCTCTCCCTCTCTGTCTATCACTCTCTCTCTATATATCACTCTCTCCCTATCACTCTCTCCCTCTCTCTATATATCACTCTCTCCCTCTCTCTATCAATCTCTCCCTCTCTCTATATATCACTCTCTCCCTCTCTCTATATACCACTCTCTCCCTCTCTATAGCCGTCTCTCTCGCTCTCCCTCTTCCCCACCCCCTCCGTTTTCCTCAGTGTAGTAGTACTGCTAGGAAAGCAGCTGAGGTGTGGGCGGGACAACACTCCCTCGGCCAATTAGGTGAGGGCCCTCCCATGCCAGGTTGTATGGTCTGCCAATGGGTAGGCCGGAGAGGCGGTGGGCGGCGCCTGCTGCTGAGTTGTCCTACATGTACAGTATGGGAGTCCTGAGGGAAAACACTGGCTGACTTCTCAGAGGGGAGAGCAGATCGTCACCCCGAGCACCCTGACTCCGGGGCACAAGGTAAGAGCACCTGGATACATGGACACACGGATATATTCTATAGAGATGATGACACTGGTGCTGAGTGCCAGCTCTGCTGCCTACACCGCCGCCTCCATTACATTGGTCGCTGCTGCCCCTCCTGGGGTGACTGACAAAGGACCCCGCTGCACCCCCGGCCGTGCACTCACCTGGAGCTGCCCATACAGCTGCACTTGTGTAGCACCAACATATACTGCAGCACCGCACAGGCAAATGCAGGCTTGCAAACCACTGACGCCCGCCTCTGCTCCCAGTGTACACGGTCACTGACCACTACGTGCGGCTTCATACATGGGGGGGCGTGGGGGGGGGTAACATTGCCGCACACTTGTTACCTGGGATGCAGCCCCTTTAAATTAAAAACCAAGCTTTACCCAAACCGTGTAGCGTACGCATGCGTCGTCCAGCGCTGCATCGCGGGAATTGTAGTCTTACCGCCGCGGAAGCTGATTGGTTACGACACGGTGGGCACTACAGATCCCGTAATGCTTTGCGCCAGGGGGCGGGGCTATGTCTTAGTAGTAGATGCTAAACTTGAATAGAGCGGCGGGAACGGAATAATATAAGCAAGGACAGGCAGCGGCTGAGGTAAACCGGGGAGGAGAGGCAGCGGCTGAGGTAAACCGGGGAGGAGAGGCAGCGGCTGAGGTACACGGGAGATACATGGTAATAGTGAGGTACCCGGGGTAAGTGCTGGGAGTGCAGGTGATATCACACGGTGTGTAGGGTCTATAGGTGACTGTATATGTGTCTGTGCAGACCTCTATGGCTATAATACCCTAATGTTATCTATATACAATGTATTATGGGGGGGGGGGGCTGCAGATCTATACTGTGTGTATATATTTATTCTCTGTACTTACTATACTGTATATACCGGGGCTGTCTGTATATATGTGGGATGTGTATATACCGGGGCTGTCTGTATATATGTGGGATGTCTATATACCGGGGCTGTCTGTATATATGTGGGATGTCTATATACCGGGGCTGTCTGTATATATGTGGGATGTCTATATACCGGGGCTGTCTGTATATATGTGGGATGTCTATATACCGGGGCTGTCTGTATATATGTGGGATGTCTATATACCGGGGCTGTCTGTATATATGTGGGATGTCTATATACCGGGGCTGTCTGTATATATGTGGGATGTCTATATACCGGGGCTGTCTGTATATATGTGGGATGTCTATATACCGGGGCTGTCTGTATATATGTGGGATGTCTATATACCGGGGCTGTCTGTATATATGTGGGATGTCTATATACCGGGGCTGTCTGTATATATGTGGGATGTCTATATACCGGGGCTGTCTGTATATATGTGGGATGTCTATATACCGGGGCTGTCTGTATATATGTGGGATGTCTATATACCGGGGCTGTCTGTATATATGTGGGATGTCTATATACCGGGGCTGTCTGTATATATGTGGGATGTCTATATACCGGGGCTGTCTGTATATATGTGGGATGTCATTTATATCCTCTTTGAAAGGGTCGCTCAACAATTTATAGGGAGGTTTCTCTGCTTGTATACAGGACATGTGTGTGTGTTTGACACTTAGCAGGTAGTTGTGGCCTGAGCCGAGTCCTGCAGGGTATTATACGGGGTCTTACTGAAGATCACTGACCCCTCAGCCCTGCCCCTATATATATATATATATATATATATATATATATATATATATATATAGTGCAATATGTGCATGTGTGTATCATTATATTTCATAATGAGATTGCACCTGCGCTTCCCATATATATATTACAGTGTAATATGTGCGGGTGTATATACTATGTGTGTATGTACGGTATGTGTATCACATATGACATTGTATATATGATGTGATTGCACCTGCGCTGCCCCCGCCCCTTAGAGGGGTGGGATAATGTTGGTATTTTGTGTATATGTGCATATAGTATATCTCATTGTGTGTGTGTATGTATGTATATATATATATATATATATATATATTGCACCTACGCCGCCCCTTAGAGGGGGGGGGGATAATGTTGGTATTTTGTGTGTATATATAGTATATCTCATTGTGTGTGTGTGTATGTGTATGTATATATGTATATTGCACCTACGCCGCCCCTTAGAGGGGGGGGGGGATAATGTTGGTATTTTGTGTGTTGTTTGTGTAAATCCCAGCACAGAGTGGGCGGAGCCTCCTATACGGGAGGGGGGAGGGTGGGCTTCTCACACTGAGGTGGGGGAGGATTAGGGATGAGACTTGTCTTGTAATAGGATCTCCTTACAGCTCTGAGGAAGAAAAAGCAAATGTTTCTGTCTTGGTTCCAGTCTTGGAGCTGCTGCTGTGTCCGCATACAGAAAGTTATTGGGCCAGTTCTGTTAGGGTGATATCCATGAGCTGGGGTCGGATGAGACCAGGGGGGTCAGGTTTACTTACTCTGCTTTTTATCGTATTTCTATTTGCTTTTGTGATACCAAGCACAATATAAACCCAACCTAAGGGTGTATAAACCTAAAGCCTAATAAAAGAGGAGGAGACTGACCCAGTGGGCGCACAGTCTAGACCTAGTTTGGGTAATTGCCCCTTCACGTTACATCTCCACAGTCGGTCCAATTTTACTTTCTCTGCTTTCCTTAAATCTTGTCGTCAGTTGTTGATCTTGAGAACCAAATCTCCGGGGGAAGGGTCTGTGTGTACCTAGACTACTGCCCTCAAGGCTGTGGCTCTCCAGCTGTCACTGAAGTACAACTCCCATCATGTGACAGCCTCTAGATGATAAAACCTTGTGTGGCCCCATAGACCCTGTAACTGCATCATGGGGACCACAATATCTTATCAATGGTTATGAAATATTGGGCAGCACATAAAGGCATCCTCTGTCCATAGACCTCATAGAGGGTGTCTTTTAATAGTACCGATCCCCTCTCCATCCTGCTGCGTAGTCAGTGTCCTCCCTCTATAGTGTCTGTCTGTCTTATAAGGGTGTATATACCGCAGGTGACCCTGCTATGCTCTAGAATAGGAAAGCTCATCCGTAGATCGAGTTGTCACTGTTCTGGCCTGCTCAGCCATCCTTGTATTACATGGACAGCCTGTTATCTTAGTGGTCACCTTGTAATCCTACATTGCCTTCACACCGGCCGTGGTAAAATCAGCTACTGGGGCCACCCCTTCGTAGTGTGAAGGTCTATAGGTGTGTGCTGCCACATGGTGCCTACAACATCATATGACTAGGGGATACTCCCCTAGTGGCATTGCTTCTGCTGCAGGATACTTCTGTAACTCGGCATCTGATAGTGCGGGCCACCATCTTTCTTGAAGGAATATGGTAGCCTGGGGGTTAATCTACAGTAAACAAACTGGTTTTCCTTGGGTTTATCCATCCAAGGTGTATATGTATCTACATAGGCATTAGAGCGCTGACACACAATCTTCCTGAATGCACTACCTAAAGGTGTTTTTCATACTAGTGACCCATCCATAGGGATGGTCATCAATATCTGATCAGTGGCGGTCCTGCTGCTCCGGAAGCTATAGCTATGGTTGGAGCCGGAAGCGATTCTGCTCCTGCAGTACATAGCGGCAGTGCTGCAGTACCCTGGTGTCTCCGATGTACAGTGGACAGAGCCGCCTTCTTGCACTGTCCACTGTATTGCGGTGGTTCTGAGTCCTGCAGCTCTGCTACTAAGACTTGAATACAGCTGCGTCCTGCTCCATCCATTGTTATAGCTGACTGATGTGGGGTCTGGCTGTGCCCAGGGCATCCTGAAAACCTTTAATGGCTGTATTTGGGCTGAGTCAGTACTACAAGTACTGAATACTTATCAGATAAATGTGTTGCTCCTGAAATATTGACCATCTTTGTTCTTCTTTCCAGTTGGCCATGCCTACCAGAGGCATCAAGAGGAAGTTTCCTGATTGGGAAGAGACTACACTGGATGAATACTTGTCCTCCCAGATAGACATGTACTCCTTACGTCAATCCTTACTAAACATTTCACTTCGGAAATACAAAAAGGGCCGTTCAATGAAGGCGCCTAGTTTACGGCGCTACGTTCTTATTTCCAACACTTTGAAAGTCATCCAAGAGGACATCCACCATGAAGATTCATATAATATGCCAAACTGCCAAGGGGATGTGTCTGGTGTAGACGATCCCGTGTCTGGTGTAGACGATCCCTCGTCTGGAAATGTTGCAAGTCCTGTTCTCCATCAAGATCTTGAGAACATGAACCTGCCGTCTGTGGAGGAGGACCCGACTATGACTGCCGCCATTGATTCTATCATAAAAGAGCTGGAAAGTGTTTTAGAGGAAAGTAACCCTCACGATGATCAGTCTTCCAACAATGTTACTTCTAGACACACTTCGATTGTTCAGCCGCCAAGTGATGAAGGTGTGATTGTGCAGCAACAGGTGTTTGACCCCGACCCTGAATCCTCCAGTGAAATAGATTATTTGAGTGAGCTGGTAATGGCTGCGTCCTGTGCAGAAGCCCACCAAGCTATGGATACTTCCCTGACAGAGCAAGTTCCTTCTAACGTGCCTGAGCTTCCTGCTGCTTTGGATGTCGCCAGCACCGAAGTTGTAAATTCAGAGGCTTCAACTATGCAGAGCACCCCATCAGTCCCTCCTGAAGAGCTCTCGGCTTTGGAGGCCATCTTTGGCAGTTTTGAAATAATGGACTCCAGTTACTTTAATGATCTTTCCTTTGATGACCCTTTTTCAGATATAGACACCTCTGTGTTTGAGAGAGAGGTGGCTGCTGTTTCTTCTTCTAGTCGGGCTGCCCCAAGCAGCCGAGTGTCTTCCTTAGAAGATCCCTGGTTTTCCTACTCTTGTAATTCTACATCCTATAGCTCAAGTCAAGGTCTTAGGGAGCCGAATGACCTCGATAACATCATGGAAATCCTTGTTGGCTCTTGATGGCTTCACTCAACAATCGGAAATTCTAAAGCTCTGTCCAGTTCATGAACTGGAACTACTTTTTGAATACGCAACTTTTGCACACAGACTATTTATCCTTTGCTGGTTTTGTTGCATTGTGTGCATTGCCTCGAACCAATGACAAGGGTGTCAAATGTTTACTGAAACAATGCAGTAATATATATGTTCCCCCCCAGTCAGGCTTGCCATGGCTGATCATGTGGTGCATTTTTCCTCCAGTTAATATTTTTTTTTTGTCTTTTATAACCAGTCTTAATACCATGATGTATTATATGGGGGTGGGCTGGGCTAATTGCCCGCGGGGTAGTCAGTCCACCTTGTCTTCTATGAAGATTGTATTTTTTTTTTTTTCTTTTGTAACTGGTTTTAATTAAGGGGTTTCCCACAAAAGATACTTATGACATGTCTTATAGATTTCGGTCCACAATTATTTCTAAAATGAACAGCCCAGCTTCCGGTCCCTGACTGACTGTCATATCCAGACTGTCCTTCGATGGTCGAGCCTTAGAAGATGGAGCTGCGTTGTTTTGTAGCTTCCATTCTCTTGTGATCGGCCTAGTTTAGAGCTGCACCATTTCAGTAAAGTCCAAGCCATCGAGGACAGTCTGGATTTGAGTGTCAGTGACGTCATGGTGAGGTCAGAGCTACCGGGGAGACCTGCATCTGTCCGACACTTATGGCATATCCTATGGATATGCTGGAAGTTTCTTTTGTGGGAAATCGCCTTTTAAGACTTTGGTGCTGTGGAGGATCGAACACATGTAGGTATATATATATGGAAACAGTGCATGGGAGAAGTGGCGTTGTCCATAGCAACCAGCTTATGGCTAGAATTGTTACTGTGAAACTTTATAAATGGGCTGGTTGCTATGACTTCATTTCCCAGTATGCTCTTCTTTTTTTTTTTTTTTTTTTTTTTTTGTTGTCAGTCTCTCCTGGCAGGTGCTGCACAGTCACTTTATTACGATTGAGTATTAACACTCTACTGCTCTCTTCTTGCACATACGTTTCCAAACCGTTACAGCCAGTAATTATAATTTATTTTTTTAATATTCGCCTCTCCGCTCCTGTTGCTTCCCAAGTTGCCGCCTGGTCCTCCTGACACACAGGAAATGACTGTTCATTGGCTGAGTTGTCACTTCCTGTGTATCCAGAGGGACCATAAGGTGAAGTGAGGGGATCGGCGAGGTCGTGATCACTTCTGTTTTTTATGCAATTTAAAAAAATTACTGGACAGCCTCTTTAACTGTTAAAGTCTTCCCTTTTCTTTTGCCTACCTTTGCCTTGCACTCTCAGCTAGTATTGGTCCTTGTACACACAGCCATATCTCTAAGGCCCTTTCCTTCCAAATATTTTATCTGAAAGGGAGAAGTTTCCCTTCTAGCCGGATTCAGGGCCATCTCTGTAAACCAAAATGTCTGTACTAAGAATATGACCAATTACAATTTCCCTGAATACCCCAGGATGTGTCCCCGCGGGGCCGACCTCAGCACATTGGGGAGTATTTTAAGAGTTTTAAAGATCAAGCAGTTACCCTGGACCTGATTTGCTTGACTTACATTTTTTTTATAGATTTTTTTTTTTTTTTTTTTCTTGGAGTGGCAAAGTGGGCACAGAAAAGAGGAACCACTTGGAATGTCGGCCTATGCCAGTGAATTGTTACCTTCCCCTCACACTTACGGGTGGGTGTTTGCCAAGTAATGTGAAATCACAAGTGACCTCAGAAACCGCTGAAATTTTAGTGATGTAATGGACAGTAGCCATATTTCATGGACGGGGCAGATGGAGATCTTGTTTGCAGCCAAGTTATCAACCAGACACAATGGCGTCCATTTTTAATAATTGGTCTAGTAAGTATTGTGCAGTGGTAGATTTTGTGTGTCCTGTTCACATTCTGGTCCTCTCGTAGCAAAAAGTAAGATCTATCGCTTACAATTAACTATTTTAAAGGTAACAATTTCCCGGGCCAGATACCCTTTGGGCTGCACCACATCTACATTAGTGGGCAAAATCTTACCCAGTAAGTGGGAGCCCAAGGTGCCTGTTGGGGGGCCCAAAGATGTGTACTGCGCCTCCATGAGTCACACTGGTGAAAACTGTCATGTGACTCGTCTTATCTTGTTGAGTGTTCTCCACATTAGGTGGCCATTGCTGTACCCCCCTAATTCACTGCTGCTAGGGCGGCTTTTGTAATGTTCAGGTCCATATTCAGAAAAAGAAAAAAGTGCCATGCCTGTCCACAAGTTGTATATAGTATTGTAGCTTAGCATAGAGAGCTCCCAGGTCTTTGCCCCCTCTAGTTTTGGGCTTTTGTCCCTGGAGGACTTCATAGATCCTGGTGGCCGGTGTGTTTGATCTTTGGCCCCTATAACCATCTGACTTGGAAAATGATAATTCTTGAAGAGAAAGACTAAAACCCCATAATGTGCGCTCTTATCTGGAAGCCATTGTGTCCGGGCGTCAATGAGTGTGCGCATAGATATAGCCACATGATCCGTATACATGCCGCTAGCTCGGTATATACCATCTTACTCACACAGATAAAGTGATGCCCCGTGCAGCACATCTCCATCTGAACCGAAATGATCTGCTCGACTTCTCAAATATGCAAATGTATTTCTATCATGTTTATTGCCCAGGTTTGAGAACTCAAGTGCGGGAAAGGTTTCTATGCTGAAAGGTTTTTATTTAGTTTTTTCCACTTTTTTTGTGGGAAAGGGTTTGCTTAAAGGGGTTCTCTACCTAATTCTGATTTATAGAAAATCTGATTAATATGGCATAGAAAATTCTGTGTTCTAAGTCCTTCCAATCCTTTCCCCCTCCTGCGTCTGACAAACCAATCAAAAAAGGGGGTGGGGACTGTTAAGGAATGTTTCTATAGCAATAAGAGTCAAACATCATGGCCGGCTACGCTTAGTGCTGACCGTAGGTACGGGGGGGGGGGGTCAGCGCGGTCGTGGTCAGAGCCATAGAATCTTCCATTTCACGTTGCCTTATTAATCCGATTTTCTAGATAATTAGGAAGGGGCCGCTTTAATGACCCAGAAACCCGAGCGAAGATGTCATGTTTGTGATACAAAGAGCCGTTTCATTTTGCACATTATTTTGAAGAAATTGTTATTTAAAGTCTTTCTTGTTTGACAGAAATATATGCAATATCTACAAGTCAGAGAAAAATCTATTTTCTTTTTATAACTTAAGAAAAAAAAAATACACTTTTTGGAAGTAAAAAAAATGTTTGTGGTGTTTTTATATAAAATTCTAGTAATAAACAAAAGCAACCAGGCAATGCCAATAAATGTCTGCTAGTGCCCCATTGGGGGTCCGGATGTGCCTTATGGTCACAATAATGAGACTTTAGACTACTAAAGAGGTTCCTCACCCCTTTAACAGTCAATGTTAAAGGGGTATTTCTGACCTTCTAATAGGCTGACACTTCTCAAAGTCATCGACAATGCTCTGACTCTATAACTGCATCAATGTGGCTTCATGTCATGGGTATCTCTGGCTCAGCAGTTCAAATATATACTAACCAAAGAAAACCTCCATATATACTTGACTACAAAATTGATATTCCAACACACAAAGAATTAGTCAAGAAAAAACAAAAAAAATCTCAAAAATATATAAAATATATATTAATAAAAATGTAATAAATACATTATAAAAATATATACCAAATCTAATAATACAGGTTACACAGACAAAAGATAAGACACATGTAT
Organism: Leptodactylus fallax; assembly: GCA_947044405.1. Taxonomy (NCBI): domain Eukaryota; kingdom Metazoa; phylum Chordata; class Amphibia; order Anura; family Leptodactylidae; genus Leptodactylus; species Leptodactylus fallax. Next base: position 667,580 of record CAMRHE010000137.1, on the reverse strand, counting down.
CACATAAAGAGGCTCAAAAAAGTACAATGGCCCAAGATATATGACTAGTACTCAATATGCAAAATTTGCAAACCATATATAGATGGGTGTCTAGATAGGGAGTTTAACCCTATCAATGGTAGTTAGATGCCACATGGACAAGAGAATATATATGGAAATGCAAAAAAGACACTATCCATATGCTGCTTAAATATATTACTAGATATTAGTATATACCATATATAGAAAAAAAGCAATGATAGATGGAAAGCATGTCAAATAGACCAATGAATAAATGTGAAATGATGATTACCTGTAGCCATTATAAAGACAAAGTTGAGCCCCTGTGAACACAAAAGGTATGCTTGGAAACGCAGCTCAACGCGTTTCGCTAAAAAAACCTTCCTCAGGAGGTGTAGTGACTAGCAAAAGGGAGAGGTGTATATATAGAGACCCCCAAAGTATGTGAAACCAGCTGTGGATAATAGCGCATGATGCCGTGATGGCCGTAGCGAAAACAGCCCAGCGCATGCGCAGTGACACATAACTCACATGCACGTAATAGCGCTTAGCTGATCTCGCGAGGTCAACGCACCAACATCATGCGCACCGCGCTGGAACGCATGAGAAGGTCAGTATAACTACGATGATGGAGAATATATATAATCAAACGGAATCAACACATTGGAATATTGAAAAACAGCCCCTAAACACCCTGAACATGATATCCTACATATCTAGATGTTACAGAATAATATTAAAGATATATTTAATAGCACGCTAATTTGCCACGTCATATTTATAAAGTGGGACGTATGAAAAAATACATATAGCTACCATAATATGTAATATATATAATCAAAGGCAGAATCAATATATTAAAAAAGCAGCCCCAAGTACATGATGATAAACATATTAGAATAACAGAAAAAAAAATAATTACATAAATAACAAAATAATTTTGTACAATGAAAGATCATAAATACATATACAAGAGAAAATAATGTGAAAATAAAAGTGAAAATATTAAGATGGTCATAAACAAAGATCAATACACATATAATTGCATAAGTGAAACACAATACAAATATATAATATAAATATGTGAAACGCCAAAAATTTTTTTTGTGAAAATATGTAGAACACAATACAAATATACAGTGTAAATGTGTGAAACACAATAAAAATATATAATATAAATGTATATGTATAAAACAGGAAAAAAAAATAAATTTATTTTAAATATAATGAAGTCCAGGTATGAATGGATGCTGCAAACTATCAAGGAGCGTATACGTCTTCAAGAGCTTCAAAAAATATGCCTCATCCCATCTTAAAGAAAACAAACAATAATACAAAAAATAAACAAAACAATAAAAACACAAACAATACCTTATAAAAAAGGTCTGAAGCTAACTGCCTCATTTAAACCCAAAGGTGAGGCCGTCTTAAGATTAACTATCCATGGCACTTCTTTCCGTAATAATGCCTTTTTAATATCCCCACCACGGGAACCCAATTGGACACGATCGATACCAAAAGCTTTGAAACCTCTCTGGTTATATCCATGGCATTCCTTGAAATGCTTAGGGATCTGGCTGAGCAGTTGCCTGGAAGCCTCACCAATTGCAATGCCAAGTGTCAGAGTATAAATCCACACTGGACTCTGGCGCCGAGTGATGAATGGCCGCCTGTGCCATTGCCAGGACACTTTACCTGACTACATTGTACCAGCTGTAAAGTTTGGTGAAGGATAACCCTATGGGGGGGGGGGTTGCAGGGTTTGGCCTATGATGCTTGGCTCCAATGAAGGGAAATCTTAAAATTGTCCTCCAAGGAGAGTCTCAAGATTGCTGGTTCCAATCATATGACCCAGAGTTGCACCAGCCTAGAAACCAGCGGTACATCTGCAATAGAAGCCAGTACTGAAACCCTCTCTGGGGAATCGCTTTAATGCTTCACCATACCAAAAACTTCTGGACAATGTGTATGCTTCCAAGGAGGACACTAGGCAGCACACTCAAGGTACTGGACTTGGGTGCACAATTCCAAGGAGGACAGGCCGGACTCCTCCACATATACTCGGTATATGCGCAACATGGACAGCGCCCCAGATAGTGAGCTTGCTTATTTAATTATTACAGAAGTGATAGTTCATCAAAGCCGCATAGAATATATTAGCAAAAAAATCATAGATGAATAGGTGCAACGTATCGGGCAACACCTCTGTTCTTCATCAGAAAAAAATGCAGTAATAGAGTTTGAAGTGGCCATATATATGGGGTCCATAAGTCGAGCACCGGACCGGAGGTGGTGGGATGTGCTAGGCGGCAGTTTGGAGAAGGTTTTCTGTTCCAGTGCACAATCCGAGGTCCATAAAGGTTTGGTTAGGTAGGGCTCGTGTGGAGGAAGTTGACTGATCTGTACATAGACCTCATTGAACATCTTTGGGATATCCTAAGGATATAGAATGTGATGTCATAAAAGCTTTGTAGGTGTAATGTATAAGTGTCCTGATACAATATCCATATAGTCTATATAGATAAAACAGGCAAATACCACTCACATTTGGTGATGTTCACAGTTCACCCTCGCCCACCATGTACAACTCACCGAGCATGTTTAGAACTCTATCTCTAAGGGTCCAGGTAGCGGCAGTAAAGCATATTGCTGCTTATCTTCAAAGAGATCAACAGGAAACCTCTTATTGCAAAAAGCTCATTTGCATATTGAAAAAAACTTATATGTCTACAATAGAGGCAATGATTCACATAGTTACATAGTAGATGAGATTGGATGAAGACATCAGTCCATCAAGTCCATCCTATAATCCTACAGTCCCCTACAGTGTTGATCCAGAGGAAGGCAAAAAAAAACCCATGAGGCTTATGCCGATTGCCCCATTTCATGGGAAAAATTCCTTCCTGACTCCAATCTGGCAATCACTATAAAACCCTGGATCAACGTGCCCTTAAAATCTAAAACCCGTAACCGTAATGTTTTTCTGTACGAGAAAGGCCACCAGGCCCTCTGTGAACTTGTTCAATGAATCCACCATCACCTCTTCCTGGGGCAGAGAGTTCCATAGCCTCGCTGCTCTTACTGTAAAGAATCTTCTATGTTGCTGGTGAAACTCTCTTCTCCTCCAGTCGTAGAGGACGTCCCCATGTCACTGTCACCGGCCTAGGAATAAAAAGATTAGAAAGTTCTTTGTGCTGTCCCTTCATGTATTTGTACAGTGGGGAAAAAAAGTATTTAGTCAGCTACCAATTGTGCGAGTTCTCCCACTTATAAAGATGAGGCCGGCCTGTAATTGTCATCATAGGTAGACCTCAACTATGAGAGACAAAATGAGAAAACTAATCCAGAAAATCACATTGTCTCATTTTTAAAGAATTTATTTGCAAATTATGGTGGAGAATAAGTATTTGGTCAATAACAAAAGTTCATCTCAATACTTTGTTCTATATCCTTTGTTGGCAATGACAGAGGTCAAACGTTTTCTGTAAGTCTTCACAAGGTTGGCACACACTGTTGCTGGTATGTTGGCCCGTTCCTCCATGCAGATCTCCTCTAGAGCAGGGATGTTTTGGGGTTGTCGCTGGGTAACACGGACTTTCAACTCCCTTCAAAGGTTTTCTATGGGATTGAGATCTGGAGACTGACTAGGCCACTCCAGGACCTTGAAATGCTTCTTACGAAGCCGCTCCTTCGTTGCCCTGGCGATGTGCTTGGGATCATTGTCATACTGAAAGACCCAGCCACGTTTCATCTTCAATGCCCTTGCTGATGGAAGGAGGTTTGCACTCAAAATCTCACGATACATGGCCCCATTCATTCTTTCATGTACACGGATCAATCGTCCTGGTCCCTTAGCAGAGAAACAGCCCCAAAGCATGATGTTGCCCCCACCATGCTTCACAGTAGGTATGGTGTTCTTTGGATGCAACTCAGCATTCACTCTCCTCCAAACACCACGAGTTGTGTTTCTACCAAACAGTTCTACTTTGGTTTCATCTGACCATATGACATTCTCCCAATACTCTTCTGGAACATCCAAATGCTCTCTGGCAAACTTCAGACGGGCCCGAATATGTACTGGCTTAAGCAGGGGGACACGTCTGGCACTGCAGGATCTGAGTCCCTGGCGGCGTAGTGTGTTACTGACGGTAGCCTTTGTTACGTTAGTCCCAGCTTTCTGCAGGTCAGTCACTAGGTCCCCCCGTGTGGTTCTGGGATTTTTGCTCACTGTTCTTGTGATCATTTTGACCCCACGGGGTGAGATCTTGCGTGGAGCCCCTGATGGAGGGAGATTATCAGTGGTCTTGTATGTCTTCCATTTTCTAATTATTGCTCCCACAGGTGATTTCTTCCCACCAAGCTGCTTGCCTATTGCAGATTCAGTCTTCCCAGCCTGATGCAGGTCTACAATTTTGTTTCTGGTCCTTCCACAGCTCTTTGGTCTTCACCATAATGGAGTTTGGAGTGTGACTGTTTGAGGTTGTGGACAGGCTTCTTTTATACTGATAACAATGTCAAACAGGAGCCATTACTGCAGGTAATGAGTGGAGGACAGAGGAGCCTCTTAAAGAAGAAGTTACAGGGCTGGGAGAGCCAGAAATCTTGCTTGTTTGTAGGTGACCAAATACTTATTTTCCACCATAATTTGCAAATAAATTCTTAAAAAATCAGACAATGTGATTTTCTGGATTAGTTTTCTCATTTTGTCTCTCATAGTTGAGGTCTACCTATGATGACAATTACAGGTCGGCCTCATCTTTATAAGTGGGAGAACTTGCACAATTGGTGGCTGACTAAATACTTTTTTTTTTCCCCACTGTACATTATTAGATCTCCCCGTAGACCTCTTTTCTCTAAACCGAATAACCCCAAGTTTAATCTATCTTTGTCCTCCAATCCACCCATTCCCCTAATAATTTTGGTTGCCCTTCTTTGCACTCTTTTTAGTTCAACTATGTCTTTCTTGTATACTGGGGCCCAAAATTGTTCACAATAGTCTGTGTGGCTGTACCAGTGACTTGTATAAAGACAAACTATGTTATATATCTTGTCATGAGAATCTAGACCTCTTTTGATGCATTCCATAATTTTATTTGACTTCGCAGCAGCTGCCTGGCACTAGTCAGGCTTGGGGTTCTGGTGACACTAACCTATCTATCTGCAGGGCTGAGGTGATATGCTGGTTCTGGTGACACTAACCTATCTATCTGCAGTACTGGGGTGATATGCTGAGTCTGGTGACACTAACCTATTTATCTGCAGGGCTGGGGTGATATAATAATAATAATAATAATAATAATAATAGTCCTTTAATAGTCCCACAATGGGGAAATTCAGTGTGTTACAGCAGCAAAGATAAGATAAGCAGATACAAATACAAATACAACATGTACAGGAATGTTCCAAGGTAAGAGGCATTACTTTGATAGCAGACAGACAGATAGGAAGTAGCAGAGGGGGGGGGGGGGGATTTAACAGGCAGAGAGATATTTCAGTTCTCTGTGTGTAATGATCTCCGCTTAGGTCGGTGTTGGTTGTACAGTCTAACCGCGGTGGGGAGGAAAGACTTCCAATAGCGCTCCTTCTCACACCTAGGGTGGAGCAGTCGGTCACTGACAGTACTGCTCAGCGCGATCACAGTATCATGCATGGGATGGGACGACTTCTTCTGCATGGAGCTCACCACGGACAGTATCCTTCTGTCACCCACCACCTGCACTGGGTCCAGTGGGCTCCCCAGGACAGAGCTGGCCCTTCTAATCAGTTTGTCAAGTTTATTTCTGTCCCTGGTTGATATACTGCTCCCCCAGCAGGCCACTCCAAAGAAGATGGCTGATGCCACTACCGAGATGAAGAAAGTCCTAAGAAGTGCCCCCCCGGATTCCAAAGGCTCTCAGCTTCCTAAGCAGGTAGAGCCTGCTGTGGCCCTTCCTGTACAGGGCCTCCATATGATCTGCCCAGTCCAGCTTATTATTAAGGAGCAAACCCAGGTACTTATAGGTGTTCACAATCTCGATGCCCATCCCCAGGATGTCCACTGGTTTAGGAGGGCTTCTGCCTTTACGGAAGTCCACCACCATCTCCTTCGTCTTCCCTGCGTTAATCTTCAGGTGGTTCTGGTGGCACCAGTCCACAAAATCCTGGTTCAGTTCTCTGTACTCCCTATCATCATCATCTGTGATGAGACCCACTATTGCAGAGTCGTCAGAATACTTTTGTAGGTAGCAGCTGGATGATTTGCACCTAAAATCTGCAGTGTACAGTGTGAAGAGGAAAGGGGCGAGAACCGTACCCTGAGGTGCCCCCGTATTACAGATCACGGTACCTGACACACAGTCTTGGGCTCTCACGTATTGAGGTCGATTTGTGAGTTAGTCTAGGATCCAGTTGGAGAGGTGGTGGTCCACTCCAGCAAGGCCCAGCTTGTCCCTCAATAACCTGGGCTGTATGGTGTTAAAAGCACTGGAGAAATCAAAGAACATTATTCTCACTGTGTTCCCTGGTTTCTCCAGGTGAGACAGAGCCCTGTGCAGAAGATGGATGATGGCATCATCTACCCCAATGCCCGGCCGATAAGCAAACTGGAGAGGGTCCATAGCGGGGCTCACTAGAGGGCGGAGATGTGTGAGAACCAATCTCTCCAAGATCTTCATCAGGTGGGATGTCAGTGCTACAGGTCTGTAGTCATTGAGGTCCATAGGGTGAGGTTTCTTTGGAACTGGTACCACACAAGAAGTTCTGCTGGTTCTGGTGACCCTAACCTATCTATCTGCAGGGCTGGGGTGATATGCTGGTTCTGGTGACACTAACCTATCTATCTGCAGGGCTGGGGTGATATGCTGGTTCTGGTGACAGTAACCTATCTATCTGCAGGACTGGGGTGATATGCTGGTTCTGGTGACAGTAACCTATCTAGCTGCAGGACTGGGGTGATATGCTGGGTCTGGTGACAGTAACCTATCTATCTGCAGGACTGGGGTGATATGCTGGGTCTGGTGACAGACTCCCTTTAAGGATAGGTCACCAGCTTAAAAAAAAAAAAAAAAAACCTACCCAACCCCTTTAAGTTTATGGGATAATTATGGAGACAGCCAGGAGGGTGACACTTTATATTTTTCAGATGAAAAGGACAAAGAACCATCAGGGGATCTACATTTGCCATGACAGTGGTAATCTACAATCGGCAGGGTCCCTTTACTCTCCCACCCTTCGGGGCTGGCAGATTCCCGTCTCTTGCTGCTCTGGACTGTAGGATTGGGCTTTTGATCAGTCCCTCTAGATCAGAACTGTCTTCATATGTTCTAATAGGACCATCCAGATAAGAACCTCCCGGGTGTGGAAATCCTTCCCTTTCTCTTCCCCTTCTATAAAATATGATATAAAAATTCCCTTTAGGGACAAAAGTTCTAGAAAGTAAAATAAGACTTTGCTGGAGTGATTTATTAATGGGGATGAATCGCTGTAAATGATTTGGATCGATCGATCGATCTCCAGCAATAAATCGCTCCTGTGAAGTCTCGCTGCGATGGTGTCGGCTTGAATAAGAATAAGCTGAATGTACATGACTATTGTAAGTGTGGCGGGGGCGATCTAAGAGCATAGACACCCCGGGCCCTCACTGCCTGTGAATAGTATATTAGACAATGGTCAGACGATGACTAGACACAGCTGATGGCGGAGAGGGGGCTGGGCATGCGAGGAGATTGTGTCTCTATACACAAGCTATGTTACCAGTCCGCCTCTGCAGGCGATACACTGACTCAGCCACGTCTTGCTAAGCTTAGGAGGTGTCTTTGTGTCTTAATCACAGACAGTGAGCCGGGCGCTCTCCAAACTTTTTCCAGTCTCCTTACGTGTGTTTCTGTAGGATCTCTCCGCCATAATCCCTATAATATTCAGTTACCAAAGTTTCCAGTCCTGATCCGGCTGTGGAAGGATCGTGGTAGTAAAACATAGAAGATCTATCGATACAATGGAAGTTCACAACAGGGACTCAGAAATCTTAGTGCCTCAAAGCCACGAGTCCTGGTTCAGCTTCCATTGACTAAAGGTGCCCATACACAAGGTGAATGTCAGCCAAACCAGCCAACGGCAGTGGGACAGGCAAACCTATGTCATGTATATGAGGGTGTCACAGCGTGTAAGAAGAAATCCAACATGCTCGACCCTTTGTTCTTACAGAAATAACTTGTTCCTTTCTTCCCACTGAGAGAATCGGCTCGGCTGAGCATGCATGTTCCCAGGAAAGGGAGGATGTGTCAAGTGAAAGTCTGCTGGTTGAATGAGAATTTGGATGACAACTATCTAAATAAATACATCCTTAGGGTCAGTTCACGTAATGGAATATGAAGCTGATTTTGAGGGGAAGATTCAAGATTGTATTATTATCCCTGTTGTGTGACATCACTGCGTGTATTATCTCTGTACTGTGACATCACTGTGTGTATTATCTCTTTACTGTGACATCACTGTGTGTATTACCCCTGTATTGTGACATCACTGTGTATATTATCTCTGTACTGTGACATCACTGTGTGTATTATCCTGTACTGTGACATCACTGTGTGTATTATATCTGTAATGTGACATCACTGTGTGTATTATATCTGTACTGTGACATCACTGTCCTGCTATAATAGTTCATCACTTGTGTCCATGAAGTAACATTATTATATACAGTGGGGGAAAAAAAGTATTTAGTCAGCCACCAATTGTGTAAGTTCTCCCACTTATAAAGATGAGGCCGGCCTGTAATTGTCATCATAGGTAGACCTCAACTATGAGAGACAAAATGAGAAAACTAATCCAGAAAATCACATTGTTTGATTCTTAAAGAATTTATTTGCAAATTATGGTGGAAAATAAGTATTTGGTCACCTACAAACAAGCAAGATTTCTGGCTCTCACAGACCTGTAACTTCTTCTTTAAGAGGCTCCTCTGTCCTCCACTCATTACCTGCAGTAATGGCTCCTGTTTGACATTGTTATCAGTATAAAAGACACCTGTCCACAACCTCAAACAGTCACACTCCAAACTCCACTATGGTGAAGACCAAAGAGCTGTGGAGGGACACCAGAAACAAAATGGTAGCCCTGCACCAGGCTGGGAAGACTGAATCTGCAATAGGCAAGCAGCTTGGTGTGAAGAAATCACCTGTGGGAGCAATAATTAGAAAATGGAAGACATACAAGACCACTGATAATCTCCCTCCATCAGGGGCTCCACGCAAGATCTCACCCCGTGGGGTCAAAATGATCACATGAACGGTGAACAAAAATCCCAGAACCACATGGGGGGACCTAGTGAATGATCTGCAGAAAGCTGGGACTAACGTAACAAAGGCTACCGTCAGTAACACACTACGCCGCCAGGGACTCAGATCCTGCAGTGCCAGATGTGTCCTCCTGCTTAAGCCAGTACATATCCCGGCCCGTCTGAAGTTTGCTAGAGAGCATTTGGATGTTCCAGAAGAGTATTGGGAGAATGTCATATGGTCAGATGAAACCAAAGTAGAACTGTTTGGTAGAAACACAACTCGTGGTGTTTGGAGGAGAGTGAATGCTGAGTTGCATCCAAAGAACACCATACCTACTGTGAAGCATGGGGGGGGCAACATCATGCTTTGGGGCTGTTTCTCTGCAAAGGGACCAGGACGACTGATCCGTGTACATGAAAGAATGAATGGGGCCGTGTATCGTGAGATTTTGAGTCAAACCTCCTTCCATCAGCAAGGGCATTGAAGATGAAACGTGGCTGGGTCTTTCAGCATGACAATGATCCCAAGCACACCGCCAGGGCAATGAAGGAGCGGCTTCGTAAGAAGCATTTCAAGGTCCTGGAGTGGCCTAGCCAGTCTCCAGATCTCAACCCCATAGAAAACCTTTGGAGGGAGTTGAAAGTCCGTGTTGCCCAGCGACAGTCCCAAAACATCCCTGCTCTAGAGGAGATCTGCATGGAGGAATGGGCCAACATACCAGCAACAGTGTGTGCCAACCTTGTGAAGACTTACAGAAAACGTATGACCTCTGTCATTGCCAACAAAGGATATAGATAAGTATTGAGATGAACTTTTGTTATTGACCAAATACTTATTTTCCACCATAATTTGCAAATACATTCTTTAAAAATCAGTCAATGTGATTTTCTGGATTAGTTTTCTCATTTTGTCTCTCATAGTTGAGGTCTACCTATGATGGCAATTACAGGCCGGCCTCATCTTTATAAGTGGGAGAACTTGCACAATTGGTGGCTGACTAAATACTTTTCCCCCCCACTGTACTTTCTAAACTCTTCATATTATGAGCGGTGTCTTTCTCGGTTACACCTTCTTCGTCTTCACTTCTGTTCCTCTATTTCTCCTATCCTGAAAGAGAAAATATCCGGCCCTTACTTACGTTTTCAGCACAGATTATAGAGCTGTGAGACTAAGGTCGCTCCTTTTACTTTCATTTCTTATTACAGGAAGTCTTATTCTATTGCACTGACAATCCAGGCGTTGCTTTACTCTGTGTTTTATGTGTCGCGTCCTTCTAGATCCCAAATACACAAACATTTTTGGGTCAAATTTTTAAGATCTCAGTTTGCTTTCATGAATTGTCAACATCTTATATACAACCAAAGAGCAAACACTGCATTGTACGGGGCCCCCTTAGCTGACCTGGATCATGATAAAGTTGATTCCAATGGTGGAGCACAGAGTTATCGGCTACGAGCTCCACCATTCAGGTTTCGGCTGATGATGTCTGCGGCAAGGAGATGCTATAGGCAGCGAGCCAGAGATAGCGCTACAGCCAGAGCCTGCGGGCAGCTCCATAGGAACGGCTTAGGCGAGTATAATTGTGTATGTAATATATTGTTTAAATGGTCACTGAGGGGCAGATGGCATAATGTGGGGGCTACTCGAGGGGACATTAAATTATGTGCAGGGGGTCCACTTAGGAAACCTTTAGGCCCACTAATGTGTTAAAATGACCCTGTTTACAATTGACAGGGGATTATATTTTGTGAAAATGGGGCTTTGCTGAGTCCTGCACCTGTGTCATGATAGGATTTAGGATTTCATTTCCTGTATTGTGAGGAGGTAAAACCCAGTGTGGGGAGTTTATTAACCGGCATAGATGGCCTCATCACAGACAAAAATGACAGGGAGTACAGGGAATTGAATCAGGATTTTGTGGACTGGTGCCAGCAGAACCACCTGAGGATTAATGCTGGGAAGACCAAGGAGATGGTGGTTGACTTTCACAAGCACAGATATCCTCCAAAACCAGTGGACATCCATGAGATAGTCAACACCTATAAGTACCTGGGTGTGCTCCTTAATAATAAGCTGGACTGGGCAGATGACATGGAGGTCCTGTACAGGAAGGGCCACAGCAGGCTCTACCTGCTTAGGAGGCTGAGAGCCTTTGGAATCCGGGGGCACTTCTTCGGGCCTTTTTCAACTTGGTAGTGACATCAGCCATCTTCTTCGAAGTGGCCTGCTGGGGGAGAAGTATATCAACCAGGGATAGGAATAGACTCAACAAGCTGATTAGAAGGGCCAGCTCTGTCCTGGGGAGCCCACTGGACCCAGTGCAGGTGGTGGATGACAGAAGGATACTGTCCGTGATGAGCTCCATGCAGAAGAAGAAGTCCCATCCCATGCATGAGACTGTGATAGCGCTAGGCAGTACTGTCAGTGACCGACTGCTCCACCCTAAGTGTGAGAAGGAGCGCTATCGGAAGTCTTTCCTCCCCGCTGCGGTCAGGCTGTACAACCAACACCGACCTAAGCAGAGATCACTCCATACAGAGAACTGAAAGATCTTAGTTGTGGTATCCCTTCTACTACTTTTTTTTTTTCCCTTTCTATCTGTACCCACTGTCACTGTAATACCTCTACCATGGAGCTTTTGTATCTGTATTATCTTTGCTGCTGTAACACACTGAATTTCCCCATGGTGGGACTATTAAAGGATTATCTTATCTTACAATGGCCAAAGATGCACCAAATCAATCAGTATTATAATCATATCAGAAAACGGAAGCGAGTTCTAGATTAAATCTAAATATCCTGACTGGGGTAGATATCAATTCTACAGAAGTGCACCTAATTTATGAAGAGTGCACCTCACACCAGTCGGAGCTGTATTATGGCTGGTGGACTGTAAAGTTTCCTCATTGAATATTGGAACTGCTTTGGATCCTCTTGGATCAAAAAGGTGTCCGTACTCCGGAGATAATGTATATGAGGGTTGTCCAAGTCTCCTGACAGCAGATATCAGTGCTAGAGGGATCCAGGTGTGTGGGGATATATAAGACGTGTCTGGCAGTTTCCTAGTCCCCCCTCCCCAATCTCCCTCACCGATGACATTTTTGTCTCAGTTACATGTCTGACTTTCGACTATTATACCCTCACGGACCTCAATGCACCTTCAAGCAAGTTTTTTACAGCATTTTGCCCCAGTTACACATTGACACTAAGGTCACATTGGCTCCATGGCCTCTGCCATTCAGGTACACCGGTGGACCAGAACGACGAACAGCCGGACCGCTAAAACAGCTGTTACTTGGACATTGGTGGCCTCCTTGCTTATAATGGGGTCCACTGTGTGTCCGCCGTTTTCTGCAACGGTGTCTTTTATGGATGTGAACCCAACCTTATCCTATCATGTGAACATCTGAGCCAGCTGTGCACAAGTCCTGACCTAATGTTCATGTTATCCGCAGAGCCGATACGATGGGGCTGGAGCAGACGTGACTGATCCGTCAGAGCCGATACGATGGGGCTGGAGCAGACGTGACTGATCCGTCAGAGCCGATACGATGGGGCTGGAGCAGATGTGATTGATCCGTCAGAGCCGATACGATGGTGCTGGAGCAGATGTGACTGATCCGGCAGAGCTGATACGATGGGGCTGGAGCAGATGTGATTGATCCGTCAGAGCCGATACGATGGTGCTGGAGCAGATGTGACTGATCCGGCAGAGCTGATACGATGGGGCTGGAGCAGATGTGATTGATCCGTCAGAGCCGATACGATGGTGCTGGAGCAGATGTGACTGATCCGGCAGAGCTGATACGATGGGGCTGGAGCAGACGTGACTGATCCGTCAGAGCCGATACGATGGGGCTGGAGCAGATGTGATTGATCCGGCAGAGCTGATACGATGGGGCTGGAGCAGACGTGACTGATCCGTCAGAGCCGATACGATGGGGCTGGAGCAGATGTGACTGATCCAGCAGAGCCGATACGATGGGGCTGGAGCAGATGTGACTGATCCAGCAGAGCCGATACGATGGGGCTGGAGCAGATGTGATTGATCCGTCAGAGCCGATACGATGGGGCTGGAGCAGACGTGACTGATCCGGCAGAGCTGGTACGATGGGGCTGGAGCAGACGTGACTGATCCGGCAGAGCTGGTACGATGGGGCTGGAGCAGACGTGACTGATCCAGCACGATGGGGATGGGGCTGGAGCAGACGTGACTGATCCGGCAGAGCTGGTACGATGGGGCTGGAGCAGACGTGACTGATCCGTCAGAGCCGATACGATGGGGCTGGAGCAGACATTCTGCCTTCTGAAGTAACACAAGCTCTAGTAAGATAAATGTCCTATGAATAATGAATAAAGCAGCAGATCTCTCCGGGCTCAGCGCACTGACAACCTCCAGCACAGGCAGCTCCGCGCTGTCAGGGTCTGAGCATGTACAGATAATGATGGGGCTTTCCTAGTGTTATAGATTAATATATCTGATGAGCGGGGGAAGGGGGAGGTCTCACCGCCAGGACCCCCACACTATACATCCACCCTCTTGGGCGAGCTCCGCTGCCATTGCACTGGTCATGTTTATCCCTTATGTGGCCTGTTGGTGTCATTGAGATGAATGGGGTGCACTACAATACCACGAATCACTGCACAATCTTCAGACATCTCATCTGTCGGTGTCAGACCCCATCCTAAGGACAGCTCATCAATATTTAAAGGGGTTGTTTAGGATTTTGCTATGGCCTACATTTAGGATGTCAGTGGGAGCTGAGCTGCAGTAACAGTGCCGGCCACTATACAGGGCATGGGGCCGGCGTGAATGGCTGATGTGTCCATGAGGTCTCCAGCAAGGGGCAAAAACATGCGGCTGCAGCAGATTCTTAACCCCTTCCCTACATCCGCAGAGGCAGAGTGGCCGCCATAGCTACTGGGTCTGTGCTGTAAGGCTGGACTCTGATCGTGGGCAGTGCTAAGTCTGAGCCCCCCCAAAGTATACAAACCTTTGGCGTTGCAGGCTGGCTCCGTAATGGCGTGATCACGGGAGCCGATCTGTTCATATGGCAGCCTGAAGCCTACTGAAGGCTCCCGGCCTCGTCATAGACATATTACTATTGAGGCTGCTCTATGATTGGTCAATGACCAGCCTCAATAGTAATGTAGCGAATCTCCCACACCCTACAATACAGTTGTATTACAGTCTATGGGACTGCCGCTTCACGCCCCCATGGGGGATAATTAAAAACTATAAAAGTTCAAATCTCCCGCCTTTCCCTAGAATACATATAAAACTAAAAAACGACTGTGAAACACAAACACATGAGGTTTCCAGAAATATACCGGGACATACAGGTGTGAACAGAGCCATAACCTGTTGTTCTAGAATCCAGCACTGTGTCCTGCTAGGAAAGTAGTTGTCAGGAAGAAGACTGAGGATCTGTCCTTAGGATAGGTCATTAATATCTCATTGGTGGGGGTCCACAAATCACCTTACAGGGCAATGGCATCACATTCATTTGTCATGTGAATTTTATACGGCTCAGTCCCATTCAAATGAATGGGGCTGAGCTGTAATACCAAGGACAGCCACTACAGAATACTATGGCGCTGTTTGCTATTCAGTAAGCACTCACCTGAATACGGCTGATCTGTGGGGGTCCCAGGTGTCGTACTTCAGCCTTCAACTACAGTCCCAGTCTCCAGGGATTTCTATATAAAAGTAACTGCCTGATAAGCAGAGAAGAAAGAAGATTTCCTAAGTTTCTTATCTTTAGCTGCACTATTCGTTTATGGAAAGCTTCTTTAGAATTGGAGGTACCCTTTAACTATGGGGGTGGGGGGGGGGCAGAAGGACCTGCACTATGGTGCATGGGGAACCCCGTAATTGGTCAGCGGTGTATAACGCGGTAGCCCTGGATCTTCACATCACACTTCTGCCCAGAGCGCTCGACACAATTTTAGGGGGTGTTAGACTGACTATCAGAGATCGGCAACCTACACCACTCCAGCTGTTGTAAGACTACAACTCCCAGCATGCATACTTGCTCTTCTGTTCTTGGAACTTCTATGCAAGTGAATGGAGCATGCTGGGAGTTGTAGTGTCACAGCAGCTGGAGTGCTGAAGGTTGCCGACCCTACTCTAGGTCAATAGGACAAACCCAGAATGATCATTGTTTGCCCAGAGATCCGCTGGGTCTATCCTGTGCTCCAGAACGAGGAGTAATGCAGGGGCGAGATGAGGGGAGTAGTACAGGTACAGATTCGTGCACTATGGGGGGAGTAGTACAGGTACAGATTCGTGCACTATGGGGGGAGTAGTACAGATACAGATTCGTGCACTATGGGGGGAGTAGTACAGGTACAGATACGTGCACTATGGGGGGAGTAGTACAGGTACAGATTCGTGCACTATAGGGGGAGTAGTACAGGTACAGATTCGTGCACTATGGGGGGAGTAGTACAGGTACAGATTCGTGCACTATAGAGGGAGTAGTACAGGTACAGATTCGTGCACTATGGGGGGAGTAGTACAGATACAGATTCGTGCACTATGGGGGGAGTAGTACAGGTACAGATTCATGCACTATGGGGGGAGTAGTACAGGTACAGATTCGTGCACTATGGGGGGAGTAGTACAGGTACAGATTTGTGCACTATGGGGGGAGTAGTACAGGTACAGATTCGTGCACTATGGGGGGAGTAGTACAGGTACAGATTCGTGCACTATGGGGGGAGTAGTACAGGTACAGATTTGTGCACTATGGGGGGAGTAGTACAGGTACAGATTCGTGCACTATGGGGGGAGTAGTACAGGTACAGACTTGCAGTGATTGTTGTTGGGCAGCAGTATGGCTCCAGGCTCCCTGCTGATGTCTATTGTCAGCCTGAGGGACTAGAACAGGTGCCTGCAAAATGACCTTGAAGCAGCTGAGGAGTGAGGCGGCGAGGATCTGTCCCACAGCAGTAGGAGAGGTGAGTGGTGGTCTGAGGGATTAACTGTTCTGCATCATACTGAGAGGTGTGTGCATGTCCTATGGGATCACATGTCCCCCCCTAGTATGTGAGCAGCTTCTTGGGGTGCCAAAATCACTTGGTCACTAATTGTCAACTCTCTGCGGTCACATTTATGTGATAGTCCTAGGACTTAGCATTATATTGTCCTCATTGCAACTCGTGTTATCACTGCAGATAGATAGGTTAGTGTCACCAGAACCAGCACATCACCCCAGCCCTGCAGATAGATAGGTTAGTGTCACCAGAACCAGCATATCACCCCAGCCCTGCAGATAGATAGGTTAGTGTCACCAGAACCAGCATATCACCCCAGCCCTGCAGATAGATAGGTTAGTGTCACCAGAACCAGCACATCACCCCAGCGCTGCAGATAGATAGGTTAGTGTCACCAGAACCAGCACATCCCCCCAGCCCCGCGGATAGATAGGTTAGTGTCACCAGAACCAGCATATCACCCCAGCCCTGCGGATAGATAGGTTAGTGTCACCAGAACCAGCATATCACCCCAGCCCCGCAGATAGATAGGTTAGTGTCACCAGAACCAGCATATCACCTCAGCCCTGCAGATAGAGAGGTTACTGTTACCAGAACCAGCATATCACCCCAGCCCTGCAGATAGATAGGTTAGTGTCACCAGAGCCAGCATATCACCCCAGCCCCGCGGATAGATAGGTTAGTGTCACCAGAACCAGCATATCACCCCAGCCCTGCAGATAGATAGGTTACTGTTACCAGAACCAGCATATCACCTCAGCCCTGCAGATAGATAGGTTACTGTTACCAGAACCAGCATATCACCCCAGCCCTGCAGATAGATAGGTTAGTGTCACCAGACCCAGCATATCACCCCAGCCCTGCAGATAGATAGGTTACTGTTACCAGAACCAGCATATCACCCCAGCCCTGCAGATAAATAGGTTAGTGTCACCAGACCCATCATATCACCCCAGCCCTGCAGATAGATAGGTTAGTGTCACCAGAACCAGCATATCACCCCAGCCCTGCAGATAGATAGGTTACTGTCACCAGAACCAGCATATCACTCCAGCCCTGCAGATAGATAGGTTAGTGTCACCAGAACCAGCATATCACCCCAGCCCTGCAGGAAGATAGGTTACTGTCACCAGAACCAGCATATCACTCCAGCCCTGCAGATAGATAGGTTAGTGTCACCAGAACCACCATATCACCCCAGCCATAACATTCTTTTCTTCTCTGTGATTTCTCACTATTACTTTCCCTGGCATGTTCTATTGGTTCGTTCCTTCATCTTCTCAGTGTGTGGAAGTTGCAAAATTATTAACACACATGTTATGTCTATGTAAAGGAATGGGGTAAGAGGCTGTCAGAGTCATCTAGTGACGCACATATCAGGGGGGAATATTAGTGCTGACCATAAAATTAAATATGTCTGTCTGAGGGAGTGGATCTTGGTAGACGCCAAAGGCATGAAATTAAAAAGGTTGTATAGCGACAACAGTTTTATTATTATTACCAATAGTTTATAATGGTATGTGATACATACAGAGTAATACTCCCTGAGTCTTCTGCCGCTCTCGGTAACCTACCTTCAGTAGTGGACACTGCTCAAGTCACAGCTGTAACGGTCACTTAAAGGGATTGTCCAGTATCAGCAAATTAATGTTTGTGCAATGCAAGGTTGTACAATTCTCCAATATACTTTCTGTATCTATTCTTCTTGGTTTTACTAGATCTCTGCTTGTTGTTGTTCATTCTTTACTTCCAGCGAATACAAATCAGTCCATGGTCATGTGCTATACGGTCCCTGGTCTGGTCATGTGATGAACACACAGGTGCACAGCTCGTTACAAGGCAGATGTCTGATTACTGTGCTGTGATTATAACGAGCTGTGCACCTGTGTGTGAGTCACATGACCATGCCCGTATATCACATGATCATGGCCCGTATATCACATGACCATAGACTGTATATCTCATGACCATGGACGTATATCACATGACCATGCCCGTATATCACATGATCATGGCCCGTATATCACATGACCATAGACTGTATATCTCATGACCATGGACGTATATCACATGACCATGCCCGTATATCACATGATCATGGCCCGTATATCACATGATTATGGCCCGTATATCACATGACCATAGACTGTATATCACATGACCATAGACTGTATATCACATGACCATGGCCCATATATCACATGACCATGGACTGATTTTTAACCACTGGAAGTAAAGAATGAGTCACAGCAAAAAGAGATCTGGAAAACCACAAAATACTGATACAGAAATTATATTGGAGAATTGCATAACTTTTAATTATACAAACAATCACATTTGTCTCTCCATATTTAGTAAATTGTCTGTGGCAGTCACTGGAGGTCAGGATGCAGAGCCTGGCAGGGGGTTGGTAAGGTGACTATTACAAAGTTTGTTATTATATACCAAGGGACCAGAAACTCATTTAGGCCGAGGGCCCCACGTTGCAAAAATGTAGCATTTGGATTGTGGCAGAAACGCTGTGTTTTGCATTATCTGTATAGTAGATGAGATTCTGGCTAATCCTATCCACGCATTTCAGAAAAAAAATCTCCAGTAGAAAAGCTGTGTTTTCCGTATAGGTATAACAAGTATATAAAGTACTTTCTGTGAAAAATGCTGTGGAAAAAACCATGATACATTTCCGCCGCGGTCTTATCCCCAGAGTGGGGTCTTAGACTCCATGCACACGTCCATTCCTAATAGTGCTCTATTTTCATCAGCACGGACCATCGAATGTCCCCTCGGATGGCACACTTGGACTTGTGCATGGAGTCTAGAGGAGTTTCCCATCCACTAAAATAACAAACGTGTCATCAGAACAGAACCGATTAGACGCCCCATAGAGGTGAACGTATCAAGGAATGCCCTTGGATCTCTGAGTGTAATCCTAGTGCATTCTACTGCAAACTCGGCCTCACAACGGATGCACACTCGGCCCTGTGCATGGCGTTCTAGGCTGAGGCCACATATTGCAGAAAAGCTGCTTTTTTGTTGCAAATTTTGCTGTATTTTTTTGAGCCAACCCCATGAGTGGTTCCAAAAGGAAAGCAGAATATACAGGAAGTTCTTATGTTTCTTGCACCTGCTCAGTCCACTCCTGGCAGCTTTTCTGCAATGTGGGGCTTAGCCTAGAGAGGTTTGTCCAGCCCCAGATCCATTTTTCATACTGATGACCCACCCACACCCTCCAGGTGTAAGAAGCTGCCACTGTCACTGTCCATGCAGTGTGCACGGAGGCCAAAACTGGATTCCCCTATATACTTTATTATCTTCTAAGGAGGAGATCCTGATACACGGCAGCGATGGAGGATGTCCAGCACCTCTAACATCTCCTCTATCATTATACTGATGCCTGAGACGCTGTGTGTGTCCGTGCCGCTAGTGGCAGTTAATGATGGTCATGCTGCGGCCATCTTTGAATCCACTGTCACATGGCCATTATAGAACCCATGATGTTCAATGGGTCTATTCACATGCCATTATCTAGGTCCGTGTTCACAAAGATAGTGCATGTCAGTATTTCTCTGTTGCTCTTGACGTCATACATCCGTTTTTTACGTTTGTGTGAATAAGCCCTTCTTTTTTTGTTATCTTTTGGTAAACCCATAACAAGATTAACTCCTTAAAGGGAGTGTCATCGGGGTGAGGAGTATTAAACCAGCAGCACAGTAAGGGTAAGGTCACATGGAGGAATTTGCCACTGAATTTGAGGCGAATTCTGATGCAAAATCAGCTCCAAATTCCGCCTGAAGCCAGCCGCCATTTATTTCAATGGGAGTCAGATCCTGAGTTTTCCTTTAGCAGATTTTTTCAGCTAGCAGAAATATAAGCGTCCTGCTCCATCTTCAGGCAGAATCTACCTGATAACTCCCATTGAAGTGAATGGGAGGCCGAAAATACCGCCAGACAGGTGAGGAATTTGACACTGATTTTGACGAAGAATTTGGACAAGCAGAAAAATTAGCTTCAAATTCCTGAATCTGAATTTTTCAGCTAAGAAAATTTCCTTCGTGTGAACTTCCCCCTTAGACTGAGGTCACACGTTGTGGAAAAGCAGCTTTTTTTGTTGCAGGTTTTGCTGCAGTTTTTTTGAGCCAAAGCCAAAGGTGGATTTAACAGAAGGGAGAAGTCTAAGAAGCTTCTAGATATTTCTCATTCCTTTTGTAGACATTCTTGGCTTTGGCTCAAAAAACCGCAGCAAAATCTGCAACAAAAAAAAGCTGCTTTTCCACAATGTGTGGCCTCAGTCTGACATAGGTCTGACTGAATACAACGCTCTTCTCCCCATGAATACACAATATTTTATAGATATATAGTCCTAGGAGCCCTGACAGTGTCATACACTATGTATTATAGCTATATAGTCCTAGAAGCCCTGACAGTGTCATACACTATGTCTTATAGATATATAGTCCTAGGAGCCCTGACAGTGTTATACACTATGTATTATAGATATTGTCCTAGGAGCCCTGACAAGTGTCATACACTATGTATTATAGATATATAGTCCTAGGAGCCCTGACACTGCCATACACTATGTATTATAGATATATAATCCTAGGAGCCCTGACAGTGTCATACACTATGTTTTATAGATATATAGTCCTAGGAGCCCTGACAGTGTCATACACTATGTATTATAGCTATATAGTCCTAGGAGT
Source organism: Leptodactylus fallax (assembly GCA_947044405.1). NCBI lineage: Eukaryota > Metazoa > Chordata > Amphibia > Anura > Leptodactylidae > Leptodactylus > Leptodactylus fallax. Next base: position 646,621 of record CAMRHE010000137.1, on the reverse strand, counting down.
CCTGACAGTGTCATACACTATGTATTATAGCTGTATAGTCTTAGGAGTCCTGACAGTGTCATACACTATGTATTATAGCTGTATAGTCCTAGGAGCCCTGACAGTGTCATACACTATGTATTATAGATATATAGTCCTAGGAGCCCTGACAGTGTCATACACTATGTATTATAGCTGTATAGTCCTAGGAGCCCTGACAGTGTCATACACTATGTATTATAGATATATAGTCCTAGGAGCCCTGACAGTGTCATACACTATGTATTATAGCTGTATAGTCCTAGGAGCCCTGACAGTGTCATACACTATGTATTATAGATATATAGTCCTAGGAGCCCTGACAGTGTCATACACTATGTAGTATAGCTATATAGTCCTAGGAGTCCTGACAGTGTTATACACTATGTGTTATAGATAATCTTGGCCACTTAAACTGAATCCTGAAAGGTTTGTTCATCTCTAGTTGGGGCCATTGTAATAAATAATGTTTCCTTCTTGTGTTGTATTGTGCCATGTACTCTTGCACTAGGGCCACCGGGCTCCCTTCTCCAGTAGTCACTGAGACATTCTGGTATTATGTGTCGCCACTGAGGGTAAAGGGGCCCCTGCTGAGGTGTTACCCTGACAACGCATCCCGGGCCCTTCCTGTCAATCTCTCTCCACAGGCTCCGCCCCCGGCACCCATCGTGACGTGGACACGTGAATCACCCCCTCCCAGCCCACGCCCGCTTAGTCACTCACAGGCAGCTAGAGGAGGGGGGGGAGGGCGGCACGCGCCGTCCGTATCACGCCTTAGGCCGCTAATTGGCCGATCGCGCGGGGACCTGGCCAATTGGAGAGCAGGAGGGCGTGGTTAGCGTCAGCAACGCTCCGGCAGACTGAACGGCGCAGCAGTCACTGACAGCTCTGCGGCTGGAGCAGCTGTGCTGCTAGGGCTCTGTGCAAGGGGGTGGGATGCGACGCTCTGATTGGCTGCTGATCGCCGAACGGAGGACTCTGATTGGCTGCTGAGCAGCTGGGCAGGTATGTGCGTAGGCGGAGGGAGGGTAATGGCGGACGCTGGGAGCCGAGGGTCTGTGTGTCCGGAGTGTGAGGGGTCTGAGCTGGCCCTGAGCTGGGGAGATGTGTGTGTCAGGCGGAGGCTCCTCAGGATTAGGACATAGCCGGGCTCTCCTGTACTCCCAGGTGCAGCTCCTGGAGCCCCTCTCAGACTACCTGTGCCCTTATCGGGTCCCCCAGTGCACTCTAAGCCCCCAGAGGACATGGGCAATGGTGGGCTCCAGCCATAAAGTCATGGCTGCCCCATATATAGTCTATACTGTCCACTGAGGTGATTAACCCTCTCCTGGCTGCGGCGCGTCTCCTCCATGCACCTGGAGACTGCACCAAATCGTGGAGAAATATCGGACGCCAAGAATCCTTTATGTCATTGTAGGGTTTTTATGCAGATATTTTGCAAATCATAAAACCGTAGAAGTCGCTCGCGAATGGAAAGGAAAATTTTGTCGCTTGTCCAATAGGAGTCCAGAATGTAGACAGATCTCCATTGGTCGGAAATGATTATGTCACCAATAATTATTGGTCTGGATTATTGGGTGCCCAATCTCGTTTTATGTGACCCTTCTTAGAGGAGTGTTCACACTAAGTACACAGCGTAGGGGGGTCTGCACGGTGTCCGCACTTGTCCACATCTCCATTGACTTCTACTCGACTGATAGTGACAGCTTTGTCCACCCCTTAGAAGTGAATGGAGTCACAAGTGTGCGCCATTGCTCCATTCACATGGACGCACCTAAGACCCCAGTGGTCGGACCCCCAACAACTGACACTTATCTTGTGGATAGAGGATAAACCCCCTTAAGTCTTGCATCATAATGACTATCCTTGTCCACGTGGCTCGGGGGTACTTAGAGGATCTGATCAGATGGTTTTGGTGCTGTTTGTGCCACTTGTTACGTCTTTGACCACCTTAAAGGGGAAGTTCTGTAGAAAGGATGAGATTTGTTGATGTGATCTTGGCCGGCCGCTGCTTACCAGAAATAAACCCCTTTGATGCTGCTCGGAGATTCTATGAGACTTATAATTTACTTATAACAGACATCTCCGAGCAGTGCCCAAGGGGTCTAATGTCACTAATGTGACCCCCTCACATGTATCTAAGACATATGTGCAGAGCATTGTGAATGGAAATTCCCTGTAAGTCGTCAGCTGACAGGGGAACCATAGAGGGCTCTATTATCTGCTCCTCCTCTTTGTATATTCCGATTGGTCCAGACTACTTTAGTCTGATGGTCTGTTCTCCCCCTAGAAAGCTGTACATCGGTGGGTGCGAGACTGCAGTGGATGAGCCGGCCTGTATATGCTGTACAGGTTTCTACAGATGAGTAACTAGTAGAGGCAGCGTGCCAGTCCTGTAGTTCAGGGAGGGGGAGCTATTGCCTGTCGACTGATCCTCCAGTGACTACTGGACAGACCTGAAGTCCATGTTTGTCTCTTGTGTTCCTGTGCAGTGTCCTCACTTTACAGCGGCCACTCGAAGACAAGAAAAGCAAAAATTCTTAAGTGCAGGTTTCCTGCTTTCCTTCCTACGGAGGTCTTAGCGTGGGAGGACGACATTAAGAAATGGTGTGTGGTTACTAGATGTGAGCGCTAAACAAGTAAAGAGTCCAACATAGTCCTTGCTGAGGATCCAGTGATCATAGGTTATATAGTGTGAACAGTAGGCAAGGTCTGGGGTAGTGTCAGATGAAGCTAATCCTATAGAAGGTGTATGGACTGAGGTTTCCTCGAGACAAGATTAGTGGACTGAATGTCAGCAGAAAGTGGCTAAAAATACTGAAACAATATAGACGAGCAATGTGATAGTACGGATGGCGAGTTGTTTACTAGACAGGCTCCTCCTCTGTTTAGATCATTTGCATAAATATTCACACCCTGATATATTTATTCACTAGGGAGAAATGTGTTATAATTATTGGCCTCGGTTTTTTATTGTGCATTGGCAGTTGGGCTGAATTCACACATTGTGGATTTGCTACTCAAAATTTTACAGTACAAGACAAGTAGATGAGATTTTACAAATCTTATCCTCGCATGGCGGGCAATTTCCGCACAGGAAGATGAGGATGCTGCAGATTTACCACATTCAGGATGGCAGATGTGAAATCCGTGGGCAGTCGGTAGCACAAATCGCAGCAAATTCTGCATGTCTTATTTCCGATACAGAACATCTTGTGCAAGGTGACACAATACACACACGAGGGCACACAAGTCACTGCAACGTCTACGTCAGTCATTTCCAAGATTTGGATATGAAACTACAAATCCCAGCAGGTTGTATTGAATAGAGGCTGTCACTCAAAAGTATCAAGAACTACAAGTATCCCCTAGAGCGGTGGTGTCTAACCTGTGGGGTAATTGTTAGAGCGGAGAGGCACAGCAGAGAGTGACTTCAGCTTTGGGAGGACCACGGAGAACATTGGTGGCCATTCATCTGCGCCAGTGCCATGTAATACTCAGTTGACGTTTCCCCCCCTCTAACAACTTATTGCCAGTGTTTTAAAGGGATTCTTGGCTTATCAATTGATGATTTATCCTTAGGGGCTGCAGTGTTCAGAAGAGTTTGGTGGTCTCCTTACAGACAACCAAGCACAGCCCTGTACATCTTAGAGCAGCTGGGTTTGGTATCGCAGCTCAGCCCATTCACTTGAATGGGACCGAGTGGCAAACAGGCCGCATGACGGACAAATATGACATCACATGGCGCACCAAGAGCAGCCCTCGGGGACCCATGCTGCCTCTTCAAACACCTGACTCACAGGGGTCCCAGTTGTCAACCCCCTCCTCACAGATCTCCAATTGATAAGCCCAGAAAACTCCTTTAAGCTGCCATACCCACATGTATCAGCTGGTCTCTAGCTTAGGGGATGCTGCATCAGCTGAAGATTAGAAGTGCTCACTGTGATACATCCCATAGACCTACAAGACCATAGAGCAAATAAGTATAATATATTGCACAGAGAAGTATTTCATGGGGTGTTTGGTTTGAAGAGCTTGTTCAGGGTTGAGGATCACTGTGTTGAGTGCCGATCTTCTGCGTGTGGTCAGCAGCGATCATTACATATGTGCTAAGTCATTGTGTGCAGCGATGGCAGCGAGGTCTTGTTTTTTATCCTCGAGTAGATGGCTCTTTTGCAGTCTATGCTCGGATCCCGCTTTGTAACTTGTCCCTAAGTATCACTTTCTTGTTGCTCTGAAGCTTGTTTTGTTTGCTTCTGAGTGTGTAGCTAAGGCACATACATCTATTTCTTCTTGTTACTCACCCTACAGAAAATGAAAGAATTTAGACCTTGTCTTTAGTGACTCACGCTACCAGATGTACTCCCAGGACTGATGTTTCTTGCAGTGTGAAAACCTGAACTCTGGTAGTCCCCATAGACGAGGACCATGACATAGTTAGAACGGTTGAAAAAAAGACGTAAATCAAGTTCAACAAGGGATAATTTTCAGATTTTAGGGTAACCTACTGTTAGCAATTCATTGCAACTTATAGTAATGTCTTCTTATTTTTGTCTTGTAGACTCATGTTGGCCAAAGGGATCAAACGTAAATTTTCGGAGGTACAGGGGGAGATGGTAGCTGGTCCCGAAGTAGAGATGGCAGCTCGATGTCAGAGCTCACTGCCTGCCGTGCAGTCTCACTGCCTGATGAACATATCTCTACTGAAGCTTCACCGTAGTCTGCACCATGTGGAGCCTAACCTGAGGCATCTCGTGCTGGTGGCCAACACCTTGCGACGTCTTCAGGATAATATGCAAACAGAAACAAGTGCCACAGGAGTGTGGAAATCCACGGAGGACAACTCTAGAAAAGAATACTCTCAAACATTTATCACTGAGAGCAAGAAACCAGCTCTAGAGATCCCCGGAGAGGATGCCCTGTTCTCTACCATGGATGCATCCTTATATTCTTCCATTTCTACCATTCTTGAAGATTTAAACAATTTTGAGGGATTGAGCTGCTCTCCACTTCCCCAAACAGATGACGATCAGTTTTGCTCCCCAAAAGACTTAAACAAAGAGGGAAGTCGAGAGGAATCTGGTAAGCTGACGCCCGCATCCAGCTTCTTAAGTTCTTCAACCTATCTCCTTGGTGACAACCTGGAGGACATTTTTGAAGACATTGACACTTCCATGTATGACAGTGACCCTTGGGCGAGCAGCAACCTTTTAAACTTCAAGACGTTTTCTAGCGTGAACGAGACAGAAGAGAAGACATTGTCAGATGGTCAGGACTCTATGCTGGAACTTAGCGACTTGGACTATCTGATGGATGTTCTAGTGGGAACCCAGAACTGCTGATAATGACTTTAATGGACACTTTGATGTATCTTGTAACAAGACACTATTGTACATAATGAGAGGACTTCATTTTAATTTATTTTGAGCAGATGAACGTAAATGGTTTTCCTTGAGGGTTTAGGAGAGGGCATTATTCTACGTTTCGACTACCAGAGACAATCTCAAAATAAGTGTTAAACCGCAGAAGGCAAATGTCAAATTTAACGTAAAGAAGAATCTAAAGAGAACAACTAAGAGCTAATAATGACCGCTCAGATATCTGCCGACTTATGCCATAATAAACCCAACGTGCACAGTTTTCAGTAGAAAAGGTTCCAATTTTTCCTAAACCCTTCCGAAAGGTTTCTGCACCAATTGCTAAATCGTTTTGTAAATCTTCGTTTATGGACATTTTTTTTTTTTTTTAAATGAAATGATGAAGCCATTGGGACAGTTTGCCCCAGAACATAGAAAATGTATATAACACATATATATAGACCTATATACAAATCTATATTTTTAAGATGACGACTAATTTATGCTTAAGTGTTTCGGATTGCCTTAATCGTGCTACATTTCTATATAATCCGGTTAATCCCACAGATTTTTATCACCATATCGGTGTTGCTGTGTGTATTTTTTAATTGGTGTATCCAGTGACAGAAAGGAAATTATTTATTGTAATTTCTTTATACCGGTGGCTGGTAGAAATCAATGAAGCAATCTGTCGACAGCCATTTTTTAAAAAATCGCAGGTTTTTCTTAATGATTGTAGCTTTTCTCTAGGAAAGCCGAATTTCAAATCGTAAATAAATGAAGCAATATCCTTTGTATATTTCTATAATTTTGATGAAACTGTTTTAACCTGAAGTGATACTTGGGTGTAAAAGCCATAGCCACTCTCCGTCACCTAATCTTCAGGGCAAACTCCTTCCAAATTCAATGCTCGGGTCGCTGTCACTTTCCTGAACATCAACCAGCTCCTAGTCCCGAGGCCAGTGCCGTTACCTCACCTTAGTCATTGTGTTCCTTATTTATTTTCTGTGATCTTCCAGTGTTTTGTGTTCATTACAAGGCATGTTTCACTCGAAAAATTTAGGGAGAGGGCCTAATCTGCCCACGGTTAAAGAAAGCTGTACGTTCGTGTTATCATTTCCGCCGTGAAGACGTCTGGTGATGGTATTTATTGATATTATGTGATTTTATTCAGAATTGATTTTCTTAATTTAACGCTTGGATATCTTTATTATTTATCCTTTGTGAATATTTATGATTGAAATAAAATGGATTTTTCGTAACTGGACTGGTGGTGGTTTGCTTGATTTATTCATCTTTGAGAAGAATTCCAGAAAATCTTCGCATATGAAAGGCCTATGGAGGATAAAGTCAGCCCCTTCAGTGACACCGTACATTGGACCACCATAGATGGGCAGAATTAACCCCGATATTGTTCTTCTCTACAGAGTCATGATAATCACCAAGACATCAAACGTCCGAAAAATATTCCATTTGACCAGCCACAGATATTTGAGTTCCAACCATTTCTCTTTTGCCTCCATCTAACATTTGTAATCTTTTTGCTGTATGAATTCTGGGTACGTGTTGTACCACATCATATCTAACTTCATGCCTAAAATTAAGAATATAACCGTACAAGACATGATTTTGAGCAGAATGACCATCGAACCTTGTGCTTCTGGCTGCTGGAGGTTATGTATTAAGCTGTCACAGCTGTCGGTACATAGCCAGCAGGAGTAAATGCTATTTTAAGAACCTCTGCCCAGAAATATTTATGACTATTATTTCTACGAGAGGCCAATTCATGCATTTAGAACCTCATGCTTCTTTAGAGAGTCCATGCGCCACCATCTCCTGTGTAGACCGGTGAGAACCCTCGTTGTGTGCTGTATTTTATCAGTATTATTTTTATTTTATAGATTTATATAGCACCAATGCTTTCTTCGTCCTTGTACAGAGATGGTCATCACTGTCATTGGTACATATTCACATTGTAACTCACAATGTAACATTTAAATGTACCAATCCGTATGTTTTTGGAATGCGGAGGAAACCAATGGGGAGTACAGAAATGCTCCTTCAAATGTGGCTGGTAACTATGAATTGCTAAACCAAGACAAGACTAAGGTTGACTTTAGATTTCAGATCAGCGTCACACAACCGTCCGATGGATGATGGGATCATAGCAACTTTACTGCCCGATCAGGAAAAGAAGCACAGAGAGTCTGTATTAGCTGGCTGATGATTGGCTAAAAGTAGCCGAACATGCCAAGAACTGTTATCTTCAGCCATCAGTGGGCCAAAAATATCCATAATGGCCAATTTGTTTTCGAAAGACTAAAGTCTGCTGTCAGCCAGCCACGAATGAGAGTTCACTGCAACTATACATCAGATATCTGGTCGACCATCGGCCAAAATTTCAGTTGACAAAAATCTAATGTGTATAGGTAACTTAAAGGGAGTCTGTCACGAGAACCCATAATATCACCTTAGTCCCACAAATCAATAGGTGAGGATCATCAGAACCCAACATATCACCCCATCCCTGCAGATAGATAGGTTAGTGTCACCAGAACCAGCATATCCCCCCCAGCACTGCAGATAGATAGGTTAGTGTCACCAGAACCAGCATATCCCCCCCAGCCCTGCAGATAGATAGGTTACTGTCACCAGACCCAGCATATCACCCCAGCCCTGCAAATAGATAGGTTACTGTTACCAGAACCAGCATATCACCTCAGCCCTGCAGATAGATAGGTTAGTGTCACCAGGACCAGCATATCACCCCAGCCCTGCAGATAGATAGGTTAGTGTCACCAGACCCAGCATATCACCCCAGCCCTGCAGATAGATAGGTTACTGTTACCAGAACCAGCATATCACCTCAGCCCTGCAGATAGATAGGTTACTGTTACCAGAACCAGCATATCACCCCAGCCCTGCAGATAGATAGGTTAGTGTCACGAGACCCAGCATATCACCCCAGCCCTGCAGATAGATAGGTTAGTGTCACGAGACCCAGCATATCACCCCAGCCCTGCAGATAGGTTACTGTCACCAGACCCAGCATATCACCCCAGCCCTGCAGATAGGTTACTGTCACCAGACCCAGCATATCACCCCAGCCCTGCAGATAGATAGGTTAGTGTCACCAGAACCAGCATATCACCCTAGTACTGCAGATAGATAGGTTAGTGTCATCAGAACCAGCATATCACCCCAGCCCTGCAGATAGATAGGTTACTGTTACCAGAACCAGCATATCACCCCAGCCCTGCAGATAGATAGGTTAGTGTCACCAGACCCAGCATATCACCCCAGCCCTGCAAATAGATAGGTTAGTGTCACCAGACCCAGCATATCACCCCGGCCCTGCAGATAGATAGGTTAGTGTCACCAGAACCAGCATATCACCCTAGTACTGCAGATAGATAGGTTAGTGTCACCAGACCCCAGCATATCACCCCAGCCCTGCAGATAGATAGGTTAGTGTCACCAAAACCGAACATATCACCCCAGCCCTGAAAATAGATAGGTTACTGTCACCAGACCCAGCATATCACCCCAGCCCTGCAGATAGGTTACTGTCACCAGACCCAGCATATCACCCCAGCCCTGCAGATAGATAGGTTAGTGTCACCAGAACCAGCATATCACCCTAGTACTGCAGATAGATAGGTTAGTGTCATCAGAACCAGCATATCACCCCAGCCCTGCAGATAGATAGGTTACTGTCACCAGACCCAGCATATCACCCCAGCCCTGCAGATAGATAGGTTAGTGTCACCAGAACCAGCATATCACCCCAGCCCTGCAGATAGATAGGTTAGTGTCACCAGAACCAGCATATCACCCCAGCCCTGCAGATAGATAGGTTAGTGTCACCAGAACCAGCATATCAACCCAGCCCTGCAGATAGCTAAGTTAGTGTCATCAGATCCAGCATATCACCCCAGCCCTGCAGATAGATAGGTTAGTGTCACCAGACTCAGCATATCACCCCAGCCCTGCAGATAGATAGGTTAGTGTCACCAGAATCTGTGGGGTTGAGTTCCGGTGTCAGACTTCCTATAAGTTTGTTTTGCAGCAGTACACAGTCAGGCCTACAGTCATGATATAACTTGTAGGGTCACCAGAAAGATCACACTTGTGACCTTAGAAGACCTGGAGAAAGGTCAGAAACAGACTCTGCATTGAAAACAACAGATGCTTAGTTTGCTCTTCAGTTGTTCCAGCTACTTACATACTATTTAGAGCCTGTATTCGGAGTGTAGCTCTACTTACCTACAGCTCAGTACAACAATCTTCTGATATACTTATAATGACATTATGAGCCAGGAGTTCTCATGACAAATTATCCCAACTACAGGACCAACTCACAGGCCATAGTCAGCGGCCAGATAACTCCTAGCAGCTAAAAAATAGACGACAGCTCAGACTGTGTGAGCAACCTGGATAGATGACGTCACTTCAGACATGCAGTATCCTACAGCAGGGAAGTTGCCATATACTATATTAATAATCACTATAAGCTTATTTATTGTAGTGTGTATACTGACATATACTATAACTCCTTACATTCAGACAAAGCAGTACACAAAGAATTCATGGACATCTGTGGACAATTAAAGGAAGGAGAGAAGATCCTGCCTAGAAAAGCTACTGGCCACCATTTACACAAGATAGTTGTACGGTTGGCGCAGGCGTACATGAGTATCCAAGCCTGGTTTATAGGGTTGTTCCTCCTGGTTCCCTACACCAGTCTGTGTCCTGTCTGCGCCACCGTAATATTTACCATATTCTCAAGGAAAATTAAGGAGTTCCAGACAAGCTGTTCTACAATTATGCCCTCTTTTTGGGACCCAGAGTACTAGACAGGTCGTCAAGAGTGAAAGGTGCCATTGGTATCCACTCTCCACACTGGTCAGGAAATGAGGATCCTGAACAAGGACCCTGTCTATTCACTCAGACTTCCCTCATGATATACATGTAAATGGGGTTTTAAACTAGAAAGCCCCTTTAATGGGATTTATTACAGCTCTTGTATCCTGACTGTGTTTTCAACTGCTGATATCTCCGGAAATAATACAGGTAGAACTGTAATCTTGGTATCATATGTAAGCTGAGAATCGTGTCTTTCATATGACACCAGAAGAACCTATGTCTCGGCTTCTCTGTATTACACCTGTACTCCCCTGTAGTCCTTGTCAGAAGCAGTGAGGATTTATAATGTTATTAAAGAAAAAAAAGTGGATTTCAGTGCGGGATTTAACACAAAGGCACCAAAATCTGTCAATAAATTATGCTTCAAAATGTATTAGTGACACAAATGCTGCCAGAAAATGAAGTGTTAGTCAAAGGTTTAGGCAGATTTTCAGGTTTTTTGATGGAGTTATTGAAGATAAAACCATTTGGGGATCGTAAAGGGCGTGAGGGTAGTTTCACACACACAGCGTTTAGAGTTTTTGTGCCAGTTTTCCATTTTATTAACCAAAGCAAGATGAGGATTCCAAAGCTATGGGAAATATAGAGGAAGAACTTACACGTCTCCATCCTGATGCAACCATTTCTGGCTTGAGCTAATAAAAAAACAAAAAAAACAAAACCTGCATCAGAAACTGCAGTGACATTTTTTCAAAAATATTCTGTGTGTGACGTAACCCATAAAGCACAGAAGGTATTTCCTTCTTTATTTTTTAATCCATTACTGGTTTTGGCTTCAAAAACGACATAAAAAACCAGAAGATGTACGCCAGGCTCAGAAGCCTGGTCAGCTGATTGACAAGAAGACTTCCTTATGAAAGGGTTTTTTTGGTCTTGAGACAACGCTTTGAATATATTACTTATTTATATGTTTTTTTATATATCAAAACATAATCAAAATTGTCTGAAATCAGAAGAAATTAGCAGAGCAAAGGCTGAAAAATAATCTCTAAGTTTTGAATAGTTGAGGCTAACTTCACATCCATGCCGGACTCTCTGCTGCAGAAACCGGCAGAGAGAAAAGTCCTGCACAGAGCATGGTTTCAGTATAAAAACGGCAGAAAATGGCAGACCCCATTATAGTCTATGGGGTCTGCCGGGGTCAGTCTGTTTTAGGGCTTTGGATTTCCGTTGTTTGGTTCCCAGTTGGACCTGAATAACAGAGAGCCATACACAGATGTGAACCTAGCCTTAGCTGGTAAAGGTGACGGCTGACTTGTAGTGTAGGATGTACTCAGTAGATTTTGCAGAATTTTGAGAAATCTGTTGATACGTTGGTTAAAGGTTTACCCTCTTATGCGGTCTCTTCTACATCTTTACACATGATGAAAGTGAGACCTCCAAACCTAAACCAGACCACCAGTGGAGCACTAACAAGCTACAAAGCCTTGGCCAAGGTATTTCAATACAGGGCTAGGGCAAAACATGGACAGAAGCTCCACAGCCAGTGGTTGTTGGTGAGACATCCAGCTATATAGTTTATACTGTAAGTGAGTGCGATCTATTGATGCAGAACATACATATTAGATGATTGTCGGCTCAACCTCTCAGTTTTGATGGGGCCAGCTGACCATCTAATATGTATGGGGACCTCCTGATAAGGTTCGGGCAATGCCTTTGTTCTTGGGGAGATGAAGAGGACCTTTCACCACCTTCACCAACTCCAATTCATGGCATCCTTCAATAAGTGATTCCACTGCAGTTATTACTTTTTCTTTAGCTCCCACCATTCTTGAGCAATCATGTCTGTTAGTTTAGCACAATTATACTCTCTGCTGTCAGGTGGGCGGTCCCTGTCTTTCTGCTCCAACCTAGGACTGCCCACCTGACAATAGAGAGCATATTTGTGCTGAAACTAACAGACGTGATTGCTCAGAATTAGCGGCACTTATTGAAGGATACAATAAATTGAACTGCTTGACCGCGTGTGGGGCATTTGAAAAAGATGGCAGTCGGCAGAACAATCGTATGGCCAACAGCTATGTTATGTATATGACCAGTATTATATAGCTATTGAGCGAACACTTATTTGGCCGACAGCTGTCTTTCCCAACTACCCCCAAGCACTTGTATGGCTGGCTCAGCGGACCACTGATCCCGGTCAGTGGAGAGAGCAGCTGTCGGACATCTCCCCAACAAGAAAAGGACATAGCTGACATTGGGAGAGTGTAGGGAAGCCTCCTCATACACGATAAATTGGTGGATTCAGCCGGTGTTCATCTACGGCCTCCTGCACATGACAGTGTCCATGTACGGCTCTGTGAATATAACAGAACAAACCCAACACAGAAGGACAATGAATGAGGCCGGACTGCAAAATGGACCATAAAAGGACATGCCCTGTGTTTTTGCATCACAGGCTCACGTCCCCCACGGATCCGTGGACATAACGGTTGCGTATATGGGGCCATAGAAATGAATGGGTCTGTGTATTGTCTATTAAAAAGTGGACAGCACACAGGCCACAATATATGGTTGTATACTGTACATGTAGACTAATGTGTATAGTCAGCTTAAAGGGTTATGACACAAAAAATATGGGGTGGTGAGCAAACATAACAAACAGTGTTACTCGCTTTGCTTGGCTCCGTGCTATTCGGGCCTCTTCCAGCCTCCATAGTACTGTCAGGGACCACTGAGGCCTGTGATTGGCTCTTAGAGGTCACCTGAGTAATGATGCTATGCGAAGAGCACGGGGAGCACAGAGGAGGCCTAGGGAGTTGAGTTACCAATGTATGTTTTTTTTTTTTTTAATTTTTATTTTATTAGCGTGGGCGGGCCACTACGGGACATTATACTGTGTGGGGGGGGGGGGGCCACTATGGGACATTATACTGTGTGCAGGGACCGCTATGTGACATTATACTGTGTGCAGGGGCCGCTATGGGACATTATACTGTGTGCAGGGGCCACTATGGGACATTATACTGTGTGGAGGGGCCACTATGAGATATTATACTGTGTGCAGGGACCGCTATGGGACATTATACTGTGTGCAGGGGCCGCTATGGGACATTATACTGTGTGGAGGGGCCACTATGGGACATTATACTGTGTGCAGGGGCCACTATGGGACATTATACTGTGTGGAGGGGCCACTATGGGACATTATACTGTGTGCAGGGGCCGCTATGGGACATTATACTGTGTGCAGGGGCCGCTATGGGACATTATACTGTGTGGAGGGGCCACTATGGGACATTATACTGTGTGGAGGGGCCACTATGGGACATTGTACTGTGTGGAGGGGCCACTATGGGACATTATACTGTGTGTAGGGCTGCTATGGGACATTATACTACGTGGAGGGGCCACTATTATTATTATTATTTATTTATTTGTTTATTATTGTTACTTATATAGCGCCATCATATTTCGCAGCGCTTTACAGACATTGAGGTCACTGTCCCATATAGGGCTCACAATCTACATTCCCTATCAGTATGTCTTTGGAGTGTGGGAGGAAACCGGAGAACCCGGAGGAAACCCACGCAAACACAGGGAGAACATATAAACTCCTTGCAGATGTTGTCCTTGGCAGGATTTGAACCCAGGACTCCAGCGCTGCAGTGCTAACCACTGAGCCACCATGCTGCCCACTATGGGACATTATACTGTGTGGAGGGGCCACTATGGGACATTATACTGCATGGCGGGGCTGCTATGAGACATTATTCTGTCCCAAGGATCTTTGGCATGAATGGGGGGTGCACACTTTCTGAACAGTCCAGGGCCCATGGTACCCTTAATTCTACCCACTGGTAAATAATGTAGCTTACCACTTGCCCTTAAACATCAATGAACGTGGGGGCCATTACATTATATTTGGGGGCACTTTGAGGGCCATTATATTATATATGGGGCACTAATTGGGTCATTATACTACACGTGGGGGCTCTGAGGGGCCATTATATAACTGTAAATGAATAGACTTATTTCATTAACATTCACTTGGCTGGGACATTTTCTTTCTTTGCTTGAAAAAGTTGAGAAATGCTGGGCCAGAGGGTACATTAGTGATTATTGGGGATCTGACCGCTGATACCCCAATGATCCTGACATCCCCCATGTTTTACCCCTGTGGTGAAGGCAGACGCATCCTCGCTCTCATTCACTTCAATGAGTGTGTTGGAGATCACTTTGGCTATCTCTGGTGCCCCCATTGATGTGTACGGGGATGCGTCTGTGTCCACCAGGCGCACGGCTGCCATCTCAAGCAAAGTAAAATCCTCCCCCCCATTGTCAGACATGGTGGGGGTCTCGGTGGTCAGCCCCGCACTGATCTATCCTTTATCCTATGGTTATTTTCTGGCATAGCCCCCTGAGCTGTTCCTTGGTGGATGTTCTGACCTGATGTCCAGGAAAGTCTCTGCTGCTCTGATCACTACTGTAACATGTCCATGTATACCGTATACACCGTGTACACCGTATGTGTGAATGATAGCAGACCCAGTTTACATTTAAATCTAGAAAAAAAGGAAAAATCTGCTGTAAATCACCGATATTTTACGTGTGATAAACCGCTCTTGTGGACACTCCTACTTGTCACCCTGGCCCAGGGCTCTTGTAGTCGCTGGATCTAGCGGTATAATTTTACTGTCTTTAGAAATATATCCTAATCTGGAGACAAATGCAAGCGCTCCTTGTATTCTTCAACTAATCTATCCTTAGTAGACGGCGGGAGGGCATGATATATATATATATATATATATGCTGGATACAGCGGATGACAGTCACGTATAGCGGGGTCCGCACAGTGTGGAGGGGATCTGTAGGCACTGGCTGCTTATTGCTTCCTGCTGCTAGTTGTGAAATGTGCACAGCAGCCTCCCCCACCCTCGCTGGCTCAGGATGTCACTGCTGCCTTTTATGGGTCCAGATTGCTGGAGCAGAGGCGTGGCTCGGGCCTGGGCGCCCTGACAGAAGCAGACGTGCTTCGCATTCTTCATGGGAGACTTTTTTTTATATATCCTTTGATGCCTCTGATGTCATCTTTGCTTCAATTTTTTCCTTGCATTGGAGAGTTCTCTCCTCTCTTAAGGACAAGCTGTAAACGTGCAGACAAGGATCATATCATCTGCTTGTAATAAATCCAGGAGCTGAACTCTGCACAAGTGCAAAGAATCTGTAAGACCTATTCGCAGTCTTGTAAATGACTTGTCCTTAAAGGAGCTCTAAACTCCGAAATCTATAGGACGAGCTGCTGGTATTGTATGTACATGTGCATGGATGCCTTAAAGGGGGTGTCTGGCTCCAAACTGATAGGATACGTCATCAGTATGTGATCTGTGGGGTCTGACACCTGGAACCAGTTCAGATCAGCTGTTATGGCAGCGCCTTGGTGCTTTGGATGAGGAGTACATGCAGACTCTTCTAGTCTAGTAATAGGAGTGGTGCTGCACCTCCCCGGAACCACCGCTATAAGGTGTACAGAGTATTATCTGAATAGGAGGGCCTGCACCTGCGCCGAACCACCACTATACAGTGTACAGAGTATTATCGGAATAGGAGGGCCTGCACACACACCCCATCCGCTGCTATACAGTGTACAGAGTATTACCTGAATAGGAGGGCCTGCACACACACCCCATCCACTGCTATACAGTGTACAGAGTATTACCTGAATAGGAGGGCCTGCACCTCCCAAGAACCACCACTATACAGTGTACAGAGTATTACCTGAATAGGAGGGCCTACACCTCCCCGGCACCACCACTATATAGTGTACAGAGTATTACCTGAATAGGAGGGCCTGCACACACACCCCGTCCACTGCTATACACTGTACAGAGTATTACCTGAATAGGAGGGCCTGCACACAACCCCATCCACTGCTATACCCTCCGTCACCCAGACCCTGCTAGAACAGGCCCCACAGAGTTCACCTACTGATGACCTATCCTGTGGATGGGCCACAATATGAAAAATCCAGAGAACCCCTTTAAGATATGAGCAGTGCTGGACTGGTCCATTAGTAGCAGAGGATCCTCCAGGGGGCCCAGTAATAATAATGGGCGGCTCAGTGGTTAGCAGTGTTACCTGGAGTCCTAGGTTAGAATCCTGCCAAGGACAACATCTGTGTGTAGTTTGTATGTTCTCCCCGTGTTCGGTGGTTTCCTCCGGGTTCTCCGGTTTCCTCCCACACTCCAAATACATCCTGATAGGGAATGCAGATTGTGAGCCCTATATGGGATAGTGACTGTCTATGTCTGTAAAGCGCTGCGGAATATGATGGCGCTATATAAGTAAGTAGGGTGACACCATAGTCTTTGGACACATGACAAGAAAGTCGCCAAGTTGTCCTAGGCTTTCCGGTTTTAGACCTCCAACAATGGCTGCTCCTGATGTCACTATGACATATATGACGTGATATTAAAGCAGATACACTTAAAGGGGTTTTCCTGGATTTTAATATTAAGGGCCTATCCATTCATGTGACTGTGATTGAGCTGTGATACGGTATCGGGTGGTTATAGAGGCGGCTCGTCTTGCACAAAGCACTGCGGCAAAGATGGAAAGCTAATGGTAAAACCCTGACCAATGAGGGACATTCTGAGGGTGTAAGGCCTGCGGCGTGGCCGGTCACAAGTTTTAGTCGCAGTGTGTGAATGAGGCAGGTTGTCCACCGGTGAATATGGACTGCTGCGAGTACATCTAGTGTGCCCCTCCCCCAGTGTTTCTGCAGGTTATATGGAGCATTTTTTTCCTGCAATGTGTGAATGAGGTCAAATGAAATCTCATTCGCTTTGCTGGGACTGTAAAATGCGGCACTTTTTTCCGCTGCATTTTTGCAACGCATGGCCTCTAAGTGTATTGGAAATTATTGAATGCTTACATACACAGATTTTGTGGATTTTTTGGGGCTTTGTGATGTTTTGTTTTTTTTCTGACATTTTTCCTATAAGGTTTACTACAGAACTTAAAAAAAAAAAAAAAAATGCCAGTTTTAAATTAAACAAAAAAGAAGTCAATAAAATGTTCATAAAAATACTGAAATCTGCTGAGATTCAGGATGTCTAAACTCGCTGTAATAGAGCAAGACAAACGCTGTGAGGACTGCTGCGAGATGCTGCGTGTGATTTCAGCCCTGGAGAGATTGGGTTTCGGCTGGAGCTTCACAGTAACCTGATCTTTATGATGAGAGAGCGCAGCGACGTTGCATCTATCACAGCCGGAGCCTTAGCATTGCGTTATACTCTTGTACACACAGGCATGATGCAATGTGGTCAGAGGCTTAGCATAATGTTCCTGGGCCCCAGTACTAGGACCCTTACCTAACAGGGGACAGCTCTGCATTGTGCCATGTGTATGGAGACCGCGGTGTAGGGTCTCTCTGCACAAGCCACATATTCATTTTCACAAGGAGATGGTTGATATTGCATTATACCTGCAGAGGGCCCCACCAGAGGGCCCCACCAGGAGTGAAGGGCTAACTCTGCAACCCTGCACCAGCTGCTGCCAGAGGCATAACTGAGGGCTCCAATGCAAAATCTGAAGCAGGACCCCAATTACTGAGCGCCACTCCCAATACTGGTGTCACTACTACCCCTGCTTACACTATACACTACAGCTTCTCCTTTGGTGCAATGTATCATCTATGCTGCCTTAGGATTGCACACTATTAAAGGGATTTTCCAGGTCTTAGGATTCCTTAGGAAAGGGCATCAATATGTGACCGATGGGGTCTGACACCCAGGATCCCCGCTGATCAGCTGTAATGCCTCTTCCCTTTTCTGATGATATCACATTCATCGGTCACACAGTACAGCAGCAGCTAAGTCCCATTCAAGTGAATGGGGCTGAGCTGTGATACCAAGCACAATCCCTACAACATGTACGGCGCTGTGCTTGGTACGTGATGCTCACCTAAATGCTGTGGCATCTTAAACCATCTGATCTCTGGGGTCCTGGATGTTGGACCTATCCTGAGGATAAGTCACAATATAAATACAGCAGGACCCCCAACTCTAGTAAATAGTGGAGTAAATAATATGGTGACACGTAATATAAGCAGTGATGACGTGTGGTGACATCATCGGTCAGGGGCACAGCGCCCGCATAGAGCATGGACTAGAGGGGCGCAGTTTGTGGGTTCAGATACAGATCTTATTGTATTGTGCAGACGTTTCTTCTTTTTGTTGCTGTTTTCCACCATTGCTCCCCTATTGTTGCCACCTTTACGCTGCTGTTTCATATATACAGTATGTCTATATAGTCCGCTCCATCCATCCCTCTGTGATTCCTGTGTGCTGTAGGTATGGAGTCTGTATGACAGGAGCGCGGCCCTATAATGTATAAACATGTCATCCAACTGGTTGTGCAGTCCCGGTGCTGGTTGCTCTGGGCAGAGGATACCTTGTTGTCTCCTTGTCGTCTCTTTGTTGTCTCCTTGTCGTCTCCTTGTTGTCGCCTTGTCGTCTCCTTATCGTCTCCTTTTCGTCTCCTTGTCCTCTCCTTGTTGTCTCTTTGTTGTCTCCTTATCGTCTCCTTGTCCTCTCCTTGTTGTCTCCTTGTCCTCTCCTTGATGGCTCGCTGTACAATGTTTGGGAACTCTCCATTTTATTTTCTGCAGTTTCATCATAAGACGATTTACCAAAATATTAAAGAATTTCTGTCTAAAATACAAAAGTTCTTTGTAAGACCAAAATGTCGGCCGTTGCGGCTCGCAGGGGTCGTCACCAGATCGCCGGCAGAGTTCTGCACAGAGTTTTCTCCTCTCACATCTCTTTGCACAGTTGGGCAGATTTCTTTGCTCTGAAGTCTGGGAAAGCTGAGTGCTGTGACTGTTAGTATTAGGTAACACTGGGGATGATGACAGGGACTTCTTTACCCATCCGGGCACATTGTCCACAGATCAGGTGATAACTTGTAGATATTGGGGTCCGGCCGCTCAGGGCTATATTTGGGGGGTCACAGCATCACTTCCAGGTCACACCAAATATTGATGGATTTACATTTCTCTTTTCTTCTTTCACTTCATTTTGATATTTGACAAAAAATAATCCATTAACCCTTCTATTTCTCAAGCGTTCTTACTGAGCAGTATTTTTTACACACCTGCCTAAAATGTTAACGTGTCGGCCTCCTCCCTGTAAACCCCCCTATCCTTTCTATCACATACAGTGGGGAAAAAAAAGTATTTAGTCAGCCACCAATTGTGCAAGTTCTCCCACTTATAAAGATGAGGCCGGCCTGTAATTGTCATCATAGGTAGACCTCAACTATGAGAGACAAAATGAGAAAACAAATCCAGAAAATCACATTGTCTGATTTTTATAGAATTTATTTGCAAATTATGGTGGAAAATAAGTATTTGTTCAATAACAAAAGTTCATCTCAATACTTTGTTATATATTCTTTCTTGGCAATGACCGAGGTCAAACGTTTTCTGTAAGTCTTCACAAGGTTGGCACACACTGTTGCTGGTATGTTGGCCCATTCCTCCATGCAGATCTCCTCTAGAGCAGGGATGTTTTGGGGCTGTCGCTGGGCAACACAGACTTTCAACTCCCTCCAAAGGTTTTCTATGGGGTTGAGATCTGGAGACTGGCTAGGCCACTCCAGGACCTTGAAATGCTTCTTACGAAGCCGCTCCTTCGTTGCCCTGGCGGTGTGCTTGGGATCATTGTCATGCTGAAAGACCCAGCTACGTTTCATCTTCAATGCCCTTGCTGATGGAAGGAGGTTTGCGCTCAAAATCTCACGATACATGGCCCCATTCATTCTTTCATGTACACGATCAATCGTCCTGGTCCCTTTGCAGAGAAACAGCCCCAAAGCATGATGTTGCCCCCCCCCATGCCTCACAGTAGGTATGGTGTTCTTTGGATGCAACTCATCATTCACTCTCCTCCAAACACCACGAGTTGTGTTTCTACCAAACAGTTCTACTTTGGTTTCATCTGACCATATGACATTCTCCCAATACTCTTCTGGAACATCCAAATGCTCTCTAGCAAACTTCAGACGGGCCCAGATATGTACTGGCTTAAGTAGGGGGACACGTCTGGCACTGCAGGATCTGAGTCCCTGGCGGCGTAGAGTGTTACTGACGGTAGCCTTTGTTACGTTAGTCCCAGCTTTCTGCAGGTCATTCACTAGGTCCCCCTGTGTGGTTCTGGGATTTTTGCTCACCCTTCTTGTGATCATTTTGACCCCACGGGGTGAGATCTTGCGTAGAGCCCCTGATGGAGGGAGATTATCAGTGGTCTTGTATGTCTTCCATTTTCTAATTATTGCTCCCACAGTTGATTTCTTCACACCAAGCTGCTTGCCTATTGCAGATTCAGTCTTCCCAGCCTGGTGCAGGGCTACCATTTTGTTTCTGGTCCTTCCACAGCTCTTTGGTCTTCACCATAGTGGAGTTTGGAGTGTGACTGTTTGAGGTTGTGGACAAGTGACTTTTATACTGATAACAATGTCAAACAGGAGCCATTACTACAGGTAATGAGTGGAGGACAGAGGAGCCTCTTAAAGAAGTTACAGGTGTGTGAGAGCCAGAAATCTTGCTTGTTTGTAGGTGACCATATACTTATTTTCCACCATAATTTGCAAATAAATTCTTTAAAAATCAGACAATGTGATTTTCTGGATTTGTTTTCTCATTTTGTCTCTCATAGTTGAGGTCTACCTATGATGACAATTACAGGCCGGCCTCATCTTTATAAGTGGGAGAACTTGCACAATTGGTGGCTGACTAAATACTTTTTTTCCCCACTGTATATAGCCCTGTCATATTGTAGACTGTTATTACTGGGGGTATACGGCTGTTCTTACTGGGGGTATACGGCTGTTATTACTGGGGGTATACGGCTGTTCTTAATGTTTATATCCAGTAAGCACCAGCTTACTAACCAGGGGTTGCTAACTAAGAGACGATGCCAGAGTAACCGCCAATATCTGCCCCTGTGTAACCGCCCATATCTGCCCCTGTGTAACCGCCAATATCTGCCCCCCTGTAACCGCCAAGCATCTGAACCTCTTTGTGAGTAAGGGTAGACAACCAATACAATTTACCATAATGGGGTTTTCTTATATTCATAGTCATATCCATTGACAACTGATTATGACAACGCACTGTCACCACGAAGGCTACATTCATATCTGTGACTCCTTCAGAGACTCCGTCCCAGTGTCCGCTGAGTTTATCCTCTGCTGGTTTCAGTTTAAAGACTACGGACACCCGACAGACCCAATTATAGTTCTCTGCCCATTAGACGGCGCGATGTGCTGCCCATTAGACGGCGCGATGTGCTGCCCATTAGACGCCGCGATGTGCTGCCCATTAGACGGCGCGATGTGCTGCCCATTAGACGGTGCGATGTGCTGCAGGGATATTTTTTGTCCTGCTGAATGTAACCGATCAATTAATGAATGAGCCAATACTCACTCACTAGGTGATTGTCCGCACCATTGGACAGGTTGAATTTCAAGTATGTTCTCAAAAATTGCCTGTCAGGACCCTTAGTTTTGGGTTACAAGGGTAACGGCCAGGCGGACCGAACAGCAGAGAGAGAGGTGTGAGCCTTAGTCACTCGGGCTCAGAGATGGTGGATGACCAGCAGAAAATCTTGATCTGGAAACAACTGGGACTTGAAAAGAGACTTAAGCGCGGCTTAAGATGTAAAACTGTGCAATCTAATTGTGCCAAGATTTTGCCATAAAATTCAGACGTAAAATAAGCCAAGATGGTAAAAATTCAGACGATCGGTGTAAAGATAAAGTAATCGAAAAAAGAGAGAACGTAATGACAGCAAACCAAGTGACAACTGTTATCCGGGCATGTGGGAAAAGTGCCCGAGCTCTGCCCGCTGGACTAGTGGGTAAAGGCAAAAGCCAGCTGAGACGCAGGTCCAGCATGTAAGGTGTTTGGTGAGGGCTACTGGAGGGGGACATTACAATATACACGCGGGGACAATATTGTTGGTCCCCTCCCTCGTTTAATGAAAGAAAACCCCACAATGGTCACAGAAATAACCTGAATCTGACAAAAGTAATAATATATAAAAATTCTATGAAAATGAACAAATGAAAGTCAGACATTGTTTTCCAACCAAGCTTCAACAGAATTTTTTATAAAAGAAAACTCATGAAACAGGCCTGGACAGAAATGAGGGTTCCCTTAACTTAATATTTTGTTGCACAACCTTTTGAGGCAATCCCTGCAATCAAACGATTCCTGTAACTGTCAATGAGACTTCTGCACCTCTCAGCAGGTATTTTGGCCACTCCTCATGAGCAAACTGCTCCAGTTGTCTCGGGTGTGAAGGGTGCCTTTTCCAGACGGCAGGTTTCAGCTCCTTCCAAAGATGCTCAATAGGATTTAGGTCAGGGCTCATAGAAGGCCACTTCAGAATAGTCCAATGTTTTCCTCTTAGCCATTCTTGGGTGTTTTTAGCTGTGTTTTGGGTCATTATCCTGTTGTAAGACCCATGACCTGCGACTGAAACCAAGCTTTCTGACACTGGGCAGCACATTTCTCTCTAGAATCCCTTGATAGTCTTGAGATTTAATTGTACCCTGCATAGATTCAAGACACCCTGTGCCAGATGCAGCAAGGCAGCCCCAGAACATAACAGAGCCTCCTCCATGTGTCACAGTAGGGACAGTGATCTTTACAAGATAGGCTTCATTTATCCATCTGTGAACATAGAGCTGATGTGCCTTGCCAAAAATGTTGATTTTTGTCTCATCTGTCCATAGGACATTCCCCCAGACGCTTTGTGGCTTGTCAACATGTAGTTTATATAATTACTTTTGTCAGATTCAAGTTATTTATGTGACCATTGTGGGTTTTTCTTTCATTAAATGAGGGAGGGACCAACAATTTTGTCCATGTGTGTAATGTCTGAGGGGCCACTGGGAGTGCAGGGGCATTTGGTTGTGTGATGGGCCACTGAGGGGGCATTATATTGTATGGGGCCACTGAGGGGCATTATATTGTATGGGGCCACTGAGGGGCATTATATTGTATGGGGCCACTGAGGGGCATTATATTGTATGCGGCCACTGAGGGGCATTATATTGTATGCGGCCACTGAGGGTCATTATATTGTATGGGGCCACTGAGGGGGCATTACAATTGTGCGGGTCAGGTATTTCTAAGAGGTGGTGATGGGGGGCACTTATGAATCCTTTGCACTGGGCCTACTGGGAAAATATCCACCATGGCCGCCCTGTTTTTGCCAGACTACACAGTCCGCTGTCGGCCACATTTCTGACAAACAGATGTTTGTTGGCTGACTCCTAAATGTGATGTGTATTCCCTGTGTAACTATTACTAAGTACGGGCCAATATCTGCGTCAGGTCTGTCGGTCCTCCCGGGGTTTGTGCAGTTTCTTCCGGATTCTCCATTTTTTTTCCCATTTGCCAACCAACATTGTGATTGTTAATTGTGCTGTGAAATCCACGAGAGCTTTATGTCCGTGTTCACACCTTGCAGTAATATGCCATACACACAAAAGTCATGTGTTCTGTGATGTGATTATTGTAATTTCTGTGTGTACTGGTGGAGCACATTATATACCGTATTCTGTCTGCAAAAAACACGCACAGAGTCGCCAAATTAAGGTAAAGCCTGCTCGGTATTTAGATAGGTGACACAATACTGCAATGTGTGAATCCGGGCCTAATAAAATAATAATAGAACACATAATAGCAGTTTTATTATGTGGTAGTTGTCAGGACCCCCGGGTCACCCCTATCTGTACATGCGCTGTATCTAATAGAGGGAATTGTGGGCCAGACTGGCACGTATTAGGACAGCTGGCTCGGTGAGCAGGTGCCCTGTCTGCGAGCAAAGGTCTCGTCTCTGTGTGACAGGCCGTACACATGGTGCTGCACTACTGTAGTATCACCGCCACCTCCTCGCCTTCTCTGCCCCTCGGTTATACCTCCATAAACTGGCGGGATGATATTCCCTCCATGTAGTTCAGTTTTATTGCTACGGCCTGTCCCAGCATTCATGTGTCTCTAATATATTCTGCATCTTGTGCCAAGAGGCTCCGGCGCGGGGATTGTGCAGACGCCACAGAATATTACATTCACTTTATTCCCTTTGGATTAGTATCTTCATATTGGAGTTACACACCAGGGGGGGATTTATTAAAGGGGTGGTCCGGACTTATTCTTTTTCCTCAGGATAGGCCATAAATATATGATCAATAGGGGGCCGACACCCAACCCCAGACTGATCATCATAGGCCCTAATAAATAAGCCTGGACAACCCCTTTAAGACTCGCGTTTCCTATGCCAGTCTTAATAAAGTCCCCGACTGGTGGAGGGGTGAGTGTCCAATATAACTCATAGTAAGCATGTCAGGCCACGGCCTCCCCAGCCCGCTCCACCCACATGTGCAGAAAGTGGCGCGCAGAACAGAGGAAGTGGCGCATCTTTCGGACAAAACAGGGCCGTGCACCAAAGACGTACCACATTAACACCCATCTACATCAGAAAACTGGCATCCATGGGTTAATAAATTCTGCCCTTGAGAAAGCATTTCCCCTTTAAAATCTAGAACCCCAATTGACTTTATTCAAGGCCCCTCTTGCATTTTGTCCTCCTTGACCTGGGGTGTGATAGAGCTCCCATAGGGGTGCATGAGGCCTCAGTTGAATCTGACAGACAGTGATGCCCCATTGGGCACCACATATATGGTGGTGTAAGGAAGCATTCTGGGGAGTTATAACAACTCACTTGGCTCCCATGAAATGGACGGCGTCCAGGAGTACTATAAAGCCCTATAGACTTCTACACGTCATGCGGAGACATAAGACGTGAGCTCACGTGGCAGGATTATTGTATCAATGGGAGGCAGACAAAATCATCTGGTGGTAAAAAGAAGCACCCTGCTTCATTTCTGGGCAGATTCCTCCCAAACCTCGCATTGAAGTGAACAGGATTAGGAAATCTTTCTGCCACCAGCAGGGGTGACTTTCATGGTGGATTTTGCCTGGCGGTTCCCACACTCATCTCCCCAATTCTATGTCAGAGGGAACTGAAGAGAAAGAAGATACCCCAAGGATGCTGCCCCCGCCTTCTAACCAATGACGCACCATCTATGAGGTGGGGTAACTAAGGCAGGGGTTACTTGGTGACTTTGGCCACAACTCGTCGCCATGTCACCCAGCGACTCCTTCACTAATGGAGTCACATTGCGACTGTGAGGATTTCTCCTCTTTCCGTGGGTTTCCTCCCTCACCCCCAAAACATATCATAACTTAAAGGGGTTCTCCAGGCTTATTAATTGAAGAATGGTGGGGTCCAATGCCCGGACCCGTGTGATAAGTTGTTTAAAGGTCATTGGTTAAAAAGTCCCAGAAAATCGCTTTACATTTTCTGAACTTGTCCCTACTGGGGCCAGCGACTGATGTGAATGGTGACTAGATTGTAAGGATCTGTTCACATTAGCCATGACCGTGTGTGAACGGAGCCTAAGCTGATGAATGTGCTGATGAACACATTATAGGCCCTTTCCTCTTATGTGATGGACCTACACGAGGTGAATATAGTGCCGAATAAATGGACGCCAACAAGAAAGCAATAATTATCACCTTAATAACCGTAACCTTACATCATGATATAATTATTATGGCTGCACGTGTCACATTTACCTCAGATCACCTCAACATGGCAAGGATATACCAGAATTTTATAGATTGATTCCATATAAAGTGGCGCCCTGCACCCGGTGTGTACGGTTTATATAGTGTACTGTATATGTCAGCCGGAGAGCGGCCTGCGCTCGCCACATCCCAGGCATTTGGGTGTGTTCCTGTTGTGGCAAATTCATTCCCTATGAATGTTGAACCTCGACATACCAAAGTTTGCAGAACAGGTCGGTGAGAGGAGCTCACGAAGTGCCGGCAGCCACCGCCAGGGGGCGTCCTGGAGGGCGCACACAGCACAGCAGAATATTCACGCCTCCGCACAGATCATGCTTAACCCTTACACTGCTGGCAGAGAGCTTTGTCAACAAGCTGATTTTTGAGGTAAAAAAAACACGACAGAATTAAAACTAACACATAAAACAGGCCAGGAGTTTAAGGGAAGGTTTAGTTGTCAGTTGTCAGGCTTTTACATAAAACAAATGTGAAACCCTATGCGATATCCACTCGGAGGAGCTCATGTGGTACGAATGTGAACAGGAAGTACCAAGGGAATAACCAGAGGTCATTGTCAGCTGTGCCTTAAAGGAGCTCTACATGTAAGGTTGTCTTATAAAAGACTCAGCTAATATCATTCGTATATACACTGAATGGCCACTTTATTAGAGACCCCTGCCTTGTCGTGATCGGAGCTCCCCTGTATGGACATTAGACCCGTGACCCCGATTGCAGCATAAAATAAAGTGGCCCCTGTTGTTTGGATCAGTTCTGGTGTGAATCCATATTAGAATGGGAGAATCAAGTAATATGGAGCGAGGCCTCTTCTATCGGCTCTAAAAACCATCAGGTCAGGACTTCACAAACCGACAACCTTCTGGGGTTTGGAAGCACCTAAATCCGAACCTCCCGACTTCTGCAGGACAGAAAGAGGGACATAAAGTGTGGCGCACTGTGCGCGCTATGTCAATTTTAGCTCCACCCACTTCTACTTTGACTCCATCCATTCTTATCCATTTTCCTTGTGCGCCCACACATTATAACGCCCCTACAGTCACCATAACATGATATGCTCCCACACAGTATAACGCCTCTACAGTCACCCTAACATGATATGCGCCCACACAGTATAACGCCCCTAAAGTCACCATAACGTGATATGCCCCCACACAGTATAACGCCCCTACAGTCACCGTAACATGATATGCCCCCACACAGTATAACGCCCCTAAAGTCACCATAACATGATATGCCCCCACACAGTATAACGCCCCTACAGTCACTGTA
The DNA here is from genome assembly GCA_947044405.1 of Leptodactylus fallax. Lineage (NCBI taxonomy): Eukaryota > Metazoa > Chordata > Amphibia > Anura > Leptodactylidae > Leptodactylus > Leptodactylus fallax. The sequence goes on along the minus strand of CAMRHE010000137.1, from coordinate 619,390 downwards.
ACATGATATGCCCCCACACAGTATAACGCCCCTACAGTCACTGTAACATGATATGCCCCCACACAGTATAACGCCCCTACAGTCACCATAACATGATATGCCCCCACACAGTATAACGCCCCTACAGTCACCCTAACATGATATGCCCCCACACAGTATAACGCCCCTACAGTCACCCTAACGTGATATGCCCCCACACAGTATAACGCCCCTATAGTCACTGTAACATGATATGCCCCCACACAGTATAACGCCCCTACAGTCACCGTAACATGATATGCCCCCACACAGTATAACGCCCCTAAAGTCACCATAACATGATATGCCCCCACACAGTATAACGCCCCTACAGTCACTGTAACATGATATGCCCCCACACAGTATAACGCCCCTACAGTCACCGTAACATGATATGCCCCCACACAGTATAACGCCCCTACAGTCACCATAACATGATATGCCCCCACACAGTATAACGCCCCTACAGTCACCCTAACATGATATGCCCCCACACAGTATAACGCCCCTACAGTCACCCTAACATGATATGCCCCCACGCAGTATAATGCCCCTACAGTCACCCTAACATGATATGCCCCCACGCAGTATAATGCCCCTACAGTCACCTTAACATGATATGCCCCCACACAGTATAACGCCCCTACAGTCACCATAACATGATATGCCCCCACACAGTATAACGCCCCTACAGTCACCGTAACATGATATGCCCCCACACAGTATAAAGCCCCTACAGCCACTGTAACATGATATGCCCCCACACAGTATAACGCCCCTACAGTCACTGTAACATGATATGCCCCCACACAGTATAAAGCCCCTAAAGTCACCATAACGTGATATGCCCCCACACAGTATAACGCCCCTACAGTCACTGTAACGTGATATGCCCCCACACAGTATAACGCCCCTACAGTCACCGTAACATGATATGCCCCCACACATTATAACGCCCCTACAGTCACCCTAACGTGATATGCCCCCACACAGTATAACGCCTCTACAGTCACTGTAACGTGATATGCCCCCACACAGTATAACGCCCCTACAGTCACCCTAACGTGATATGCGCCCACACAGTATAATGCCCCTACAGTCACCCTAACGTGATATGCCCCCACACAGTATAACGCCCCTAAAGTCACCATAACATGATGATATGCCCCCACACAGTATAACGCCCCTACAGTCACTGTAACATGATATGCCCCCACACAGTATAACGCCCCTACAGTCACTGTAACATGATATGCCCCCACACAGTATAACGCCCCTAAAGTCACCATAACATGATATGCCCCCACACAGTATAACGCCCCTACAGTCACCCTAACGTGATATGCCCCCACACAGTATAACGCCCCTATAGTCACTGTAACATGATATGCCCCCACACAGTATAACGCCCCTACAGTCACCGTAACATGATATGCCCCCACACAGTATAACGCCCCTAAAGTCACCATAACATGATATGCCCCCACACAGTATAACGCCCCTACAGTCACTGTAACATGATATGCCCCCACACAGTATAACGCCCCTACAGTCACCGTAACATGATATGCCCCCACACAGTATAACGCCCCTACAGTCCCCATAACATGATATGCCCCCACACAGTATAACGCCCCTACAGTCACCCTAACATGATATGCCCCCACACAGTATAACGCCCCTACAGTCACCCTAACATGATATGCCCCCACGCAGTATAATGCCCCTACAGTCACCCTAACATGATATGCCCCCACGCAGTATAATGCCCCTACAGTCACCTTAACATGATATGCCCCCACACAGTATAACGCCCCTACAGTCACCATAACATGATATGCCCCCACACAGTATAACGCCCCTACAGTCACCGTAACATGATATGCCCCCACACAGTATAAAGCCCCTACAGCCACTGTAACATGATATGCCCCCACACAGTATAACGCCCCTACAGTCACTGTAACATGATATGCCCCCACACAGTATAAAGCCCCTAAAGTCACCATAACGTGATATGCCCCCACACAGTATAACGCCCCTACAGTCACTGTAACGTGATATGCCCCCACACAGTATAACGCCCCTACAGTCACCGTAACATGATATGCCCCCACACATTATAACGCCCCTACAGTCACCCTAACGTGATATGCCCCCACACAGTATAACGCCTCTACAGTCACCGTAACGTGATATGCCCCCACACAGTATAACGCCCCTACAGTCACCCTAACGTGATATGCGCCCACACAGTATAATGCCCCTACAGTCACCCTAACGTGATATGCCCCCACACAGTATAACGCCCCTAAAGTCACCATAACATGATGATATGCCCCCACACAGTATAACGCCCCTACAGTCACTGTAACATGATATGCCCCCACACAGTATAACGCCCCTACAGTCACTGTAACATGATATGCCCCCACACAGTATAACGCCCCTAAAGTCACCATAACATGATATGCCCCCACACAGTATAACGCCCCTACAGTCACTGTAACATGATATGCCCCCACACAGTATAACGCCCCTACACTCACCATAACATGATATGCCCCCACACAGTATAACGCCCCTACAGTCACCCTAACATGATATGCCCCCACACAGTATAACGCCCCTACAGTCACCCTAACGTGATATGCCCCCACACAGTATAACGCCCCTATAGTCACTGTAACATGATATGCCCCCACACAGTATAACGCCCCTACAGTCACCGTAACATGATATGCCCCCACACAGTATAACGCCCCTAAAGTCACCATAACATGATATGCCCCCACACAGTATAACGCCCCTACAGTCACTGTAACATGATATGCCCCCACACAGTATAACGCCCCTACAGTCACCGTAACATGATATGCCCCCACACAGTATAACGCCCCTACAGTCACCCTAACATGATATGCCCCCACGCAGTATAATGCCCCTACAGTCACCCTAACATGATATGCCCCCACGCAGTATAATGCCCCTACAGTCACCTTAACATGATATGCCCCCACACAGTATAACGCCCCTACAGTCACCATAACATGATATGCCCCCACACAGTATAACGCCCCTACAGTCACCGTAACATGATATGCCCCCACACAGTATAAAGCCCCTACAGCCACTGTAACATGATATGCCCCCACACAGTATAACGCCCCTACAGTCACTGTAACATGATATGCCCCCACACAGTATAAAGCCCCTAAAGTCACCATAACGTGATATGCCCCCACACAGTATAACGCCCCTACAGTCACTGTAACGTGATATGCCCCCACACAGTATAACGCCCCTACAGTCACCGTAACATGATATGCCCCCACACATTATAACGCCCCTACAGTCACCCTAACGTGATATGCCCCCACACAGTATAACGCCTCTACAGTCACCGTAACGTGATATGCCCCCACACAGTATAACGCCCCTACAGTCACCCTAACGTGATATGCGCCCACACAGTATAATGCCCCTACAGTCACCCTAACGTGATATGCCCCCACACAGTATAACGCCACTAAAGTCACCATAACATGATGATATGCCCCCACACAGTATAACGCCCCTACAGTCACTGTAACATGATATGCCCCCACACAGTATAACGCCCCTACAGTCACTGTAACATGATATGCCCCCACACAGTATAACGCCCCTAAAGTCACCATAACATGATATGCCCCCACACAGTATAACGCCCCTACAGTCACTGTAACATGATATGCCCCCACACAGTATAACGCCCCTACAGTCACTGTAACATGATATGCCCCCACACAGTATAACGCCCCTACAGTCACCATAACATGATATGCCCCCACACAGTATAACGCCCCTACAGTCACCCTAACATGATATGCCCCCACACAGTATAACGCCCCTACAGTCACCCTAACGTGATATGCCCCCACACAGTATAACGCCCCTATAGTCACTGTAACATGATATGCCCCCACACAGTATAACGCCCCTACAGTCACTGTAACATGATATGCCCCCACACAGTATAACGCCCCTAAAGTCACCATAACATGATATGCGCCCACACAGTATAACGCCCCTACAGTCACTGTAACATGATATGCCCCCACACAGTATAACGCCCCTACAGTCACCGTAACATGATATGCCCCCACACAGTATAACGCCCCTACAGTCACCATAACATGATATGCCCCCACACAGTATAACGCCCCTACAGTCACCCTAACATGATATGCCCCCACACAGTATAACGCCCCTACAGTCACCCTAACATGATATGCCCCCACGCAGTATAATGCCCCTACAGTCACCCTAACATGATATGCCCCCACGCAGTATAATGCCCCTACAGTCACCTTAACATGATATGCCCCCACACAGTATAACGCCCCTACAGTCACCATAACATGATATGCCCCCACACAGTATAACGCCCCTACAGTCACCGTAACATGATATGCCCCCACACAGTATAAAGCCCCTACAGTCACTGTAACATGATATGCCCCCACACAGTATAACGTCCCTACAGTCACTGTAACATGATATGCCCCCACACAGTATAAAGCCCCTAAAGTCACCATAACGTGATATGCCCCCACACAGTATAACGCCCCTACAGTCACTGTAACATGATATGCCCCCACACAGTATAACGCCCCTACAGTCACCGTAACATGATATGCCCCCACACATTATAACGCCCCTACAGTCACCCTAACGTGATATGCCCCCACAGTATAACGCCCCTAAAGTCACCATAACATGATGATATGCCCCCACACAGTATAACGCCCCTACAGTCACTGTAACATGATATGCCCCCACACAGTATAACGCCCCTACAGTCACTGTAACATGATATGCCCCCACACAGTATAACGCCCCTAAAGTCACCATAACGTGATATGCCCCCACACAGTATAACACCCCTACAGTCACTGTAACATGATATGCCCCCACACAGTATAACGCCCCTACAGTCACCGTAACATGATATGCCCCCACACATTATAACGCCCCTACAGTCACCCTAACGTAATATGCCCCCACACAGTATAACGCCCCTACAGTCACCGTAACATGATATGCCCCCACATAGTATAACGCCCCTACAGTCACCCTAACATGATATGCGCCCACACAGTATAATGCCCCTAAAGTCACCCTAACGTGATATGCCCCCACACAGTATAACGCCCCTACAGTCACCCTAACATGATATGCCCCCACACAGTATAATGCCCCTACAGTCACCCTAACGTGATATGTCCTCACACAGTATAACGCCCCTAAAGTCACCATAACATGATATGCCCCCACACAGTATAACGCCCCTACAGTCACTGTAACATGATATGCCCCCACACAGTATAACGCCCCTAAAGTCACCATAACATGATGATATGCCCCCACACAGTATAATGCCCCTACAGTCACTGTAACATGATATGCCCCCACACAGTATAACACCCTACAGTCACTGTAACACGATATGCCCCCACACAGTATAACGCCCCTACAGTCACCATAACATGATATGCCCCCACACAGTATAACGCCCCTACAGTCACCGTAACATGATATGCCCCCACACAGTATAACGCCCCTAAAGTCACCGTAACATGATATGCCCCCACACAGTATAACGCCCCTACAGTCACCCTAACATGATATGCCCCCACACAGTATAACGCCTCTACAGTCACCCTAACATGATATGCGCCCACATAGTATAACGCCCCTACAGTCACTGTAACATGATATGCCCCCACACAGTATAACGCCCCTACAGTCATCCTAATGTGATATGCCCCCACACAGTATAACACCCCTACAGTCACCGTAACATGATATGCCCCCACACAGTATAACGCCCCTAAAGTCACCATAACATGATATGCCCCCACACAGTATAACGTCCCTACAGTCACTGTAACATGATATGCCCCCACACAGTATAACGCCCCTACAGTCACTGTAACATGATATGCCCCCACACAGTATAACGCCCCTACAGTCATCCTAATGTGATATGCCCCCACACAGTATAACACCCCTACAGTCACCGTAACATGATATGCCCCCACACAGTATAACGCCCCTAAAGTCACCATAACATGATATGCCCCCACACAGTATAACGCCCCTACAGTCACCATAACATGATATGCCCCCACACATTATAACGCCCCTACAGTTACCCTAACATGATATGCCCCCACACAGTATAACGCCCCTACAGTCACCCTAACGTGATATGCCCCCACACAGTATAACGCCCCTATAGTCACTGTAACATGATATGCCCCCACACAGTATAACGCCCCTACAGTCACCGTAACATGATATGCCCCCACACAGTATAACGCCCCTAAAGTCACCATAACATGATATGCCCCCACACAGTATAACGCCCCTACAGTCACTGTAACATGATATGCCCCCACACAGTATAACGCCCCTACAGTCACCGTAACATGATATGCCCCCACACAGTATAACGCCCCTACAGTCACCATAACATGATATGCCCCCACACAGTATAACGCCCCTACAGTCGCCCTAACATGATATGCCCCCACACAGTATAACGCCCCTACAGTCACCCTAACATGATATGCGCCCACGCAGTATAATGCCCCTACAGTCACCCTAACATGATATGCCCCCACGCAGTATAATGCCCCTACAGTCACCTTAACATGATATGCCCCCACACAGTATAACGCCCCTACAGTCACCATAACATGATATGCCCCCACACAGTATAACGCCCCTACAGTCACCGTAACATGATATGCCCCCACACAGTATAAAGCCCCTACAGTCACTGTAACATGATATGCCCCCACACAGTATAACGCCCCTACAGTCACTGTAACATGATATGCCCCCACACAGTATAAAGCCCCTAAAGTCACCATAACGTGATATGCCCCCACACAGTATAACGCCCCTACAGTCACTGTAACATGATATGCCCCCACACAGTATAACGCCCCTACAGTCACCGTAACATGATATGCCCCCACACATTATAACGCCCCTACAGTCACCCTAACGTGATATGCCCCCACACAGTATAACGCCTCTACAGTCACCGTAACATGATATGCCCCCACACAGTATAACGCCCCTACAGTCACCCTAACGTGATATGCGCCCACACAGTATAATGCCCCTACAGTCACCCTAACGTGATATGCCCCCACACAGTATAACGCCCCTAAAGTCACCATAACATGATGATATGCCCCCACACAGTATAACGCCCCTACAGTCACTGTAACATGATATGCCCCCACACAGTATAACGCCCCTACAGTCACTGTAACATGATATGCCCCCACACAGTATAACGCCCCTAAAGTCACCATAACGTGATATGCCCCCACACAGTATAACGCCCCTACAGTCACTGTAACATGATATGCCCCCACACAGTATAACGCCCCTACAGTCACTGTAACATGATATGCCCCCACACATTATAACGCCCCTACAGTCACCCTAACGTAATATGCCCCCACACAGTATAACGCCCCTACAGTCACCCTAACGTGATATGTCCTCACACAGTATAACGCCCCTAAAGTCACCATAACATGATATGCCCCCACACAGTATAACGCCCCTACAGTCACCGTAACATGATATGACCCCACACATTATAACGCCCCTACAGTCACCCTAACATGATATGCCCCCACACAGTATAATGCTCCTACAGTCACCCTAACGTGATATGTCCTCACACAGTATAACGCCCCTAAAGTCACCATAACATGATATGCCCCCACACAGTATAACGCCCCTACAGTCACTGTAACATGATATGCCCCCACACAGTATAACGCCCCTAAAGTCACCATAACATGATGATATGCCCCCACACAGTATAATGCCCCTACAGTCACTGTAACATGATATGCCCCCACACAGTATAACACCCTACAGTCACTGTAACACGATATGCCCCCACACAGTATAACGCCCCTACAGTCACCATAACATGATATGCCCCCACACAGTATAACGCCCCTACAGTCACCGTAACATGATATGCCCCCACACAGTATAACGCCCCTAAAGTCACCGTAACATGATATGCCCCCACACAGTATAACGCCCCTACAGTCACCCTAACATGATATGCCCCCACACAGTATAACGCCTCTACAGTCACCCTAACATGATATGCGCCCACATAGTATAACGCCCCTACAGTCACTGTAACATGATATGCCCCCACACAGTATAACGCCCCTACAGTCATCCTAATGTGATATGCCCCCACACAGTATAACACCCCTACAGTCACCGTAACATGATATGCCCCCACACAGTATAACGCCCCTAAAGTCACCATAACATGATATGCCCCCACACAGTATAACGTCCCTACAGTCACTGTAACATGATATGCCCCCACACAGTATAACGCCCCTACAGTCACTGTAACATGATATGCCCCCACACAGTATAACGCCCCTACAGTCATCCTAATGTGATATGCCCCCACACAGTATAACACCCCTACAGTCACCGTAACATGATATGCCCCCACACAGTATAACGCCCCTACAGTCACTGTAACATGATATGCCCCCACACAGTATAACGCCCCTACAGTCACTGTAACATGATATGCCCCCACACAGTATAACGCCCCTACAGTCACCATAACATGATATGCCCCCACACAGTATAACGCCCCTCAGTCACCGTAACATGATATGCCCCCACACAGTATAACGCCCCTAGTCACCCTAACATGATATGCCCCTACACAGTATAACGCCTCTACAGTCACCCTAACATGATATGCGCCCACACAGTATAACGCCCCTACAGTCACCCTAACGTGATATGCCCCCACATGATAATATTCCCCTCCATTTGTCCCCACTGTATAAAGTCCCTCTCTTGGGCCACCCACAGTTTAATGTCCTCCTCCATCTGACCCCACAATTTAATAACCCCCAGCAGTTGCCCCATGTACAGTATGTGACCGCTGAGGTGTGGTCAGAGAGCGCAGGTATGACATCATCGCTGCAGAGAGTAAGCCCAGACTGGTGGGGACCTCTGGAGTGGCAGTGCCGGAGCAGCAGAGCATTGTAGGGTTTAGTATAGTCTGACTATTATACTTTATCCCCTTCCCTGATCTTGGTCACATTTTTGTGCGGTCAGATTGCTTACACTTGTGGCACTCCGTAGAGACCCTGTTGGTCACTGTTGGTGGGGGGGACTTCTATACATGGGCACTACAGTCCTATAATGGGAATATGCTGCGGTACCATTCACTGCTATGGGGCTTCCAGGACTGCAATACAGTAGACGGTCACACAACCACACAGGTGCTTCATTCACATGGAGGAGGCATGGCGGCCTTTCACTCTCCTGTTGTCTTGATCACTGGTGAGGTCGGAGCCCCAGCGATCTGACACTGAGCTGCGTGATAGGGATCTGTAATGAGACAACCCCTTTAACTTGTCCATATACGTTAGATTAACATTGAGTGATCAGTCATCTACATAAATTGTGTTGGAGCCACCAGACTGCCCCCTAATGTCTGAAGCGGGGAAGAAGAACAATCAGGCCATCTGGATTTCAGCGTGCTGGATCCTTTTTATTTCCAGGAGATCAGCAATGCTCAGAGTACGGCGCCGCTTATCTCCATCTCTCCAGTAAAACAAATGCTTTGTAGATTGGGCTCTAATTCTGGTGTAAATGTCAGAATATTGAGTCGCCCCTTGAACCTTTAGGGTAACCTTCCTCACATCCTGCATTATTCTGCAACACTCAATATGACATTTTATTACATTGCTCAGTCAGGGCCACAATCAGCACAACAAAAACCCCAGAAAACTATGTTTTTACATGTTTAGAAGGGTGTTTTTGGGGTCCCTGGATATGGTACTAATATCACGGGGCTGCAGCTCCGTCCCTTTGTATTTTAGTAGGAGTAGAGCTGAATTTCTGCAAATGGTGCCTTTTGCTTCTGGCACTGTCCCCTGTGTAGCTTCTGACTCCCAGAGGCAGCAGGAACAGCTGATCAGTGCGGGGGCCAGTTGTCGGACCCCCACTGATTAGGTACTGGTGGTCTATCTTGCTATTTAAAGGTATTTTACAGGATTTTAAAGGGGTTATACAACAAAGAATGTTTTATCCCCTATGTGGTGATCTCTGGCACTCCCAATGAAGGGGCATCCACCGCTACATTCATGGATCTTGGGGTCAGTCGGGGTCTCAGCAATTGGAAATTTATCATCTATCCTATGTATAGGAGATAAATAAATTCCATGGTATAACCTCTTTACTATTGGTGACCTACCCAATATCAGACACCTTAAAGAGGCCATGACACTTAGGCAGTGCCGCTTCTTCTTCACAGGCTGTGACATCACATTTATGAGAGGCCAAACACAAATATAAAATACCAGACACAGTGTACGAGAGTGCGCCTGGTATATAAGTGCTGTCACCAGGATATATCCGGTCAGCCATTCCAAAGATATTAGGCCTTTAGTATTGATGCAGATTGTGGCCCTCTAGGCAAGTGGGCGGTAACACTGGATGACATACAGCACACAGAGAAACCACAGTATTACCTCCCCCTTGACCAATAGATCCTAATCTGCATCAACTGTAACAGGGCTTTGGATAAACAAAAACAACAAAATGCTCCGGGTGACAGCGCCGATCAGATGATGGATGTCATTGGGATTATCACACCCGGTGACAGCGCCGATCAGATGATCTATGTCATTGGGATTATCGAACCTGGTGGCAGCGCAGATCAGATGATCTACGTCATTGGGATTATCACACATGGTGACAGCACCGATCAGATGATGGATGTCATTGGGATTATAACACCCGGTGACAGCGCCAATCAGATGATGTATGTTATTGGGATTATCACACCTGGTGACAGCGCCGATCAGATGATGCATGTCATTGGGATTATCGCACCTGGTGGCAGCGCCGATCAGATGATCTACGTCATTGGGATTATCACACATGGTGACAGCACCGATCAGATGATGGATGTCATTGGGATTATAACACCCGGTGACAGCGCCGATCAGATGATGTACAGTATGTTATTGGGATTATCGCACCTGGTGACAGCGCTGATCAGATGATCTATGTCATTGGGCTTTTTGAGCCTGGTGACCGGTTTTCTTTAAAATGAATAAATAAAACTCGAATTAAAACTGCTGTATGTGAATGAGGCCTAAACAAGGTAATTCCTATTTGTACAATTTACAATGATACAAGAATAGATAATATAATAATGAGTTATTATAAGAGTAACTAATGACAAAGAAGGACATATCAGCACCTTATACAGAATCACTCGCTCATCACTAGCTTTTATTGTAGAAAATATACTTTTCTGTGACATAAAAATCCTCAGCTTGGTCACCAAATATTACCAAAACTTTGAATTGTGAGTCCAAGAGAAACATTACACGAGGAGACTGCGGTTAAAGTCGTAGGCGACCTTCAGTCTAGTCTTCCCGCTGGGCTGCGACCAGTGCTGGAATAGGGACTGCAGGTGATGGGATGGGCTGAAGCCGGTGACGTGGACGGACACCGAGGCCATCTGAGGGACGAAATACACAAAGTAGAGGTTATTGCTGCACCTCTTATGGTCTTCTCGGTATAGTTAGATTGATCGTAAATAGATTATATTGGGTCAAACAGTCAATGGGTGTTCTATCTTACCGAATTGCCATGTGGTGTTTCATTGGGGCTTGTCTGCCTCCTGTCCTTCTCTCTACTTTGCAGAACCATTGCAAAGAGTAACTGGCCAATGGGCTCCATGTTATACTTAAAGGGGTTGTCCAGGATAAAAAAAAAATTATATTAGGCCGGGGAAGGTGAAAAGATAAAAAACCCATACTCACTTGTCCCCGATGGTCCGATCACGCTGCTCCGGTGTTTTCTTCTGGCAGAAGACCGCCAATCAGAGGCCTCAGCAAAAAACACAGGGGAAGAACACGCTGATTGGCCTCAGAGGTCACATGACCCTTGAGGCCAATCAACGGCCTAAAGAAAGGGACACGGGATGTGTGGCAGGGACTTCTGCCTCAAGAAAACACCGGAGTGGCAGGACCGGACCGCACTGGGAGACACTGGGGACAGGTGAGTGTGGGTTTTTTTTTTTCACCTTCCCGGCCTAATATATATATATATATATTTATCCTGGACAACCTCTTTAAAGGCATTTCCCAGGCTAAATAATTGATGGTCTGTCCTGAAGATCGGCCGGGTCTGACACCAGGGCCTTCAGTCGATCCGCTGTTTAAAGAGGCCGCAGTGTTCAGGTGATCGCTGCAGCCTCTTCAGTACTTACCAAGCACAGCGCCCTACATTGTATAGTGGTTGTGTGTCTGGTTGGGCCAAACTGGCTGTGACCACTTAATGTCTATGAAGGAGTCTCCACATGGGATGGAGCATATTGGTTTTCTCCTCTTCCTACTGATGGTCGCTTGGCCATGTAGGAGGTGGCCAGGAGGCTTAGTGGTCATTCTATAAGGTCACCATAGTGGTCACCTTTAGCTGTGCTGTCTACAATGAAAAGGAGTTAGTCTGAGAACAACCTCATACCTCATCATCATCTAAGGCCCCATGCACACAGAGTCATCTGGTCCGTACATAAGCCGAATGTCCCGCCCTGAACCCAGTCAGGGCGACCTTGCATCATAGTGATCATTTAGAGTAAGGACACAGAGATGAAACCAAAATCTTACACAGCGAAATACTGCAAGAAAAATACCAAAAACCTGACCAGTTCACGTTCCTATTCACATTAAGCGCACATCTGTTGAATTCCTAACTTTCTGACCGAAATAAAATTTGGTGGTTTCTGACCTTCATAAGCTTCAGCTCGGGGTCTCTTGCTAATCCTGTGCTCAGCTTGTGTGGCTGTGGCCTCTGTTTAGGGACTGGAGAAGATGCCGAAAATTTTGTCCTGGGAGGCGGAGCCTGTGGAGAGGAAAAAAGTGACAGTTCTTAGTATTATCAGACCAGCTCGTGTGATGTCATTATTGAATATAAGATATGAGTGATGTCAATGGCTTCCTTAGAATGGATAGACTGGGGGGATTTTACATAGCCCTCTCCACTTTCCTGAAAGGGGACGTGGTAGGGGTGACATAGACGACCCCATCAGATTTATCATCATTTACACCCAGGTATGAACCTAGCCTCTCTGCTGCCTGAGGCGACCTATAGAAAGGCGCCCCCCCCCCTAGAAAAAAGATACCAACCCCACTATGGGGTCCCCCCATTTGCAGATCAAAAAAAATCCCCTTATTTGGCCCCCATATAGTATAACGCCCCCTTCTTTTGGCCCCCACACAGTATACGACCCTCTTTTTATGGCCCTCCCCACAGTGATATTGTAGGCCATTACCTTTTGTATTATTCCAATAGGTAGCGGCCGATAGTTTACTCACCCCTCCATGGATTGGACAGCAGTAAATTATTGGCCACTACCTATAGGAATAATACAATAAGTAGTGGCCGATTAAAAAAAGAATGCCCCCCCCCCATTTATGTCATGAGGCGTACACAGCACCAAGCTTTATAAACCCCCCTCTGTATTTACTGCTTTATACAATTCTTTAAGGGATTGTCTCACCCTCTGGTCACCCCACGGCCTTGTAATAGAAGGGAGCTACTCATAAAGAGCGACTCTCCATTCTGATTCACAGAATTCGCGTCCTGGCGCACATTTTGGCAGAAATCCAGGAGGGAAAAGCGCCGCAAGGCCGATGTCTGCTGAAAACCGACAGATACCCAACAAACCACACGGGTCCCTCGGGATCCATCGCTATCCGATTGGAATTGTCTTCATGAAACATCCCCTTATAAACAAGTATTGATACAACGTAGATCTGATAGAGAAGGGATTGACCCTTTATATTATAGGATGTGCCTGAGTACGTAGCATCTACATCAGAGGGCGACAGATGACAAATCTTTGGGGGAGTTTTACAACTCCATCTCTATGTATGTCATAGTGCATAGATGGACGCCATGTCTTGGGGGGGGGTTATTCTATAACCTTCAGCACTGACTCAGCACATGAGTAAACCTCGGAGGAGTTATCCTTTATTAATAGATCTGCATACAATCGGGCTGTGACTAACAGATGTCTTGTGTGGCAACTTTTTTCATTGTAGTCACCGACATTCTCCAGCGTTACATTTTCTGCTTTTAATACAAGACTGACTCATGTACATACAGTGGTGTGCAAAAGTTTTAGGCAGACATGGGGGTGGGGGGAAACGCTGCAAACTGAGAATGCTGTAAAAAAATAGAAGAAAAGAGCAATGTAAATCCCCTCAATATTTGGTGTCACCTTTGTCCTTTGCCTTCTTCTCGGTACAGACAGTTTTGGCAGAACTGGGCAGGGAGGTTGTTCTCGCCGCCATCTTGGAGAACTAAGCACAGTTCGTCTGTGGATGTTTCTTGCTTCAATCTGTCTGTCTCTTCATGTCATCCCAGACAGACTGGGCTATATCTGTGGGGGCCGGATCATCACTTCCAGGACTCCTCCTCCAAAGGGCAAAGGTCACACCAAATATTGAGGGGATTTACATTTCTCTTTTCCGCACTGACAAAAATAAACTATTAACCCTTTCTGAAAGAATTCTTACAGCGCAGCATTTTCCCACACTTGCCTATAACTTTTGCACAGTACATGGTATATCAAAATGGCCAAACAAATCCATTAATATTATGATCAGTGATCTATGAGGTCAAATTAATTCTGTTCTACAGCATAGAAATAAAGTGTCGCTAGGAAATGACCTCTTGGTTATCGTTTCTATATTAAACATATTTTTAAAGAATTTTTGGTTGTTTTTCATTTTCCATGTTATTATCTATATTTAAAAAAAAAAAATCCTAACAATTCTAACTCTTTCCACGAAGCCTAAAATATGTTGTGACTTCCCGTTTCCTGTAAAAGGATCGTGGGCCGTAGACACAATAGTCTGGGGCAGACCCTATGGATTCTATAGGAGAGTGTTCTAGGCCTGCTCTGTGACCTGTGCAGGGGGGGAGGAGATAACTGGTGATTGGTGGATTCTGTATCTTATCTACCTATACATGATTGCTGTGATCATCAGTGTGCTGGAAGTGAGGTGACTGCTGCAAAGAAATCTCCTACAGAAAACAGGAAGTGTCAGCATATACTTTGGCTTCTATGTTATAGATAATAACATGGAAATTTTTTTAAAACCTCACCAAAAATTCTTTAAAAATATGTTTAACTTACACCTTGATTTAAAAAATAGGTTATTTTTTCGTGACACATTCCCTTTAAGTGTTTTTAATTCATTTATTGTGTCAAAAATGTATATATATCTATATATATATATATATATATATATATATATATATATACAGTACAGACCAAAAGTTTGGACGCACCTTCTCATTCCAAGAGTTTTCTGTATTTTCATGACTATAAAAATTGTAGATTCACACTGAAGGCATCAAAACTATGAATTAACACATGTGGAATTATATACTTAATAAAAAAGTGTGAAACAACTGAAAATATGTCTTATATTCTAGGTTCTTCAAAGCAGCCACCTTTTGCTTTGATTACTGCTTTGCACACTCTTGGCATTCTCTTGATGAGCATATCACCCCAGCCCTGCAGATAGATAGGTTAGTGTCACCAGAACCAGCATATCACTCCAGTCCTGCAGATAGATAGGTTACTGTCACCAGAACCAGCATATCACCCCAGCCCTGCAGATAGATAGGTTAGTGTCATTAGAACCAGCATATCACCCCAGTACTGCAGATAGATAGGTTAGTGTCACCACAACCAGCATATCACCCCAGCCCTGCAGATAGATAGGTTACTGTCACCAGACCCAGCATATCACCCCAGCCCTGCAGATAGATAGGTTAGTGTCACCAGATCCAGCATATCACCACAGCCCTACAGATAGATAGGTTAGTGTCACCAGAACCAGCATATCACCCCAGCCCTGCAGATAGATAGGTTAGTGTCACCAGAACCAGCATATCACCCCAGCCCTGCAGATAGATAGGTTAGTGTCACCAGGATCAGCATATTACCCCAGTCCTGCAGATAGATAGGTTAGTGTCACCGGAACCAGAATATCACCCCAGCCCTGCAGATAGATAGGTTAGTGTCACTAGAACCAGCATATCACCCCAGTCCTGCAGATAGATAGGTTAGTGTCACCACAACCAGCATATCACCCCAGCCCTGCAGATAGATAGGATAGTGTCACCAGAACCAGCATATCATCCCAGTCCTGCAGATAGATAGGTTAGTGTCACCAGAACCAGCATATCACCCCAGCCCTGCAGATAGATAGGTTACTGTCACCAGACCCAGCATATCACCCCAGCGCTGCAGATAGATAGGTTACTGTCACCAGACCCAGCATATCACCCCAGCCCTGCAGATAGATAGGTTAATGTCACCAGATCCAACATATCACTCCAGCCCTGCAGATAGATAGGTTACTGTCACCAGAACCAGCATATTTATTATTATTATTGTTTATTTATATAGCACCATTAATTCCATGTGCTGTACATTATTATATTAATTCCACGGTGCTTTACATTTGAGGGTTTACATACGGTAGACCAGATATACAAAACAGATAATACTAACAGTGATCACTGGCACAGTGGGATAGAGGGCCCTGCCCGCAAGGGCTTACAATCTATGAGGGAAGAGGGATAGAGACAGAAGGTGGGGGTAGAGACTGTACAGATGGCGGTGTGGTGACAGTAGTGTTATTGGAGGTTGTAGGCCTTCCTGAATAGGTGAGTCTTCAGGGCCTACTTGAAGCTTGTGATTGTGGGGGACAGTCTGATGTGTCTTGGTAATGAGTTCCAGAGTATGGGGGATGCACGGGAGAAGTCTTGGAGACGTTTGTGTGAAGATTGGATAAGAGCAGAGCGGAGTAGGAGGTCTTTGGAGGATCGGAGGTTACGTGTGGGCAGGTAGCGGGAGATTAGCTCGGAGATATATGGAGGGGACAGGGTGTGGATGGCTTTGTATGTCAGCATTAGTAATTTGAACTCTATTCGCTGGGCGATGGGTAGCCAGTGAAGGGATTGGCAGAGGGGAGCGGCCAATGAAGAACGGGGGGGAGAGGTGTATTAGGCGAGCAGCACAGTTTAAGGTGGACTGGAGGGGGGCGAGAGTGTTAGTTGGGAGGCCATGGAGAAGGGTGTTACAGTATTCTAGGCGGGAGATTATGAGGGCGTGGACTAGCATCTTTGTAGTTTCAGGGGTGAGGAAGGAGCGGATTCGATGGATGTTCTTGAGTTGGAGGAGGCAGGAGGTGTTAGAGGGTTTGAATATGCGGCTTGAAGGATAGGTCAGAGTCTAAGGTTATCCCAAGGCAGCGGGCCTGTGGGACTGGGGTGAGACTGGTTCCATTAATTTTGATAGATGAGTCAGGTAGGGGGGTCATGCGTTGAGGGGTGAAGATTATGAACTCCGTTTTCTCCATGTTGAGTTTGAGAAAGCGGGAGGAGAGAAAGGAGGCTACGGCTGCTAGACATTCTGGGACTCTGGACAACAGGGAGGTAATGTCTGGTCCAGAGAGATATATTTGGGTGTCGTCAGCATAGCAATGGTAATGGAGACCATGGGATTCTATGAGTTGGCCAAGGCCGAGGGTGTAGATGGAGAACAAGAGGGGTCCTAGGACGGAGCCTTGGGGGACACTTACAGAAAGCGGGCGTGGCGGGGCGGGGAGGTGGTGTGCGAGTGGGAGACGCTGAATGTGTGGTTGGTGAGGTATGAGGAGATCCAGGAAAGGGCCAGGTCTGAGATGCCAAGGGATGAAAGCGTTTCTAACAGAAGGGAATGGTCAACTGTGTCAAAGGCAGAGGAGAGGTCGAGGAGGAGGAGGACAGAATAGTGACGCTTGGCTTTGGCAGTTAGAAGGTCATTAGTGACCTTGGTTAGGGCAGTTTCTGTGGAGTGATGGGGTCTGAAGCCTGACTGTAGTCTGTCAAAGAGCACATTGGACGAGAGATAGGAGGACAGTTCGGAGTGGACGTGTTGCTCCAGCAGTTTAGAGGCGTACGGGAGCAGTGAGATGGGGCGATAGTTGGCTGGAGAGGATGGGTCCAGGGAGGGTTTCTTAAGTATAGGTGTGACGGTAGCATGTTTGAAGGTGGAAGGGAAGGATTCATTGGTTAGGGATAGGTTGAAGAGATGGGTTAGGGCAGAAGTAATGTCTTCGGAGAGTTTTGGGATGGATGTGACTGGATTGGGTCGAGTGCACAGGAGGTGAGGTGGGATTTAGAGATTAGGGTAGAGAGCTTTACATCAGTGACAGTGGAGAAACAGGCTAGAGATGAAGAGCACCGAGCAGTTGGATAGAGTGGTTGTCGGGGGTGTAGGGTGAGACTGTCTCTGATGGTGTCAATTTTGCTTTTGAAATAAGAGGCAAAGTCGTCGGTTGTGATAAGTGATGTCGGAGGGGGCACAGGAGGATGGAGAAGGGAGTTGAAGGTATATCACCCCAGTCCTGCAGATAGATAGGTTACTGTCACCAGAACCAGCATATGACCCCAGCCATGCAGATAGATAGGTTAGTGTCACCTGAACCAGCATATCACCCCAGTCCTGCAGATAGATAGGTTAGTGTCACCAGAACCAGCATATCACCCCAGCCCTGCAGATAGATAGGTTAGTGTCACCAGAACCAGCATATCACCCTGCAGATAGATAGTTTAGTGTCACCAGGACCAGCATATCACCCCAGCCCTGCAGATAGATAGGTTAGTGTCACCAGAACCAGCATATCA
This sequence comes from Leptodactylus fallax, assembly GCA_947044405.1. Lineage (NCBI taxonomy): Eukaryota > Metazoa > Chordata > Amphibia > Anura > Leptodactylidae > Leptodactylus > Leptodactylus fallax. The sequence continues at coordinate 600,526 of CAMRHE010000137.1, read as the reverse complement.
CCCCAGCCCTGCAGACAGTTTGGAGTGGGGTCTGATGGCAATAAATGTGTGAATAAAGTGAATAAAGTCTTAGACAGTAGTACTACCTTTTCATATACACTTCACAGTATCACAAACCACAGATGTTAACAACTATCTAACCTTGTCATTGGGGTTAATATGGAGAGATGAGAGGTAGTTGCTGTGTAGCTGTGATCCTTTCCACTTATACAGAAGATCGGGATCTCTTGTGTGTTCGGATGTGGCTCTCTGTAGATAGTGTGTGGATCTGAAATGATAAAACACAGAAGAATACAGAGTATGTATGATGCAGGGGGTACATATGGAAGACAGAAAGTGGAGTGGAGCCACCATCAAGGTTCTGGTTCTCACCACTACAAATCTTAGCTCAGTGCAAGTTTAATTGAGAAGACATCAGTATGGACCCCATAAGATTCAAGCAACTGCAGGGCATGCTTGGAGTCGGGCTGGGGGAGGGGCTGGTAGATTCCCAGTACCAGGAAATCAGAGAGGAAAAATTAAATACTAAATTTCTTTCTGTAATCTCTAAGAAGAACTCGCTGGATATGAATTTATTATTGGGCATTAAGAGATTGTCTAACAAGTAATGTTTTTCTTACAAAATACTCATAATGGGTTAAAAAAATAAAAGAAGCAAAACTCACCTATGCCCTGCTGCTCCCGTTCCTGCCCAGGTTCCCTGCTGGTCTCTACTTCCTGATCTGTCTCGAAACACAGAAAATGTTGCTTACTCTTGGGGTTCTTCTGTGGCCATTGGCTGAGCAGTCATTTCCTTTGTGCCCACTGAGATCAGGCAGTAGAGACTAGCAGGGGCATAGTCAGCGAGTATTGCTTCTTTTATCCTTCTAAACCATACTGAGCCTTTGTACCTGAAGGAAAACCCCTTTAAGAACTTGGTGATAGCCTGATGATTATGTACATCCCATTGCCAAGTATGTGTGCTAGGACGTACTTAAGAGAGTGTAGGGATGGTTTATTACCGCCTTCCTGGTCGCTATATGCACAGTTCTCAATCTGCGATGTGCATGCAGCTATGGAAACCTCCGTAATGTGGCTCCCTTGAGGTCATGTAATCTGCAGAGGGCCAGAAATTGGAGGGGCTGCTGAGTGCTGCTAGAGGACCTAGATCATCTCGATAGTGAATATCAGGAACTTTAATGTATCAGTCGCAGTTATAGGAAAAATCGGCAAAAAACAAAAATACACTACACCACAAGTCTCCATTATGGGCACTTCGGTCCGTTATGTACAATGTGTCCTGGACACTAGTGGCCCTATATCACCAGCGCCCTGCTCTCCAGATATCTTCCTACCTCCTCCATGTCTGTTTATGAACTTGAGGTTCCACATTCTGTAATAATGATTCCAGCGGCTGAATTTCTTCTTCTACATTCGGATGTGACACTGGAGGAAAACAGTTCTCAAATACGTGTTCCAGACTGATCTGAAGAATAAAGCACAAGGACACACAATTACTTTGCAAACCATACAGGGATGATGCAATATATGAAAGAAAGGGCCTCATTTATTCTCAGTATCCCAGGTATCGCTAGGATGGGGCTGAACTGCAATACCAGACATGACCTATGGAATAATTCTTGGTTATATAAAGTTGTATAACTGGTTTGTGACCAGTATAATGTACCAGATGGGGAGAGTCTCCGCTGCGCAGCCTCTTACAGTTTCCCTGACGGGTCCCTCACACATCGGCCATTTATGTAACACGGATGTCTCAAGGTCTTTTCCTCTCCGGTCATAGTTTTTGGCCCCAGGGGCTCCCGCACTCTTCTGTCTTCGGGCCCTTTTATTTACGATCTCCAGTTGGACAAGTGAATGGGATTATAATGTATAGTGTGAGCGCTTCGTCGGCTTCTATTCTATCAAGGTCTTCAGGCACATATTAGAGAACTGAAAGCCATGTAAGCACAATGGAGCTACGGAGCAAATGTGGTATTAAGGATTCTGGTGCCATACCTCCATACATTATACCAGGGCACCTGCTTACAGGCTGTGTTCACATTCTCCTGGTTTCCAGAGCTCAGCAATATTTTGAGGCTTCAGGCATGACCTTGGAGTTTGCTAGACAAGAAAAACAATCTGGAAGCCACAGCGTCAGCAACACTGCGCTCCCCGCTCCCAACTACTGACTATTGCTTATCCTTGTCACCTACTGTCAGACTTACACTTCTGAACCAACTAGATGACAAGGACTGTAACAATGACCCTCTAATGCCCAGCTACAGTGGGTACGGAAAGTATTCAGACCCCTTTAAATTTTTCACTCTTTGTTTCATTGCAGCCATTTGCTAAAAGCAAAAATGTTCCTTTTATTTCTCATTAATGTACACTCAGCTCCCCATCTTGACAGAAAAAAAACAGAAATGTAGATATTTTTGCAAATTTATTAAAAAAGAAAAACTGGAATCTCCCATGGCCATAAGTATTCCAAGCCTTTGCTGTGACCCTCGTATATAACTCACAGGCTGTCCATTTCCTTCTGATCCTCCTTGAGATGGTTCTACTCCTTCATTGAAGTCCAGCTGTGTTTAATTAAACTGATTGGACGTTATTAGGAAAGGCGCACACCTGTCTATATAAGACCTCACAGCTCACACTGCATGTCAGAGCAAATGAGAATCATGAGGTCAAAGGAACTGCCCAAGGAGCTCAGAGACAGAATTGTGGCAAGGCACAGATCTGGCCAAGGTTACAAAAGAATTTCTGCAGCACTCAAGGTTCCTAAGAGCACAGCGGCCTCCATAATCCTTACATGGAAGAAGTTTGGAACGACCAGAACTCTTCCTAGACCTGGCCGTCCAGCCAAACTGAGCAATGGTGGGAGAAGAGCCTTGGTGAGAGAGGTAAAGAAGAAGCCAAAGATCACTGTGGCCGAGCTCCAGAGATGCAGTAGGGAGATGGGAGAAAGTTCCACAAAGTTACTATCACTGCAGCCCTCCACCAGTCGGGGCTTTGTGGCAGAGTGGCCCGAAGGAAGCCTCTCCTCAGTGCAAGACATATGAAAGCCAAAAAACACATGAAGGACTCCCAGACTATAAGAAATAAGATTCTCTGGTCTGAGGAGACAAAGATTGAACTTTTTGGCGTTAATTCTAAGCAGTATGTGTGGAGGAAACCAGGCCCTGCTCATCACCTACCCAATACAATCCCAACAGCGAGACATGGTGGTGGCAGCATCATGCTATGGGGGACAGGACCACTGGTTGTAATTGAAGGAAAGATGAATGCGGCCAAGAACAGAGATATCCTGGAAGAAAACCTCTTCCAGAGTGCTCTGGACCTCAGACTAGGCCGAAGGTTCACCTTCCAACAAGACAATGACCCTAAGCACACAGCTAAAATAACAAAGGAACAACTCTGTGACCATTCCTGACTGGCCCAGCCAGAGCCCTGACCTCAACCCAATTGAGCATCTCTGGAGAGATCTGAAAATGGCTCCACCAACGTTCACCATCCAACCTGATGGAACTGGAGAGGATCTGCAAGGAAGAATGGCGAGGATCCCCAAATCTAGATGTGAAAAACTTGTTGCATCATTTCCAAGAAGACTCCTGGCTGTACTAGCTCAAAAGGAAGAGGCTGCTACTCAATACTGAGCAAAGGCTCTGAATACTTATGGCCATGGGAGATTTCAGGTTTTCTTTTATAATAAATTTGCAAAAATATCTACATTTCTATTTTTTTTCTGTCTAGATGGGGAGCTGAGTGTACATTAATGAGAAATAAAAGGAACTTTTTTGCTTTTAGCAAATGGCTGCAATGAAACAAAGAGTGAAAAATATAAAGGGGTCTGAATACTTTCCGTACCCACTGTATATATCTCTTATCTATCTGCCTGGCCAGCTGAGTAGACAATGTCTAACAGTCCTGCAAATTTCACCATAAATGTCTGGTAGATGCAGGTCCCAGAGTCCCCGACCACCACCGATTCTGACCGGTACCAAAGCTGCAATGAATGGGGAGCTGGGTGCATGTGCAAGAACTCTGGAGAGAGCCATTTATGTGGGGCCACCTCTCCATACACAGCAGCCACAGAACTGGTCAGAGATGAGGAGTCGGGGGACCTCCAAGACAATTCACAAGTATTTAACGCCATTTGTAACAGGTAAACTTTTTAGCAGTGACCAGACTAAGCTCTGGAGGTGACATAACAATGGGTGTAATGGATTCTCCCATAGCCCTACATGTATGCAGAGGTGGTATTGTACTGTATAAATGTCAGAGCCCACTCATAGAAGCTGATAACATGGGGGATGGAGAACTTGTATCAGTATAACAGTGGAGGAGCCCACCTTAACCTGTGAATGCCCATTTACGTAATAGCCAACTCTGATAGGAGGATCCCTAATTCTTATGACCCTTTATTACACTCATGTTATACTGGCTATATATCTGTATCCTACTTCATTGAAGCTGTGCCTTATATGCCATTGATATGTATACAAATGGTTAATATTATTCTGTCTTTATATATTGGGGACAAGGCAAATTTGGGGTAACAGACCCTTGGTTTTGTACGGTGGACGATGTGTACAACCATATGTTGGTGACTGCCATACAATGGGTCTACATAGTGGGGTGGCCTCTCTATATACAGTATATAGGAGCGCCTGCTGATTTTGTCAGTTTGGGTCTGGAGGTGTTATGTATTGACACCTCATCCTAAGTTCAGACACTGCGGCACCTGTGAGGTGTTTAGATGCCGCACCATGGCGTGTAATGATCTGCTGATCTACCTCGGTGAGTTTGCTTCTCTTGTCTCTTGGTACCTGCTGATCTGCTGTACCCCAGTAAGATCACTGCTGGAGGTCTGAGCAGTACATTCCACATTGTCGCCAGCTTGTAACTTTGCTCGTTGCAGGAGTTAAGGACAATCTCGTTCTATATGTATAGATGACATTATTGATGGTCGGATTCTGTCAGCCAAACCACCGACTCCGACTCCTCTGTTTTACCTGCTCCGACTCATAACTGGCTGACAGCCATGGACGGACAGAAGCAGTAAAGATCCTCTAATTCAATAAAAAGCCAGTGATTGACTCCTATGAAAGTAAATAGTTAACAAGTTGTGCATCATATTCATTATATGATTAATAATATCACTAAAAATAGATCCTCATTTTATTTCAAAGCCAGAGTCAGAAGCTTTTATCGACTCCATCTCCACCCAAAATTGGGTCCGACTCTGATTCAGACTCCACGACCTTGACTCCAATTCCAGAGTCCTGGTGATATATGTGTCACAGTGTGTTTTGTGACTATGTCTGACTACATTGCAGGACTGGGCTTAGGACGACCATGGGGCCATGAGGGTATCTACAGGGTAGCAGACATAGCAGCTGCTATGGGGCCCAACAACTAAGGGGGGCCATTTCCACTCACACCTTTGGGGCAATTAGTGATAACTATGGATGATGGAAAGAGATGCGGAAAACTGACTGCACCTCCATTACTATACAGTGACAACATAATACCTGCATGTGACATCATTATAATCACTGTCTATGCTCTGGCGTCACAGTGTACACCGTCATCATTATAAAACCACAACTACCTAGGCCCCATGGTCTTCCTCAATGGCGGGTACACTACCGATGTCATACATATGTAGTCCTAGACGGTGATTGAGCTCTAACTCTATCTCTAACACACAAATGATGATGGAAATCACATGGTGCGGCCATTCTCCTTCACCACCAATTCCCTTCCCCAATGGGCCATTACTAATATTTACTGGTTTCCAGGCTCACTTTGTCTATTGAGTGCTCTCTTGTACACAACGTTGTGCTGTCTTCGCACCACCAGCGCCCGCCATGCTGTGTTGTGTGCACCTCCTGATCTTCTGCTTGTGGTTCTTCACCTTCTGTGTCCCTAAAGGCCACCCAGGTGTCTATGAATGGAGAAAACAGATGAATTATTCTCCTAGTAGTGGTCCATATTCATACAGTAGTGCACAGACAACCTTCATATTAGTACTGGAGAAGAATATCTTATTGCCCTCAGTAAGAGAGAATAGTAAGGCGAGCTTCTCAGACTATTCAGGTTTACCAGGCATGATATATGAAAGTGTCTAAAGAAACACAAATATAGGCATAAAAGAACAGAAAAGTGACTTCATACCAACAGAACAACATAAGAACGAGCTGGAGGAGGACGAGGCCTTCATTACCTTACAGATAAGATGTGTGGAAGTTGGTACTAAATTGATATTAGTTCTGAGTGCTGGTGACCCCACTATCTCTGATGACCCCACTATCTATGATGATCCCACTATCTATGATGATTCTGCCACCACTAGTGACCCCACTATTTCTGATGACTCCATCCCCCCTGGTGACCCCAATGTTTCTAATGACCCTACTCTTTCTGATGACTCCACTATCTCTGATGATTCCATCACCACTAGTGACCTCATTATTTTTGATGACCCTAATATCTCCAAAGACTCCACTATCTCTGGTGACCCCACTATTTCTTATGATAATGCCACCACTAGTGACCCTCTTATTTCTGATGACCCTAATATCTTTGATGACTCCGCTATCTCTGGTGACCCCACTATTTCTCGGCCTTTTAGAATTAATTAATAATAATAATGGAATTAATCCCATGGTGCTCTGTACATTATTATATTAATCCCATGGTGTTCTGTACATTATATATTATTCCCATGGTGCTCTGTACATTATTACAGTGGGGATAAAAGTATTTATAGCCAGCCACCAATTGTGCAAGTTCTCCCACTTAAAAAGATGAGGCCAGCCTGTAATTGACATCTTAGGTAGACCTCAACTATGAGAGACAAAATGAGAAAACAAATCCAGAAAATCACATTGTCTGATTTTTAAAGAATTTATTTGCAAATTATGGTGGAAAATAATTATTAATTATTATTAATTATTAATTATAATTATTAATTATAAGTATTTGGTCAATAACAAAAGTTCATCTCAATACTTTGTTCTATATCCTTTGTTGGCAATGACAGAGGTCAAACGTTTTCTGTAAATCTTCACAAGGTTGGCACACACTGTTGCTGGTATGTTGGCCCATTCCTCCATGCAGATCTCCTCTAGAGCAGGGATGTTTTGGGGCTGTCGCTGAGCAACACGGACTTTCAACTCCCTCCAAAGGTTTTCTATGGGGTTGAGATCTGGAGACTGGCTAGGCCACTCCAGGACCTTGAAATGCTTCTTACGAAGCCGCTCCTTCGTTGCCCTGGCGGTGTGCTTGGGATCATTGACATGCTCAAAGACCCAGCCATGTTTCATCTTCAATGCCCTTGCTGATGGAAGGAGGTTTGCACTCAAAATCTCACGATACATGTCCCCATTCATTCTTTCATGTACACAGATCAGTCGTCCTGGTCCCTTTGCAGAGAAACAGCCCCAAAGCATGATGTTGCCCCCCCATGCTTCACAGTAGGTATGGTGTTCTTTGGATACAACTCAGCATTCACTCTCCTCCAAACACCACGAGTTGTGTTTCTACCAAACAGTTCTACTTTGGTTTCATCTGACCATATGACATTCTCCCAATACTCTTCTGGAACATCCAAATGCTCTCTAGCAAACTTCAGACGGGCCCGGATATGTACTGGCTTAAGCAGGGGGACACGTCTGGCACTGCAGGATCTGAGTCCCTGGCGGCGTAGTGTGTTACTGACGGTAGCCTTTGTTACGTTAGTCCAAGCTTTCTGCAGGTCAGTCACTAGGTCCCCCCGTGTGGTTCTGGGATTTTGCTCACCATTTTCTAATTATTGCTCCCACAGGTGATTTCTTCACACCAAGCTGCTTGCCTATTGCAGATTCAGTCTTCCCAGCCTGGTGCAGGGCTACCATTTTGTTTCCGGTGTCCTTCCACAGCTCTTTGGTCTTCACCATAGTGGAGTTTGGAGTGTGACTGTTTGAGGTTGTGGACAGGTGTCTTTTATACTGATAACAATGTCAAACAGGAGCCATTACTACAGGTAATGAGTGGAGGACAGAGGAGTCTCTTAAAGAAGAAGTTACAGGTCTGTGAGAGCCAGAAATCTTGCTTGTTTGTAGGTGACCAAATACTTATTTTCCACCATAATTTGCAAATAAATTCTTTAAAAATCAGACAATGTGATTTTCTGGATTAGTTTTCTCATTTTGTCTCTCATAGTTGAGGTCTACCTATGATGTCAATTACAGGCCTCTCTCATCTTTATAAGTGGGAGAACTTGCACAATTGGTGGCTGACTAAATACTTTTTTTCCCCACGGTATATTAATCCCATGGTGCTCTGTACATTATTATATTAATCCCATGGTGCTCTGTACATTATTATATTAATCCCATGGTACTCTATACATTATTATATTAATTCCATTGTGCTCTGTACATTATTATATTAATTCCATGGTGCTGTACATTATTATATTAATTCCATTATTATAATAATGTACAGAGCACCATGGAATTAATATAATACTGTACAGAGCACCATAGGATTAATGGTGCTATATAAATAAACAATAATAATAATAATAGACAGTGGGTCATCATAGATAGCGAGATACTAGGAATTCTGGGAAAGGAATATGCAAATAAGTTCTCCTAGATGGAATAAGGAAAGCTGATTCTAGCGCCCCCTGTTTTTCTGATATTTGTTACGCCTCCTCTGTTCTTTTGTCTATAGGTTTGGGCTTCTTTAGATACTTTCTTATACCTGATCTTTTATCTTGCCATTGAAAGCTATAATAACTGCAGGGCTGCCATTGTGTGTCACTTACTGAGAGCAATAAGACATTATACAAGGGAAGAAAGATGACAATGGCAATAACAAACTTATAGCAAAAAAATACGGAAGCTTTACAATTTACTTGCCATGTAGTGAGGCCTTATTCAAACATTTGTGTGCGTTACAGACGTGTGTTATCCGTGTTCTCCACTAACAGCGCACAGTCAGATTTCACTGGCTAAATGCAGACAATGCACACATTTGGTTCATTTTTCGGCCATGGACACAGAATTATGGCCAGTTTTCTGGCGTAGATGCATATTCCTTTCCCAGAATTCCTAGTAGAACATGTATGGTCTGTAAGACCTTGTGTAGGGTGGCCTGCAATGGTGACCCACTATCCATGGTGACCCCACTGTCTATGGTGACCCCACTGTCTATGATGGCCCCACTATCTATGGTGACCCCACTGTCTATGGTGACCCCACTATCTATGGTGACCCCACTGTCTATGATGGCCCCACTATCTATTGTGACCCCACTATCTATGGTGACCCCACTGTCTATGATGGCCCCACTGTCTATAATGGCCCCACTGTCTATGATGGCCCCACTGTCTATGATGACCCCACTGTCTATGGTGACCCCACTGTCTATGATGACCCCACTGTCTATGGTGACCCCACTGTCTATGATGGCCCCACTGTCTATGATGACCCCACTGTCTATGATAACTCTACTGTCTATGATGGCCCCACTGTCTATGATGGCCCCACTGTCTATGATGACTCCACTACAGTAATCTTAATAATCGCCCCCCTACATCTGCTATATCCCGGAGCACTGGGTGCATTATTACTTACTGCTGGGAAAGGGATTGTTTGCATGACCCCGCCCACTGCTTAGCTCTTCAAGCCAATGATGAAATGATTTATTAGTCATTGTCTTTTAGAATAGCTGTATATTTTATGTAGCAGAGGGACCATTGGGTCTCCCCCAATGAGTTTTTGCTACTGCTGCAACCCCCGGGAAATCAGTGAAACATTGAGGCCCAAGATCTAAGACTATGGCCAGTTTCTAATGAGACGTGAGCATTTGTACACCATATTATGGTAAGTTAAGGAAAGTGTCCTGGCCTGACCACAGGTTAAGGTCTCCAAAACATGGCCAAAGTTTTATGTCCATATTATGGCTGCAAATTCCATATTGACCATGGGTCAAAAGAACCAAACTTACAATATCATAGGAATCTAGGACACCCAGCCATAATATGGGTGCAATATGTGGCCATAATATGCTTGTGTGAACTGGCCTAAAATGGTCCCCAAAGGTCTAGCAGAAGACATGTCATTTGGAGGCAATGACTTACAGCTCGGGTCTATTAATATGGGCTGATTCACTAATAACCTATTAGATCTAATTAGTTAATGACAGATGGAGCGTGGCCCTCAGAATTATTCTCCATGGGGCCATGGTGATGAGGCATTGTGGTCTCCGTGTTATGGGGGTCCCCATCGTTATATTTGGCTATGCATCTCAATGTAATATAAGCATATGAAGAAACCAGATCCAGAATATCAAAGTGCATCTGACAGATAATAATATTTCATGGGGCAGGGGTCTCCATCCTTTATTGAGTCCTGAGCCCATTAGAGTGCACTGAACCTCCCCACTCTATCCCCCAGCAGGATGATGCAGATCCATACACTACAGACTTTGTTGTATATGCTCAATGATGTCAGCGTCATGCAATACAACCATCCACACACATATAGGTTGTCATGTGGAAACAACAGAATATCTGCATATACGTTACGGGGGGTGGGGTGTGGGGAGAGGGGATTACAGGGTATCCTGCAGGGTCACAGCCACTAATCCCAGATTCCGGAATACTTCATGTGATTTATGTTACTGTATAGATATGTGGATCTATGTAAAAAGACATATATTAAGATATATCTGCAGTAAACACGTACACGAAGACAAAGCAGTGTCATATAAATCCACAGACATGGGTTCTTACCATCAGGCCGACATCTCTGCAGACCCTTGTGGTACCCCTCACTCTCATCTTCCCCCTCCGTCTGCTGTGTCCCTTGAAATTCTCCCCAAAGCACGGGGGTCCCCTCTGTTCTTGTCCAGTCCACCTCTGTCTCCGGATCCTCTTCTTCGATCACGTCTCTCATTCCCGATGGAGATCCCGCCGTGTTGTGAACAATCCCCGCAGGAGCGACTTGATGCTGCGCAGACAATGCCATGGCGTGTCTGATAAATGGGTTTGTTTTCTTGTGCGGGGTCCTATGTGACCCCAAAAACGTCCTCATTCGCCCTGGTTTAGCTGGTGTTATTATCAGCGAGCAGTGGAGCTCACACTGTATTCAGCCTTCTCCCCCCTCCCTCCATTTTCTGCGCTCCCCCTGCCGCTCTTTGCCTCTCCGAGGAGAAAAAGCTGTTTTCTCACATTCTTACAAAAGCAGCACTGCCACCTAGCAACCCGGCCAATTAACATCATTATCTGTCAGGCAGGAGACCTACTGTATATACAGCGCAGCCTTGTCTACCTATAGACTTGTATTTCTAATAATCGATTCACTATCATATTCCAGAGCAGGAATCGCCCTCGTACTTTGCAGCTTTATAGTAATATATTCAGTACATGAACGGAGTAAGATTCCTATAAAAACAACCATAAGACCTTGTACACACAGGATCCCTACAGGATGGCTTTGTGGACCGAGAGACAGCGGTGCATATAGAAGAGACAGGGCCATATAGCAAAGCTGTACATGCCCCCTATTATGGTGCTTAGTTTGACCCCCAGGGACAGAAGGGCCCCTTGTTTATTTCTCCATCCATGCCCCCTCCTGACCCACATCAATGACCTCTCACCTAGCCAAATAGTACCCTATTCTGCACCGATGAGGGGCACCCATAGCAGGGGTTTTATGGGACTTTATAATTGATGGCCTATCCTGTGGGGTCTGACACCTGGGACCCTGTGGGTCACCTGTTTAAAGCACTCCTCAAGGAGCTCCGCTTCCACTATACAGGCCACGTGACCTTATGTTCAGTGGTCAAGTGAATGGGCTGAGCTGCGATACCAAGCTCAACCACAATACACATGTATGGCGCTGTGCTTGGTAAGCACTGAAGAGGCTGCAGCGATTACATGAAAGCTGCAGCCTCTACAAACAGCTGATCGGTCAGGGTCCCACAAAACCCCTTCTATTATGTTATCTGGTTTGGTTTATATATACGGCATATAGGAAGTTATCCTCCAATAGGTGGCGCTAAAGACACAGCTTTCCTTTTTCCGGGGCACCCTCTCACCAAAGGCCCCATAGAAGCCACATAATTGATGGCTATAGTATGTGCACCCTGGGCCCTCACTATGCTGCTCCAAAAGTAAAACAAAAATAAAAAATTGCCACGAGTGAAGGCGAAAGTTGCTGCTTTAGTTTTACTTTTTACTTTAATTGAATGAAAAAATCCTCCCAAATTTTATCCCGGATTATAAATCTTAATACAGGCAGCAGGAAAGGGTTGGAAAATAACTATGGGGTGATGTTACCGGCATCCGCCCCTTCATACCACTGTTTTTGGCTGCATCGATGGGAATACAGCAGTATACAGCTAAGAGCAGACCTGTTGATGTGATGTCACCACCAAAGCCCCTCAGTGGTTGGACCCCAGCGATCAGACACTTACAGGGTAGGGGGTAAGCCCACGTAGTGGCACAACCCCTTTAATAACAATGGCTCACACGTGATAGGAATTCCTTAGGACTTTCCAGCGTATGATCAGCGGTCCTGCAGCAATGTGCGGCTCTCACAGGGCTTTGTGCCCAGCTCTGGTGGGACCCGCTTCTCAGGCACACGCTAGGTTCACTATGCAAAATTTTGGGCAAAGTCAGGGTTCCAACCTCATACTGACACAGAAATGCACCACACTGATGGCTAGCTGCAGTGGTCGCAACAGCGTTCGGGACAGAAGAAATCTTTTAGCGGAGACTTTCCAATCTGGTGCAACTAGAAAATGTCACTCCATAGCATATAAAGGTTCTACTTCAAGCAGCACAAGAAGGACACCGTACCCGAAGCACAGCCCATAGGTACAACCACTGGCTTCAGTTAGTTTAGGAGAATCATCATGGAAATGCTAAGCTGACAATGGCAGCATGACTCAGCAACAAATACTTAAAGTGGCAGCAGCATAAAACACAGCGCAACAATGACTCAAGTCAAGTAACACGTACAATGGGCAGTATATACAGTGAGTACAATGGGCAGTATATACAGTGAGTACAATGCGCAGTATACACAGTGCGTACAATGGGCAGTATACACAGTGAGTACAATGGGCAGTATATACAGTGAGTACAATGGGCAGTATACACAGTGAGTACAATGGGCAGTATATACAGTGAGTACAATGCGCAGTATACACAGTGCGTACAATGGGCAGTATACACAGTGAGTACAATGGGCAGTATATACAGTGAGTACAATGGGCAGTATACACAGTGAGTACAATGGGCAGTATATACAGTGAGTACAATGGACAGTATACACAGTGCGTACAATGGGCAGTATACACAGTGAGTACAATGGGCAGTATACACAGTGAGTACAATGGCAGTATACACAGTGAGTACAATGGGCAGTATACACAGTGAGTACAATGGACAGTATACACAGTGACTACAATGGGCAGTATACACAGTGAGTACAATGCGCAGTATACACAGTGCGTACAATGGGCAGTATATACAGTGAGTACAATGCGCAGTATACACAGTGCGTACAATGGGCAGTATATACAGTGAGTACAATGCGCAGTATACACAGTGCGTACAATGGGCAGTATACACTGAGTACAATGGGCAGTATACACAGTGAGTACAATGGGCAGTATACACAGTGAGTACAATGGGCAGTATACACAGTGAGTACAATGCGCAGTATACACAGTGGGTACAATGGGCAGTATACACAGTGACTACAATGGGCAGTATACACAGTGAATACAATGGGCAGTATATACAGTGAGTACAATGCGCAGTATACACAGTGGGTACAATGGGCAGTATATACACTGAGTACAATGGGCAGTATACACAGTGAGTACAATGGGCAGTATATAAAGTGAGTACAATGGGCAGTATATACAGTGAGTACAATGGGCAGTATATAAAGTGAGTACAATGGGCAGTATACACGGTTAGTACAATGGGCAGTATACACAGTGAGTACAATGGGCAGTATATACAGTGAGTACAATGGGAGTATACACAGTGAGTACAATGGGCAGTATATACAGTGAGTACAATGGGCAGTATACACAGTGAGTACAATGGGCAATATACACAGTGAGTACAATGGGCAGTATATACAGTGAGTACAATGGGCAGTATACACAGTGAGTACAATGGGCAGTATATACAGCAAGTACAATGGGCAGTATATACAGCGAGTACAATGGGCAGTATATACAGTGAGTACAATGGGCAGTATACACAGTGAGTACAATGGGCAGTATACACAGTGAGTACAATGGGCAGTATACACAGTGAGTACAATGGGCAGTATACACAGTGAGTACAATGGGCAGTATATACAGTGAGTACAATGGGCAGTATACACAGCGAGTACAATGGGCAGTATATACAGTGAGTACAATGGACAGTACTGTATACACAGCGAGTACAATGGGCAGTATATACAGCGAGTACAATGGGCAGTATATACAGTGAGTACAATGGGCAGTATACACAGTGAGTACAATGGGCAGTATACACAGTGAGTACAATGGGCAGTATACACAGTGAGTACAATGGGCAGTATACACAGTGAGTACAATGGGCAGTATATACAGTGAGTACAATGGGCAGTATACACAGCGAGTACAATGGGCAGTATATACAGTGAGTACAATGGACAGTACTGTATACACAGCGAGTACAATGGGCAGTATACACAGTGCTTTACCATACATATACAGTTGCCTCGCAGTACAGAAGACCGGCCACCAGGTGTGAAAAGCCCAATGACATACCGAATCTGATCGGCGCCGAGTTTTAAAGGTTTGTTTATCCATATTGTTCAGCCATTCCAAAGATATAAGCCCTTTTTATTGTTGATGTATACTAGGGACTACTAGCCAAATGGGCAGTAACACTGCATGACATACAAAACAGAAAGACCCTGCCCACTTGGCTAGCAGACTCTAATTTGTATCAACACTAAGAGGGCTTATATCTTTGGAATGGCTGAATGGATTTGGATAAGCTAAGTGGGTGGTAATACTGTGGTTTTTTCTGGCTTTTCAGATCTGGTGACAGGTCCGATCAGATGGGGGATGTCATTGGGCTTTTCAGATCTGGTGACAGGGCCGATCAGATGGGGGATGTCATTGGGCTCTTCAGATCTGGTGACAGGTCCGATCACATGGGGGATGTCATTGGGCTTACAGATCTGGTGACAGGTCTGATCAGATGGGGGATGTCATTGGGCTTTTCAGATCTGGTGACAGGGCCGATCAGATGGGAGATGTCATTGGACTTTTCAGATCCGGTGACAGGGCCGATGAGATGAGGAATGTCATTGGGCTTTACAGACCTGGTGACAGGGCCGATCAGATGGGGGATGTCATTGGGCTTTTCAGATTTGGTGACAGGTCCGATCAGATGGGGGATGTCATTGGGCTTTACAGACCTGGTGACAGGTCCGATCAGATGGGGGATGTCATTGGGCTTTACAGATCTGGTGACAGGTCCGATCAGATGGCGATGTCACTGGGCTTTACACATCTGGTGACAGGTCCGATCAGATGGGGGATGTCATTGGGCTTTACAGACCTGGTGACAGGTCTGATCAGATGGGGGATGTCATTGGGCTTTTCAGATCTGGTGACAGGGCCGATCAAATGGGGGATGTCATTGGGCTTACAGATCTGGTGACAAGGCCGATCAGATGGGGGATGTCATTGGGTTTTTCAGATCTGGTGACAGGTCCGATCAGATGGCGGATGTCATTGGGCTCTTCAGATCTGGTGACAGGTCCGATCACATGCGGGATGTCATTGGGCTTACAGATCTGGTGACAGGTCTGATCAGATGGGGGATGTCATTGGGCTTTTCAGATCTGGTGACAGGGCCGATCAGATGGGGGATGTCATTGGACTTTTCAGATCCGGTGACAGGGCCGATGAGATGAGGGATGTCATTGGGCTTTACAGACCTGGTGACAGGGCCGATCAGATGGGGGATGTCATTGGGCTTTTCAGATTTGGTGACAGGTCCGATCAGATGGGCGATGTCATTGGGCTTTTCAGATCTGGTGACAGGTCTGATCAGATGGGGGATGTCATTGGGCTTTACAGACCTGGTGACAGGTCCGATCAGATGGGGGATGTCATTGGGCTTTACAGATCTGGTGACAGGTCCGATCAGATGGCGATATCACTGGGCTTTACACATCTGGTGACAGGTCCGATCAGATGGGGGATGTCACTGGGCTTTACAGACCTGGTGACAGGTCCGATCAGATGGGGGATGTCATTGGGCTTTTCAGATCTGGTGACAGGGCCGATCAGATGAGGGATGTCATTGGGCTTACAGATCTGGTGACAGGTCCGATCAGATGGGGGATGTCAATGGGCTTTTCAGATCTGGTGACAGGTCCGATCAGATGGGGGATGTCATTGGGCTTTTCAGATCTGGTGACAGGACCGATCAGATGAGGGATGTCATTGGGCTTACAGATCTGGTGACAAGGCCGATCAGATGAGGGATGTCATTGGGCTTTACACATCTGGTGTCAGGGCTGATCAGATGAGGGATGTCATTGGGCTTTTCAGATCTGGTAACAGGGCCGATCAGATGAGGGATGTCATTGGGCTTACAGATCTGGTGACAGGTCTGATCAGATGGGGGATATCATTGGGCTTTTCTGATCTGGTGACAAGGCCAATCAGATGGGGGATGTCATTGGACTTACAGATCTGGTGATAGGTCCGATCAGATGGGGGATGTCATTGGGCTTACAGATCTGGTGACAGGTCTGATCAGATGGGGGATGTCATTGGGCTTACAGATCTGGTGACAGGGTCAATCAGATAGGGGATGTCATTGGGCTTTTCAGTTCTGGTGACAGGTCCAATCAGATGGGGGATGTCATTGGGCTTACAGATCTGGTGACAGGTCTGATCAGATGGGGGATGTCATTGGGCTTACAGATCTGGTGACAGGGTCAATCAGATAGGGGATGTCATTGGGCTTTTCAGTTCTGGTGACAGGTCCGATCAGATGGGGGATGTCATTGGGCTTTTCAGTACTGGTGACAAGGCCGATCAGATGGGGGATGTCATTGGGCTTACTGATCTGGTGATAGGTCCAATCAGATGGGGGATGTCATTGGGCTTTTCAGTTCTGGTGACAGGTCCGATCAGATGGGGGATGTCATTAGGCTTTTCAGATCTGGTGACAGGTCCAATCAGATGTGGGATGTCATTGGGCTTTACAGACCTGGTGACAGGGCCGATCAGATGAGGGATGTCATTGGGCTTACAGATCTGGTGACAGGTCCGATCAGATGGGGGATGTCAATGGGCTTTTCAGATCTGGTGACAGGTCCGATCAGATGGGGGATGTCATTGGGCTTTTCAGATCTGGCGACAGGACCGATCAGATGAGGGATGTCATTGGGCTTACAGATCTGGTGACAAGGCCGATCAGATGAGGGATGTCATTGGGCTTTACATATCTGGTGACAGGTCTGATCAGATGGGGGATGTCATTGGGCTTTACACATCTGGTGTCAGGACTGATCAGATGAGGGATGTCATTGGGCTTTTCAGATCTGGTAACAGGGCCGATCAGATGAGGGATGTCATTGGGCTTACAGATCTGGTGACAGGTCTGATCAGATGGGGATGTCATTGGGCTTTACACATCTGGTGACAGGTCTGATCAGATGGGGGATATTATTGGGCTTTTCTTATCTGGTGACAAGGCCAATCAGATGGGGGATGTCATTGGGCTTACAGATCTGGTGATAGGTCCGATCAGATGGGGGATGTCATTGGGCTTACAGATCTGGTGACAGGTCTGATCAGATGGGGGATGTCATTGGGCTTACAGATCTGGTGACAGGGTCAATCAGATAGGGGATGTCATTGGGCTTTTCAGTTCTGGTGACAGGTCCGATCAGATGGGGGATGTCATTGGGCTTTTCAGTACTGGTGACAAGGCCGATCAGATGGGGGATGTCATTGGGCTTACAGATCTTTTGATAGGTCCGATCAGATGGGGGATGTCATTGGGCTTACAGATCTGGTGACAGGGTCGATCAGATGGGGGATGTCATTGGGCTTACAGATCTGGTGACAGGTCTGATCAGATGGGGGATGTCATTGGGCTTACAGATCTGGTGACAGGGTCAATCAGAAAGGGGATGTCATTGGGCTTTTCAGTTCTGGTGACAGGTCCGATCAGATGGGGGATGTCATTAGGCTTTTCAGTACTGGTGACAAGGCCGATCAGATGGGGGATGTCATTGGGCTTACAGATCTGGTGATAGGTCCAATCAGATGGGGGATGTCATTGGGCTTTACACATCTGGTGTCAGGGCTGATCAGATGAGGGATGTCATTGGGCTTTTCAGATCTGGTAACAGGGCCGATCAGTTGAGGGATGTCATTGGGCTTACAGATCTGGTGACAGGTCTGATCAGATGGGGATGTCATTGGGCTTTACACATCTGGTGACAGGTCTGATCAGATGGGGGATATCATTGGGCTTTTCTTATCTGGTGACAAGGCCAATCAGATGGGGGATGTCATTGGGCTTACAGATCTGGTGATAGGTCCGATCAGATGGGGATGTCATTGGGCTTACAGATCTGGTGACAGGTCTGATCAGATGGGGGATGTCATTGGGCTTACAGATCTGGTGACAGGGTCAATCAGATAGGGGATGTCATTGGGCTTTTCAGTTCTGGTGACAGGTCCGATCAGATGGGGGATGTCATTGGGCTTTTCAGTACTGGTGACAAGGCCGATCAGATGGGGGATGTCATTGGGCTTACAGATCTGGTGATAGGTCCGATCAGATGGGGGATGTCATTGGGCTTACAGATCTGGTGACAGGGTCGATCAGATGGGGGATGTCATTGGGCTTACAGATCTGGTGACAGGTCTGATCAGATGGGGGATGTCATTGGGCTTACAGATCTGGTGACAGGGTCAATCAGATAGGGGATGTCATTGGGCTTTTCAGTTCTGGTGACAGGTCCGATCAGATGGGGGATGTCATTGGGCTTTTCAGTACTGGTGACAAGGCCGATCAGATGGGGGATGTCATTGGGCTTTACAGATCTGGTGACAGGTCCGATCAGATGGCGATATCACTGGGCTTTACACATCTGGTGACAGGTCCGATCAGATGGGGGATGTCACTGGGCTTTACAGACCTGGTGACAGGTCCGATCAGATGGGGGATGTCATTGGGCTTTTCAGATCTGGTGACAGGGCCGATCAGATGAGGGATGTCATTGGGCTTTTCAGATCTGGTGACAGGGCCGATCAGATGGGGGATGTCATTGGACTTTTCAGATCCGGTGACAGGGCCGATGAGATGAGGGATGTCATTGGGCTTTACAGACCTGGTGACAGGGCCGATCAGATGGGGGATGTCATTGGGCTTTTCAGATTTGGTGACAGGTCCGATCAGATGGGCGATGTCATTGGGCTTTTCAGATCTGGTGACAGGTCCGATCAGATGGGGGATGTCATTGGGCTTTACAGACCTGGTGACAGGTCCGATCAGATGGGGGATGTCATTGGGCTTTACAGATCTGGTGACAGGTCCGATCAGATGGCGATATCACTGGGCTTTACACATCTGGTGACAGGTCCGATCAGATGGGGGATGTCACTGGGCTTTACAGACCTGGTGACAGGTCCGATCAGATGGGGGATGTCATTGGGCTTTTCAGATCTGGTGACAGGGCCGATCAGATGAGGGATGTCATTGGGCTTACAGATCTGGTGACAGGTCCGATCAGATGGGGGATGTCAATGGGCTTTTCAGATCTGGTGACAGGTCCGATCAGATGGGGGATGTCATTGGGCTTTTCAGATCTGGTGACAGGACCGATCAGATGAGGGATGTCATTGGGCTTACAGATCTGGTGACAAGGCCGATCAGATGAGGGATGTCATTGGGCTTTACAGATCTGGTGACAGGTCTGATCAGATGGGGGATGTCATTGGGCTTTACACATCTGGTGTCAGGACTGATCAGATGAGGGATGTCATTGGGCTTTTCAGATCTGGTAACAGGGCCGATCAGATGAGGGATGTCATTGGGCTTACAGATCTGGTGACAGGTCTGATCAGATGGGGGATATCATTGGGCTTTTCTGATCTGGTGACAAGGCCAATCAGATGGGGGATGTCATTGGGCTTACAGATCTGGTGATAGGTCCGATCAGATGGGGGATGTCATTGGGCTTACAGATCTGGTGACAGGTCTGATCAGATGGGGGATGTCATTGGGCTTACAGATCTGGTGACAGGGTCAATCAGATAGGGGATGTCATTGGGCTTTTCAGTTCTGGTGACAGGTCCGATCAGATGGGGGATGTCATTGGGCTTTTCAGTACTGGTGACAAGGCCGATCAGATGGGGGATGTCATTGGGCTTACAGATCTGGTGATAGGTCCGATCAGATGGGGGATGTCATTGGGATTACAGATCTGGTGACAGGTCTGATCAGATGGGGGATGTCATTGGGCTTACAGATCTGGTGACAGGGTCAATCAGATAGGGGATGTCATTGGGCTTTTCAGTTCTGGTGACAGGTCCGATCAGATGGGGGATGTCATTGGGCTTTTCAGTACTGGTGACAAGGCCGATCAGATGGGGGATGTCATTGGGCTTACAGATCTGGTGATAGGTCCAATCAGATGGGGGATGTCATTGGGCTTTTCAGATCTGGTGACAGGTCCGATCAGATGGGGGATGTCATTAGGCTTTTCAGATCTGGTGACAGGTCCAATCAGATGGGGGATGTCATTGGGCTTTACAGACCTGGTGACAGGGCCGATCAGATGAGGGATGTCATTGGGCTTACAGATCTGGTGACAGGTCCGATCAGATGGGGGATGTCAATGGGCTTTTCAGATCTGGTGACAGGTCCGATCAGATGGGGGATGTCATTGGGCTTTTCAGATCTGGTGACAGGACCGATCAGATGAGGGATGTCATTGGGCTTACAGATCTGGTGACAAGGCCGATCAGATGAGGGATGTCATTGGGCTTTACAGATCTGGTGACAGGTCTGATCAGATGGGGGATGTCATTGGGCTTTACACATCTGGTGTCAGGACTGATCAGATGAGGGATGTCATTGGGCTTTTCAGATCTGGTAACAGGGCCGATCAGATGAGGGATGTCATTGGGCTTACAGATCTGGTGACAGGTCTGATCAGATGGGGATGTCATTGGGCTTTACACATCTGGTGACAGGTCTGATCAGATGGGGGATATTATTGGGCTTTTCTTATCTGGTGACAAGGCCAATCAGATGGGGGATGTCATTGGGCTTACAGATCTGGTGATAGGTCCGATCAGATGGGGGATGTCATTGGGCTTACAGATCTGGTGACAGGTCTGATCAGATGGGGGATGTCATTGGGCTTACAGATCTGGTGACAGGGTCAATCAGATAGGAGATGTCATTGGGCTTTTCAGTTCTGGTGACAGGTCCGATCAGATGGGGGATGTCATTGGGCTTTTCAGTACTGGTGACAAGGCCGATCAGATGGGGGATGTCATTGGGCTTACAGATCTTTTGATAGGTCCGATTAGATGGGGGATGTCATTGGGCTTACAGATCTGGTGACAGGGTCGATCAGATGGGGGATGTCATTGGGCTTACAGATCTGGTGACAGGTCTGATCAGATGGGGGATGTCATTGGGCTTACAGATCTGGTGACAGGGTCAATCAGAAAGGGAATGTCATTGGGCTTTTCAGTTCTGGTGACAGGTCCGATCAGATGGGGGATGTCATTGGGCTTTTCAGTACTGGTGACAAGGCCGATCAGATGGGGGATGTCATTGGGCTTACAGATCTGGTGATAGGTCCAATCAGATGGGGGATGTCATTGGGCTTTACACATCTGGTGTCAGGGCTGATCAGATGAGGGATGTCATTGGGCTTTTCAGATCTGGTAACAGGGCCGATCAGTTGAGGGATGTCATTGGGCTTACAGATCTGGTGACAGGTCTGATCAGATGGGGATGTCATTGGGCTTTACACATCTGGTGACAGGTCTGATCAGATGGGGGATATCATTGGGCTTTTCTTATCTGGTGACAAGGCCAATCAGATGGGGGATGTCATTGGGCTTACAGATCTGGTGATAGGTCCGATCAGATGGGGATGTCATTGGGCTTACAGATCTGGTGACAGGTCTGATCAGATGGGGGATGTCATTGGGCTTACAGATCTGGTGACAGGGTCAATCAGATAGGGGATGTCATTGGGCTTTTCAGTTCTGGTGACAGGTCCGATCAGATGGGGGATGTCATTGGGCTTTTCAGTACTGGTGACAAGGCCGATCAGATGGGGGATGTCATTGGGCTTACAGATCTGGTGATAGGTCCGATCAGATGGGGGATGTCATTGGGCTTACAGATCTGGTGACAGGGTCGATCAGATGGGGGATGTCATTGGGCTTACAGATCTGGTGACAGGTCTGATCAG
Organism: Leptodactylus fallax; assembly: GCA_947044405.1. Classification (NCBI taxonomy): domain Eukaryota; kingdom Metazoa; phylum Chordata; class Amphibia; order Anura; family Leptodactylidae; genus Leptodactylus; species Leptodactylus fallax. The sequence goes on along the minus strand of CAMRHE010000137.1, from coordinate 578,012 downwards.
ATGGGGATGTCATTGGGCTTACAGATCTGGTGACAGGGTCAATCAGATAGGGGATGTCATTGGGCTTTTCAGTTCTGGTGACAGGTCCGATCAGATGGGGGATGTCATTGGGCTTTTCAGTACTGGTGACAAGGCCGATCAGATGGGGGATGTCATTGGGCTTACAGATCTGGTGATAGGTCCGATCAGATGGGGGATGTCATTGGGCTTTTCAGATCTGGTGACAGGTCCGATCAGATGGGGGATGTCATTAGGCTTTTCAGATCTGGTGACAGGTCCAATCAGATGGGGGATGTCATTGGGCTTTACAGACCTGGTGACAGGGCCGATCAGATGGGGGATGTCATTAGGCTTTTCAGATCTGGTGACAGGTCCAATCAGATGGGGGATGTCATTGGGCTTTTCAGATCTGGTGACAGGGCTGATCAGATGGGGGATGTCATTGGGCTTTTCAGATCTGGTGACAAGTCTGATCAGATGAGGGATGTTATTGGGCTTTAGAGACCTGGTGACAATCCTCTTTAAATGTAATAGATGCTGCTTACATATTAGTATTTTCTTATCCAGATTAAGGGGCTACAAGAGGCTTGTATAACAAACAGATCTTTGGTTGCTATATATGAAGAACAGCCACCTCTTGAGATACCCCTCCCCGCTTCCCATGACAACTGTTTTTTCCATACTTGAATGGTGTTCCAGGGCACAGCGACAACAATGGACAACAGAGCAGGTAAGTAGGAAAGAATAGGGAAAGTCACTCAAGCATCTTCCCATTCTATCATCTTATGATTCCCTCCTACACTTTGTAATTTGTTACCATATTTAATGTAATTCAGCTTCAAAGGACAAATTTGTAGAGGGTATCACATTATAGATGCATGAAAGCACAAGTGTGAAAATCTTAAAAATGAAAGAAAGTGAATGTGTGCGTCTCCAGCTCTGACTTGCGTCACGTTGACGCCAATGAGCATAAGACGGTATTGTAAGCCGGCTTTAGTGTGCCTAGGACGACCTCTAGTGGAGGAAGCAATGATAACCATCTAAAGCTACCGCCACATACGCTAAACTGTCCATTCACTATACAACAATATAGTAAAGCACAGCAGACACCACACAAAAATGTATAGCATGGTATATACCAAGTATACCATACCATATGGGGTTCTTTTAACCGTTGGATCCTATGGTCGATGTGTGACACTTTCTGCCTATTAAGGTGGAGGTATACAATAGGAAGTCTTCCCAATTATACCGCCAACAAGGGCTCAGAGAGTAATACTGTGATTCTAAGCCCCATTTCTTAGGCCATGTTCACACCTGTGTGAGGGTATCCGTCACATATTCCATCCCCAATATAAGTAAATGGTGGTATTCATCATACGACAGATCCAGCACAACGCCAGGCTTCCTTTATGTAGACACTTTTTGCACCTTTCTTTATCATTTTTAAAGTGACTACAATAAGTAGCTAAAAGTAAAATCTTCACCTAAGGAAGGAGGTTAAATAAGGCCTTATTCACACGAAGAACATCGCTTTGTAATGGCCATCACTTGGCAGCTTTATAGCACATTGAGGGGAATTAGCCATGTACGCCAACTCTCTGGTCTAGGTGGGCGTCACTGTGGCACCTCTTTGGGAAACGGCCCCGTCTTGCACAGAAGATTCTTCACTTCTCTCATTCTGCACGCACCTCGCTCGACACTTTTTGTGCCTCAAATTTATTACTGGCGTGAGTTACGTTGGAAATCTACAGCACATCCGGACTGCACAGATCTCCATCCCACACATGGGCGAGCGCCTGAATTATTGAGAGGCCGGAGTATCTTGATAATTCAGGTGTGTCTCGCATCAGTCGGAGACTTTATTAAGACTGGTGTAAGAAACAAGGGTTGTCTGGGCTTATAGTTTTATGGCCTATCCTCAGGGCTGGAAGCAGAAAGCCCCATATAGCCGAGCTGCAAGACAACAGACTGAGCTTTCTGTGGCCCTGTATTGTGTACTGGACGGGCACCAGAAGTGGCTCCATACAGATGGTTGGTCCTAAGGCCAGGTGTTGGCCCCCCTACTGATTCTATATTTATGGCCTCTCCTGAGGAGAGGCCATAAAAATAATAATCCTGGACAAACCCTTTAATACATTTCCCTCCATTAATTTCAATTGATCCTTTCACATGTCCATATTTTTGGCTGTCCTGTTCCTGGGTGCTCCAAGAAGGCAAAACAACCATTTTTCTAGGCCATTTTTGTAGTACGTTTTTACAGCCTTAGGCCTCCTGCACATGGCCGTAGTGGATTTACTGTCCACAATCTATAACAAAACACGTCCGCACGTCATCCGCAATCACGATCTTGTATGATCCCCTACACTGGTCTGTGCCGTAAATGTGGATACATATAGGACATGCGTCATAATTTGTGGTCCTTCAATATGACAGACATGTCTGGGCCCATAGAAGTGAATGGGACTGTACTTTTATCACTTGGGGATAGAAATGACAGTCGTGTTCATGAGGCCTAAGAGGGAACCATCTAAGGCCATATCTACATGACCAGACGACTCATGGCTGTGGTTTTTATGGGTTTGTGGGGTCTCCATTTCACAGACCCATTCACCTCAATGGCCAAGGATCTGGCTGGTGTGAATGAGACATAAAGCTGCCATACACGTGGCACGTCGTCTGGAGCTGCCCATCTCAGACTGACCAGGAATGGGGTGTCTGTGGTTTTTACACTGATGGCGGCGAGGACAATGTCCTCCATACACGACTATTACCTACGACGATTGCTGGTGCAATCTGTGATGGAGACTTCGGCACCTTTAAGTCATGGATAGCCCCTTTAAGAGGGAGTGCTAGGGTGTTCTCCGAAGGCATCATTTTGGTACATTGGCACCATCTCCACCTCATAGACCTCAGTCTATTTTAGGACACGCACACGTATGAAGATTTGGTGAGGTGCAGAATATTGGAGCATGTTATGTGGCCCTCTGCACACAGGCCTTGTGATACTATGAGGTGATTTGGTCACATCATGGCGGCCTCTCCTAATTCTCAGCATTTCTTCCCCTCACTATCTATTTATAGCTGCGACCAACGACGACCATTCTGGAACCATCCAGCGACAATTATAGACCAGGTGCGCATGCGCGCTGGACCACAGAGGCGACAGGAATGCGGAGCGTGCGCAGTAGCTATTGACGCATTGGGCGTGCTCCGTGTGAGGGGCAGGGACAGGTGCAGCTGCACAGATTTTGCTGACGTCACGGATATTACTGCCTTCTTATTGGTGGCGGCTGTTGTCAGTCACAGCGGTCAGGGCGTGGCTCGTGCGCGATGTAGGAGATGCCAAGGACGTGAAGATAAGGATGAAGAAGAAGATGAAGAAGCCTTGTGAGGCGCAGAGCCCTGAGGGCATAAGAGGCAGAAGGAGGAGGAGAAGGAGGAGGTGGAGAGGACGAGCCGGGGAGAGTCCGCCGGCACTGAGGAGATGAATGGGAGCCGGGCAGGTGGTAAGGACAGCCCTGGTAGGATAGCAGTGGGATTAGTCCGAGGGTGCAGCCAGGTGTCAGTGCTAGGCCTGGTTAGAGGGACGGTGGTTATCAAAAATAAGCATTATTAATAATGGAACTGATAACAGCTGCAAGACCGCCAAAGTGTCCTGACCCCCCCCCCCCAAGTGTCCTGACCCCCCCCCAAAGTGTCCTGACCCCCCCCAAAGTGTCCTGACCCCCCCCGAAGTGTCCTGACCCCCCCCCCGAAGTGTCCTGACCCCCCCCCCTGAAGTGTCCTGACCCCCCCTGAAGTGTCCTGACTCCCCCGAGTGTCCTGACCCCCCCCCAAAGTGTCCTGACCCCCCCTCCCGAAGTGTCCTGACCCCCCCCCCCCCCCGAAGTGTCCTGACCCCCCCTCCCGAAGTGTCCTGACCCCCCCCCAAGTGTCCTGACCCTTCTCTCCCAAGTGTTGTAACTCTGGTTTACCCGTCATGATCCCAAACCCCTGAGAATTGACCATGGCCCCATGTCCTGTCAAATTCTGGATATCAGAGCGGTCACTGGGGCTGAACTGCCTGGAGGGAGCGAAATTGTGTCTGTGTGTGCCTGAGCCCTTATATAGAGCAATATATAATCTGGTCTCCTATGTGAGTCCTGCTTCCTCCACCACTCATAGAGAAAGCCTGTGAGTCCTGCTTCCTCCACCACTCATATAGAAAGCCTGTGAGTCCTGCTTCTCCCACCACTCATATAGAAAGCCTGTGAGTCCTGCTTCCTCCACCACTCATATAGAAAGCCTGTGAGTCCTGCTTCTCCCACCACTCATATAGAAAGCCTGTGAGTCCTGCTTCCTCCACCACTCATATAGAAAGCCTGTGAGCCCTGCTCCCCCCACACTCATATAGAAAGCCTGTGAGTCCTGCTCCTCCCACCACTCATATAATAAGCCTGTGAGTCCTGCTTCCCCCACCACTCATATAGAAAGCCTGTGAGTCCTGCTTCCTCCACCACTCATATAGAAAGCCTGTGAGTCCTGCTTCTCCCACCACTCATATAGAAAGCCTGTGAGTCCTGCTTCCTCCACCACTCATATAGAAAGCCTGTGAGCCCTGCTCCCCCATCACTCATATAGAAAGCCTGTGAGTCCTGCTCCTCCCACCACTCATATAATAAGCCTGTGAGTCCTGCTTCCCCCACCACTCATATAGAAAGCCTGTGAGTCCTGCTTCCCCCACCACTCATATAGAAAGCCTGTGAGTCCTGCTTCTCCCACCACTCATATAGAAAGCCTGTGAGTCCTGCTTCCCCCACCACTCATATAGAAAGCCTGTGAGTCCTGCTTCTCCTCCCACTCATATAGAAAGCCTGTGAGTCCTGCTTCCTCCACCACTCATAGAGAAAGCCTGTGAGTCCTGCTTCCCCTCCCACTCATATAGAAAGCCTGTGAGTCCTGCTTCCTCCACCACTCATAGAGAAAACCTGTGAGTCCTGCTTCCTCCACCACTCATATAATAAGCCTGTGAGTCCTGCTTCCCCCACCACTCATATAATAAGCCTGTGAGTCCTGCTTCCTCCACCACTCATAGAGAAAGCCTGTGAGTCCTGCTTCTCCCACCACTCATATAGAAAGCCTGTGAGTCCTGCTACCTCCACCACTCATATAGAAAGCCTGTGAGTCCTGCTTCCCCCACCACTCATAGAGAAAGCCTGTGAGTCCTGCTACCTCCACCACTCATATAGAAAGCCTGTGAGTCCTGCTTCCCCCACCACTGATATAGAAAGCCTGTGAGTCCTGCTTCTCCCACCACTCATATAGAAAGCCTGTGAGTCCTGCTTTCCCCACCACTCATATAGAAAGCCTGTGAGTCCTTCTTCTCCCACCACTCATATAATAAGCCTGTGAGTCCTGCTTCCCCCACCACTCATATAGAAAGCCTGTGAGTCCTGCTTCCTCCACCACTCATCTAGAAAGCCTGTGAGTCCTGCTTATACCACTACTCATAGAGAAAGCCTGTGAGTCCTGCTTCCTCCACCACTCATATAGAAAGCCTGTGAGTCCTGCTTCCTCCACCACTCATATAGAAAGCCTGTGAGTCCTGCTTCCCCTCCCACTCATATAGAAAGCCTGTGAGTCCTGCTTCCCCCACCACTCATATAGAAAGCCTGTGAGTCCTGCTTCTCCCACCACTCATATAATAAGCCTGTGAGTCCTGCTTCCCCCACCACTCATATAGAAAGCCTGTGAGTCCTGCTTCCGCCACCACTCATATAGAAAGCCTGTGAGTCCTGCTTCTCCCACCACTCATATAATAAGCCTGTGAGTCCTGCTTCCCCCACCACTCATATAGAAAGCCTGTGAGTCCTGCTTCCTCCACCACTCATATAGAAAGCCTGTGAGTCCTGCTTCCCCCACCACTCATATAGAAAGCCTGTGAGTCCTGCTTCCCCCACCACTCATATAGAAAGCCTGTGAGTCCTGCTTCCTCCACCACTCATATAGAAAGCCTGTGAGTCCTGCTTCCTCCACCACTCATATAGAAAACCTGTGAGTCCTGCTTCCTCCACCACTCATATAATAAGCCTGTGAGTCCTGCTTCCCCCACCACTCATATAATAAGCCTGTGAGTCCTGCTTCCTCCACCACTCATATAGAAAGCCTGTGAGTCCTGCTACCTCCACCACTCATATAGAAAGCCTGTGAGTCCTGCTTCCTCCACCACTCATATAGAAAGCCTGTGAGTCCTGCTTCTCCCACCACTCATATAGAAAGCCTGTGAGTCCTGCTTCCCCCCACACTCATATAGAAAGCCTGTGAGTCCTGCTTCCCCCACCACTCATATAGAAAGCCTGTGAGTCCTGCTTCCTCCACCACTCATATAGAAAGCCTGTGAGTCCTGCTTCCTCCACCACTCATATAGAAAGGCTGTGAGTCCTGCTCCCCCCACCACTCATATAGAAAGCCTGTGAGTCCTGCTTCCTCCACCACTCATATAGAAAGCCTGTGAGTCCTGCTTCCTCCACCACTCATATAGAAAGCCTGTGAGTCCTGCTTCCTCCACCACTCATATAGAAAGCCTGTGAGTCCTGCTTCCTCCACCACTCATATAGAGAGCCTGTGAGTCCTGCTTCCTCCACCACTCATAGAGAAAGCCTGTGAGTCCTGCTTCCTCCACCACTCATATAGAAAGCCTGTGAGTCATGCTTTACCCACCACTCATGTAGAAAGCCTGTGAGTCCTGCTCCCCCCACCACTCATATAGAAAGCCTGTGAGTCCTGCTTCCTCCACCACTCATATAGAAAGCCTGTGAGTCCTGCTTCCTCCACCACTCATATAGAAAGCCTGTGAGTCATGCTTCACCCACCACTCATGTAGAAAGCCTGTGAGTCCTGCTTCACCCACCACTCATATAGGTGCAGGACTCACAGGCTTTCTCTATGAGTGTCTTAGTCCATGGTTTCCTCCCACACTCCAGACATACAGATTGGAGATTTGCATTGTGAGCTGTACAGCGATACATTATATGTTGGTGCTATACAAGTAAGAGAAATCAGCGAGTCCTCGCAGCAGTTAAACAACTTGCACATGAAAATGTTAAAAGAAATGATAGTAATCTATAACTCTATTCCTGAGCTTTTTGTCTCCCCCCCGCCCACCCCACTAACCAGGTTGATTCTGATCCTTGTAAATCATGTAACAAATGCAGGGGAACATTTAGTAGATTTGGGGACAGGTAGTGGGAAATGAGTTACCATGGAAACACCTAGATCTGCATGGGAGCTGAAAACATTAAACAGTAGATTTATCTTCTTGCTTTAGTTTTGTTTTGGTTGGGGCTTTGTGATACGGTATATTATTATGGTGTAATATATGTGATGTCTTCTTGTAGACGTCTTTATGGACCGGATTGATTCTTGGCTTTACTGGCGGATTCCGTATGAAGGAGCTCAGACATTCTTCTCCTGGAGGTAAGTTCCTTCATTATGTCACCACAAGACTGTCTGTGTGCCGGGTGAAGATTCGCTTTATACAAAGTTTAAAGTGTCAGGAATAAAATATTGAAGACCTGTACTTATTGGTGATTGGTGGGGGTCCTGCATCCTGCACCCAGCACCCCCACTGATCAGCTGTTAGAAGAGACCAGACGAGCTCTGTGGCCTCATCACTACTTACCAAGCACAGCGCCGTACCTGGTATAGTGACTGTGCTTGGTATTATAGTTCAGCCCATTCACTTGGGGCTAAGCTGCCATGGTAACGTCCAGTTCTCTTCTGCCCCATTATCATCTTATGGGAATGTATCCTAAAGGTGACCATACACGAATTAAGTGAACATGCGGTAAATTCCTACATGCCTGAATCTTCCCTCCCCAGTCATCAGAGGAGGATTGAGTCGGCCCCTATACACATGACATGTTGTGAGGTTGGGCTGACATTCATCTAATGTGTATATATATGTATATATATATATATATATATATATGGTATATAGCTGCTTCTACACTGTGTATAAATGAGCACTAGGTGGCAGCACATTCATACATTTAATGTACAGATTACGTGCATGTTCCTGCACATATACATATAAATATCATGTTATACAGTCTACATGTAAAGCATCTATGACTTGTAATGGAGACACTTTGAAGAATCTCCTGGAGTCCCATCTTAGTTATCTTTCTCACTTTGAAGAATCTTTCAAGGGTCCAATCTTCATTATCTTGGTGATGTTAATTCCAATTTCTCACAGACCTACCAGAGGGAACAGGTTTAGGGTCCATGTACTCTGCCTTATTACAGCCCCGTTTGTACAGAGCCCTCATATTGGGGCCTCTATGATTAAATACACAGATGGTTCTTTTGTCTGAATCCATAGAGATCCTTCCAGGGCACAAAATCATATCCTGTAGGGTGCAGGGCTACGTGACGACTGTGACCCCTACTCCTGTCATGTGACCAAAAATCTCCATGTCACCCAGCGACTAATGTAAGTGAAATCCCACAATGACCTAGGGAATGTTGTGATCACAACTCCTTGCAGTGTGCGATTTTATTCTTTGTGTGACTTGGGGTCGCTGGTGCACCACGCTCAGGACGCGGTGTGACGGAGTCCTAGACACCATGTAGCCCTAGACTTATTATCCTCTAGAAGTTCGCTGCCTGCACAGAGTATCTCCATATGTAAAAGCACCGCCTGTATGGCAGCACACGTAGCTATATGGCTCTGTATTAGAAGTATAGGACATCTCCTTCCCTATATTGCTCCAGGGGTTAGTGATCACATACAGCTTGTCTATAGACTGCCTATGTATATAGATGATATAGACTGGCTGTAGTGCTGGTGGATCACAGTATGCATCTATCAGGCCCCGCTCTGTACTGCTGGTAGATGTTGTGGCTGTGCCGCCATCACATTGCTTCTTGCTGAGCTGTGCACAATCCTGCTCTGCACACTTCTACATTTGTACCCGGCTGCCTACTCTGCCCTTCACAGAGCCCACACTGAATTCCTGAGATCTCAGCTTTTGATAGCCCCTTGTCATTTGTGCCACGTGACCCCGAATTCCAGCGGATTGTCCCCTGTTACCCTTCTGTCCAGTGTTTGTTTACAATATTCCTAGGAATGGTTTATGTACATTTCTGTTGTTACTGCCCCCCTCCTCCCACCCAGCGAGCCCTGATTGGTTAGTGCACACGTGATGTCACTGGGTATCTCATGGCAGAATATTTGTGTTCTAGTAGGACTATATTCACACTGCACTTGTCATATACTCTGGGAAAGCTTCTGGAACGTATATTAAACTAATCTATAGGCCCTCATTCACCTAATGGAAGCTACAAGAATGCTCCTATAGTTTCTATGGAGCCAGTATATATCGCCCCCTATAGAATAGCACGGTTGCGAGGCTGCGGAGTTGCACTATTGGACTTTGCAGAAACACAGTGGAAAATATTGCTGCATTATACAATCCCAGCAAAGTGAGTGAGATTTTATGTCATTTCAACCCCACATTGCAGGAAAAAATTCTGAAAAAGTGCAGCATGTTAATCTTACCAGTGTAAGCGCCGTCCTTTCCTCATAAACGCAGCTGAACCGCAAAGAAAAAAACACACAAGCGTTTCATTATAATTTTATTATCTGAAGAGACCCCGGAGTATAATAATCGGAGGCCCAGGGGAGGTGATCAAACATATAACAAAGTGTTACTCACCTCTCATGGGCTCCGGCATGGCTCCCTGTTCTCTTCCAGTCTTCTGACTGAGGCCTCAGTGGTCACATGGGTCACACTTGCTTCTATGCCTCAGCAGTCACTGACATCAGTCAGAAGACCCAAAGATAGCAGGGAGTTGCTTCAGAGCCCAGGAGAGGTGAGTAACACAGATTTTTATGTTTGCTCATCTCCCTTGGGTCTCCGCTTATTATACTCGGGGGTCTGAAGACACCCCAGAATATAATAGCAGTTTCGGTCGGGACATCCTCAGTCCTAACAAAACCGCTGGTTGAACATCACGAGACGAATCTTGTAAAGTTTGCCCAACACATTCTTTAAAAGGTGGTGTGACCTAAATAATCACCCAGCCCTACTGCCAGCCTCCAAAGGAAGGCAGCAGCACAGTCTGAACAGAGTCCACAGCACTACGGTTATGCTATGACTGCTTAGACCATTGCAGCCGTGCACACAGCACAACTATACATCTGCATGAATTTACTTATGTCATTTTTTTAGTATAGAGGGTTGTTTATGTGTCTTGGTCAGTGATATCTGTATCGGTGAACAGGATATCCTGCAGCCAGTAGTAATGCATCCCCTCCCTGATACTCCGCTAAGACTACCTGCACCACTAAATATAGTGCAAGGATCTCACTAATCTATAAACATGACAACGAGGGCTTATTATAGCTCTAATATATACAGCCAGAGCATTTCTCTGTATTTATTTATCCGTGTTCAGATTTGTACATTGGAAGGATTCTTCTGATGCATAACCCACTGGAAGACTGTGAGGTATCTAACTGTGCAGGAGGTGGGATACATTGCCCATCTGCTAACATTGCAAAGAAAGTAAAATGCACTGGAAACCTTGGTATAGAATAGTGTAGCCTACTACTACTACTACTCCTACTAATACTACCATTATTACTACTACTACTACTACCATTATTACTACTACTACTCCTACTACTACTACCATTATTACTACTACTACTACTACTACTACCATTATTACTACTAATACTCCTACCATTATTATTACTACTACTATAATTATTACAACTGCTATTACTACTACCATTATTACTTCTACTACTCCTACTACTACCATTATTACTTCTACTACTCCTACTACTACCATTATTACTACTACTACTACTACTACCACCATTATTACTCCTACTACTATTACTACTACCATTATTACTACTACTCCTACCATTATTACTACTATTACTACTACTACTCCTACTACCATTATTACTACTGCTATTACTACTACTACTACTTCTATTATTACTACTGCTACCATTATTATTACTACTACTTATATTATTACTACCATTATTACTACTACTATTACTCCTACTACTACTATTATTACTACTACTCCTACTACTATTACTACTACAATTATTACAACTGCTATTACTACTACTACTACCATTATTACTACTACTATTACTACTACCACCATTATTACTCCTACTAATTCTCCTACTACTATTACTACTACTACTACCATTATTACTGCTACTCCTACTACTACTACCATTATTACTACTACTATTATTACTACTACTACCATTATTACTACTACTATTACTAGTACTCTTACTGCCAATATTACTGCTACTCCTACTACCATTATTACTACTACTCCTACTACCATTATTACTACTACTATTACTACTACTCCTACTATTATTACTACTACCATTATTATTACTACTACTACCATTATTACTCCTACTACTCCTGCTACTATTACTACTACCACCATTATTACTCCTACTAATGCTCCTACTACTATTACTACTACTACTACCACCATTATTACTACTACTCCTACCATTATTACTACTACTACTCCTACTACTACCATTATTACTACTATCATTACTACTACTACTACCATTATTACTACTACTCCTAATACTACTATTACTCCTACTACTACTACTACTACTACCATTATTACTACTACTATTACTACTAATCCTAGTACTATTATTACTACTACTCCTGCTACCATTATTATTACTACTACCATTATTACTACTACTACTACTATTACTACTACTACCACCATTATTACTCCTACTAATGCTCCTACTGCTATTACTACTACCATTATTATTCCTACTAATGGTCCTACTGCTATTACTACTACTACTACTACCATTATTATTACTACTACTACTACTATTACTACTACTACTACCATTATTACTACTACTACTACTCCTACTACTACTACCATTATTATTACTACTACTATTACTACTACTACCACCATTATTACTCCTACTAATGCTCATACTGCTATTACTACTACTACTCCTACTACTACCATTATTATTACTACTACTACTCCTCTGGCTGTTCTGCCTGGTGAATTACAATGAGGTCATCATCTTCTGTCTCATTTACAGTCCTGTCCTCTCCATGGCTGTGACATAAAAGGCCGAGGCTGCATGTAGAGGACACCATGTGAGGCTGCAGTCACCCCAAGGCAAACAGGTGAGTGACTTGTGCCAGCGATTCCACTGCTGCCATTGTGTAGGCCGTGCAGAATATTCACTTGCATCTTAATTACCATCTTGCGAGAATGAACTTGCAGGGAGGTGACGAGGGTGCAGACAAAAACCGGGGTCTTTACACTGCTGCCCAGCAAGTGAATGCTGGATATGGCTGATAAAAGCCCCTACAGTAGCCATAGTAGCCAACGCAGATGATAATATGTTATGAGGCTTCATATCTGCTGGTCACATCTGAAAGATGCTGGCTATACACCTGGGATCAGCCATCTTTTCTCATGTGTGTGAGCAGGGTTCTTCTGACTCTAGACAAAATGTAGGTGAGGAAAAAATAATAAAAGAAAGCGTACTTGCCTGTCGTAGGCCCTGCCGTCCGAGTCACAGCTCCTTAGTCAACCCTATTCTGTTCCGACACTTCAGCAGCAATGATGTATGTCGCCCCCGTGTAGTCACTGTAGCCACCTACTAGTCTCAGCAGTCACATGCAGCTGGTTGGGTAGGTCAATATAAGTTCTGGTTTTGCAGCAGTGACCTACCCGGCCACCCATTGAGTCCACTGATGGGCTTCAGTGACCACATGGGTCCAGTGCAGGTCATTGCTGTGGCTTGGATGGCGGGGTCTACATCAGGTGCTGGGATGGCGGGGATTTCATCAGGTGCTGTGATGGCTTGGATGGCGGGGTCTACATCAGGTGCTGTGGCTTGGATGGCGGGGTCCACATCAGGTGATGTGATGGTTTGGGTGGCGGGGTCTACATTAAGTGCTGTAACTTGGATGGTGAGGTCTACATCAAGTGCTGTGATGGCTTGGATGGCGGGGTCTACATCAGGTGCTGTGGCTTGGATGGCGGGGTCTACATCAGGTGATGTGATGGTTTGGGTGGCGGGGTCTACATTAAGTGCTGTAACTTGGATGGTGAGGTCTACATCAGGTGCTGTGATGGCTTGGATGGCGGGGACTACATCAGGTGCTGTGATGGCTTGGATGGCGGGGTCTACATCAGGTGCTGTGCTGGCTTGGATGGCGGGGTCTACATCAGGTGCTGTGGCTTGGATGGTGAGGTCTACATCAGGTGATGTGATGGTTTGGCTGGCGGGGTCTACATTAAGTGCTGTAACTTGGATGGTGAGGTCTACATCAGGTGCTGTGATGGCTTGGATGGCGGGGTCTACATCAGGTGCTGTGATGGCTTGGATGGCGGGGTCTACATCAGGTGCTGTGCTGGCTTGGATGGCGGGGTCTACATCAGGTGATGTGATGGCTTGGATGGCGGGGTCTACATCAGGTGCTGTGATGGCTTGGATGGCGGGATCTACATCAGGTGATGTGATGCTTGGATGGCGGGGTCTACATCAGGTGCTTGGATGACTTGCATGGCGGGGTCTACATCAGGTGCTGTGGCTTGGATGTTGGGGTCTACATCAGGTGCTGTGATGGCTTGGATGGCGGGGTCTACATCAGGTGCTGTGGCTTGGATGGCGGGGTCTACATCAAGTGCTGTGACTTGGATGGTGGGGTCTACATCAGGTGCTGTGATGGCTTGGATGGCGGGGTCTACATCAGGTGATGTGATGGCTTGGATGGCGGGGTCTACATCAGGTGATGTGATGGCATGGATGGCGGGGTCTACATCAGTTGATGTGATGGCTTGAATGGCGGGGTCTACATCAGGTGATGTGATGGCTTGGATGGTGGGTCTACATCAGGTGCTTAGATGGCTTGGATGGCGGGGTCTACATCAGGTGCTGTGTTGGCTTGGATGGCGGGGTCTACATCAGGTGATGTGATGGCTTGCATGGCGGGGTCTACATCAGGTGCTTAGATGATTTGGATGGCAGGGTCTACATCAGGTGCTGTGGCTTGGATGGCGGGGTCTACATCAGGTGCTGTGGCTTGGATGGCGGGGTCTACATCAGGTGATGTGATGGTTTGAGTAGCGGGGTGTACATCAAGTGCAGTAACTTGGATGGTGAGGTCTACATCAGGTGCTGTGATGGCTTGGATGGCGGGGTCTACATCAGGTGCTGTGATGGCTTGGATGGCGGGGTCTACATCAGGTGCTGTGATGGCTTGGATGGCGGGGTCTACATCAGGTGCTGTGATGGCTTGGATGGCGGGGTCTACATCAGGTGATGTGATGGCTTGGATGGCGGGGTCTACATCAGGTGCTGTGATGGCTTGGATGGCGGGGTCTACATCAGGTGATGTGATGGCTTGGATGGCGGGGTCTACATCATGTGCTGTGATGGCTTGGATGGAGGGGTCTACATCAGGTGCTGTGATGGCTTGGATGGCGGGGTCTACATCAGGTGCTGTGATGGCTTGGATGGCGGGGTCTACATCAGGTGATGTGATGGCTTGGATGGCGGGGTATACATCAGGTGCTGTGATGGCTTGGATGGCGGGGTCTACATCAGGTGATGTGATGCTTGGATGGCGGGGTCTACATCAGGTGCTGTGGCTTGGATAGCGGGGTCTACATCAGGTGCTGTGATGGCTTGGATGGCGGGGTCTACATCAGGTGCTTGGATGACTTGCATGGCGGGGTCTACATCAGGTGCTGTGGCTTGGATGGCGGGGTCTACATCAGGTGCTGTGATGGCTTGGATGGCGGGGTCTACATCAGGTGCTGTGGCTTGGATGGCAGGGTCTACATCAAGTGCTGTGACTTGGATGGTGGGGTCTACATCAGGTACTGTGATGGCTTGAATGGCGGGGTCTACATCAGGTGATGTGATGGCTTGGATGGCGGGGGTCTACATCAGGTGATGTGATGGCATGGATGGCGGAGTCTACATCAGGTGATGTGATGGCTTGAATGGCGGGGTCTACATCAGGTGATGTGATGGCTTGGATGGCGGGGTCTACATCAGGTGCTGTGTTGGCTTGGATGGCGGGGTCTACATCAGGTGATGTGATGGCTTGGATGGCGGGGTCTACATCAGGTGCTTAGATGATTTGGATGGTAGGGTCTACATCAGGTGCTGTGGCTTGGATGGCGGGGTCTACATCAGGTGCTGTGGCTTGGATGGCGGGGTCTACATCAGGTGATGTGATGGTTTGAGTGGCGGGGTCTACATCAGGTGCTTGGATGACTTGCATGGCGGGGTCTACATCAGGTGCTGTGGCTTGGATGTTGGGGTCTACATCAGGTGCTGTGATGGCTTGGATGGCGGGGTCTACATCAGGTGCTGTGGCTTGGATGGCGGGGTCTACATCAAGTGCTGTGACTTGGATGGCGGGGTCTACATCAGGTGCTGTGATGGCTTGGATGGCGGGGTCTACATCAGGTGATGTGATGGCTTGGATGGCGGGGTCTACATCAGGTGATGTGATGGCATGGATGGCGGGGTCTACATCAGTTGATGTGATGGCTTGAATGGCGGGGTCTACATCAGGTGATGTGATGGCTTGGATGGTGGGTCTACATCAGGTGCTTAGATGGCTTGGATGGCGGGGTCTACATCAGGTGCTGTGTTGGCTTGGATGGCGGGGTCTACATCAGGTGATGTGATGGCTTGCATGGCGGGGTCTACATCAGGTGCTTAGATGATTTGGATGGCAGGGTCTACATCAGGTGCTGTGGCTTGGATGGCGGGGTCTACATCAGGTGCTGTGGCTTGGATGGCGGGGTCTACATCAGGTGATGTGATGGTTTGAGTAGCGGGGTGTACATCAAGTGCAGTAACTTGGATGGTGAGGTCTACATCAGGTGCTGTGATGGCTTGGATGGCGGGGTCTACATCAGGTGC
Organism: Leptodactylus fallax; assembly: GCA_947044405.1. Classification (NCBI taxonomy): domain Eukaryota; kingdom Metazoa; phylum Chordata; class Amphibia; order Anura; family Leptodactylidae; genus Leptodactylus; species Leptodactylus fallax. The sequence continues at coordinate 562,015 of CAMRHE010000137.1, read as the reverse complement.
TGTGATGGCTTGGATGGCGGGGTCTACATCAGGTGCTGTGATGGCTTGGATGGCGGGGTCTACATCAGGTGCTGTGATGGCTTGGATGGCGGGGTCTACATCAGGTGATGTGATGGCTTGGATGGCGGGGTCTACATCAGGTGCTGTGATGGCTTGGATGGCGGGGTCTACATCAGGTGATGTGATGGCTTGGATGGCGGGGTCTACATCATGTGCTGTGATGGCTTGGATGGAGGGGTCTACATCAGGTGCTGTGATGGCTTGGATGGCGGGGTCTACATCAGGTGCTGTGATGGCTTGGATGGCGGGGTCTACATCAGGTGATGTGATGGCTTGGATGGCGGGGTATACATCAGGTGCTGTGATGGCTTGGATGGCGGGGTCTACATCAGGTGATGTGATGCTTGGATGGCGGGGTCTACATCAGGTGCTGTGGCTTGGATAGCGGGGTCTACATCAGGTGCTGTGATGGCTTGGATGGCGGGGTCTACATCAGGTGCTTGGATGACTTGCATGGCGGGGTCTACATCAGGTGCTGTGGCTTGGATGGCGGGGTCTACATCAGGTGCTGTGATGGCTTGGATGGCGGGGTCTACATCAGGTGCTGTGGCTTGGATGGCAGGGTCTACATCAAGTGCTGTGACTTGGATGGTGGGGTCTACATCAGGTACTGTGATGGCTTGAATGGCGGGGTCTACATCAGGTGATGTGATGGCTTGGATGGCGGGGTCTACATCAGGTGATGTGATGGCATGGATGGCGGAGTCTACATCAGGTGATGTGATGGCTTGAATGGCGGGGTCTACATCAGGTGATGTGATGGCTTGGATGGCGGGGTCTACATCAGGTGCTGTGTTGGCTTGGATGGCGGGGTCTACATCAGGTGATGTGATGGCTTGGATGGCGGGGTCTACATCAGGTGCTTAGATGATTTGGATGGTAGGGTCTACATCAGGTGCTGTGGCTTGGATGGCGGGGTCTACATCAGGTGCTGTGGCTTGGATGGCGGGGTCTACATCAGGTGATGTGATGGTTTGAGTGGCGGGGTCTACATCAAGTGCAGTAACTTGGATGGTGAGGTCTACATCAGGTGCTGTGATGGCTTGGATGGCGGGGTCTACATCAGGTGCTGTGATGGCTTGGATGGCGGGGTATACATCAGGTTATGTGATGGCTTGGATTGCGGGGTCTACATCAGGTGCTGTGATGGCTTGGATGGCGGGGTCTACATCAGGTGCTGTGATGGCTTGGATGGCGGGGTCTACATCAGCTGCTGTGTTGGCTTGGATGGCGGGGTCTACATCAGGTGATGTGATGGCTTGGATGGCGGGGTCTACATCAGGTGCTTAGATGATTTGGATGGCAGGGTCTACATCAGGTGCTATGGCTTGGATGGCGGGGTCTACATCAGGTGCTGTGGCTTGGATGGCGGGGTCTACATCAGGTGATCTGATGGTTTGAGTGGCGGGGTCTACATCAAGTGCAGTAACTTGGATGGTGAGGTCTACATCAGGTGCTGTGATGGCTTGGATGGCGGGGTCTACATCAGGTGCTGTGATGGCTTGGATGGCGGGGTCTACATCAGGTGCTGTGATGGCTTGGATGGCGGGGTATACATCAGGTGATGTGATGGCTTGGATGGCGGGGTCTACATCAGGTGCTGTGATGGCATGGATGGCGGGGTCTACATCAGGTGATGTGATGGCTTGGATGGCGGGGTCTACATCAGGTGCTGTGATGGCTTGGATGGCGGGGTCTACATCAGGTGCTGTGATGGCTTGGATGGCGGGGTCTACATCAGGTGATGTGATGGCTTAGATGGCGGGGTGTACATCAGGTGCTTAGATGATTTGGATGGCAGGGTCTACATCAGGTGCTGTGGCTTGGATGGCGGGGTCTACATCAGGTGCTGTGGCTTGGATGGCGGGGTCTACATCAGGTGATGTGATGGTTTGAGTGGCGGGGTCTACATCAAGTGCAGTAACTTGGATGGTGAGGTCTACATCAGGTGCTGTGATGGCTTGGATGGCGGGGTCTACATCAGGTGCTGTGATGGCTTGGATGGCGGGGTCTACATCAGGTGCTGTGATGGCTTGGATGGCGGGGTATACATCAGGTGATGTGATGGCTTGGATGGCGGGGTCTACATCAGGTGCTGTGATGGCTTGGATGGCGGGGTCTACATCAGGTGATGTGATGGCTTGGATGGCGGGGTCTACATCATGTGCTGTGATGGCTTGGATGGAGGGGTCTACATCAGGTGCTGTGATGGCTTGGATGGCGGGGTCTACATCAGGTGCTGTGATGGCTTGGATGGCGGGGTCTACATCAGGTGATGTGATGGCTTGGATGGCGGGGTATACATCAGGTGCTGTGATGGCTTGGATGGCGGGGTCTACATCAGGTGATGTGATGCTTGGATGGCGGGGTCTACATCAGGTGCTGTGGCTTGGATGGCGGGGTCTGCATCAGGTGCTGTGATGGCTTGGATGGCGGGGTCTACATCAGGTGCTTGGATGACTTGCATGGCGGGGTCTACATCAGGTGCTGTGGCTTGGATGGCGGGGTCTACATCAGGTGCTGTGATGGCTTGGATGGCGGGGTCTACATCAGGTGCTGTGGCTTGGATGGCAGGGTCTACATCAAGTGCTGTGACTTGGATGGTGGGGTCTACATCAGGTACTGTGATGGCTTGAATGGCGGGGTCTACATCAGGTGATGTGATGGCTTGGATGGCGGGGTCTACATCAGGTGATGTGATGGCATGGATGGCGGAGTCTACATCAGGTGATGTGATGGCTTGAATGGCGGGGTCTACATCAGGTGATGTGATGGCTTGGATGGCGGGGTCTACATCAGGTGCTGTGTTGGCTTGGATGGCGGGGTCTACATCAGGTGATGTGATGGCTTGGATGGCGGGGTCTACATCAGGTGCTTAGATGATTTGGATGGCAGGGTCTACATCAGGTGCTGTGGCTTGGATGGTGGGGTCTACATCAGGTGCTGTGGCTTGGATGGCGGGGTCTACATCAGGTGATGTGATGGTTTGAGTGGTGGGGTCTACATCAGGTGCTGTGATGGCTTGGATGGCGGGGTCTACATCAGGTGCTGTGATGGCTTGGATGGCGGGGTCTACATCAGGTTATGTGATGGCTTGGATGGCGGGGTCTACATCAGGTGCTGTGATGGCTTGGATGGCGGGGTCTACATCAGGTGCTGTGATGGCTTGGATGGCGGGGTCTACATCAGGTGATGTGATGGCTTGGATGGCGGGGTCTACATCAGGTGCTGTGATGGCTTGGATGGCGGGGTCTACATCAGGTGATGTGATGGCTTGGATGGCGGGGTCTACATCATGTGCTGTGATGGCTTGGATGGAGGGGTCTACATCAGGTGCTGTGATGGCTTGGATGGCGGGGTCTACATCAGGTGCTGTGATGGCTTGGATGGCGGGGTCTACATCAGGTGCTGTGGCTTGGATGGCGGGGTCTACATCAGGTGCTGTGATGGCTTGGATGGCGGGGTCTACATCAGGTGCTGTGGCTTGGATGGCAGGGTCTACATCAAGTGCTGTGACTTGGATGGTGGGGTCTACATCAGGTACTGTGATGGCTTGAATGGCGGGGTCTACATCAGGTGATGTGATGGCTTGGATGGCGGGGTCTACATCAGGTGATGTGATGGCATGGATGGCGGAGTCTACATCAGGTGATGTGATGGCTTGAATGGCGGGGTCTACATCAGGTGATGTGATGGCTTGGATGGCGGGGTCTACATCAGGTGCTGTGTTGGCTTGGATGGCGGGGTCTACATCAGGTGATGTGATGGCTTGGATGGCGGGGTCTACATCAGGTGCTTAGATGATTTGGATGGTAGGGTCTACATCAGGTGCTGTGGCTTGGATGGCGGGGTCTACATCAGGTGCTGTGGCTTGGATGGCGGGGTCTACATCAGGTGATGTGATGGTTTGAGTGGCGGGGTCTACATCAAGTGCAGTAACTTGGATGGTGAGGTCTACATCAGGTGCTGTGATGGCTTGGATGGTGGGGTCTACATCAGGTGCTGTGATGGCTTGGATGGCGGGGTCTACATCAGGTGCTGTGATGGCTTGGATGGCGGGGTATACATCAGGTTATGTGATGGCTTGGATTGCGGGGTCTACATCAGGTGCTGTGATGGCTTGGATGGCGGGGTCTACATCAGGTGCTGTGATGGCTTGGATGGCGGGGTCTACATCAGGTGCTGTGTTGGCTTGGATGGCGGGGTCTACATCAGGTGATGTGATGGCTTGGATGGCGGGGTCTACATCAGATGCTTAGATGATTTGGATGGCAGGGTCTACATCAGGTGCTATGGCTTGGATGGCGGGGTCTACATCAGGTGCTGTGGCTTGGATGGCGGGGTCTACATCAGGTGATGTGATGGTTTGAGTGGCGGGGTCTACATCAAGTGCAGTAACTTGGATGGTGAGGTCTACATCAGGTGCTGTGATGGCTTGGATGGCGGGGTCTACATCAGGTGCTGTGATGGCTTGGATGGCGGGGTCTACATCAGGTGCTGTGATGGCTTGGATGGCGGGGTATACATCAGGTGATGTGATGGCTTGGATGGCGGGGTCTACATCAGGTGCTGTGATGGCATGGATGGCGGGGTCTACATCAGGTGATGTGATGGCTTGGATGGCGGGGTCTACATCAGGTGCTGTGATGGCTTGGATGGCGGGGTCTACATCAGGTGCTGTGATGGCTTGGATGGCGGGGTCTACATCAGGTGATGTGATGGCTTGGATGGCGGGGTGTACATCAGGTGCTTAGATGATTTGGATGGCAGGGTCTACATCAGGTGCTGTGGCTTGGATGGCGGGGTCTACATCAGGTGCTGTGGCTTGGATGGCGGGGTCTACATCAGGTGATGTGATGGTTTGAGTGGCGGGGTCTACATCAAGTGCAGTAACTTGGATGGTGAGGTCTACATCAGGTGCTGTGATGGCTTGGATGGCGGGGTCTACATCAGGTGCTGTGATGGCTTGGATGGCGGGGTCTACATCAGGTGCTGTGATGGCTTGGATGGCGGGGTCTACATCAGGTGATGTGATGGCTTGGATGGCGGGGTCTACATCAGGTGCTGTGATGGCTTGGATGGCGGGGTCTACATCAGGTGATGTGATGGCTTGAATGGCGGGGTCTACATCAGGTGCTTAGATGATTTGGATGGCAGGGTCTACATCAGGTGCTGTGATGGCTTGGATGGCGGGGTCTACATCAGGTGATGTGATGGCTTGGATGGCAGGGTCTATATCAGGTGCTGTGATGGCTTGGATGGCGGGGTCTACATCAGGTGCTGTGATGGCTTGGGTGGCGGGGTCTACATCAGGTGCTGTGATGGCTTGGATGGCGGGGTCTACATCAGGTGCTCTGATGGCTTTGATGGCGGGGTCTACATCAGGTGCTGTGATGGCTTGGATGGCGGGGTCTACATCACGTGCTGTGATGGCTTGGATGGCGGGGTATACCTCAGGTGATGTGATGGCTGGGATGGCGGGGTCTACATCAGGTGCTGTAATGGATTGGATGGCGGGGTCTACATCAGGTGCTGTGATGGCTTGGGTGGCGGGGTCTACATCAGGTGCTGTGATGGCTTGGATGGCGGGGTCTACATCAGGTGCTCTGATGGCTTTGATGGCGGGGTCTACATCAGGTGCTGTGATGGCTTGGATGGCGGGGTCTACATCACGTGCTGTGATGGCTTGGATGGCGGGGTATACCTCAGGTGATGTGATGGCTTGGATGGCGGGGTCTACATCAGGTGCTGTAATGGCTTGGATGGCGGGGTCTACATCATGTGCTGTGATGGCTTGGATGGCGGGGTCTACATCAGGTGCTGTGATGGCTTGGATGGCGGGGTCTACATCAGGTGCTGTGATGGCTTGGGTGGCGGGGTATACATCAGGTGCTGTGATGGCTTGGGTGGCGGGGTCTACATCAGGTGCTGTGATGGCTTGGGTGGCGGGGTCTACATCAGGTGATGTGATGGCTTGGATGGCGGGGTCTACATCATGTGCTGTGATGGCTTGGATGGAGGGGTCTACATCAGGTGCTGTGATGGCTTGGATGGCGGGGTCTACATCAGGTGCTGTGATGGCTTGGATGGCGGGGTCTACATCAGGTGATGTGATGGCTTGGATGGCGGGGTATACATCAGGTGCTGTGATGGCTTGGATGGCGGGGTCTACATCAGGTGATGTGATGCTTGGATGGCGGGGTCTACATCAGGTGCTGTGGCTTGGATGGCGGGGTCTACATCAGGTGCTGTGATGGCTTGGATGGCGGGGTCTACATCAGGTGCTTGGATGACTTGCATGGCGGGGTCTACATCAGGTGCTGTGGCTTGGATGGCGGGGTCTACATCAGGTGCTGTGATGGCTTGGATGGCGGGGTCTACATCAGGTGCTGTGGCTTGGATGGCAGGGTCTACATCAAGTGCTGTGACTTGGATTGTGGGGTCTACATCAGGTACTGTGATGGCTTGAATGGCGGGGTCTACATCAGGTGATGTGATGGCTTGGATGGCGGGGTCTACATCAGGTGATGTGATGGCATGGATGGCGGAGTCTACATCAGGTGATGTGATGGCTTGAATGGCGGGGTCTACATCAGGTGATGTGATGGCTTGGATGGCGGGGTCTACATCAGGTGCTGTGTTGGCTTGGATGGCGGGGTCTACATCAGGTGATGTGATGGCTTGGATGGCGGGGTCTACATCAGGTGCTTAGATGATTTGGATGGCAGGGTCTACATCAGGTGCTGTGGCTTGGATGGCGGGGTCTACATCAGGTGCTGTGGCTTGGATGGCGGGGTCTACATCAGGTGATGTGATGGTTTGAGTGGCGGGGTCTACATCAAGTGCAGTAACTTGGATGGTGAGGTCTACATCAGGTTCTGTGATGGCTTGGATGGCGGGGTCTACATCAGGTGCTGTGATGGCTTGGATGGCGGGGTCTACATCAGGTGCTGTGATGGCTTGGATGGCGGGGTCTACATCAGGTGCTGTGATGGCTTGGATGGCGGGGTATACATCAGGTTATGTGATGGCTTGGATTGCGGGGTCTACATCAGGTGCTGTGATGGCTTGGATGGCGGGGTCTACATCAGGTGCTGTGATGGCTTGGATGGCGGGGTCTACATCAGGTGCTGTGATTGCTTGGATGGCGGGGTCTACATCAGGTGCTGTGTTGGCTTGGATGGCGGGGTCTACATCAGGTGATGTGATGGCTTGGATGGCGGGGTCTACATCAGGTGCTTAGATGATTTGGATGGCAGGGTCTACATCAGGTGCTATGGCTTGGATGGCGGGGTCTACATCAGGTGCTGTGGCTTGGATGGCGGGGTCTACATCAGGTGATGTGATGGTTTGAGTGGCGGGGTCTACATCAAGTGCAGTAACTTGGATGGTGAGGTCTACATCAGGTGCTGTGATGGCTTGGATGGCGGGGTCTACATCAGGTGCTGTGATGGCTTGGATGGCGGGGTCTACATCAGGTGCTGTGATGGCTTGGATGGCGGGGTCTACATCAGGTGCTGTGATGGCTTGGATGGCGGGGTCTACATCAGGTGCTGTGATGGCTTGGATGGCGGGGTCTACATCAGGTGCTGTGATGGCTTGGATGGCGGGGTCTACATCAGGTGCTGTGATGGCTTGGATGGCGGGGTCTACATCAGGTGCTGTGATGGCATGGATGGCGGGGTCTACATCAGGTGATGTGATGGCTTGGATGGCGGGGTCTACATCAGGTGCTGTGATGGCTTGGATGGCGGGGTCTACATCAGGTGCTGTGATGGCTTGGATGGCGGGGTCTACATCAGGTGATGTGATGATTTGGATGGCAGGGTCTACATCAGGTGCTGTGGCTTGGATGGCGGGGTCTACATCAGGTGCTGTGGCTTGGATGCCGGGGTCTACATCAGGTGATGTGATGGTTTGAGTGGCGGGGTCTACATCAAGTGCAGTAACTTGGATGGTGAGGTCTACATCAGGTGCTGTGATGGCTTGGATGGCGGGGTCTACATCAGGTGCTGTGATGGCTTGGATGGCGGGGTCTACATCAGGTGCTGTGATGGCTTGGATGGCGGGGTATACATCAGGTTATGTGATGGCTTGGATGGCGGAGTCTACATCAGGTGCTGTGATGGCTTGGATGGCGGGTCTACATCAGGTGATGTGATGGCTTGGATGGCGGGGTCTACATCAGGTGCTGTGATGGCTTGGATGGCGGGGTCTACATCAGGTGCTTTGTTGGCTTGGATGGCGGGGTCTACATCAGGTGATGTGATGGCTTGGATGGCGGGGTCTACATCAGGTGCTTAGATGATTTGGATGGCAGGGTCTACATCAGGTGCTGTGGCTTGGATGGCGGGGTCTACATCAGGTGCTGTGGCTTGGATGGCGGGGTCTACATCAGGTTATGTGATGGTTTGAGTGTTGGGGTCTACATCAAGTGCAGTAACTTGGATGGCGAGGTCTACATCAGGTGCTGTGATGGCTTGGATGGCGGGGTCTACATCAGGTGCTGTGATGGCTTGGATGGCGGGGTCTACATCAGGTGCTGTGATGGCTTGGATGGCGGGGTCTACATCAGGTGATGTGATGGCTTGGATGGCGAGGTCTACATCAGGTGCTGTGATGGCTTGGATGGCGGGGTCTACATCAGGTGATGTGATGGCTTGGATGGCGGGGTCTACATCAGGTGCTGTGATGGCTTGGATGGCGGGGTCTACATCAGGTGCTGTGATGGCTTGGATGGCGGGGTCTACATCAGGTGCTTGGATGACTTGCATGGCGGGGTCTACATCAGGTGCTGTGATGGCTTGGATGGCGGGGTCTACATCAGGTGATGTGATGCTTGGATGGCGGGGTCTACATCAGGTGCTGTGGCTTGGATGGCGGGGTCTACATCAGGTGCTGTGATGGCTTGGATGGCGGGGTCTACATCAGGTGCTTGGATGACTTGCATGGCGGGGTCTACATCAGGTGCTGTGGCTTGGATGGCGGGGTCTACATCAGGTGCTGTGATGGCTTGGATGGCGGGGTCTACATCAGGTGCTGTGGCTTGGATGGCGGGGTCTACATCAAGTGCTGTGACTTGGATGGTGGGGTCTACATCAGGTGCTGTGATGGCTTGGATGGCGGGGTCTACATCAGGTGATGTGATGGCTTGGATGGCGGGGTCTACATCAGGTGATGTGATGGCATGGATGGCGGGGTCTACATCAGGTGATGTGATGGCTTGAATGGCGGGGTCTACATCAGGTGCTTAGATGATTTGGATGGCAGGGTCTACATCAGGTGCTGTGATGGCTTGGATGGCGGGGTCTACATCAGGTGATGTGATGGCTTGGATGGCGGGGTCTACATCAGGTGCTGTGATGGCTTGGATGGCGGGGTCTACATCAGGTGCTGTGATGGCTTGGATGGCGGGGTCTACATCAGGTGCTGTGATGGCTTGGGTGGCGGGGTCTACATCAGGTGCTGTGATGGCTTGGATGGCGGGGTCTACATCAGGTGCTCTGATGGCTTTGATGGCGGGGTCTACATCAGGTGCTGTGATGGCTTGGATGGCGGGGTCTACATCACGTGCTGTGATGGCTTGGATGGCGGGGTATACCTCAGGTGATGTGATGGCTTGGATGGCGGGGTCTACATCAGGTGCTGTAATGGCTTGGATGGCGGGGTCTACATCAGGTGATGTGATGGCTTGGATGGCGGGGTTACATCAGGTGATGTGATGGCTTGGATGGCGGGGTCTACATCAGGTGCTGTGATGGCTTGGGTGGCGGGGTCTACATCAGGTGCTGTGATGGCTTGGGTGGCGGGGTCTACATAAGGTGATGTGATGGCTTGGATGGCGGGGTCTGCATCAGGTGATGTGATGGCTTGGATGGCGGGGTCTGCATCAGGTGATGTCATGGCTTGGATGGCGGGGTCTGCATCAGGTGCTGTGATGGCTTGGATGGCGGGGTCTACATCAGGTGCTGTGATGGCTTGGATGGCGGGGTCTACATCAGGTGCTTGGATGACTTGCATGGCGGGGTCTACATCAGGTGCTGTGGCTTGGATGGCGGGGTCTACATCAGGTGCTGTGATGGCTTGGATGGCGGGGTCTACATCAGGTGCTGTGGCTTGGATGGCAGGGTCTACATCAAGTGCTGTTACTTGGATGGTGGGGTCTACATCAGGTGCTGTGATGGCTTGAATGGCGGGGTCTACATCAGGTGATGTGATGGCTTGGATGGCGGGGTCTCCATCAGGTGATGTGATGGCATGGATGGCGGAGTCTACATCAGGTGATGTGATGGCTTGAATGGCGGGGTCTACATCAGGTGATGTGATGGCTTGGATGGCGGGGTCTACATCAGGTGCTGTGTTGGCTTGGATGGCGGGGTCTACATCAGGTGATGTGATGGCTTGGATGGCGGGGTCTACATCAGGTGCTTAGATGATTTGGATGGCAGGGTCTACATCAGGTGCTGTGGCTTGGATGGCGGGGTCTACATCAGGTGCTGTGGCTTGGATGGCGGGGTCTACATCAGGTGATGTGATGGTTTGAGTGGCGGGGTCTACATCAAGTGCAGTAACTTGGATGGCGAGGTCTACATCAGGTGCTGTGATGGCTTGGATGGCGGGGTCTACATCAGGTGCTGTGATGGCTTGGATGGCGGGGTCTACATCAGGTGCTGTGATGGCTTGGATGGCGGGGTCTACATCAGGTGCTGTGATGGCTTGGATGGCGGGGTATACATCAGGTTATGTGATGGCTTGGATTGCGGGGTCTACATCAGGTACTGTGATGGCTTGGATGGCGGGGTCTACATCAGGTGCTGTGATGGCTTGGATGGCGGGGTCTACATCAGGTGCTGTGATGGCTTGGATGGCGGGGTCTACATCAGGTGCTGTGTTGGCTTGGATGGCGGGGTCTACATCAGGTGATGTGATGGCTTGGATGGCGGGGTCTACATCAGGTGCTTAGATGATTTGGATGGCAGGGTCTACATCAGGTGCTGTGGCTTGGATGGCAGGGTCTACATCAGGTGCTGTGGATTGGATGGCGGGGTCTACATCAGGTGATGTGATGGTTTGAGTGGCGGGGTCTACATCAAGTGCAGTAACTTGGATGGTGAGGTCTACATCAGGTGCTGTGATGGCTTGGATGGCGGGGTCTACATCAGGTGCTGTGATGGCTTGGATGGCGGGGTATACATCAGGTGATGTGATGGCTTGGATGGCGGGGTCTACATCAGGTGCTGTGATGGCATGGATGGCGGGGTCTACATCAGGTGATGTGATGGCTTGGATGGCGGGGTCTACATCAGGTGCTGTGATGGCTTGGATGGCGGGGTCTACATCAGGTGCTGTGATGGCTTGGATGGCGGGGTATACATCAGGTTATGTGATGGCTTGGATTGCGGGGTCTACATCAGGTGCTGTGATGGCTTGGATGGCGGGGTCTACATCAGGTGATGTGATGGTTTGAGTGGTGGGGTCTACATCAAGTGCAGTAACTTGGATGGTGAGGTCTACATCAGGTGCTGTGATGGCTTGGATGGCGGGGTCTACATCAGGTGCTGTGATGGCTTGGATGGCGGGGTCTACATCAGGTGCTGTGATGGCTTGGATGGCGGGGTCTACATCAGGTGCTGTGATGGCTTGGATGGCGGGGTCTACATCAGGTGATGTGATGGCTTGGATGGCGGGGTCTACATCAGGTGCTGTGATGGCTTGGATGGCGGGGTCTACATCAGGTGCTGTGATGGCTTGGATGGCGGGGTCTACATCAGGTGCTGTGATGGCTTGGATGGCGGGGTCTACATCAGGTGCTTGGATGACTTGCATGGCGGGGTCTACATCAGGTGCTGTGATGGCTTGGATGGCGGGGTCTACATCAGGTGATGTGATGCTTGGATGGCGGGGTCTACATCAGGTGCTGTGGCTTGGATGGCGGGGTCTACATCAGGTGCTGTGATGGCTTGGATGGCGGGGTCTACATCAGGTGCTTGGATGACTTGCATGGCGGGGTCTACATCAGGTGCTGTGGCTTGGATGGCGGGGTCTACATCAGGTGCTGTGATGGCTTGGATGGCGGGGTCTACATCAGGTGCTGTGGCTTGGATGGCGGGGTCTACATCAAGTGCTGTGACTTGGATGGTGGGGTCTACATCAGGTGCTGTGATGGCTTGGATGGCGGGGTCTACATCAGGTGATGTGATGGCTTGGATGGCGGGGTCTACATCAGGTGATGTGATGGCATGGATGGCGGGGTCTACATCAGGTGATGTGATGGCTTGAATGGCGGGGTCTACATCAGGTGCTTAGATGATTTGGATGGCAGGGTCTACATCAGGTGCTGTGATGGCTTGGATGGCGGGGTCTACATCAGGTGATGTGATGGCTTGGATGGCGGGGTCTACATCAGGTGCTGTGATGGCTTGGATGGCGGGGTCTACATCAGGTGCTGTGATGGCTTGGATGGCGGGGTCTACATCAGGTGCTGTGATGGCTTGGGTGGCGGGGTCTACATCAGGTGCTGTGATGGCTTGGATGGCGGGGTCTACATCAGGTGCTCTGATAGCTTTGATGGCGGGGTCTACATCAGGTGCTGTGATGGCTTGGATGGCGGGGTCTACATCACGTGCTGTGATGGCTTGGATGGCGGGGTATACCTCAGGTGATGTGATGGCTTGGATGGCGGGGTCTACATCAGGTGCTGTAATGGCTTGGATGGCGGGGTCTACATCAGGTGATGTGATGGCTTGGATGGCGGGGTTACATCAGGTGATGTGATGGCTTGGATGGCGGGGTCTACATCAGGTGCTGTGATGGCTTGGGTGGCGGGGTCTACATCAGGTGCTGTGATGGCTTGGGTGGCGGGGTCTACATAAGGTGATGTGATGGCTTGGATGGCGGGGTCTGCATCAGGTGATGTGATGGCTTGGATGGCGGGGTCTGCATCAGGTGATGTCATGGCTTGGATGGCGGGGTCTGCATCAGGTGCTGTGATGGCTTGGATGGCGGGGTCTACATCAGGTGCTGTGATGGCTTGGATGGCGGGGTCTACATCAGGTGCTTGGATGACTTGCATGGCGGGGTCTACATCAGGTGCTGTGGCTTGGATGGCGGGGTCTACATCAGGTGCTGTGATGGCTTGGATGGCGGGGTCTACATCAGGTGCTGTGGCTTGGATGGCAGGGTCTACATCAAGTGCTGTTACTTGGATGGTGGGGTCTACATCAGGTGCTGTGATGGCTTGAATGGCGGGGTCTACATCAGGTGATGTGATGGCTTGGATGGCGGGGTCTCCATCAGGTGATGTGATGGCATGGATGGCGGAGTCTACATCAGGTGATGTGATGGCTTGAATGGCGGGGTCTACATCAGGTGATGTGATGGCTTGGATGGCGGGGTCTACATCAGGTGCTGTGTTGGCTTGGATGGCGGGGTCTACATCAGGTGATGTGATGGCTTGGATGGCGGGGTCTACATCAGGTGCTTAGATGATTTGGATGGCAGGGTCTACATCAGGTGCTGTGGCTTGGATGGCGGGGTCTACATCAGGTGCTGTGGCTTGGATGGCGGGGTCTACATCAGGTGATGTGATGGTTTGAGTGGCGGGGTCTACATCAAGTGCAGTAACTTGGATGGCGAGGTCTACATCAGGTGCTGTGATGGCTTGGATGGCGGGGTCTACATCAGGTGCTGTGATGGCTTGGATGGCGGGGTCTACATCAGGTGCTGTGATGGCTTGGATGGCGGGGTCTACATCAGGTGCTGTGATGGCTTGGATGGCGGGGTATACATCAGGTTATGTGATGGCTTGGATTGCGGGGTCTACATCAGGTACTGTGATGGCTTGGATGGCGGGGTCTACATCAGGTGCTGTGATGGCTTGGATGGCGGGGTCTACATCAGGTGCTGTGATGGCTTGGATGGCGGGGTCTACATCAGGTGCTGTGTTGGCTTGGATGGCGGGGTCTACATCAGGTGATGTGATGGCTTGGATGGCGGGGTCTACATCAGGTGCTTAGATGATTTGGATGGCAGGGTCTACATCAGGTGCTGTGGCTTGGATGGCAGGGTCTACATCAGGTGCTGTGGATTGGATGGCGGGGTCTACATCAGGTGATGTGATGGTTTGAGTGGCGGGGTCTACATCAAGTGCAGTAACTTGGATGGTGAGGTCTACATCAGGTGCTGTGATGGCTTGGATGGCGGGGTCTACATCAGGTGCTGTGATGGCTTGGATGGCGGGGTATACATCAGGTGATGTGATGGCTTGGATGGCGGGGTCTACATCAGGTGCTGTGATGGCATGGATGGCGGGGTCTACATCAGGTGATGTGATGGCTTGGATGGCGGGGTCTACATCAGGTGCTGTGATGGCTTGGATGGCGGGGTCTACATCAGGTGCTGTGATGGCTTGGATGGCGGGGTATACATCAGGTTATGTGATGGCTTGGATTGCGGGGTCTACATCAGGTGCTGTGATGGCTTGGATGGCGGGGTCTACATCAGGTGATGTGATGGTTTGAGTGGTGGGGTCTACATCAAGTGCAGTAACTTGGATGGTGAGGTCTACATCAGGTGCTGTGATGGCTTGGATGGCGGGGTCTACATCAGGTGCTGTGATGGCTTGGATGGCGGGGTCTACATCAGGTGCTGTGATGGCTTGGATGGCGGGGTCTACATCAGGTGCTGTGATGGCTTGGATGGCGGGGTCTACATCAGGTGATGTGATGGCTTGGATGGCGGGGTCTACATCAGGTGCTGTGATGGCTTGGATGGCGGGGTCTACATCAGGTGCTGTGATGGCTTGGATGGCGGGGTCTACATCAGGTGCTGTGATGGCTTGGATGGCGGGGTCTACATCAGGTGCTTGGATGACTTGCATGGCGGGGTCTACATCAGGTGCTGTGATGGCTTGGATGGCGGGGTCTACATCAGGTGATGTGATGCTTGGATGGCGGGGTCTACATCAGGTGCTGTGGCTTGGATGGCGGGGTCTACATCAGGTGCTGTGATGGCTTGGATGGCGGGGTCTACATCAGGTGCTTGGATGACTTGCATGGCGGGGTCTACATCAGGTGCTGTGGCTTGGATGGCGGGGTCTACATCAGGTGCTGTGATGGCTTGGATGGCGGGGTCTACATCAGGTGCTGTGGCTTGGATGGCGGGGTCTACATCAAGTGCTGTGACTTGGATGGTGGGGGTCTACATCAGGTGCTGTGATGGCTTGGATGGCGGGGTCTACATCAGGTGATGTGATGGCTTGGATGGCGGGGTCTACATCAGATGATGTGATGGCATGGATGGCGGGGTCTACATCAGGTGATGTGATGGCTTGAATGGCGGGGTCTACATCAGGTGCTTAGATGATTTGGATGGCAGGGTCTACATCAGGTGCTGTGATGGCTTGGAAGGCGGGGTCTACATCAGGTGCTGTGATGGCTTGGATGGCGGGGTCTACATCAGGTGCTGTGATGGCTTGGATGGCGGGGTCTACATCAGGTGCTGTGATGGCTTGGATGGCGGGGTCTACATCAGGTGCTGTGATGGCTTGGATGGCGGGGTCTACATCAGGTGCTGTGATGGCTTGGATGGCGGGGTCTACATCAGGTGCTGTGATGGCTTGGGTGGCGGGGTCTACATCAGGTGCTGTGATGGCTTGGGTGGCGGGGTCTACATCAGGTGCTGTGATGGCTTGGGTGGCGGGGTCTACATCAGGTGCTGTGATGGCTTGGGTGGCGGGGTCTGCATCAGGTGATGTGATGGCTTGGGTGGCGGGGTCTGCATCAGGTGATGTGATGGCTTGGGTGGCGGGGTCTGCATCAGGTGCTGTGATGGCTTGGGTGGCGGGGTCTGCATCAGGTGATGTGATGGCTTGGGTGGCGGGGTCTGCATCAGGTGATGTGATGGCTTGGGTGGCGGGGTCTGCATCAGGTGATGTGATGGCTTGGGTGGCGGGGTCTACATCAGGTGCTGTGTTGGCTTGGATGGCGGGGTCTACATCAGGTGATGTGATGGCTTGGATGGCGGGGTCTACATCAGGTGCTTAGATGATTTGGATGGCAGGGTCTACATCAGGTGCTGTGGCTTGGATGGCGGGGTCTACATCAGGTGCTGTGGCTTGGATGGCGGGGTCTTCATCAGGTGATGTGATGGTTTGAGTGGCGGGGTCTACATCAAGTGCAGTAACTTGGATGGTGAGGTCTACATCAGGTGCTGTGATGGCTTGGATGGCGGGGTCTACATCAGGTGCTGTGATGACTTGGATGGCGGGGTCTACATCAGGTGCTGTGATGGCTTGGATGGCGGGGTCTACATCAGGTTATGTGATGGCTTGGATGGCGGGGTCTACATCAGGTGCTGTGATGGCTTGGATGGCGGGGTCTACATCAGGTGCTGTGGCTTGGATGGCGGGGTCTACATCAGGTGCTTGGATGACTTGCATGGCGGGGTCTACATCAGGTGCTGTGGCTTGGATGGCGGGGTCTACATCAGGTGATGTGATGGTTTGAGTGGTGGGGTGTACATCAAGTGCAGTAACTTGGATGGTGAGGTCTACATCAGGTGATGTGATGGCTTGGATGGCGAGGTCTACATCAGGTGCTGTGATGGCTTGGATGGCGGGGTCTACATCAGGTGATGTGATGGCTTGGATGGCGGGGTCTACATCAGGTGCTGTGATGGCTTGGATGGCGGGGTCTACATCAGGTGCTGTGATGGCTTGGATGGCGGGGTCTACATCAGGTGCTTGGATGACTTGCATGGCGGGGTCTACATCAGGTGCTGTGATGGCTTGGATGGCGGGGTCTACATCAGGTGATGTGATGCTTGGATGGCGGGGTCTACATCAGGTGCTGTGGCTTGGATGGCGGGGTCTACATCAGGTGCTGTGATGGCTTGGATGGCGGGGTCTACATCAGGTGCTTGGATGACTTGCATGGCGGGGTCTACATCAGGTGCTGTGGCTTGGATGGCGGGGTCTACATCAGGTGCTGTGATGGCTTGGATGGCGGGGTCTACATCAGGTGCTGTGGCTTGGATGGCGGGGTCTACATCAAGTGCTGTGACTTGGATGGTGGGGTCTACATCAGGTGCTGTGATGGCTTGGATGGCGGGGTCTACATCAGGTGATGTGATGGCTTGGATGGCGGGGTCTACATCAGGTGATGTGATGGCATGGATGGCGGGGTCTACATCAGGTGATGTGATGGCTTGAATGGCGGGGTCTACATCAGGTGCTTAGATGATTTGCATGGCAGGGTCTACATCAGGTGCTGTGATGGCTTGGATGGCGGGGTCTACATCAGGTGATGTGATGGCTTGGATGGCGGGGTCTACATCAGGTGCTGTGATGGCTTGGATGGCGGGGTCTACATCAGGTGCTGTGATGGCTTGGATGGCGGGGTCTACATCAGGTGCTGTGATGGCTTGGGTGGCGGGGTCTACATCAGGTGCTGTGATGGCTTGGATGGCGGGGTCTACATCAGGTGCTCTGATAGCTTTGATGGCGGGGTCTACATCAGGTGCTGTGATGGCTTGGATGGCGGGGTCTACATCACGTGCTGTGATGGCTTGGATGGCGGGGTATACCTCAGGTGATGTGATGGCTTGGATGGCGGGGTCTACATCAGGTGCTGTAATGGCTTGGATGGCGGGGTCTACATCAGGTGATGTGATGGCTTGGATGGCGGGGTTACATCAGGTGATGTGATGGCTTGGATGGCGGGGTCTACATCAGGTGCTGTGATGGCTTGGGTGGCGGGGTCTACATCAGGTGCTGTGATGGCTTGGGTGGCGGGGTCTACATAAGGTGATGTGATGGCTTGGATGGCGGGGTCTGCATCAGGTGATGTGATGGCTTGGATGGCGGGGTCTGCATCAGGTGATGTCATGGCTTGGATGGCGGGGTCTGCATCAGGTGCTGTGATGGCTTGGATGGCGGGGTCTACATCAGGTGCTGTGATGGCTTGGATGGCGGGGTCTACATCAGGTGCTTGGATGACTTGCATGGCGGGGTCTACATCAGGTGCTGTGGCTTGGATGGCGGGGTCTACATCAGGTGCTGTGATGGCTTGGATGGCGGGGTCTACATCAGGTGCTGTGGCTTGGATGGCAGGGTCTACATCAAGTGCTGTGACTTGGATGGTGGGGTCTACATCAGGTGCTGTGATGGCTTGAATGGCGGGGTCTACATCAGGTGATGTGATGGCTTGGATGGCGGGGTCTCCATCAGGTGATGTGATGGCATGGATGGCGGAGTCTACATCAGGTGATGTGATGGCTTGAATGGCGGGGTCTACATCAGGTGATGTGATGGCTTGGATGGCGGGGTCTACATCAGGTGCTGTGTTGGCTTGGATGGCGGGGTCTACATCAGGTGATGTGATGGCTTGGATGGCGGGGTCTACATCAGGTGCTTAGATGATTTGGATGGCAGGGTCTACATCAGGTGCTGTGGCTTGGATGGCGGGGTCTACATCAGGTGCTGTGGCTTGGATGGCGGGGTCTACATCAGGTGATGTGATGGTTTGAGTGGCGGGGTCTACATCAAGTGCAGTAACTTGGATGGTGAGGTCTACATCAGGTGCTGTGATGGCTTGGATGGCGGGGTCTACATCAGGTGCTGTGATGGCTTGGATGGCGGGGTCTACATCAGGTGCTGTGATGGCTTGGATGGCGGGGTCTACATCAGGTGCTGTGATGGCTTGGATGGCGGGGTATACATCAGGTTATGTGATGGCTTGGATTGCGGGGTCTACATCAGGTGCTGTGATGGCTTGGATGGCGGGGTCTACATCAGGTGCTGTGATGGCTTGGATGGCGGGGTCTACATCAGGTGCTGTGATGGCTTGGATGGCGGGGTCTACATCAGGTGCTGTGTTGGCTTGGATGGCGGGGTCTACATCAGGTGATGTGATGGCTTGGATGGCGGGGTCTACATCAGGTGCTTAGATGATTTGGATGGCAGGGTCTACATCAGGTGCTGTGGCTTGGATGGCAGGGTCTACATCAGGTGCTGTGGATTGGATGGCGGGGTCTACATCAGGTGATGTGATGGTTTGAGTGGCGGGGTCTACATCAAGTGCAGTAACTTGGATGGTGAGGTCTACATCAGGTGCTGTGATGGCTTGGATGGCGGGGTCTACATCAGGTGCTGTGATGGCTTGGATGGCGGGGTCTACATCAGGTGATGTGATGGCTTGGATGGCGGGGTCTACATCAGGTGCTGTGATGGCATGGATGGCGGGGTCTACATCAGGTGATGTGATGGCTTGGATGGCGGGGTCTACATCAGGTGCTGTGATGGCTTGGATGGCGGGGTCTACATCAGGTGCTGTGATGGCTTGGATGGCGGGGTATACATCAGGTTATGTGATGGCTTGGATTGCGGGGTCTACATCAGGTGCTGTGATGGCTTGGATGGCGGGGTCTACATCAGGTGATGTGATGGTTTGAGTGGTGGGGTCTACATCAAGTGCAGTAACTTGGATGGTGAGGTCTACATCAGGTGCTGTGATGGCTTGGATGGCGGGGTCTACATCAGGTGCTGTGATGGCTTGGATGGCGGGGTCTACATCAGGTGCTGTGATGGCTTGGATGGCGGGGTCTACATCAGGTGCTGTGATGGCTTGGATGGCGGGGTCTACATCAGGTGCTGTGATGGCTTGGATGGCGGGGTCTACATCAGGTGATGTGATGGCTTGGATGGCGGGGTCTACATCAGGTGCTGTGATGGCTTGGATGGCGGGGTCTACATCAGGTGCTGTGATGGCTTGGATGGCGGGGTCTACATCAGGTGCTGTGATGGCTTGGATGGCGGGGTCTACATCAGGTGCTGTGATGGCTTGGATGGCGGGGTCTACATCAGGTGCTGTGATGGCTTGGATGGCGGGGTCTACATCAGGTGCTTGGATGACTTGCATGGCGGGGTCTACATCAGGTGCTGTGATGGCTTGGATGGCGGGGTCTACATCAGGTGATGTGATGCTTGGATGGCGGGGTCTACATCAGGTGCTGTGGCTTGGATGGCGGGGTCTACATCAGGTGCTGTGATGGCTTGGATGGCGGGGTCTACATCAGGTGCTTGGATGACTTGCATGGCGGGGTCTACATCAGGTGCTGTGGCTTGGATGGCGGGGTCTACATCAGGTGCTGTGATGGCTTGGATGGCGGGGTCTACATCAGGTGCTGTGGCTTGGATGGCGGGGTCTACATCAAGTGCTGTGACTTGGATGGTGGGGGTCTACATCAGGTGCTGTGATGGCTTGGATGGCGGGGTCTACATCAGGTGATGTGATGGCTTGGATGGCGGGGTCTACATCAGGTGATGTGATGGCATGGATGGCGGGGTCTACATCAGGTGATGTGATGGCTTGAATGGCGGGGTCTACATCAGGTGCTTAGATGATTTGGATGGCAGGGTCTACATCAGGTGCTGTGATGGCTTGGATGGCGGGGTCTACATCAGGTGCTGTGATGGCTTGGATGGCGGGGTCTACATCAGGTGCTGTGATGGCTTGGATGGCGGGGTCTACATCAGGTGCTGTGATGGCTTGGATGGCGGGGTCTACATCAGGTGCTGTGATGGCTTGGATGGCGGGGTCTACATCAGGTGCTGTGATGGCTTGGATGGCGGGGTCTACATCAGGTGCTGTGATGGCTTGGGTGGCGGGGTCTACATCAGGTGCTGTGATGGCTTGGGTGGCGGGGTCTACATCAGGTGCTGTGATGGCTTGGGTGGCGGGGTCTACATCAGGTGCTGTGATGGCTTGGGTGGCGGGGTCTGCATCAGGTGATGTGATGGCTTGGGTGGCGGGGTCTGCATCAGGTGATGTGATGGCTTGGGTGGCGGGGTCTGCATCAGGTGCTGTGATGGCTTGGGTGGCGGGGTCTGCATCAGGTGATGTGATGGCTTGGGTGGCGGGGTCTGCATCAGGTGATGTGATGGCTTGGGTGGCGGGGTCTGCATCAGGTGATGTGATGGCTTGGGTGGCGGGGTCTACATCAGGTGCTGTGTTGGCTTGGATGGCGGGGTCTACATCAGGTGATGTGATGGCTTGGATGGCGGGGTCTACATCAGGTGCTTAGATGATTTGGATGGCAGGGTCTACATCAGGTGCTGTGGCTTGGATGGCGGGGTCTACATCAGGTGCTGTGGCTTGGATGGCGGGGTCTTCATCAGGTGATGTGATGGTTTGAGTGGCGGGGTCTACATCAAGTGCAGTAACTTGGATGGTGAGGTCTACATCAGGTGCTGTGATGGCTTGGATGGCGGGGTCTACATCAGGTGCTGTGATGACTTGGATGGCGGGGTCTACATCAGGTGCTGTGATGGCTTGGATGGCGGGGTCTACATCAGGTTATGTGATGGCTTGGATGGCGGGATCTACATCAGGTGCTGTGATGGCTTGGATGGCGGGGTCTACATCAGGTGCTGTGATGGCTTGGATGGCGGGGTCTACATCAGGTGCTGTGATGGCTTGGATGGCGGGGTCTACATCAGGTGATGTGATGGCTTGGATGGCGGGGTCTACATCAGGTGCTTAGATGATTTGGATGGCAGGGTCTACATCAGGTGCTGTGGCTTGGATGGCGGGGTCTACATCAGGTGCTGTGGCTTGGATGGCGGGGTCTACATCAGGTGATGTGATGGTTTGAGTGGTGGGGTCTACATCAAGTGCAGTAACTTGGATGGTGAGGTCTACATCAGGTGCTGTGATGGCTTGGATGGCGGGGTCTACATCAGCTGCTTGGATGACTTGCATGGCGGGGTCTACATCAGGTGCTGTGGCTTGGATGGCGGGGTCTACATCAGGTGATGTGATGGTTTGAGTGGTGGGGTGTACATCAAGTGCAGTAACTTGGATGGTGAGGTCTACATCAGGTGCTGTGATGGCTTGGATGGCGGGGTCTACATCAGGTGCTGTGATGGCTTGGATGGCGGGGTCTACATCAGGTGCTGTGATGGCTTGGATGGCAGGGTCTACATCAGGTGATCTGATGGCTTGGATGGCGGGGTCTACATCAGGTGCTGTGATGGCTTGGATGGCGGGGTCTACATCAGGTGATGTGATGGCTTGGATGGCGGGGTCTACATCATGTGCTGTGATGGCTTGGATGGGGGGGTCTACATCAGGTGCTGTGATGGCTTGGATAGCGGGGTCTACATCAGGTGCTGTGATGGCTTGGATGGCGGGGTCTACATCAGGTGATGTGATGGCTTGGATGGCGGGGTCTACATCAGGTGATGTGATGGCTTGGATGGCGGGGTCTACAACAGGTGATGTGATGCTTGGATGGCGGGGTCTACATCAGGTGCTGTGGCTTGGATGGCGGGGTCTACATCAGGTGATGTGATGGCTTGGATGGCGGGGTCTACATCAGGTGATGTGATGGCATGGATGGCGGGGTCTACATCAGGTGATGTGATGGCTTGAATGGCGGGGTCTACATCTGGTGATGTGATGGCTTGGATGGCGGGGTCTACATCAGGTGCTTAGATGGCTTGGATGGCGGGGTCTACATCAGGTGCTGTGTTCGCTTGGATGGCGGGGTCTACATCAGGTGATGTGATGGCTTGGATGGCGGGGTCTACATCAGGTGCTGTGATGGCTTGGATGGCGGGTTCTACATCAGGTGATGTGATGGCTTGGATGGCGGGGTCTACATCAGGTGCTGTGATGGCTTGGATGGCCGGGTCTACATCAGGTGCTGTGATGGCTTAGATGGCGGGGTCTACATCAGGTGCTGTGATGGCTTGGGTGACGGGGTCTACATCAGGTGCTGTGATGGCTTGGATGGCGGGGTCTACATCAGGTGCTGTGATGGCTTGGATGGCGGGGTCTACATCAGGTGCTGTGATGGCTTGGATGGCGGGGTCTACATCACGTGCTGTGATGGCTTGGATGGCGGGGTATACCTCAGGTGATGTGATGGCTTGGATGGCGGGGTCTACATCAGGTGCTGTAATGGCTTGGATGGCGGGGTCTACATCAGGTGCTTAGATGATTTGGATGGCGGGGTCTACATCAGGTGCTTAGATGATTTGGATGGCAGGGTCTAAATCAGGTGCTGTGGCTTGGATGGCGGGGTCTACATCAGGTGCTGTGGCTTGGATGGCGGGGTCTACATCAGGTGATGTGATGGTTTGAGTGGCGGGGTCTACATCGTGCAGTAACTTGGATGGTGAGGTCTAAATCAGGTGCTGTGATGGCTTGGATGGCGGGGTCTACATCAGGTGCTGTGATGGCTTGGATGGCGGGGTCTACATCAGGTGCTGTGATGGCTTGGATGGCGGGGTATACATCAGGTTATGTGATGGCTTGGATTGCGGGGTCTACATCAGGTGCTGTGATGGCTTGGATGGCGGGGTCTACATCAGGTGATGTGATGGCTTGGATGGCGGGGTCTACATCAGGTGCTGTGATGACTTGGATGGCGGGGTCTACATCAGGTGCTGTGTTGGCTTGGATGGCGGGGTCTACATCAGGTGATGTGATGGCTTGGATGGCGGGGTCTACATCAGGTGCTTAGATGATTTGGATGGCAGGGTCTACATCAGGTGCTGTGGCTTGGATGGCGGGGTCTACATCAGGTGCTGTGGCTTGGATGGCGGGGTCTACATCAGGTGATGTGATGGTTTGAGTGGCGGGGTCTACATCAAGTGCAGTAACTTGGATGGTGAGGTCTACATCAGGTGCTGTGATGGCTTGGATGGCGGGGTCTACATCAGGTGCTGTGATGGCTTGGATGGCGGGGTCTACATCAGCTGCTTGGATGACTTGCATGGCGGGGTCTACATCAGGTGCTTAGATGATTTGGATGGCAGGGTCTACATCAGGTGCTGTGGCTTGGATGGCGGGGTCTACATCAGGTGCTGTGGCTTGGATGGCGGGGTCTACATCAGGTGATGTGATGGTTTGAGTGGCGGGGTCTACATCAAGTGCAGTAACTTGAATGGTGAGGTCTACATCAGGTGCTGTGATGGCTTGGATGGCGGGGTCTACATCAGCTGCTTGGATGACTTGCATGGCGGGGTCTACATCAGGTGCTGTGGCTTGGATGGCGGGGTCTACATCAGGTGATGTGATGGTTTGAGTGGCGGGGTCTACATCAAGTGCAGTAACTTGGATGGTGAGGTCTACATCAGGTGCTGTGATGGCTTGGATGGCGGGGTCTACCTCAGGTGCTGTGATGGCTTGGATGGCGGGGTCTACATCAGGTGCTGTGATGGCTTGGATGGCGGGGTCTACATCAGGTGCTGTGATGGCTTGGATGGCGGGGTCTACATCAGGTGCTGTGATGGCTTGGATGGCGGGGTATACCTCAGGTGATGTGATGGCTTGGATGGCGGGGTCTACATCAGGTGCTGTGATGGCTTGGATGGCGGGGTCTACAACAGGTGATGTGATGGCTTGGATGGCGGGGTTACATCAGGTGATGTGATGGCTTGGATGGCGGGGTCTACATCAGGTGCTGTGATGGCTTGGGTGGCGGGGTCTACATCAGGTGCTGTGATGGCTTGGGTGGCGGGGTCTACATCAGGTGCTGTGATGGCTTGGGTGGCGGGGTCTACATCAGGTGCTGTGATGGCTTGGGTGGCGGGGTCTACCTAAGGTGATGTGATGGCTTGGATGGCGGGGTCTGCATCAGGTGATGTGATGGCTTGGATGGCGGGGTCTACATCAGGTGATGTCATGGCTTGGATGGCGGGGTCTGCATCAGGTGCTGTGATGGCTTGGATGGCGGGGTCTACATCAGGTGCTGTGATGGCTTGGATGGCGGGGTCTACATCAGGTGCTTGGATGACTTGCATGGCGGGGTCTACATCAGGTGCTGTGGCTTGGATGGCGGGGTCTACATCAGGTGCTGTGATGGCTTGGATGGCGGGTTCTACATCAGGTGCTGTGGCTTGGATGGCAGGGTCTACATCAAGTGCTGTGACTTGGATAGTGGGGTCTACATCAGGTGCTGTGATGGCTTGAATGGCGGGGTCTACATCAGGTGATGTGATGGCTTGGATGGCGGGGTCTACATCAGGTGATGTGATGGCATGGATGGCGGAGTCTACATCAGGTGATGTGATGGCTTGAATGGCGGGGTCTACATCAGGTGATGTGATGGCTTGGATGGCGGGGTCTACATCAGGTGCTGTGTTGGCTTGGATGGCGGGGTCTACATCAGGTGATGTGATGGCTTGGATGGCGGGGTCTACATCAGGTGCTTAGATGATTTGGATGGCAGGGTCTACATCAGGTGCTGTGACTTGGATGGCGGGGTCTACATCAGGTGCTGTGGCTTGGATGGCGGGGTCTACATCAGGTGATGTGATGGTTTGAGTGGCGTGGTCTACATCAAGTGCAGTAACTTGGATGGTGAGGTCTACATCAGGTGCTGTGATGGCTTGGATGGCGGGGTCTACATCAGGTGCTGTGATGGCTTGGATGGCGGGGTCTACATCAGGTGCTGTGATGGCTTGTATGGCGGGGTCTACATCAGGTGCTGTGATGGCTGGGATGGCGGGGTCTACATCAGGTGCTGTGATGGCTTGGATGGCGGGGTCTACATCAGGTGCTGTGATGGCTTGGATGGCGGGGTCTACATCAGGTGCTGTGATGGCTTGGATGGCGGGGTCTACATCAGGTGCTGTGTTGGCTTGGATGGCGGAGTCTACATCAGGTGATGTGATGGCTTGGTTGGCGGGGTCTACATCAGGTGCTTAGATGATTTGGATGGCAGGGTCTACATCAGGTGCTGTGGCTTGGATGACAGGGTCTACATCAGGTGCTGTGGCTTGGATGGCGGGGTCTACATCAGGTGATGTGATGGTTTGAGTGGCGGGGTCTACATCAAGTGCAGTAACTTGGATGGTGAGGTCTACATCAGGTGCTGTGATGGCTTGGATGGCGGGGTCTACATCAGGTGCTGTGATGGCTTGGGTGGCGGGGTCTACATAAGGTGATGTGATGGCTTGGATGGCGGGGTCTACAACAGGTGATGTGATGCTTGGATGGCGGGGTCTACATCAGGTGCTGTGGCTTGGATGGCGGGGTCTACATCAGGTGATGTGATGGCTTGGATGGCGGGGTCTACATCAGGTGATGTGATGGCATGGATGGCGGGGTCTACATCAGGTGATGTGATGGCTTGAATGGCGGGGTCTACATCTGGTGATGTGATGGCTTGGATGGCGGGGTCTACATCAGGTGCTTAGATGGCTTGGATGGCGGGGTCTACATCAGGTGCTGTGTTCGCTTGGATGGCGGGGTCTACATCAGGTGATGTGATGGCTTGGATGGCGGGGTCTACATCAGGTGCTGTGATGGCTTGGATGGCGGGGTCTACATCAGGTGATGTGATGGCTTGGATGGCGGGGTCTACATCAGGTGCTGTGATGGCTTGGATGGCGGGGTCTACATCAGGTGCTGTGATGGCTTGGATGGCGGGGTCTACATCAGGTGCTGTGATGGCTTGGGTGACGGGGTCTACATCAGGTGCTGTGATGGCTTGGATGGCGGGGTCTACATCAGGTGCTGTGATGGCTTGGATGGCGGGGTCTACATCAGGTGCTGTGATGGCTTGGATGGCGGGGTCTACATCACGTGCTGTGATGGCTTGGATGGCGGGGTATACCTCAGGTGATGTGATGGCTTGGATGGCGGGGTCTACATCAGGTGCTGTAATGGCTTGGATGGCGGGGTCTACATCAGGTGCTTAGATGATTTGGATGGCGGGGTCTACATCAGGTGCTTAGATGATTTGGATGGCAGGGTCTAAATCAGGTGCTGTGGCTTGGATGGCGGGGGTCTACATCAGGTGCTGTGGCTTGGATGGCGGGGTCTACATCAGGTGATGTGATGGTTTGAGTGGCGGGGTCTACATCGTGCAGTAACTTGGATGGTGAGGACTAAATCACGTGCTGTGATGGCTTGGATGGCGGGGTCTACATCAGGTGCTGTGATGGCTTGTATGGCGGGGTCTACATCAGGTGCTGTGATGGCTTGGATGGCGGGGTATACATCAGGTTATGTGATGGCTTGGATTGCGGGGTCTACATCAGGTGCTGTGATGGCTTGGATGGCGGGGTCTACATCAGGTGATGTGATGGCTTGGATGGCGGGGTCTACATCAGGTGCTGTGATGACTTGGATGGCGGGGTCTACATCAGGTGCTGTGTTGGCTTGGATGGCGGGGTCTACATCAGGTGATGTGATGGCTTGGATGGCGGGGTCTACATCAGGTGCTTAGATGATTTGGATGGCAGGGTCTACATCAGGTGCTGTGGCTTGGATGGCGGGGTCTACATCAGGTGCTGTGGCTTGGATGGCGGGGTCTACATCAGGTGATGTGATGGTTTGAGTGGCGGGGTCTACATCAAGTGCAGTAACTTGGATGGTGAGGTCTACATCAGGTGCTGTGATGGCTTGGATGGCGGGGTCTACATCAGGTGCTGTGATGGCTTGGATGGCGGGGTCTACATCAGCTGCTTGGATGACTTGCATGGCGGGGTCTACATCAGGTGCTTAGATGATTTGGATGGCAGGGTCTACATCAGGTGCTGTGGCTTGGATGGCGGGGTCTACATCAGGTGCTGTGGCTTGGATGGCGGGGTCTACATCAGGTGATGTGATGGTTTGAGTGGCGGGGTCTACATCAAGTGCAGTAACTTGGATGGTGAGGTCTACATCAGGTGCTGTGATGGCTTGGATGGCGGGGTCTACATCAGCTGCTTGGATGACTTGCATGGCGGGGTCTACATCAGGTGCTGTGGCTTGGATGGCGGGGTCTACATCAGGTGATGTGATGGTTTGAGTGGCGGGGTCTACATCAAGTGCAGTAACTTGGATGGTGAGGTCTACATCAGGTGCTGTGATGGCTTGGATGGCGGGGTCTACATCAGGTGCTGTGATGGCTTGGATGGCGGGGTCTACATCAGGTGCTGTGATGGCTTGGATGGCGGGGTCTACATCAGGTGCTGTGATGGCTTGGATGGCGGGGTCTACATCAGGTGCTGTGATGGCTTGGATGGCGGGGTATACCTCAGGTGATGTGATGGCTTGGATGGCGGGGTCTACATCAGGTGCTGTGATGGCTTGGATGGCGGGGTCTACAACAGGTGATGTGATGGCTTGGATGGCGGGGTTACATCAGGTGATGTGATGGCTTGGATGGCGGGGTCTACATCAGGTGCTGTGATGGCTTGGGTGGCGGGGTCTACATCAGGTGCTGTGATGGCTTGGGTGGCGGGGTCTACATCAGGTGCTGTGATGGCTTGGGTGGCGGGGTCTACATCAGGTGCTGTGATGGCTTGGGTGGCGGGGTCTACATAAGGTGATGTGATGGCTTGGATGGCGGGGTCTGCATCAGGTGATGTGATGGCTTGGATGGCGGGGTCTACATCAGGTGATGTCATGGCTTGGATGGCGGGGTCTGCATCAGGTGCTGTGATGGCTTGGATGGCGGGGTCTACATCAGGTGCTGTGATGGCTTGGATGGCGGGGGTCTACATCAGGTGCTTGGATGACTTGCATGGCGGGGTCTACATCAGGTGCTGTGGCTTGGATGGCGGGGTCTACATCAGGTGCTGTGATGGCTTGGATGGCGGGTTCTACATCAGGTGCTGTGGCTTGGATGGCAGGGTCTACATCAAGTGCTGTGACTTGGATAGTGGGGTCTACATCAGGTGCTGTGATGGCTTGAATGGCGGGGTCTACATCAGGTGATGTGATGGCTTGGATGGCGGGGTCTACATCAGGTGATGTGATGGCATGGATGGCGGAGTCTACATCAGGTGATGTGATGGCTTGAATGGCGGGGTCTACATCAGGTGATGTGATGGCTTGGATGGCGGGGTCTACATCAGGTGCTGTGTTGGCTTGGATGGCGGGGTCTACATCAGGTGATGTGATGGCTTGGATGGCGGGGTCTACATCAGGTGCTTAGATGATTTGGATGGCAGGGTCTACATCAGGTGCTGTGACTTGGATGGCGGGGTCTACATCAGGTGCTGTGGCTTGGATGGCGGGGTCTACATCAGGTGATGTGATGGTTTGAGTGGCGTGGTCTACATCAAGTGCAGTAACTTGGATGGTGAGGTCTACATCAGGTGCTGTGATGGCTTGGATGGCGGGGTCTACATCAGGTGCTGTGATGGCTTGGATGGCGGGGTCTACATCAGGTGCTGTGATGGCTTGTATGGCGGGGTCTACATCAGGTGCTGTGATGGCTGGGATGGCGGGGTCTACATCAGGTGCTGTGATGGCTTGGATGGCGGGGTCTACATCAGGTGCTGTGATGGCTTGGATGGCGGGGTCTACATCAGGTGCTGTGATGGCTTGGATGGCGGGGTCTACATCAGGTGCTGTGTTGGCTTGGATGGCGGGGTCTACATCAGGTGATGTGATGGCTTGGTTGGCGGGGTCTACATCAGGTGCTTAGATGATTTGGATGGCAGGGTCTACATCAGGTGCTGTGGCTTGGATGGCAGGGTCTACATCAGGTGCTGTGGCTTGGAGGCGGCGGGGTCTACATCAGGTGATGTGATGGTTTGAGTGGCGGGGTCTACATCAAGTGCAGTAACTTGGATGGTGAGGTCTACATCAGGTGCTGTGATGGCTTGGATGGCGGGGTCTACATCAGGTGCTGTGATGGCTTGGGTGGCGGGGTCTACATAAGGTGATGTGATGGCTTGGATGGCGGGGTCTGCATCAGGTGATGTGATGGCTTGGATGGCGGGGTCTACATCAGGTGATGTCATGGCTTGGATGGCGGGGTCTGCATCAGGTGCTGTGATGGCTTGGATGGCGGGGTCTACATCAGGTGCTGTGATGGCTTGGATGGCGGGGTCTACATCAGGTGCTTGGATGACTTGCATGGCGGGGTCTACATCAGGTGCTGTGGCTTGGATGGCGGGGTCTACATCAGGTGCTGTGATGGCTTGGATGGCGGGGTCTACATCAGGTGCTGTGGCTTGGATGGCAGGGTTTACATCAAGTGCTGTGACTTGGATGGTGGGGTCTACATCAGGTGCTGTGATGGCTTGAATGGCGGGGTCTACATCAGGTGATGTGATGGCTTGGATGGCGGGGTCTACATCAGGTGATGTGATGGCATGGATGGCGGGGTCTACATCAGGTGATGTGATGGCTTGAATGGCGGGGTCTACATCAGGTGATGTGATGGCTTGGATGGCGGGGTCTACATCAGGTGCTGTGTTGGCTTGGATGGCGGGGTCTACATCAGGTGATGTGATGGCTTGGATGGCGGGGTCTACATCAGGTGCTTAGATGATTTGGATGGCAGGGTCTACATCAGGTGCTGTGACTTGGATGGCGGGGTCTACATCAGGTGCTGTGGCTTGGATGGCGGGGTCTACATCAGGTGATGTGATGGTTTG
Source organism: Leptodactylus fallax (assembly GCA_947044405.1). Classification (NCBI taxonomy): domain Eukaryota; kingdom Metazoa; phylum Chordata; class Amphibia; order Anura; family Leptodactylidae; genus Leptodactylus; species Leptodactylus fallax. The sequence continues at coordinate 531,567 of CAMRHE010000137.1, read as the reverse complement.
AGTGGCGGGGTCTACATCAAGTGCAGTAACTTGGATGGTGAGGTCTACATCAGGTGCTGTGATGGCTTGGATGGCGGGGTCTACATCAGGTGCTGTGATGGCTTGGATGGCGGGGTCTACATCAGGTGCTGTGATGGCTTGGATGGCGGGGTCTACATCAGGTGCTGTGATGGCTTGGATGGCGGGGTCTACATCAGGTGCTGTGATGGCTTGGATGGCGGGGTCTACATCAGGTGCTGTGATGGCTTGGATGGCGGGGTCTACATCAGGTGCTGTGATGGCTTGGATGGCGGGGTCTACATCAGGTGCTGTGTTGGCTTGGATGGCGGGGTCTACATCAGGTGATGTGATGGCTTGGATGGCGGGGTCTACATCAGGTGCTTAGATGATTTGGATGGCAGGGTCTACATCAGGTGCTGTGGCTTGGATGGCAGGGTCTACATCAGGTGCTGTGGCTTGGATGGCAGGGTCTACATCAGGTGATGTGATGGTTTGAGTGGCGGGGTCTACATCAAGTGCAGTAACTTGGATGGTGAGGTCTACCTCAGGTGCTGTGATGGCTTGGATGGCGGGGTCTACATCAGGTGCTGTGATGGCTTGGATGGCGGGGTCTACATCAGGTGATGTGATGGCTTGGATGGCGGGGTCTACATCAGGTGCTGTGATGGCATGGATGGCGGGGTCTACATCAGGTGATGTGATGGCTTGGATGGCGGGGTCTACATCAGGTGCTGTGATGGCTTGGATGGCGGGGTCTACATCAGGTGCTGTGATGGCTTGGATGGCGGGGTATACATCAGGTTATGTGATGGCTTGGATGGCGGGGTCTACATCAGGTGCTGTGATGGCTTGGATGGCGGGGTCTACATCAGGTGCTGTGATGGCTTGGATGGCGGGGTCTACATCAGGTGCTGTGATGGCTTGGATGGCGGGGTCTACATCAGGTGCTGTGTTGGCTTGGATGGCGGGGTCTACATCAGGTGATGTGATGGCTTGGATGGCGGGGTCTACATCAGATGATGTGATGGCTTGGATGGCGGGGTCTACATCAGGTGCTGTGATGGCTTGGATGGCGGGGTCTACATCAGGTGATGTGATGGCTTGGATGGCGGCGTCTACATCAGGTGCTTAGATGATTTGGATGGCAGGGTCTACATCAGGTGCTGTGGCTTGGATGGCGGGGTCTACATCAGGTGCTGTGGCTTGGATGGCGGGGTCTACATCAGGTGATGTGATGGTTTGAGTGGCGGGGTCTACATCAAGTGCAGTAACTTGGATGGTGAGGTCTACATCAGGTGCTGTGATGGCTTGGATGGCGGGGTCTACATCAGGTGCTGTGATGGCTTGGATGGCGGGGTATACATCAGGTTATGTGATGGCTTGGATTGGCGGGGTCTACATCAGGTGCTGTGATGGCTTGGATGGCGGGGTCTACATCAGGTGCTGTGATGGCTTGGATGGCGGGGTCTACATCAGGTGATGTGATGCTTGGATGGCGGGGTCTACATCAGGTGCTGTGGCTTGGCTGGCGGGGTCTACATCAGGTACTGTGATGGCTTGGATGGCGGGGTCTACATCAGGTGCTTGGATGACTTGCATGGCGGAGTCTACATCAGGTGCTGTGGCTTGGATGGCGGGGTCTACATCAGGTGCTGTGATGGCTTGGATGGCGGGGTCTACATCAGGTGATGTGATGGCTTGGATGGCGGGGTCTACATCAGGTGCTGTGATGGCTTGGATGGCGGGGTCTACATCAGGTGCTGTGATGGCTTGGATGGCGGGGTCTACATCAGGTTATGTGATGGCTTGGATGGCGGGGTCTACATCAGGTGCTGTGATGGCTTGGATGGCGGGGTCTACATCAGGTGCTGTGATGGCTTGGATGGCGGGGTCTACATCAGGTGCTGTGATGGCTTGGATGGCGGGGTCTACATCAGGTGCTGTGTTGGCTTGGATGGCGGGGTCTACATCAGGTGATGTGATGGCTTGAATGGCGGGGTCTACATCAGGTGATGTGATGGCTTGGATGGCGGGGTCTACATCAGGTGCTGTGATGGCTTGGATGGCGGGGTCTACATCAGGTGATGTGATGGCTTGGATGGCGGGGTCTACATCAGGTGCTTAGATGATTTGGATGGCAGGGTCTACATCAGGTGCTGTGGCTTGGATGGCGGGGTCTACATCAGGTGCTGTGGCTTGGATGGCGGGGTCTACATCAGGTGATGTGATGGTTTGAGTGGCGGGGTCTACATCAAGTGCAGTAACTTGGATGGTGAGGTCTACATCAGGTGCTGTGATGGCTTGGATGGCGGGGTCTACATCAGGTGCTGTGATGGCTTGGATGGCGGGGTATACATCAGGTTATGTGATGGCTTGGATGGCGGGGTCTACATCAGGTGCTGTGATGGCTTGGATGGCGGGGTCTACATCAGGTGATGTGATGGCTTGGATGGCGGGGTCTACATCAGGTGCTGTGATGGCTTGGATGGCGGGGTCTACATCAGGTGCTTTGTTGGCTTGGATGGCGGGGTCTACATCAGGTGATGTGATGGCTTGGATGGCGGGGTCTACATCAGGTGCTTAGATGATTTGGATGGCAGGGTCTACATCAGGTGCTGTGGCTTGGATGGCGGGGTCTACATCAGGTGCTGTGGCTTGGATGGCGGGGTCTACATCAGGTGATGTGATGGTTTGAGTGGTGGGGTCTACATCAAGTGCAGTAACTTGGATGGTGAGGTCTACATCAGGTGCTGTGATGGCTTGGATGGCGGGGTCTACATCAGGTGCTGTGATGGCTTGGATGGCGGGGTCTACATCAGGTGCTGTGATGGCTTGGATGGCGGGGTCTACATCAGGTGATGTGATGGCTTGGATGGCGGGGTCTACATCAGGTGCTGTGATGGCTTGGATGGCGGGGTCTACATCAGGTGATGTGATGGCTTGGATGGCGGGGTCTACATCAGGTGCTGTGTTGGCTTGGATGGCGGGGTCTACATCAGGTGCTTGGATGACTTGCATGGCGGGGTCTACATCAGGTGCTGTGATGGCTTGGATGGCGGGGTCTACATCAGGTGACGTGATGCTTGGATGGCGGGGTCTACATCAGGTTCTGTGGCTTGGATGGCGGGGTCTACATCAGGTGCTGTGATGGCTTGGATGGCGGGGTCTACATCAGGTGCTTGGATGACTTGCATGGCGGGGTCTACATCAGGTGCCGTGGCTTGGATGGCGGGGTCTACATCAGGTGCTGTGATGGCTTGGATGGCGGGGTCTACATCAGGTGCTGTGGCTTGGATGGCGGGGTCTACATCAAGTGCTGTGACTTGGATGGTGGGGTCTACATCAGGTGCTGTGATGGCTTGGATGGCGGGGTCTACATCAGGTGATGTGATGGCTTGGATGGCGGGGTCTACATCAGGTGATGTGATGGCATGGATGGCGGGGTCTACATCAGGTGATGTGATGGCTTGAATGGCGGGGTCTACATCAGGTGCTTAGATGATTTGGATGGCAGGGTCTACATCAGGTGCTGTGATGGCTTGGATGGCGGGGTCTACATCAGGTGATGTGATGGCTTGGATGGCGGGGTCTACATCAGGTGCTGTGATGGCTTGGATGGCGGGGTCTACATCAGGTGCTGTGATGACTTGGATGGCGGGGTCTACATCAGGTGCTGTGATGGCTTGGGTGGCGGGGTCTACATCAGGTGCTGTGATGGCTTGGGTGGCGGGGTCTACATCAGGTGCTGTGATGGCTTGGATGGCGGGGTCTACATCAGGTGCTGTGATGGCTTGGATGGCGGGGTCTACATCACGTGCTGTGATGGCTTGGATGGCAGGGTATACCTCAGGTGATGTGATGGCTTGGATGGCGGGGTCTACATCAGGTGCTGTGATGGCTTGGATGGCGGGGTCTACATCAGGTGATGTGATGGCTTGGATGGCGGGGTTACTTCAGGTGATGTGATGGCTTGGATGGCGGGGTCTACATCAGGTGCTGTGATGGCTTGGGTGGCGGGGTCTACATCAGGTGCTGTGATGGCTTGGGTGGCGGGGTCTACATCAGGTGCTGTGATGGCTTGGGTGGCGGGGTCTACATCAGGTGCTGTGATGGCTTGGGTGGCGGGGTCTACATCAGGTGATGTGATGGCTTGGGTGGCGGGGTCTGCATCAGGTGATGTGATGGCTTGGGTGGCGGGGTCTGCATCAGGTGCTGTGATGGCTTGGGTGGCGGGGTCTGCATCAGGTGATGTGATGGCTTGGATTGCGGGGTCTATATCAGGTGATGTGATGGCTTGAATGGCGGGGTCTACATCAGGTGATGTGATGGCTTGGATGGCGGGGTCTACATCAGGTGCTGTGTTGGCTTGGATGGCGGGGTCTACATCAGGTGATGTGATGGCTTGGATGGCGGGGTCTACATCAGGTGCTTAGATGATTTGGATGGCAGGGTCTACATCAGGTGCTGTGGCTTGGATGGCGGGGTCTACATCAGGTGCTGTGGCTTGGATGGCGGGGTCTACATCAGGTGATGTGATGGTTTGAGTGGCGGGGTCTACATCAAGTGCAGTAACTTGGATGGTGAGGTCTACATCAGGTGCTGTGATGGCTTGGATGGCGGGGTCTACATCAGGTGCTGTGATGGCTTGGATGGCGGGGGTATACATCAGGTTATGTGATGGCTTGGATTGCGGGGTCTACATCAGGTGCTGTGATGGCTTGGATGGCGGGGTCTACATCAAGTGATGTGATGGCTTGGATGGCGAGGTCTACATCAGGTGCTGTGATGACTTGGATGGCGGGGTCTACATCAGGTGCTGTGATGGCTTGGATGGCGGGGTCTACATCAGGTGATGTGATGGCTTGGATGGCGGGGTCTACATCAGGTGCTTAGATGATTTGGATGGCAGGGTCTACATCAGGTGCTGTGGCTTGGATGGCGGGGTCTACATCAGGTGCTGTGGCTTGGATGGCGGGGTCTACATCAGGTGATGTGATGGTTTGAGTGGTGGGGTCTACATCAAGTGCAGTAACTTGGATGGTGAGGTCTACATCAGGTGCTGTGATGGCTTGGATGGCGGGGTGTACATCAGGTGCTGTGATGGCTTGGATGGCGGGGTCTACATCAGCTGCTTGGATGACTTGCATGGCGGGGTCTACATCAGGTGCTGTGGCTTGGATGGCGGGGTCTACATCAGGTGATGTGATGGTTTGAGTGGTGGGGTGTACATCAAGTGCAGTAACTTGGATGGTGAGGTCTACATCAGGTGCTGTGATGGCTTGGATGGAGGAGTCTACATCAGGTGCTGTGATGGCTTGGATGGCGGGGTCTACATCAGGTGATGTGATGGCTTGGATGGCGGGGTATACATCAGGTGCTGTGATGGCTTGGATGGCGGGGTCTACATCAGGTGATGTGATGCTTGGATGGCGGGGTCTACATCAGGTGCTGTGGCTTGGATGGCGGGTTCTACATCAGGTGATGTGATGGCTTGGATGGCGGGGTCTACATCAGGTAATGTGATGGCATGGATGGCGGGGTCTACATCAGGTGATGTGATGGCTTGAATGGCGGGGTCTACATCAGGTGATGTGATGGCTTGGATGGCGGGGTCTACATCAGGTGCTTAGATGGCTTGGATGGCGGGGTCTACATCAGGTGCTGTGTTCGCTTGGATGGCGGGGTCTACATCAGGTGATGTGATGGCTTGGATGGCGGGGTCTACATCAGGTGCTTAGATGATTTGGATGGCAGGGTCTACATCAGGTGCTGTGATGGCTTGGATGGCGGGGTCTACATCAGGTGCTGTGATGGCTTGGATGGCGGGGTCTACATCAGGTGCTGTGATGGCTTGGATGGCGGGGTCTACATCAGGTGCTGTGATGGCTTGGATGGCGGGGTCTACATCAGGTGCTGTGATGGCTTGGGTGGCGGGGTCTACATCAGGTGCTGTGATGGCTTGGATGGCGGGGTCTACATCAGGTGCTGTGATGGCTTGGATGGCGGGGTCTACATCAGGTGCTGTGATGGCTTGGATGGCGGGGTCTACATCACGTGCTGTGATGGCTTGGATGGCGGGGTATACCTCAGGTGATGTGATGGCTTGGATGGCGGGGTCTACATCAGGTGCTTAGATGATTTGGATGGCGGGGTCTACATCAGGTGCTTAGATGATTTGGATGGCAGGGTCTAAATCAGGTGCTGTGGCTTGGATGGCGGGGTCTACATCAGGTGCTGTGGCTTGGATGGCGGGGTCTACATCAGGTGATGTGATGGTTTGAGTGGCGGGGTCTACATCGTGCAGTAACTTGGATGGTGAGGTCTACATCAGGTGCTGTGATGGCTTGGATGGCGGGGTCTACATCAGGTGCTGTGATGGCTTGGATGGCGGGGTCTACATCAGGTGCTGTGATGGCTTGGATGGCGGGGTCTACATCAGGTGCTGTGATGGCTTGGATGGCGGGGTATACATCAGGTTATGTGATGGCTTGGATTGCGGGGTCTACATCAGGTGCTGTGATGGCTTGGATGGCGCGGTCTACATCAGGTGATGTGATGGCTTGGATGGCGGGGTCTACATCAGGTGCTGTGATGACTTGGATGGCGGGGTCTACATCAGGTGCTGTGTTGGCTTGGATGGCGGGGTCTACATCAGGTGATGTGATGGCTTGGATGGCGGGGTCTACATCAGGTGCTTAGATGATTTGGATGGCAGGGTCTACATCAGGTGCTGTGGCTTGGATGGCGGGGTCTACATCAGGTGCTGTGGCTTGGATGGCGGGGTCTACATCAGGTGATGTGATGGTTTGAGTGGCGGGGTCTACATCAAGTGCAGTAACTTGGATGGTGAGGTCTACATCAGGTGCTGTGATGGCTTGGATGGCGGGGTCTACATCAGGTGCTGTGATGGCTTGGATGGCGGGGTCTACATCAGCTGCTTGGATGACTTGCATGGCGGGGTCTACATCAGGTGCTTAGATGATTTGGATGGCAGGGTCTACATCAGGTGCTGTGGCTTGGATGGCGGGGTCTACATCAGGTGCTGTGGCTTGGATGGCGGGGTCTACATCAGGTGATGTGATGGTTTGAGTGGCGGGGTCTACATCAAGTGCAGTAACTTGGATGGTGAGGTCTACATCAGGTGCTGTGATGGCTTGGATGGCGGGGTCTACATCAGGTGCTGTGATGGCTTGGATGGCGGGGTCTACATCAGCTGCTTGGATGACTTGCATGGCGGGGTCTACATCAGGTGCTGTGGCTTGGATGGCGGGGTCTACATCAGGTGATGTGATGGTTTGAGTGGCGGGGTGTACATCAAGTGCAGTAACTTGGATGGCGAGGTCTACATCAGGTGCTGTGATGGCTTGGATGGCGGGGTCTACATCAGGTGCTGTGATGGCTTGGATGGCGGGGTCTACATCAGGTGCTGTGATGGCTTGGATGGCGGGGTCTACATCAGGTGCTGTGATGGCTTGGATGGCGGGGTCTACATCAGGTGATGTGATGGCTTGGATGGCGGGGTCTACATCAGGTGCTGTGATGGCTTGGATGGCGGGGTCTACATCAGGTGATGTGATGGCTTGGATGGCGGGGTCTACATCAGGTGCTGTGATGGCTTGGATGGCGGGGTCTACATCAGGTGCTGTGATGGCTTGGATGGCGGGGTCTACATCAGGTGCTGTGATGGCTTGGATGGCGGGGTCTACATCAGGTGATGTGATGGCTTGGATGGCGGGGTCTACATCAGGTGCTGTGATGGCTTGGATGGCGGGGTCTACATCAGGTGATGTGATGCTTGGATGGCGGGGTCTACATCAGGTGCTGTGGCTTGGATGGCGGGGTCTACATCAGGTGATGTGATGGCTTGGATGGCGGGGTCTACATCAGGTGATGTGATGGCATGGATGGCGGGGTCTACATCAGGTGATGTGATGGCTTGAATGGCGGGGTCTACATCAGGTGATGTGATGGCTTGGATGGCGGGGTCTACATCAGGTGCTTAGATGGCTTGGATGGCGGGGTCTACATCAGGTGCTGTGTTCTCTTGGATGGCGGGGTCTACATCAGGTGATGTGATGGCTTGGATGGCGGGGTCTTCATCAGGTGCTTTGATGACTTGGATGGCGGGGTCTACATCAGGTGCTGTGATGGCTTGGATGGCGGGGTCTACATCAGGTGATGTGATGGCTTGGATGGCGGGGTCTACATCATGTGCTGTGATGGCTTGGATGGCGGGGTCTACATCAGGTGCTGTGATGGCTTGGATGGCGGGGTCTACATCAGGTGCTGTGATGGCTTGGATGGCGGGGTCTACATCAGGTGATGTGATGGCTTGGATGGCGGGGTCTACATCAGGTGCTGTGATGGCTTGGGTGGCGGGGTCTACATCAGGTGCTGTGATGGCTTGGGTGGCGGGGTCTACATCAGGTGCTGTGATGGCTTGGGTGGCGGGGTCTACATCAGGTGCTGTGATGGCTTGGGTGGCGGGGTCTACATCAGGTGCTGTGATGGCTTGGGTGGCGGGGTCTACATCAGGTGCTGTGATGGCTTGGGTGGCGGGGTCTACATCAGGTGCTGTGATGGCTTGGGTGGCGGGGTCTACATCAGGTGCTGTGATGGCTTGGGTGGCGGGGTCTACATCAGGTGCTGTGATGGCTTGGGTGGCGGGGTCTACATCAGGTGCTGTGATGGCTTGGATGGCGGGGTCTACATCAGGTGCTGTGTTGGCTTGGATGGCGGGGTCTACATCAGGTGATGTGATGGCTTGGATGGCGGGGTCTACATCAGGTGATGTGATGGCTTGGATGGCGGGGTCTACATCAGGTGCTGTGATGGCTTGGATGGCGGGGTCTACATCAGGTGCTGTGATGGCTTGGATGGCGGGGTCTACATCAGGTGCTTAGATGATTTGGATGGCAGGGTCTACATCAGGTGCTGTGGCTTGGATGGCGGGGTCTACATCAGGTGCTGTGGCTTGGATGGCGGGGTCTACATCAGGTGATGTGATGGTTTGAGTGGCGGGGTCTACATCAAGTGCAGTAACTTGGATGGTGAGGTCTACATCAGGTGCTGTGATGGCTTGGATGGCGGGGTCTACATCAGGTGCTGTGATGGCTTGGATGGCGGGGTCTACATCAGGTGCTGTGATGGCTTGGATGGCGGGGTCTACATCAGGTGCTGTGATGGCTTGGATGGCGGGGTCTACATCAGGTGATGTGATGGCTTGGATGGCGGGGTCTACATCAGGTGCTGTGATGGCTTGGATGGCGGGGTCTACATCAGGTGCTGTGATGGCTTGGATGGCGGGGTCTACATCAGGTGCTGTGATGGCTTGGATGGCGGGGTCTACATCAGGTGCTTAGATGATTTGGATGGCAGGGTCTACATCAGGTGCTGTGGCTTGGATGGCGGGGTCTACATCAGGTGCTGTGGCTTGGATGGCGGGGTCTACATCAGGTGATGTGATGGTTTGAGTGGCGGGGTCTACATCAAGTGCAGTAACTTGGATGGTGAGGTCTACATCAGGTGCTGTGATGGCTTGGATGGCGGGGTCTACATCAGGTGCTGTGATGGCTTGGATGGCGGGGTCTACATCAGCTGCTTGGATGGCTTGCATGGCGGGGTCTACATCAGGTGCTGTGTGGCTTGGATGGCGGGGTCTACATCAGGTGCTGTGATGGCTTGGGTGGCGGGGTCTACATCAGGTGCTGTGATGGCTTGGATGGCGGGGTCTACATCAGGTGCTGTGATGGCTTGGATGGCGGGGTCTACATCAGGTGCTGGGATGGCTTGGATGGCGGGGTCTACATCAGGTGCTGTGATGGCTTGGATGGCGGGGTCTCATCGGTGGCGGTGGGCGGGGTCTACATCAGGTGCGTGGCTTGGATGGCGGGGTCTACATCAGGTGCTGTGATGGCTTGGATGGCGGGGTCTACATCAGGTGCTTGGATGGCTTGGATGGCGGGGTCTACATCAGGTGCTGTGGTTCTTGGATGGCGGGGTCTACATCAGGTGCTGTGATGGCTTGGATGGCGGGGTCTACATCAGGTGCTTGATGGCTTGGATGGCGGGGTCTACATCAGGTGCTGTGATGGCTTGGATGGCGGGGTCTACATCAGGTGCTGTGATGGCTTGGATGGCGGGGTCTACATCAGGTGCTGTGATGGCTTGGATGGCGGGGTCTACATCAGGTGCTGTGATGGCTTGGATGGCGGGGTCTACATCAGGTGATGTGATGGCTTGGATGGCGGGGTCTACATCAGGTGCGATGTTGGTGGCGGGCTCGGTGGGATGGCTTGGATGGCGGGGTCTACATCAGGTGCTGTGATGGCTTGGGTGGCGGGGTCTACATCAGGTGCTGTGATGGCTTGGATGGCGGGGTCTACATCAGGTGCTGTGATGGCTTGGGTGGCGGGGTCTACATCAGGTGCTGTGATGGCTTGGGTGGCGGGGTCTACATCAGGTGCTGTGATGGCTTGGGTGGCGGGGTCTACATCAGGTGCTGTGATGGCTTGGGTGGCGGGGTCTACATCAGGTGATGTGATGGCTTGGATGGCGGGGTCTACATCAGGTGATGTGATGGCTTGGATGGCGGGGTCTGCATCAGGTGCTGTGATGGCTTGGATGGCGGGGTCTGCATCAGGTGCTGTGATGGCTTGGATGGCGGGGTCATCAGGTGATGTGATGGCTTGGATCGGGGGTTTCAGGTGCTGTGATGGCTTGGATGGCGGGGTCTACATCAGGTGCTGTGATGGCTTGGATGGCGGGGTCTACATCAGGTGCTGTGATGGCTTGGGTGGCGGGGTCTACATCAGGTGCTGTGATGGCTTGGGTGGCGGGGTCTACATCAGGTGCTGTGATGGCTTGGGTGGCGGGGTCTACATCAGGTGCTGTGATGGCTTGGGTGGCGGGGTCTACATCAGGTGCTGTGATGGCTTGGATGGCGGGGTCTACATCAGGTGCTGTGATGGCTTGGATGGCGGGGTCTACCTCAGGTGATGTGATGGCTTGGATGGCGGGGTCTACATCAGGTGCTGTGATGGCTTGGATGGCGGGGTCTACATCAGGTGCTGTGATGGCTTGGATGGCGGGGTCTACATCAGGTGCTGTGATGACTTGGATGGCGGGGTCTACATCAGGTGCTGTGATGGCTTGGATGGCGGGGTCTACATCAGGTGCTGTGGCTTGGATGGCGGGGTCTACATCAGGTGATGTGATGGCTTGGGTGGCGGGGTCTACATCAGGTGCAGTAACTTGGATGGTGGGGTCTACATCAGGTGCTGTGATGGGGCTTGGATGGCGGGGTCTACATCAGGTGCTGTGATGGCTTGGATGGCGGGGTCTACATCAGGTGCTGTGATGGCTTGGATGGCGGGGTATACATCAGGTTATGTGATGGCTTGGATGGCGGGGTCTACATCAGGTGCTGTGATGGCTTGGATGGCGGGGTCTACATCAGGTGCTGTGATGGCTTGGATGGCGGGGTCTACATCAGGTGCTGTGATGACTTGGATGGCGGGGTCTACATCAGGTGCTGTGTTGGCTTGGATGGCGGGGTCTACATCAGGTGATGTGATGGCTTGGATGGCGGGGTCTACATCAGGTGCTTAGATGATTTGGATGGCAGGGTCTACATCAGGTGCTGTGGCTTGGATGGCGGGGTCTACATCAGGTGCTGTGGCTTGGATGGCGGGGTCTACATCAGGTGATGTGATGGTTTGAGTGGCGGGGTCTACATCAAGTGCAGTAACTTGGATGGTGAGGTCTACATCAGGTGCTGTGATGGCTTGGATGGCGGGGTCTACATCAGGTGCTGTGATGGCTTGGATGGCGGGGTCTACATCAGCTGCTTGGATGACTTGCATGGCGGGGTCTACATCAGGTGCTTGTGGCTTGGATGGCAGGGTCTACATCAGGTGCTGTGAGGTTTGAGTGGCGGGGTCTACATCAGGTGCTGTGGCTTGGATGGCGGGGTCTACATCAGGTGCTGTGATGGCTTGGGTGGCGGGGTCTACATCAGGTGCTGTGAGGCTTGGATGGCGGGGTCTACATCAGGTGCTGTGATGGCTTGGATGGCGGGGTCTACATCAGGTGCTGTGATGGCTTGGATGGCGGGGTCTACATCAGCTGCTTGGATGACTTGCATGGCGGGGTCTACATCAGGTGCTGTGGCTTGGATGGCGGGGTCTACATCAGGTGATGTGATGGCTTGGATGGCGGGGTCTACAGCAGGTGCTGTGATGGCTTGGATGGCGGGGTCTACATCAGGTGCTGTGATGGCTTGGATGGCGGGGTCTACATCAGGTGCTGTGATGGCTTGGATGGCGGGGTCTACATCAGGTGCTGTGATGGCTTGGATGGCGGGGTCTACATCAGGTGCTGTGATGGCTTGGATGGCGGGGTCTACATCAGGTGCTGTGATGGCTTGGATGGCGGGGTCTACATCAGGTGCTGTGATGGCTTGGATGGCGGGGTCTACATCAGGTGCTGTGATGGCTTGGATGGCGGGGTCTACATCAGGTGCTGTGATGGCTTGGATGGCGGGGTCTACATCAGGTGCTGTGATGGCTTGGATGGCGGGGTCTACATCAGGTGCTGTGATGGCTTGGATGGCGGGGTCTACATCAGGTGCTGTGATGGCTTGGATGGCGGGGTCTACATCAGGTGCTGTGATGGCTTGGATGGCGGGGTCTACATCAGGTGATGTGATGGCTTGGATGGCGGGGTCTACATCAGGTGCTGTGGCTTGGATGGCGGGGTCTACATCAGGTGATGTGATGGCTTGGATGGCGGGGTCTACATCAGGTGATGTGATGGCATGGATGGCGGGGTCTACATCAGGTGATGTGATGGCTTGGATGGCGGGGTCTACATCAGGTGATGTGATGGCTTGGATGGCGGGGTCTACATCAGGTGCTTAGATGGCTTGGATGGCGGGGTCTACATCAGGTGCTGTGTTCGCTTGGATGGCGGGGTCTACATCAGGTGATGTGATGGCTTGGGGTATGGCGGGGTCTACATCAGGTGCTTTGATGGTTTGGATGGCGGGGTCTACATCAGGTGCTGTGATGGCTTGGATGGCGGGGTCTACATCAGGTGCTGTGATGGCTTGGATGGCGGGGTCTACATCATGTGCTGTGATGGCTTGGATGGCGGGGTCTACATCAGGTGCTGTGATGGCTTGGATGGCGGGGTCTACATCTGGTGCTGTGATGGCTTGGATGGCGGGGTCTACATCAGGTGCTGTGATGGCTTGGATGGCGGGGTCTACATCAGGTGCTGTGATGGCTTGGGTGGCGGGGTCTACATCAGGTGCTGTGATGGCTTGGGTGGCGGGGTCTACATCAGGTGCTGTGATGGCTTGGGTGGCGGGGTCTACATCAGGTGCTGTGATGGCTTGGGTGGCGGGGTCTACATCAGGTGCTGTGATGGCTTGGGTGGCGGGGTCTCATCAGGTGCTGTGTGGCTTGGGTGGCGGGGTCTACATCAGGTGCTGTGATGGCTTGGGTGGCGGGGTCTGCATCGGTGTCTGGGTGGGGGGTCTGCATCAGGTGATGTCATGGCTTGGGTGGCGGGGTCTGCATCAGGTGATGTCATGGCTTGGGTGGCGGGGTCTGCATCAGGTGATGTGATGGCTTGGGTGGCGGGGTCTGCATCAGGTGATGTGATGGCTTGGGTGGCGGGGTCTGCATCAGGTGATGTGATGGCTTGGGGCGGGGCCGGTGCTGTGGCTTGGGTGGCGGGGTCTGCATCAGGTGATGTGATGGCTTGGGGATGGCGGGGTCTACATCAGGTGCTGTGATGGCTTGGATGGCGGGGTCTACATCAGGTGCTGTGATGGCTTGGATGGCGGGGTCTACATCAGGTGCTGGGATGACTTGGATGGCGGGGTCTACATCAGGTGCTGTGGCTTGGATGGCGGGGTCTACATCAGGTGGTGGCTGGATGGCGGGGTCTACATCAGGTGCTGTGGCTTGGATGGCGGGGTCTACATCAGGTGATGTGATGGCTTGGATGGCGGGGTCTACATCAGGTGCTGTGATGGCTTGGATGGCGGGGTCTACATCAGGTGCTGTGATGGCTTGGATGGCGGGGTATACATCAGGTTATGTGATGGCTTGGATTGCGGGGTCTACATCAGGTGCTGTGATGGCTTGGATGGCGGGGTCTACATCAGGTGCTTAGATGATTTGGATGGCAGGGTCTACATCAGGTGCTGTGTTGGCTTGGATGGCGGGGTCTACATCAGGTGATGTGATGGCTTGGATGGCGGGGTCTACATCAGGTGCTTAGATGATTTGGATGGCAGGGTCTACATCAGGTGCTGTGGCTTGGATGGCGGGGTCTACATCAGGTGCTGTGGCTTGGATGGCGGGGTCTACATCAGGTGTGTGGCTTGGATGGCGGGGTCTACATCAGGTGCTGTGATGGTTGGAGTGGCGGGGTCTACATCAGGTGCTGTGATGGCTTGGATGGTGGGGTCTACATCAGGTGCTGTGATGGCTTGGATGGCGGGGTCTACATCAGGTGCTGTGATGGCTTGGATGGCGGGGTCTACATCAGGTGCTGTGATGGCTTGGATGGCGGGGTCTACATCAGGTGATGTGATGGCTTGGATGGCGGGGTCTACATCAGGTGCTGTGATGGCTTGGATGGCGGGGTCTACATCAGGTGATGTGATGGCTTGGATGGCGGGGTCTACATCAGGTGCTGTGATGGCTTGGATGGCGGGGTCTACATCAGGTGCTGTGATGGCTTGGATGGCGGGGTCTGCATCAGGTGATGTGATGGCTTGGATGGCGGGGTCTACATCAGGTGCTGTGATGGCTTGGATGGCGGGGTCTACATCAGGTGATGTGATGCTTGGATGGCGGGGTCTACATCAGGTGCTGTGGGCTTGGATGGCGGGGTCTACATCAGGTGCTGTGATGGCTTGGATGGCGGGGTCTACATCAGGTGCTTGGATGACTTGCATGGCGGGGTCTACATCAGGTGCTGTGGCTTGGATGGCGGGGTCTACATCAGGTGCTGTGATGGCTTGGATGGCGGAGTCTTCATCAGGTGCTGTGGCTTGGATGGCGGGGTCTACATCAGGTGCTGTGATGGCTTGGATGGCGGGGTCTACATCAGGTGATGTGATGGCTTGGATGGCGGGGTCTACATCAGGTGATGTGATGGCTTGGATGGCGGGGTCTACATCAGGTGATGTGATGGCATGGATGGCGGGGTCTACATCAGGTGATGTGATGCCTTGAATGGCGGGGTCTACATCAGGTGATGTGATGGCTTGGATGGCGGGGTCTACATCAGGTGCTTAGATGGCTTGGATGGCGGGGTCTACATCAGGTGCTGTGTTCGCTTGGATGGCGGGGTCTACATCAGGTGATGTGATGGCTTGGATGGCGGGGTCTACATCAGGTGCTTAGATGATTTGGATGGCAGGGTCTACATCAGGTGCTGTGGCTTGGATGGCGGGGTCTACATCAGGTGCTGTGGTTTGGATGGCGGGGTCTACATCAGGTGATGTGATGGTTTGAGTGGCGGGGTCTACATCAAGTGCAGTAACTTGGATGGCGAGGTCTACATCAGGTGCTGTGATGGCTTGGATGGCGGGGTCTACATCAGGTGCTGTGATGGCTTGGATGGCGGGGTCTGCATCAGGTGCTGTGATGGCTTGGATGGCGGGGTCTGCATCAGGTGCTGTGATGGCTTGGATGGCGGGGTCTGCATCAGGTGCTGTGATGGCTTGGATGGCGGGGTCTGCATCAGGTGCTGTGATGGCTTGGATGGCGAGGTCTGCATCAGGTGATGTGATGGCGGGGTCTGCATCAGGTGCTGTGATGGCTTGGATGTCGGGGTCTACATCAGGTGATGTGATGGCTTGGATGGCGGGGTCTACATCAGGTGCTGTGATGGCTTGGATGGCGGGGTCCACATCAGGTGCTGTGATGGCTTGGATGGCGGGGTCTACATCAGGTGCTGTGATGGCTTGGGTGGCGGGGTCTACATCAGGTGCTGTGATGGCTTGGGTGGCGGGGTCTACATCAGGTGCTGTGATGGCTTTGATGGCGGGGTCTACATCAGGTGCTGTGATGGCTTGGATGGCGGGGTCTACATCACGTGCTGTGATGGCTTGGATGGCGGGGTATACCTCAGGTGATGTGATGGCTTGGATGGCGGGGTTTACATCAGGTGCTGTAATGGCTTGGATGGCGGGGTCTACATTAGGTGATGTGATGGCTTGGATGGCGGGTCTACATCAGGTGATGTGATGGCTTGGATGGCGGGGTCTACATCAGGTGCTTAGATGACTTGGATGGCAGGGTCTGCATCAGGTGCTGTGTTGACTTGGATGGCGGGGTCTACATCAGGTGCTGTGATGGCTTGGGTGGCGGGGTCTACATCATGTGCTGTGA
Organism: Leptodactylus fallax; assembly: GCA_947044405.1. NCBI lineage: Eukaryota > Metazoa > Chordata > Amphibia > Anura > Leptodactylidae > Leptodactylus > Leptodactylus fallax. The sequence goes on along the minus strand of CAMRHE010000137.1, from coordinate 515,152 downwards.
TGGCTTAGGTGGTGGGGTCTACATCAGGTGCTGTGATGGCTTGGGTGGCAGGGTCTACGTCTGGTGAGCTTTATTCTGTTATGTTTAGCTCCTTCCCTATCTTTGTTTAGAGACCAGAAAACCCTTCTGAATATCTGTGAACTATTTTGTGAGGTTGAGACTTCTATAACATGTCTTTACAACCTCTCAGGCAGCAAGATGATGACGATGATGTTCGGTCTGGTCAGTGTTCACACCAGTGAGAAGATGAATCTCCGTGGCCCTGCAGAATGGTAACTGTTCGGCTTAGTCTGTTTTATACGCCAGTGTTCAGATCAGCGTTTCTCAAACTGGATGTCATCGGTGACATTTTATATGATATGGAGATTTCAGATTTATTTATTTATTTAATAAAAACTTGTTTCTTAGTCTCATTTTTTGTGTGTAATTTACTTGATTAACTTTGTAATATAATTTTGTATAATTCCTGTGAGTCGGTTCTTTGTTAGGTGTATACCGCACATGTCATGGCTGTCTATGACGTTACCGTATACTATTAGGCTGCCATGTCAGCCTGCACAGTGTATTCAGCCTGTCACATCAGGAATATGGGAATCATAAAGCTGCAGTTTTGGCTCTGTCAGACGTGGTAGGGCCTTTAATGTGAACAGGCCTGTATAGTCAGCTGCTGCTGTCATGTCCTCCACCTCCTTCTGTCTCCTAAGTGTTCCTTGTCCCATGTAGCAGAATCCAGGTGTCTGCACCAGACGGCATCATGACACGGATTTGCAGGTGGAATCTGCTCTTTACCTTCCTGCAGACATAATAATGGACCATTTCAGGGGGTTTCTGGATATCAAACCTTTATAGCATGCACAAGATCCGCAGAAATGTCTTCATAGGTGCAAGTCTTAGGGGACAGACCTGCATTTGGGGGCGGTGCAGGGGTGGCCATCAGTCTACTCAAGGTGACCAGAAGTTCACAGCCCCCATTTTGAAGATGGACGTAGGTCCTGTGGACAATCCGGTCGGTGTATCTGTTATGGATTTCCTGGCCTGAACCCCGTTTGGAGACCCAAATATCCAAGCATTATGGCCAAGTATGCCCCTCTGCTACCTCTTGTCAACCCTTCTACCTCATAGATTGTAAGCTCTTGTGTCACCCCCTCTACCTCATAGATTGTAAGCTCTTGTGTCACCCCCTCTACCTCATAGATTGTAAGCTCTTGTGTCACCCCCTCTACCTCATAGATTGTAAGCTCTTGTGTCACCCCCTCTACCTCATAGATTGTAAGCTCTTGTGTCACCTCGTCTACCTCATAGATTGTGAGCACTTGTGTCACCTCTTCCTCATAGATTGTAAGCTCTTGTGTCACCCCCTCTACCTTATAGATTGTAAGCTCTTGTGTCACCTCCTCTACCTCATAGATTGTAAGCTCCTGTGTCACCTCCTCTACCTCATAGATTGTAAGCTCTTGTATCACCCCCTCTACCTCATAGATTGTAAGCTCTTGTGTCACCCCCTCTACCTCATAGATTGTAAGCTCTTGTGCCACCTTCTCTACCTCATAGATTGTAAGCTCTTGTGTCACCTCCTCTACCTCATAGATTGTAAGCTCTTGTGTCACCTCCTCTACCTCATAGATTGTAAGCTCTTGTGTCACCTCCTCTACCTCATAGATTGTAAGCTCCTGTGTCACCTCCACTACCTCATAGATTGTAAGCTCTTGTGTCACCTCCTCTACCTCATAGATTGTAAGCTCTTGTGCCACCTCCTCTACCTCATAGATTGTAAGCTCTTGTGTCACCCCCTCTACCTCATAGATTGTAAGCTCTTGTGTCACCCCCTCAACCTCATAGATTGTAAGCTCTTGTGTCACCTCCACCTCATAGATTGTAAGCTCTTGTCACCTCCTCTACCTCATAGATTGTAAGCTCTTGTGTCACCTCCTCTACCTCATAGATTGTAAGCTCTTGTGTCACCTCTACCTCATAGATTGTAAGCTCTTGTGTCACCTCCTCTACCTCATAGATTGTAAGCTCTTGTGTCACCTCTACCTCATAGATTGTAAGCTCTTGTGTCACCTCCATTACCTCATAGATTGTAAGCTCTTGTGTCACCTCTACCTCATAGATTGTAAGCTCTTGTGTCACCTCTACCTCATAGATTGTAAGCTCTTGTGTCACCTCCTCTACCTCATAGATTGTAAGCTCTTGTGTCACCTCTACCTCATAGATTGTAAGCTCTTGTGTCACCCCCTCTACCTCATAGATTGTAAGCTCTTGTGTCACCTCCTCTACCTCATAGATTGTAAGCTCTTGTGTCACCCTCTCTACCTCATAGATTGTAAGCTCTTGTGTCACCTCTACCTCATAGATTGTAAGCTCTTGTGTCACCCCCTCTACCTCATAGATTGTAAGCTCTTGTGTCACCCCCTCTACCTCATAGATTGTAAGCTCTTGTGTCACCTCCTCTACCTCATAGATTGTAAGCTCTTGTGTCACCTCTACCTCATAGATTGTAAGCTCTTGTGTCACCCCTCTACCTCATAGATTGTAAGCTCTTGTGTCACCTCTACCTCATAGATTGTAAGCTCTTGTGTCACCTCCATTACCTCATAGATTGTAAGCTCTTGTGTCACCTCTACCTCATAGATTGTAAGCTCTTGTGTCACCTCTACCTCATAGATTGTAAGCTCTTGTGTCACCCCCTCTACCTCATAGATTGTAAGCTCTTGTGTCACCTCCATTACCTCATAGATTGTAAGCTCTTTTGTCACCTCTACCTCATAGATTGTAAGCTCTTGTGTCACCTCTACCTCATAGATTGTAAGCTCTTGTGTCACCTCCTCTACCTCATAGATTGTAAGCTCTTGTGTCACCCCCTCTACCTCATAGATTGTAAGCTCCTGTGTCACCCCCCTCTACCTCATAGATTGTAAGCTCTTGTGTCACCCCCTCTACCTCATAGATTGTAAGCTCTTGTGTCACCTCTACCTCATAGATTGTAAGCTCTTGTGTTCAGGGCCCTCAGTCCCAGTGTGTGTATTGACTATCACTCTGTAATGTCTCTTTGTGAACCCTACAGTTTGTACAGTGCTGCGGAATATGTTGGCGCTATAGAAATATAATGTATTATTATAATAGCTGGGGGTCAGCAGGCACTCCCTGCGTCCATGATGATTGCTGTGATTCTTACGGTCTGGGTCTCCAGAAATCCTGCAGATATTCCCCCTCTGTGTGCATTAGGCCTTAATGGCCATGTGACTTTGCAGGTGTTTATTTGATGTCTCCATTACACAGCGCATGGCCGTGATCTTTACGACCGCCCGACATCCAGTGCGTGGGACCTTCTTTACCCAGCAGATGCATGTTAGTATAAATGTGGACCTAATAGAGGTGAGTGTGACCACACAATATGGATGCTTAGCACTATAGACGTGCACTTTATGCAGTGATGATGGTGAAATCTGCAGCAATTGTGCATGAAGTGGGTAACAAAAATGGCAACATTTGGTGTGTTGCATGTGCTGGAAAATCTGAGGCCGTATACACATGTAGCCGAGTTAATCTGAAGTTCTGCGATTGGTTCCCCCGTCGCAGCGTGATATCTTATGTATTATTTATTTTGCTTACTTTTATAGGGCCATCATAGTCCGCAGCGCTTTACAGACATTGTCAGTCACTTATATGTCGATATCTACTGTAGCAGCCAAGTCTGGCCTGAAATAACCCCTATAGTGTGTTGCGATCAGTCTAAGACTAACCATTTGTGTTGCAGTGTATGAGCCTAATGCACAAGTTTAGCAGCACATTGCTGTGGGGGAGGGGCAGCGATGATCCAGCATGTGCCCGGGGCCGCTGCTCAGTTTACGTTGCGTGAGGCTATTGTGACAAGGACAGGATTTCTAGCGCTCCCCTGCAGTAAGTGCCTATGGATAACATTTGGTTTACCCTCCGCATGGACAGACTTGCAGGCCCCAGTCCAGCCAAATAAGGCTTGTTGTAGTTGGCTGCGATGAGAAATAGGATTTATTTCACTATTAGATAAACTTTTTCTTTTTCCAGCTTGTGATCCAGTGTTATTCAGTGTTTGTGCCCCACAATCCCGCTGTTATAATTAGAGGCTCCTTAATCCTTGCGGCCAGCCTGCAGATCCTTTTGTAACAGGAAGTCGCTATCAGACGCCTGTCATTGTCGGCCATATTGGCTGCTTTGTATGTAAACCAGGGGTCTCAAACTCAATTTACCCGGGGGCCGCTGGAGGTAGAGTCTGTGTGAGGCTGGGCCGCATCAGGTTTTCCACACCGGTAATATGCTCCATATTGGCCCCTGCACATGGTATTATGCTCCATAGTGGCCCCTGCACTTGTATTATGCTTCCTAGTGGCCCCTGCACTTGTATTATGCTCCATTGTGGCCCCTGCACTGGTCTTAGGCTCCATAGTGGCCCCTGCACACGGTATTGTGCCCCATAGTTGCCCACCCAAGAACTATTATTATACTCTGGGTTCTTTTCAGTACCCAGAGTATAATGATCGGAGACCCAGGGGAGGTGACAAACATAAAAACCAGTGTTACTTACCTATACTGGAAACCGGTGCACTCCCAGCAGCTTTCGGCCCTGACTAATTAAGTCACGTGATGAGACCGGCGACGCGACCTAATGACACCAAAGCGCCCAAGCCTGCTCGGAGTGACAGCGGATCGCAGGAGAGGTGAGTAGCATTGGTTTTTATGTTCCCTCACCTCCCCTGGGTCTCCGATTATTATACTTCGGGGTCTAAAAAGACCCCGGAGTATAATAATAGTATTTGAGGCCTGTGGCCTCACTTACCGATGCCCGCGGCTGCTCACAGCGGCATCCACTTCCCTTTCTGCGTCCCATAGCAGAAGGGGAAGTGGGGGCGGCCATGAGCAGACGCCGGGTAGGGAAATAAATAGGCCGTGACCTGCCAGGGATACTCCAGCAGGTAACGGCCTATTTATATAAATAAAAAAAACTTATCCTCACCTACCTGCGATGCCTTGATGCAGCCGCCACCTCCTCCTCTTGTCCGAGACGTCTGTGTCTCAGCGTAGGAGGCGCGATGACGTCATTATATCGCTGCCTGCGCTGTGATGCGGACGTCTCGTAAGCCAGCCCAGGACAGGCCCCGCTCAGCGTTGTTTTTTTTAAAGCGGGCTGTCCTGGGCTGGTTTACATTAGATAGTAAAAAATGCCACCCCCAGACAGTGCGCCCCTGGTGCCATTCGTATCAAACTCGGGCCGCACTAACATTAAACTTTGATATTGAGGTGGGGGCCGCAAACTATTGTCCCGAGGGCCGCAGTTGGCCCGCGGGCCGTGAGTTTGAGACCCCTGATGTAAACAGATCATCACATCGGCCTCGCTATCTGTACTTACCAACAGTCCTCGGTTTGCCATAAGTTCTCCTGTCTTTTAAGGGCCGAGTAAATCTTCCCGCATGCAGGGGTGGCAGTCTGTGCGTTATCGGATCAGTCCAATAGGTATTAACCCCTTCCTGACATTCGACGTATTAGTACAGCTTATGATGGGTCATTACTGGCTCAGAGGCCGAGCAGGCGCCATCACTGCGGGGTCTTCACTGTGTTATATATTACGTCTGCGATCAGGCCTGTCATATAGAGGCCTGTCATGGCCGGGGTTACAGTTTATGGTACTGGGGATGGAGGGATGAAAAGAAAGAAAAAAAAAAAAAACGTACATAATCCCCCCTTTCCCTGAACTGCATCTAAAAATACATAAAGAAAAATAATCATATTCAGAGGATTCTGAAAATGCCAAAATTATCAAAATATTTATGGTGAAAATAGTAAAAAAAAATTCAAAATAGCCGAATTGCAGATCTGCAAGTCCGCAGTCCAGAAGTGTCTAGAAGTGCGCCAGTCTGCCAGTCCAGCCCATGTGATCAGGATGTGCACACGTGCAGGTAACCCTGAGATTACAAGTAATAGAAAGGAAAGTCCGTCATCCATAATAATAATAATCAGCGGCTTTATTACATCTCCATAGTCACAGGACAGGGGAGGAGCCATCACTTACGTGTTTCAAGCCTTCGTGGCTCTCCGCCATAGCATGCCACCGACTTCACCTCTCCCAGTGATCTTATGGAGATGAAAGTTGTCGATTCTTATGGACTTTCTTTTCGCTGTAAAAAATAAAAATCAATACCAAAATGACTCACTTTGTTAAAGGGGAAGTCCAGAATATTTTATTATTGTAGCAGGAGGCCGGGGAAGGTGAAAACTAAAAAAGAACATACCTGTCCCCGATATATAGAGCTGAGGGACCGACAGGAAAAAACATAATGTGTCTGCGAATACGCAATCGCCTATTTCCCTCATTATTATATACAGCACCATCTCTTATTGTTATATACAGTGGGGAAAAAAAGTATTTAGTCAGCCACAATTGTGCAAGTTCTCCCACTTATAAAGATGAGCCCGGCCTGTAATTGACATCATAGGTAGACCTCAACTATGAGAGACAAAATGAGAAAACTAATCCAGAAAATCACATTGTCTGATTTTTAAAGAATTTATTTGCTAATTATGGTGGAAAATAAGTATTTGGTCAATAACAAAAGTTCATCTCAATACTTTGTTCTATCTCCTTTGTTGGCAATGACAGAGGTCAAACGTTTCCTTTAAGTCTTCACAAGGTTGGCACACACTGTTGCTGGTATGTTGGCCCATTCCTCCATGCAGATCTCCTCTAGAGCAGGGATGTTTTGGGACTGTCGCTGGGCAACACGGACTTTCAACTCCCTCCAAAGGTTTTCTATGGGGTTGAGATCTGGAGACTGGCTAGGCCACTCCAGGACCTTGAAATGCTTCTTACGAAGCCGCTCCTTCGTTGCCCTGGCATGATGTTGCCCCCCCATGCTTCACAGTATTGTTGCAACTCAGCATTCACTCTCCTCCAAACACGACGAGTTGTGTTTCTACCAAACAGTTCTACTTTGGTTTCATCTGACCATATGACATTCTCCCAATACTCTTCTGGACCATCCAAATGCTCTCTAGCAAACTTCAGACGGGCCCGGATATGTACTGGCTTAAGCAGGGGGACACGTCTGGCACTGCAGGATCTGAGTCCCTGGCGGCGTAGTGTGTTACTGACGGTAGCCTTTGTTACGTTAGTCCCAGCTTTCTGCAGGTCAGTCACTAGGTCCCCGCGTGTGGTTCTGGGATTTTTGCTCACCGTTCTTGTGATCATTTTGACCCCACGGGGTGAGATCTTGCGTGGAGCCCCTGATGGAGGGAGATTATCAGTGGTCTTGTATGTCTTCCATTTTCTAATTATTGCTCCCACAGGTGATTTCTTCCCACCAAGCTGCTTGCCTATTGCAGATTCAGTCTTCCCAGCCTGGTGCAGGTCTACCATTTTGTTTCTGGTGTCCTTCCACAGCTCTTTGGTCTTCACCATAGTGGAGTTTGGAGTGTGACTGTTTGAGGTTGTGGACAGGTGTCTTTTATACTGATAACAATGTCAAACAGGAGCCATTACTACAGGTAATGAGTGGAGGACAGAGGAGCCTCTTAAAGAAGAAGTTACAGGTCTGTGAGAGCCAGAAATCTTGCTTGTTTGTAGGTGACCAAATACTTATTTTCCACCATAATTTGCAAATAAATTCTTTAAAAATCAGACAATGTGATTTTCTGGATTTGTTTTCTCATTTTGTCTCTCATAGTTGAGGTCTACCTATGATGACAATTACAGGACGGCCTCATCTTTATAAGTGGGAGAACTTGCACAATTGGTGGCTGACTAAATACTTTTTCCCCACTGTACAGCATTGTTCTCCTCACCATTACATACGGCGCTGTCTCTCACCATTATATACAGTGTCCTCCTTATCACTATATACTATATATATGTTACCTTGTGGATATATATCCCAATAATGTACAACCTTTTTCTTTTCTCTATGGTAGATGATAGTGCGGGGTACTTCTATAGGGTAATAGTCACCCAAACCCACAATGTTTTGTATTTTGTGTCCACCATGGGGCTGGAATACATCTGACTACCTGTGTGATCTGACTACCCTGTATGGGTGTGGCCTGTTCAAGTTTTGGCAATGATTTGTGAATCACATGGTATAGGTTGGGGGTGTGTCCTGCAATGTGGGCAGGGCTTAATGGCAATAATGTTTGCAGTGTGTGTAGTGCGCCCCCTGTGCATTGACTGTATATTGACATCCTTGCTGCAGATTGGCCACACCCACAAATACCGCCCCACGCACATGGCCCCCTCCCGCTATCACCTGCTTCACTCCTCCAGGTAAGTTCTTGGTTGGGACCCCGTTCTTATAATCAGTTGGGCTCCTATCGCTCCGAGCGCCCCCTGTAAAGGAATTCAGAACTTTGTATCAGAAGATCTAAGATGTGGACACCCCGAATATTTATTAGAAAATCTCTGCACAGAATTTTGCACTCTATTTAGAAGTGAGATATTGTACCCCAGCACTGGAGGCTGCGGGGTCTACATGCCCCCAATCCTTCGCCTCTTCCCATAGACGTGTCTGCCACCACCTCTCCCTGACCTGTCCCCACATATGACCAGTGATCCGCAGTGGATAGACTAGCTCTGCACTTTTGCCGAGATGCCTGGCCCTTCTCCCTCACCCCATAAAGGGATTTTGTCTTTGCTTCATTACACCCGGCCCGTGCTGGACAATGGTGGATGTTTGTGAGCAGCTTTTGTGAACTGCTGACGGGGCCGCTGTGTTAATCTACAGGGGTTATATCCATTCTCTGTGTGTGCCCGGCTTACGTGGTGCCCGGTGGTGAGTCTGCGCTGGGATATACAGCAACTGGGGAACCATCCGACATAGGGGAATTAAAAGCAGAATAATGTGTGACTGTTTTCATCAGATATTTGGGGTAACCTGGTCTCCGGCTTCCTCCTATGGTAAGTGAGCACCGTCTGTATTTTGTGGGGTTTACCATTTATCTCAATGGGATTTGGGGCGACTGCTCTGCTGTTATCCTAGAGCCTGATGGTGGGGAGATACAACTTACCTTCCATATGTCACCTTGTATATAGACGTCACTTCCAGTATATACTGAGAGGTTGGATATGATGTGTATAGGTGATTACAGCCCAGAGGTTGGAAAGACTTGAAGTTTTTAGTATTTGTTCGCCCCATGAAATGCACACACATCATATGTCTACCTATAGCTGTACATGTCAAGCTAGGCATACCATTGAATCCAGGATTACCCCCATATACTGGCCGCATGGACGCCTTGTACATTTGTCTATTGCAAGGTCTCCTTTCTCTTGCTGTAAAGTGGTAGAGCAACCATTAGTATATAGATGAACTGGATAAAGCTGAAATATATTGGGGGTCTGAGCTCTGTCCTCCAGTCATTGTTGAAATGAGGGAGTCCAATGCCCCCCACCAAACACCCACGGCAGTGAAACGATAGTCCTATGGGGCAGAAACACTGAGCATGCGAATAGGTGACACTAACGGCTGGAGACCCCCTTAACCCTATAGACGCAATAATATGGCTGCCTGTATAAAAACAGAACTACTCCACCTAAAAACCAAAATTACTCCTATTTTATTTTTTTTTCCTGAGTTGTCAAAACTGCTTCATAAAAATTCACTAATAAGTTATATTGTTTTATTTGTGAAAGAAAAAATAAAGGTATAAATAATAAATAAATAATTAATAGATAATTTTTATACTTTTATGGATCGGGTGGTTCTGATTTGAGGATACCAAATATGTGTAGATTTACTGTATATCTTGGGATTTATTTTTAAATTTTTTTTTACGGATTTTGTTTTCATATTTTTACAATTAATTTTACCATTTTTAATCCTATAGGGGCATTTGTAATAATGATCTTTATGTTTGTACTATAATGTACTAGCATATATCTGTATAGCATTAGCCCGTGTAGTAAATGGTAAATCATGGAGATATTTTGGGGGAACCTACTAACCCTAAGTAAGCCCTTATAGCAGGCCACATGGCGATACGTGTGTGCTATGGGTCCCAATTGTGTCACAGGGTTTCCTATGACAAAAAAAGAGTTGCCCCTCCTTACTCTCTGCCCTCATGTGCCACAATCTGTGCTGACTGACAAATGGTTAAACAGCAAATGTTTGTCGGATCACCTCCAAGAGGTGCTGCAGCAGCGGTTTTATTAACACGGTGCAGCGTTACATGACATGGCCCTTGCACACTGGTGGAGACGACATTGAATCTGGTGGAATTTTTTGTCTGTGATTGTTATATAAGGGATGATGTATAGGATTTTCATGTTTTTCAATAAATCCTTCTTAGACGTGTTATTAGGCCACAGCCAAGGCACCACATTCTAATCCTTGCTATGAGCCCCCTTACATCGATGTAGCCCCTGCTTCCTTGCATGGCGCACTACAAGGCATTGGACTCCCGTGGGTGGGATGATGATGATGTCACTGCTACATATTTACAAAGCGATTAGAGCAGAGCCTGTGAATACTCAGAGCAGCAGAAGCCTTCTCCGCACACACACAAGTGTTGCTATAACTTTTGGACTTGTGTCAAGAACAATCCATGTGTTGATAGTCATCTTACTCTACGTCCGCCTTTTGTTCCCAGTCCAGAGATTAGCACATATGTGGGGTTCGTAGCACATCCGCACAGGCAGAAGGGCTTTCATTTCTACCAATGTCAAATTGTTGTGCAATACGAAATACGTCCATGCTGCACATAGTGTGTCCGCGTGTAAGGTGCGCCGACACCGACCCTAAGTAGTTGGCGATGTTCCCAGCAATAGGCGGGCAGGTGAGGGCTGAGGCCGCTGGTCATAGACATGGCTGTAGTTGCTCAGGTTGTATTGCATACTATATTGTGCTTGCTCTGTGTGATATACTCATTAAAGGGATTGTCCAGAAATTATAACAAAGTTAGGGGCGGTTGGGAAGGTAAAAAAACAAATGTTTGTGATGGAGGTGCCCCTTTAAGAGTGATGATTACAGCAGGGCTGAAGACAGTTCCTTCATTTCCATGATCACACTGCAGGGTGTTAAGGAAAATTCAGATTTGAGCCAGACTAGGATGTATTGTGGAAAATCTGGATCCTGTTAATTTACGGAAAAAAAACACATTTACTTCACTAAGTGATGGACGCAAAGAGATTTTCCGGTTAGGATAATAAATCCCAATCACTGTATAAGGATAAGTTTCTTATATACTTGGTGTTTCAATTCTCCACAATGTTCAAGATCTTTGTATAAGTGATATGAGTGACATTGAAGTTCTCCAGAACCACCGCTATGTAGTGGACAGGCTGCGGAGGAGGAGGAGGAGCGGTGCGCCACCTGTCCACTAAAACCTTCTGACACCCAGAGGCGGCTCAAACAGATGATCTGTGCAGAGTCCGGGTGTCAGACACCGACACATCACATACTGATGACTATTCTGTGGATAGGTCTTTAGTATGAACATACTAGGACATTATAGAGACAATGAGCTTCTTATTACGGCTGAGGTCACAAATTACAGAAAAGTTGCATTTTTGTTGCAGATTTCACTGCAGTTTTTTTGAGCCAAAGCCAGGAGTGAATGTAAGAGGAGTCTAAGAGGAATATAAGAGGAGTCTAAGAGGAGTATGAGAGGAGTATAAGAGAGGAGTATAAGAGGAATATAAGAGAAAGTATAAGAGGAGTATGAGGGGAGTATAAGAGAAGTATAAGAGGAGTCTAAGAGGAGTATGAGAGGAGTATAAGAGAGGAGTATAAGAGGAATATAAGAGGAAGTATAAGAGGAGTATGAGGGGAGTATAAGAGAAGTATAAGAGGAATATAAGAGAGGAGTATGAGAGGAGTATAAGAGGAATATAAGAGGAGTATAAGAGGAGTCTGAGAGGAGTATAAGAGAGAAGTATAAGAGGAATATAAGAGGAGTATAAGAGGAATATAAGAGGAGTATAAGAGGAATATAAGAGAAAGTATAAGAGGAGTATGAGGGGAGTATAAGAGAAGTAAAAGAGAGGAGTATAAGAGGAGTAAAAAAGGAATATAAGAAGTATAAGATGAATTTAAGAGAGGAGTATAAGAGGAATATAAAAGAGAGGAGTATAAGAGGAGTATAAGAGAGGAATATAAGAGGGAGTATAAGAGAGGAGTATAAGAGAGGAATATAAGAGGAGTATAAGAGAGGAATATAAGAGGGAGTATAAGAGAGGAGTATAAGAGAGGAATATAAGAGGAGTATAAGAGAAGTATAAGAGAGGAGTATAAGAGGAGTATAAGAGAGGAGTATAAGAGGAAGTATAAGAGGAGTATAAGAGAAGTATAAGAGAGGAGTATAAGAGGAAGTATAAGAGGAGTATAAGAGGAATATAAGAGAGGAGTATAAGAGAAGTATAAGAGGAGTATAAAAGAAATATAAGAGGAGTATAACAGAAGTATAAGGGGAATATAAGAGGAATATAAGAGAAATAGGAGGAGTATAAGAGAAGTATAAGGGGAATATAAGAGGAAGTATAAGAGGGGAGTATAAGAGAGGAATATAAGAGAAGTATAAAAGGAGTATAAGAGAAGTATAAAAGGAATATAATAGGAGTATAATAGGAGTATAAGAGGAGTATAAAAGAAATGTAAGAGAAGTATAAGAGAGGAGTATAACAGGAATATATAAGAGGAGTATAAGAGGGGGTATAAGAGAGGGGTATAAGAGGAGAATACGAGGAATATAAGATGAGTATAAGAGCTACCTGTAAATTGCCAGTTCATTATGAAGACACTCTTGGTTGTGGATAGAAAAACACAGAAAATGTGGCTTTTCCACAATGTGTGAACGTAACCTAAAGTGTTTTTTTTTCAGTTAGAGACATTCATTGCATAGCTCAAAAAAAGGTCCATTAACCCGTTTACTACCAATTACTCAGTGACTACCACTCCCAATAATCTTGAGATAAGGGGTCACATGACGGTTGCACATTCATGCTGTTGCTTCTTTTTAAAGTCTAGGGTACTGGATAGCCAAGTGCTGTTTTTGGGTATTTCTGTCAGTATTATAGCCTTTGGGTGGAAGTCACAGAACTCTCATCTTGTGATCTGTGGGGGACCCAGTGATGATAAACGTATCACCTATTTGTGGATAGACTCCCAGAAGAGCAGCATGGATATCCAGCTTGGATGTAATAAGAAGGCTATTCAAATCCAACATATAATGCACACAGTGATGTCACGGTATAGGGTTAATACACACTATGACATCATAGCACAGGAATAATGTACACAGTGATGTCACGGTATAGGGATAATACACAGTATGACTTCATAGCACAGGGATAATGTGCCCACAAAGATCACGGTGTACAGATATCACAGTATATGAAGAAAGTAATTATGATGTCACACATAGGCATTATGATATAGTAATATAGTAATGGAGGTGCAGTCAGATTTGCACACCCTCTTCCGTCATCCAAAATTATCACTAATTGACCCCTAAGTCTCAGTGGAAAAGCCCCCCTTTGTTGTTGGGCTCTATAGCAGCAGCTATGCCCCCTATACCCTGGTAGTTATACCCATGGCTGGAAGGACTGGCAATAGCTACCTTTATATGACACAAACAATATGTCCTTCTATGGTGTTGTTGTAGTTTCCAACCTGGGGCCATGATAGAACTTGATAGTTCTCTACAGGGAGGGAAGGAGATCGCCTCCTTTTGGCACAACACAATTCTCCATAGTTTAGAGATGGCTGGGACTGTTGTCACTGACAGTAATGTTATGAGGTCTGAAGCTTCACGCCGCTGACATGTCCTCATAATCTCCTGAGATTTGCTAAGGTTTCAGCATTGTGCTCATGTATTTGTAATGATGGGCTGGGTCATAACAAACTGCTGATGTGATTTTGTGTTTAGGAAGGAAAGGGTGGAGGACCCCAATAAGGAGGAAGTCAAGCCTAAAAAATGTGACCTTTCTACTCTAATATTCCTCGAATTCTAGAGCAGGTCCTTTCTGTGTCACTTCGGGAGCTGGGGAATAAAAGCAGGAAGTTTAATTCAGTGATGGAGAAGAAACTCGGAGCTGGCGTCACTGAAGGAGCAGATTATTGAGGGATGGGTGGAGGACGCTTGTCTCATCTGAGGAATTCATTCTATGGAGATGCCACCAGTTCCCCCCGCCCCATCACTTCTCAAATTTATTTCTATAAAATAAACCAGTGTCTAAAAGCTCTCCAAATAGCATCAGATCTTTATGTTTCACTGTTTTCTGGCCTAAATTCCACATAGCAGAGGATGTGTGACATCACAATATATGTATCTGACAAGTCACCATGAACTGCACTTAAAGGCTATGGACAACCTTTGCACTGACTTTCTTATTGTTCATATATTTCTTAATTGCAAAAATAAGAAACTTTCTAAATAGACATCATCAAAATGTATTAACATGTTGATGTTGTAGAGTCTGTGTAACCTCTTCTCCTAGCTGGTTGTCCTGTTCTCTCTGATATACCTCAGGCTCCTGACTGTGTTGTCCCTCTCTGCTCTCCCCGTATTCTCTCTGAGTGAGAGATAGCAGCAAGGAGAGAGGAAGACTATACATATGGCAGAGCAGAGGGTGAAAAGAGGAAAAGCATCCACGTTATCGGGAAGGGCAGATTACACAGACTGTAGGTAGGGAGGATAGCACACACAAGGTAGAGAGATGGAAGTCTATGAGGGATCACTTACTCCTCAGCATCAGTGTCTATCAGCTAAAGTGAGTAGAGATCCCTCATGGATGGAAGGAGAAAGCAGATCAAGAATAATGCTGCAGGCTTCTGAAGGCGGAAGCATCCTCGACACGCAGACACTTTACGTCCAGCATGTGTTACCTGGGGGAAGAAGACATCAGAAAAAGTGGAGAACTAGGAGCAGGTTGCAAACTGTATATCAGGAGGTCTGAAAATGGGTGAAGGGATGAACTTTTATAACTTGAAGAGAACCTGTCACATGGTTTAGAGCCCCTAACCTCATACTGCTGGGGTTTAGGGCCCCAACCCTGCTAATCTCAGTCCCGTCTCCTGCGGCATTCACCAGTTTTATTAACTCCAAATCACTTGCACAAACAGAGCGAAATAACAAAATTCTGTCTGTCTATGGCCGGCACTAGAGCGAGCTGTGAGCGTACAGCAGGCTTTATGTAGTTTAATGTATATACCGTATACTGCAAGCTCCTACACTCCATCTAGTGCTGCTTGTAGACAGTCAGAAATGGATGATAAATCTATCAGCTAT
The DNA here is from genome assembly GCA_947044405.1 of Leptodactylus fallax. Taxonomy (NCBI): domain Eukaryota; kingdom Metazoa; phylum Chordata; class Amphibia; order Anura; family Leptodactylidae; genus Leptodactylus; species Leptodactylus fallax. The sequence goes on along the minus strand of CAMRHE010000137.1, from coordinate 499,903 downwards.
ACAAGGAATTTGTAACGTGCCATGAATGGTGGACATACAGATACAACCTGAGTCCACCGGCACCGGAGCGGCCCTCACCCAGCGCCTCTCCATTCTGGCTCATAGACATACTGGACATCTTTCCCTGGACATCTGGTCTCCCGAGCCGGGCGGATTGCACCCACATGGGCCGGGCTCTCTCACTTTATAGCTGACATGGCCACTTTATGTACCACATTGCTAGCCCACATCACAAGAAAGGGGTGTGACATGCCCAAAAAGGGGTGTTTAATACCCAAAGCCCATGATAATAGGAATGTGGCCTCACCCAAAAAAAATTTCACAGTAAATCCCATGCACCGTTCTCCGCATCCCTCCTGCATGTTGTCAGGTATGTTCATGATATCCAAATACCCTAATAAGACATATGGACAGAGTTGTCTTCCTGAGTCTAATCTATATGTATGATCTTTTTGGGTGAAGGTCTGCCCATGGGCAGGTGTAGCCTCCCTGTAGTCATCTTCATGGCTGTGGCTGTGGTTGGTTGGGTCATAGGCCTCACTTTTGGCCATCTTGCTGCTCCTGTTGTCAGTTGATCTGTCAGTTGGTAACTGAAGCCACCATAGGAGAGCCCAGAAACGTGTCATTGCGGCCTCCGTCACGTCTTCTGTCCCATCCGAGCTGATAACAATAGGGCATGAAGCCATAGGCAGTATATAGGAAGGGAGCCTGACGTGCGCCTCTCTGCAGGTGATGTGTGTCTATGGACTCGACGCTTCCTTTACACTCCACAGTTACATCCTCACAGCAGGGACTGACACGAAGACATGTAATATAACAATAATCTAGACTAAAGACACATGGCGGCTACGATGACAATGATGGATCTTACCAAACGTCACCGTACTGTGGCTATTATAATCTATGCCGCAAGGGCCATGGCATCTATATAGGGGAATGGGATAAACGTGTTGGCGTGCGTTAGGCAGGAAAACTCTGGAAAACCCCACCCACTGTTAGCCACACCCCCTGACAACCGCACTCACTTATTTTCAATTGTTGGTAACTATGTATGTCTGGTATTACAGCTCGGCCTTATTCACATGTGCAGGACTGAGCTGCAATACCGGACATTGCCTATGGTCAAGAGCGGCGCTGTTTGTGAAAAAATATGGACCCTTCCTTTAACGATATGCAGCCCTTAATTGGCCTATTCCACAATCCACATTTGTCACCTATTCGGTGGGGTTGGGGGTTAGGCTTGTGTTCAGACTTCTCCTTCCTACCATTGGGCACTGAGGGAAAATGAGGATAGGGACATAGCTATAGGGGTGCAGTCACTACCGGGCGCTGAACCCTGAAGGGGACCCAAACGGCCCTCTGCCATATAAATTATACCACAATTCTACATGGCACGAGGTAAGTTAGGGGCCATTATAGATTCTACATTGAAGCTATAAATTATGGTTCTGAATGGGGGTCTTGGGAGCCCCGTGGTAGGGATCATGGGGCCCCAGCAATCAAACACGTATCTTGTGGAGACTATTACGTTACGACCTGAACGATGGAGAGCTGGATCACTAAAACAGCGGTTACACACAGACCCCGCGGACCCCGTTGACTATAATGGGGCCCGCCATTTTGAAACTGAAAGAATAACATCCTCCATAAAGGTCTTTTTTTCTCTGCCAATTTTCAGAGTCTCGGATGCAGATGTGAACTCAGCCTTAGCTTTCAAATGGTCCCTGGATTGTAGCTGTAGGTGCTTGACATACCTAAGATGGATGTGTACCTCACGCGTCCATGACTACTGAAGGGTCTCACTGCTAGGATGTAAGAGATATATCCTTCACACAGAAGGGGTTAAACAGAAGTCGGGGTCCTCTGACAAATTAGAGGGGCTGCAGGGCCAATAAAGTTATGGACAGACACGGGGGAGTCTCTGTGAGTGTAACATGGAGGACATTGCTATTGGGGGTATCTGCAGCCGGGCCTGGTAGACTTGCTGGGCTTACGTGCTTGTACAGTAGTTGGCTCCCTTCTCAATTGCGGCGCTGGGAGCCACACACATATACTGTATATATATATATATATATATATTTACAGAGCGTATACATCCTGGCGGGAAATCAGTCCTGGTTCCCTGTGTAGATAAGGCGGCAGGAAGGGGCTGCGTCCCTTTGATAGAGCACATAGTTTGTGTAGTGCACAGTTCAGGGCCCCCACTGCACACACACACTCGACAGCTTCCTGCCAATCATCACATAGTCACTGACTGACACCCTGAAGATGCCACTGCTAGAGATTGTGCCGCCAGTGCTGTCCTTATAGTGTGCTGTATGTACATAGGACCGCCTGCGTAATTTCATTTCCATCACCACATTACACTGATACGCATCATACCTTATATATGCCAGATCTGTAGATTTGCAGAAAACAACTTTGAAGTCTTATGCAAACGAAGCAGTTGGTGCACTGGGGGCGGGCCTTCAGCCCTGGGAGCACTGCTCTTACTGCTCAGGTAGGATAGGTGATGTCACAGCAGTGGGAGGATCAACTCTCACTGTACAGAGTGGCACCGGTGGGATATGGTAGAGGTCTGAGTGGCAGGAGCAGTACTCCAGGGAGCTGAAGGCCCGCCCCCAGTGCACCAACTGCCTCATTTGCATAAAATTTCAAATTTCTCCAAATCTACAAAAGTGACATGTAGCAAAGGTATGTTCTTTATCACTGTAATGTGCTGTGTAATGTGGTGGGGGCAGATGAATATTCCTGGGGGACAGTATCGGACTGGCCTACCCCAGTACCAGAGGGTCCTCCGAAAGGCCCAATAATGGTTCAGCAGAAGACACACAAATTTGAAGGGTATTGTGGTCTGTTGTTTTCTAAGGGTTGTGGTTTTTTCTTTTTGTGTTTTTTTTCAGGGCCCTGTGATGATTCCACTTAAATATGGCTATAACTCAAAGATGTATTTTGATCTCTGGTAGCGTATCTCTCTCTTAATTCCATTTAATCTAGCTGTGCGTAGCTCTAATACCAGGTGTATGTTGTCAATAGTGGCAACAATGTAACAATAGGGCTTTGTTCTCATCCCAGAATGGCTCCATTGAATTCCTACATAGCCCCCTTGGTGATCAAATACACATGTATTGTTTAGCCTAGGCTATTGGATCAGACATGGTTGATAACATATAGACGGCATTGTGTCATTCCACTTAATCCCATCTTCTTACAAAGAATCTGGACTTGAGTGCGTTAGTCAATCAGACTTGCTGTCGCCAGTGACCTCATTCTGGGTGGTGGCATAAAGGGTATATAAGATGAGGTAGGGATCAGTGGGGGAGATGCTACTGTGATGAGTTGCTGAGATGCTGTAGTTGCGGGCTGGAATGCTGTGTTGATGCTGCTGCTAGGAGCCTCCACTGGTTATCCCCACATGCCAGGGCATGTGTGAGTGTTGGATTATAGAGCCACATCAAGGATATGTGTGGTAAAGTAATTATTTCACTTTTATTCCCTTTTTATTTTATGTGCTGTATATTGTAACTAGTAACTGTTAATGCTTGCATATATCTGCATATCTGTTCTGAACTGCATGTGTTAGATGTTAATACCGACCCATCTAGGGGTTAATAAATATACAAAATTTAGAAAGCTTGTCTTGTATTATCTTGTGAACCCAACACTCACTGGCGGTGAGTGTGGTTTTTATTAAAGAAGTCTCAGGTGTGGGCCAAAGCGGTGTTGGCGCACTGAGGATCTTTCACAGGCCCCCAGAATCATTTTAGCCAGTGGCCCAAGGAACCTCAGTTCAACAATGCAGGAGGAGGTGGAAGGTAGGAGGTGGAAGGTAGGAGGTGGTAGGTAGGGGGTGGTAGGTAGGTGGCGGTAAGTAGGAGGTGGTAGATGGTAGGTAGGAGGTGGTAAGTAGGAGGTGGTAGATGGTAGGTAGGGGGTGGTAGGTAGGAGGTGGTAGGTAGGGGTTGGTAGGTAGGAGGTGGTAGGTATTGGTTGGTAGGAAGGAGGTGGTAGGTAGGTGGTAGATGGTAGGTAGGAGGTGGTAGGTAGGGGGTGGTAAGTAGGAGATGGTAGGTAGGGGGTGATAGGTAGGGGGTGGTAGGTAAGAGGTGGTAGATGGTGGTAAGTAGAAGGTGATAGGTAGGGGGTGGTAAGTAGGAGGTGGTAGGTAGGGGTTGGTAGGTAGGAGGTGGTAGGTATTGGTAGGTATGAGGTGGTAGGTAGGAGGTGGTAGATGGTAGGTAGGAGGTGGTAGGTAGGGGGTGGTAAGTAGGAGATGGTAGGTAGGGGGTGATAGGTAGGGGGTGGTAGGTAAGAGGTGGTAGATGGTGGTAAGTAGAAGGTGATAGGTAGGGGGTGGTAAGTAGGAGGTGGTAGGTAGGGGTTGGTAGGTAGGAGGTGGTAGGTATTGGTAGGTATGAGGTGGTAGGTAGGAGGTGGTAGATGGTAGGTAGGAGGTGGTAGGTAGGGGGTGGTAAGTAGGAGATGGTAGGTAGGGGGTGATAGGTAGGGGGTGGTAGGTAAGAGGTGGTAGGTAGGTGGTGGTAAGTAGGAGGTGGTAAGTAGAAGGTGATAGGTAGGGGGTGGTAGGTAGGGGTTGGTAGGTAAGAGGTGGTAGGTATTGGTTGGTAGGAAGGAGGTGGTAGGTAGGTGGTAGATGGTAGGTAGGAGGTGGTAGGTAGGGGGTGGTAAGTAGGAGATGGTAGGTAGGGGGTGATAGGTAGGGGGTGGTATGTAAGAGGTGGTAGATGGTGGTAAGTAGAAGGTAGGAGGTGGTAGGTATTGGTAGGTATGAGGTGGTAGGTAGGAGGTGGTATATGGTAGGTAGGGGGTGGTAAGTAGGAGATGGTAGGTAGGGGGTGATAGGTAGGGGGTGGTAGGTAAGAGGTGGTAGGTAGGTGGTGGTAAGTAGGAGGTGGTAAGTAGAAGGTGATAGGTAGGGGGTGGTAGGTAGACTGCCTTTAGGGACTCTGAGATGACATCAGTCTCGCTGGACAGGGTATGGAGGCAGGAATCAGAGACATTTTTGATGTTCGACAAGACTCAGCCACATTCGATAAACTTTGGGCTCCTTTATATATCCGCAAAAATACTCTTTATTCTGAAAACGGAAAACAGAGCTGTGATCTTGGTGCTGGATACTATAAAGTTCTGGGGCTTCTGGTTTGCCCATTTTTTTGCTGACAGACTCCCTTTAAAACAATTGACACGTTCCTTATATTAAGGAATTCTGAGATAAAAGAGCAGGGTCCCCAGGTGAGGGTCCTCATCAGTCAGTCATAGGGAAGAGGGGCTATTAGGGTGCCTGTAGATGGCGGGTCCCGGCTATATCTGGGATAGTGCAGGTACATCCCAGCCACAGGGCGTGCTGTCTGAGGGCACCCTTAAGAGTGGGGTTTGCTATACAGTCTGTCGCACATCCATGCGTTACACAGACAGACCCTGATTTCAGTGAGCACAGTGTTATGCTTGGTTTCGCCTCTGGTGGCGCTGTAGAGACATTGAATACTTGCTATCAGGTTCCCCCTACAGATCCATCCTGAGCACCAAAGGTCCCAACAGCAGGAGACCGCCGTGTCGGGGACTGCCCAATGTCTAAGATCCTCTAATAAAAAAATCTAAAGCAAAATGTGTTCACAAAGTTCTCAACTACAACTTAAAGGGGTTGTACCAAAATTACAAGTTACCGCTTATCCACATTATAGGTGAGATGTCTGATCACTGGGACCCCTGAAGATCACACAAATAGGGTCCCTCCTTTTTATCCCTCCCTTGTAACTCTATGGGACTGCCAGATACGTCTTCAGCAATCCCATAGAGATGAGTATTTGGCTCTATTTAGATGGCGGTATAAGAGGACCCTGCCCTTGTGATCGGTGAGACCCCGGCAGTCAGACCCCTATAAGCTCTCCTATGGATTGGTGTTTCGGTGTAATCTTGGCACAGCCCTGCAATGTATTATTTCTGCTCCATTATATGGCGTACAGGGCTGATATGTACTTTACAAGCCCAGGCTGATGTACAATGTGCAGCTGCACTGAGGGGCCCGGGGGCAGCCGGTCAGTCAGCCCCGAGGTGCAGGAGCGCAGTCTGCTAAGATTGTGTACTGTATGTCAAAACTTGGAAGTGCTTCAGTGATGTCAACATCCTGCAGCCAATGGCAGGCCGGACAGAGACTTTTTGGGAAGCATCAGCCCTCTCCCCTTGTTCCTAGCCTCTCCCTCTGGCATTGAATGTCAGAGTTGCAGTGACAGCTCATACACTTACTGGACTGTCCAGGAGCGAGCAGGCTGGGGGGGCTCTACAGAGGGCGCACACTGACAGGGGCGCTGCAACTACAGGCTGATAACCCGGTAAGCACATCTGAATGCATTGCTTAATATTTATATAGCACCGACATATTCAACAAAAATGAAAAGTGCTTGGACTGTCATATCCAAACACCAATGATGTAAAATGGTGTCCATTGGGTGCACATGGGTCCGTGGTATTCGCCAATTTACCGAAAAAAATTAACACGATGTGTGACTGTTTCCAGCAAATGTATATTCGTATTGTTGTCTGGTATATTTGTAGTTATTACATAGAAAAATGACTAACATTATATAATTCCCATTCTAGATGCTGTGACTGTCTATACATATATATACCTGTGTGTGACTGTATAGATAGATATATATACACCTGTGTGTGACTGTCTATACATATATACACCTGTGTGTGACTGTCTATACATATATATACTTGTGTGTGACTGTCTGTATAGATATATATACACCTGTGTGTGACTGTCTGTACATATATATACCTGTGTGTGACTGTATAGATATATATATCTACCTGTGTGTGACTGTATATATATATATATATATATATATATATATATATATACACCTGTGTATGACTGTCTATACATATATATACCTGTGTGTGACTGTCTGTATATATATATATCTACCTGTGTGTGACTGTATAGATATATATATATATATATATATATATATACACCTGTGTGTGACTGTCTATACATATCTCTACCTGTGTGTGACTGTCTGTATAGATATATATATACACCTGTGTCTGTCTATACATATATATATATATATATATATATATATCTACCTGTGTGTGACTGTCTGTGTGTGTGTATATATATACAGTGCTGGCCAAAAGTATTGGCACCCCTGCAATGCTGTCAGATAATACTCAATTTCTTCCAGAAAATGATTGCAATCACAAATGCTTTGATAATAATATCTTCATTTATTTTGCTTGCAATGAAAAAACACAAAAGAGAATGAAAAAAAAGTCAAATCATTGATCATTTTACGCAAAACTCCAAAAATGGGCCGGACAAAAGTATTGACACCCTCAGCCTAATACTTGGTAGCACAACCTTTAGACAAAATAACTGCAAACAACCGCTTCCGGTAACCATCAATGAGTTTCTTACAATGCTCTGCTGGAATTTTAGACCATTCTTCTTTGGCAAATTTCTCCAGGTCCCTGAGATTTGAAGGGTGCCTTCTCCAAACTGCCATTTTGAGATCTCTCCACAGGTGTTCTATGGGATTCAGGTCTGGACTCATTGCTGGCCACTTTAGAAGTCTCCAGTGCTTTCTCTCAAACCATTTTCTAGTGCTTTTTGAAGTGTGTTTTGGGTCATTGTCCTGCTGGAAGACCCATGACCTCTGAGGGAGACCCAGCTTTCTCACACTGGGCCCTACATTATGCTGCAAAATTTGTTGGTAGTCTTCAGACTTCATAATGCCATGCACACGGTCAAGCAGTTCAGTGCCAGAGGCAGCAAAGCAACCCCAAAACATCAGGGAACCTCCGCCATGTTTGACTGTAGGGACCGTGTTCTTTTCTTTGAAGTCCTCTTTTTTTTTCCTGTAAACTCTATGTTGATGCCTTTTCCCAAAAAGCTCTACTTTTGTCTCATCTGACCAGAGAACATTCTTCCAAAAAGTTTTTGGCTTTCTCAGGTAAGTTTTGGCAAACTCCAGCCTGGCTTTTTTATGTCTCTGGGTCAGAAGTGGGGTCTTCCTGGGTATCCTACCATAGAGTCCCTTTTCATTCAGACGCCGACGGATAGTACGGGTTGTTTGGATGTTAGTCGAGGTTCTTTAGCCACCATCCGCACAATCTTTCGTTGAAATCTCTGGTCAATTTTTCTTTTCCGTCCACATCTAGGGAGGTTAACCACAGTGCCATGGGCTTTAAACTTCTTGATGACACTGCGCACGGTAGACACAGGAACATTCAGGTCTTTGGAGATGGACTTGTAGCCTTGAGATTGCTCATGCTTCCTCACAATTTTGCTTCTCAAGTCCTCAGACAGTTCTTTGGTCTTCTTTCTTTTCTCCATGCTCAATGTGGTACACACAAGGACACAGGACAGAGGTTGAGTCAACTTTAATCCATTTCAACTGGCTGCAAGTGTGATTTAGTTATTGCCACCACCTGTTATGTGCCACAGGTAAGTAACAGGTGCTGTTAATTACACAAATTAGAGAAGCATCACATGATTTTTCAAAGGGTGCCAATACTTTTGTCCACCCCCTTTTTTATGTTTGGTGTGGAATTATATCCAATTTGGCTTTTTGACAATTCTTTTTGTGGTTTTCCATTGACGACAAATTAAATGAAGATATTATTACCAAAGCATTTGTGATTGCAATCATTTTCTGGAAGAAATTGAGTATTATCTGACAGAATTGTAGGGGTGCCAATACTTTTGGCCAGCACTGTATGTATGTATGTATGTAGGTATGTATGTATTCTTAGCCTTCACTTCCCATAGGTATGTATGTATTCTTAGCGTTCACTTCCCATAGGTATGTATGTATTCTTAGCCTTCACTTCTTATAGGTATGTATGTATTCTTAGCCTCCACTTCTCATAGGTATGTATGTATTCTTAGCCTCCACTTCTCATAGGTATGTATGTATTCTTAGCGTTCACTTCCCATAGGTATGTATGTATTCTTAGCCTTGACTTCTTATAGGTATGTATGTATTCTTAGCCTCCACTTCTCATAGGTATGTATGTATTCTTAGTGTTCACTTCCCATAGATATGTATATATTCTTAACCTTCACTTCTTATAGGTATGTATGTATTCTTAGCCTTCACTTCTTATAGGTATGTATGTATTCTTAGCCTTCACTTCTTATAGGTATGTATGTATTCTTAGCCTTCACGTCTCAGCTTTCATAGACTTTCCCTCCCATTGTTTTCTTGTCCCTTCATGCAATGTCCTTGTATTCTGCAACAGTGACTGTATCAACAAATTCTACTCCACCTGCCCTTGCCTTGAAGTGTATAATAGAAGTATTTGTGTTCTCAGGGGCAGGACGGTTACTTTGGCCAGAATTTGGGCTATTGTTGGAATCTTATCTTCTACAGTGTTCTTCTTCTTTGTGTCTTGATACTGTATCCCATCCCTCTATATATAGCGGAGCATCTTTATGGTGTGTACCAGGAATAACAGCAGGCGCCATGACAAGTGTGCGGAGACCCGACCTGTGGCCATCACTGTTGTGACTGTCTGGTCATTGATGTTCATGTCCAGATTTACCTTCATCTTATCATTCTTAGGTGACATTTGCCATAATAATTCGGTGGCACGATTGTGTGAATTCTCAAGGTTTACCAAGCAGGAAAAAAAGTTGCAAATAAATTGCAATGATTAACAAAAATTCTAAGCATGTTGGAAGTCTTGAGAATCTTTTTTTAGTGTCCTGGTCATACAGTAGGTTTACTATGACTTGTCGGTGACTAAATGATGATTTGGAGCCCAGGCCAACAAACTTATGTACAGATTAGTCTGAATTGACCTTCAAGTAGTGGACAAAGTATAATTCACATTATGTGCAGAGACCCTGGTTATGGCCGCATTTAGGTCGGACATTTACAGCAATTCTGATATTTACATCACATTGAGTTTTGTGAATGGGCCATTTATAGGGATGTTTAATAGTTCCTGCATTTCACCTTCTTTGTTCCTATTTGTCTATATAATTGGTCAACGTGACTAAAAGGGAACTAAAGAAAAAAAATAACTAAAAGGTTAGTGAAATAAATTTAATGTGTCACTGTCAGGTCTCTATGTGAGGGCAGTATGTGATAGAGAAGCTACGGTACTGCTACCAGGACTCATATAGAAAGCCTGTGAGTCCTGCCCCGCCCATTCATATAGAGAGCCTATGAGTCCTACTTCCTCCACCACTCATATAGAAAGCCTGTGAGTCCTACTTCCTCCACCACTCATATAGAAAGCCTGTGAGTCCTGCTTCCTCCACCACTCATATAGAAAGCCTGTGAGTCCTGCTTCCTCCACCACTCATATAGAAAGCCTGTGAGTCCTGCTTCCTCCACCACTCATATAGAAAGCCTGTGAGTCCTGCTTCCCCACCACTCATATAGAAAGCCTGTGAGTCCTGCTTCACCCACCACTCATATAGAGAGCCTGTGAGTCCTGCTTCCTCCACCACTCATATAGAAAGCCTGTGAGTCCTGCTTCTCCTCCTACTCATATAGAAAGCCTGTGAGTCCTGCTTCCTCCACCACTCATATAGAAAGCCTGTGAGTCCTGCTTCCCCACCACTCATATAGAAAGCCTGTGAGTCCTGCTTCCCCCACCACTCATATAGAAAGCCTGTGAGTCTCGCTTCCTCCACCACTCATATAGAAAGCCTGTGAGTCCTGCTTCCTCCACCACTCATATAGAAAGCCTGTGAGTCATGCTTCTCCCACCACTCATATAGAAAGTCTGTGAGTCCTGCTTCCTCCACCACTCATATAGAAAGCCTGTGAGTCTGACTTCTCAAACCTATGCACAATGATTGACAGTCTTTTGCCATGAGTTTGTATACCAAGAGAGCTGTGTAAAGGTGGGGGAAACATAGACAATATTTAAGTCATATTTTGGTGAAAAATATTTTTATCACTCCCAAAAATAGCTAGGAAAGAAAGTAGAATATTTATGGGTAACCAACATCATTGGGGGCCATAGGCTGTAACATTCCTTTAAATGAAACTGAAGGTCCCAGAAAGACAATGCCCATATTGGATAAGTCATTTCCGTAGACATACCCAGCATAGCTTTGCATTAACCCTAACTGGTACCAATCCATTAGTGGTCCTAATGTGAGTCGTTGCGTTCTTGTATAATTACTATGTCATTGTGCTGACGTGGATGTCAAGGCATGACGAGGCCGGAAGGATGTGAGTAGATTATCTGAGACATTAATAGAATATGAAGCCACTGGCCAGCACCCGGATGTTGAGGCATGATGCGTTAGTGGGAGAGGTAAGAGAAGACGCCCTTGTGTCTATAGACTGGTGGAGACCGCGGATGGCAGGAAAACGCTTTTCCTTCCTTTGTGTAAAAATATACAAAGATTCCTTAAATATTTCTTTTTTGGCCTAGTGTCAAAGCTAAAGTAAAAGTATGATAAGGCTTTACATAACCAAGGAACCCAAGACAACTGCTAAAGGACCCATCAATAGAAGAAAACCAAATCAGGTTGGCCAATACCTCTCCATGGATAGTATAAAAATCGTACAAGGGTTCCTTTCCATTAGGGAAAGGGGGTGGTAGACTATAGGCCGAAAACCCAGAGAGGATGGGAAGGAGGATCATGAGGATGGCGAGATGACATGAACCAGCACCAGGACAGAGGGGCTCAGATTGTTCTGGTTTTTGCTCTCGGCCATTCTCCTCTTCTTCTGTTTGACCTTATTTCACGGAACTGAAAATTCTTGATATTTGATCAGTTCTTGAAGAAACCCCCTGAACATTAGTACTTGCGGCTTAGCTAAAGTTTTTTTTTTTTTTTTAAAGTAAAATTTTGATAATATATAATTTATAAGATTCTCTAACTCACAAGGAGGATTCATTCTTATATAAGGGACACTTCTATTCCCCCACATAGGAGCAAAGTCCTCCAGAACCTGCTAAACCACCAACCAACCAAAGACCTGAAAGCCGCCCATTATAGAGGCTGACCACATCCATGCAGGTGAAACGCCGTCAGCTGTTGGGATTTTTGCGTTGTTGGGCCGTTCTCGCTCATCCCTGCAGTTTGCGCCCATGTTTCACTTTCGGAGGCCGTGTGGCAGTTTGTTGTGTGAGGCAGCAGCACATATACCCCAGACCGAGCCAGATTGTGGCCAAAAATGGACCAGAGCCCACAGCTGTGATGCAGGCGGACATGTCTGTAGTTAATGGATCTGATGTATTTTTGAGGACATTAGTGAGGTTTTGGTCTTGTTGCAAGTGACTATGCAAACCGTCTACATACGGTATATTTTCTGATCACAATGTGACGCTATAATATCATCCAAGTTGTCATGTTTGTGGCCAGGATATGTCTGCAGTAATATAAACCACCAGTGCATATGGTGAAAGCGCAGGACTCTGCTCACCCTGTAAGTGCCTGGGAGTCGGGTCACATAACCAGTGCCATAGTACACAATGCCAGGAGATCTCCAGCCTCTCTGAAGCCACATATCACCAGACTGTGTATCACTATGACATAGTCACTACATACAGACGTGACATCACCAGACTGTGTACCACTATGACATAGTCACTACATACAGAGGTGACATCACCAGACTGTGTATCACTATGACATAGTCACTACATACAGACATGACATCACCAGACTGTCCGATAGAGCGATGTAGGGTATAGATGGATACCCCAAAATAGAGGCAAATAAGCGCTGGTCCAGGTGCAAAGATTTTTACTCCAAGTGGTGACATACAGCGCGTTTCGGAACTTGCCGTTTATCAAGTGTGTATTATCATTGAAACGCGTTGTGTGTCACCACTTTGACTGAAAATCTTTGCACCTGGACCAGCGCTTATATGCTTCTATTTTTGGGTATCCATCTATACCCTACATTGCTCTATCGGATCTTCCTGCCTGAGGTCCAACAACACATTGGAATTATTCCTTATTGCCATTTAAGTAGTTGTGAGCTCATCACAACTCACCAAGGTGAGCATATACTCAACCTACTGTTTTACATTGACTGTATCACACAGTATTACGCTATTAGTGCTTGGCGCTGTTTGCTCTTTTACTTTCTTTCTCGGTACACATCACCGGACTGTGTATGACATAGTCACTATATACAGACATGACATCACCAGACTGTATATCACGATGACATAATCAATACATACAGATGTGACATCACAGGACTGTGTATGACAAAGTGAATATATACAGACATGACATCACCAGACTGTGTATGATTATGACATAGTGAATACATACAGACATGACATCACCAGACTGTGTATGATTATGACATAGTGAATACATACAGACATGACATCACCAGACTGTGTATCACTATAACATAGTCAATACATACAGATGTGACATCACCAGACTGTGTATGACATAGTGAATACATACAGACATGACAAGGCTCAGCAGGCGGAGGGGAATCCACTCCATAAATAGCTCCTTGTTTATGTTCCATCAAGTGTGATTGTAGATTCCTGGCATGAAGTTGCGACCTCGTCCCCCCCCATCAGTAACACATGGTATTGACTCGTCCCAAATTATTAACCCTGCCCTCAGCAGATCCAGAGCAGATACAAAGCGCCATTTATGTGCTACGTTCTGTACACTCTGAGATATTTATAATGTCCCATAGATGGAATTGTAGGACTGTAGTAGCGGGGTAGAGGTGGTGCCCCCTGCTGTGTGAATGAGCCACAAAAGGATGCGGTCACCAATTTATTTATTTGTAAATCTGTTTTTATTTTTTAATTGTACATTTTTTATTCTATTTCCTGTCCATGATTTTGGGGCGGCCATCTTGCCTGAGCTCCGGCTCTGCTCTGTGAGCAGCATTTAGTGATCTGCTCTACAGCAGTCTCATGGCTATAGGTAGCAATCGTCTGGAGCCGACTCATTGAGGTTTTCCTGAAAATTCTTTGTGCAAGGAGGGGGAGGAGCTAAGCTGTGACATCATCTATTGCTAGTAGTGATGTAATGATGGCTCAGTGGTGTTTATCTATAGAGGTGTTATCTTCTATTGTAATTCTATCTGTGATGTAAATGAGGTGACTACTTCAAAGAAAACCCCTACAGAACTGGCAGAAATGGCAATCTATTATTAGGCTTAGTGGTCAGAGTGAAAATTACATAATAAAATAATTAAATATAGAAAATAAAAATCTCAAATTTCAAAAAATATTGTTTAACACAAAAACTTTTCTGGTGATAAATTCCCTTCTGGTTTGTAGAGTTTTTGTATTGTTTGTCCGTCAGGCTTATACAGTATGATCGGGGGTTTCGGGTGTTGCTGCGGCACCAAGGGAGGGGGGGCATTATTTGTTTACGTGTCTGCCCCTTTAATAAGCGGAACCATTGATGTGCTGAGTCTTTCCGTTGCTCGCAGCTCTCGCCTGCTCCATATCAGTGTCTGGTTGTGCCATGAAGTGGCTGAATTTATACTTCATGTAGGAAAGGCTATATGGCGGCGCACACAATCCGCACTATAGATTCATAGGCAGTGCAGGTGCCACTATATATATATATATATATATATATATATATATATATATATACTATATATTGCCTATGTACTCTCCTATAAGCTAGACCTATAAGTGCATGTTCACACTGCAGATCTTTCGCATGAATTTGATTGTAAATTTCATACTGAAAACCTCCCTTGTAATCAATGGGAATCCCTGTCCTGCTTCATGTGATGCAGATTATTCTGGGTGCAAATGATGCCTCAGTTTTTTAGGTAATTTCTGGGTGAAAACTGAGTCAGGTCACCCCTCGTGGATCAGTCTCATGGAGTCAGCAGATCCACAGCCATGTTAGCAAAATCCGAGAGTCAGCCTTCAAGTTCTTTCAAATCGTGATCAGATTTCTCAGTGTGAACATGTCCTAAGGTGTATGGCGGTGCGACTATAGGAGTCCTGAGGCGGCAGCTGCACGAGGGCCCGGCTGATGGGCGGCCACATACAAGGACAGCAGTATCATAAATGACAGCCGGTAGATGAGGGGCCCTCTTATTGATCTTTCATTGGGCCCCGATCTCTACAGCCTTGTACTCTTTGTCAAGGTCTTGACCTGGTAGATTTCAGATACCGATCATTTATCTTTGGCCCCTTTGTGGACATCATTGTAAAGCACTGGCCAGCACTGACAGGGTTAATCAGCATGGCATCGCGCCTTGTATTAAGGAAGCCATTGTTCCGCTATGTAAGACTTTCTGTGGTATGTGTGTAATGCCTTTTGAGGGAGTCTGAGTATGGCCCCCTATTGTCCCCAGAGGGGCAGAGAATTTCGTCTATGAAGCATTGACCTTTATGAGAATCAGCCGGCGTGGGCAGTGCAGTGCCAGGCGTGGGATTTAGGAATGGGGCACCAGCACAGGGTCTGCACTTACAGGGAATTCACCAACAAATATTACCATAATATTCACGTCACGGAGGATACGACATGTACAATATGTCCGCTTTGTGGAGTCTACGATGGTGTATTCACCAGGATACTCATGTCTGGATTCTACAGGGTGTCTGATGGAGGATCCCAAAAAGCCGCCCTAATCCCAAAGCTAGTATGGTCAATGAGAATCAGGAGCCCCTCATAACACGTGATGGAAGTGGCGGCCATCTACACCGTCTACACTGTCCACATCGTCCACACCTTCCGCAGCGTCCACACCATCTACACCATCCGCACTGTCTACACCGTCCGTCCGCACCGTCTACACCGTCCACACTGTCTACACCATCCACGCCGTCTACCCCGTCTATCATACATGAAGCCAATGGTCCATACTGCTGCATGTTTTGATACCCGTGTTGTGTCCGCCATCACGGCAGATATTTTTTGCCTGATGTTCCATTTCATTTACTGGATAATTTGCAGCTTTTTACAGTAAACTTTCCCCTTCAGGAGGCCTCACAACGAATGTCAGGTGGGGTCAAGTCAGGTAAAAGTGGTGGTCAAAGCCAAAGTCCATTAGAAATGCTTGGATCCAGCCACGACCTATCAATATGTTGTGTGATACGAAGCTCGGGTTCATCCATGCTTAACCGCAAACCGAGGACATAACCGGGACCTGTCATGAAGGGCTCCGGGTTCTCTTCACCAAATTTCATTAAAATGTTTGGGCTTCCTGCAGACGGCCCCCAGTAGTAAGAGTCACAATGGTGGACATACAGTATAGTGCGGTACTATTTACTAATATGTGTGGTAATAGACCTGTAGTTGGGGCCCCACGTGGTGTAAATGCTGCAGCCTCTTCTCAACTTACCAAGCGCAGCGCCATACACTGTGTAGTGGTTGTGCTTGGTTTTTGCAGCTCAGTCCATTCACTTGAATGGGACTGAGCTGCAATCCGGCCATGTGACTGATGATAATAATAGTCCTTTAATAGTCCCACAATGGGGAAATTCAGTGTGTTACAGCAGCAAAGATAAGCAGATACAAATACAAATACAACATGTACAGGAATGTTCCAAGGTGAGAGGCATTACATTGATAGCAGACAGACAGATAGGGCGTAGCAGGGGTCCCTCCCCGGTGCCTCCCCCCCCCCCCCGCGGGGGGGGGGGCCCCCCCCCCCCCCCCCCCCCCCCACCGAGGAGGGGGCGGCCCCCCCCCCCCCCGCCCCCCCCCCCCGCCCCCAGCCCCAGCCAGGGCTGGGGCCTCCTCCTCCCCCCCCCCCCCCCCCCCCCCCCCTCCCCCCCCCCCCCCCCCCCCCCCCCCCGGGCCCCCCCCCGCCCCCCCCCCCCCCCCGCCCCCCCCCTTCCCCTTTTCCTGTCTCTCTCTGTCCCCGGCCCCCCCCCCCCCCCCCCCCCCCCCCACACCGCACCCGGCCTGCCCCCCCGGCCGCCGGCAAGTACTGACAGGCCCCCCCCCCCCCCCACCCACCGCCCCTCCCCCGCCGGCC
This sequence comes from Leptodactylus fallax, assembly GCA_947044405.1. Classification (NCBI taxonomy): domain Eukaryota; kingdom Metazoa; phylum Chordata; class Amphibia; order Anura; family Leptodactylidae; genus Leptodactylus; species Leptodactylus fallax. The sequence goes on along the minus strand of CAMRHE010000137.1, from coordinate 482,955 downwards.
CAGCCCGCCGCGCCCCCCCCCCCCCCGCCCCCCCACCCCCCCCCCCCCCCCCCCCATTTGTCTGCGGCACGCCCCGGTCCCAATAAGTTTTCGGCGTCCACCCCCCCCCCCCCCCCACCCCCACCGCTTCGGGCGGCCGCCTGCCTCCGCGGAGTCCACCCCATCTCCTTGGTCTTCCCGCGTTAATCTTCAGGTGGTTCCGGTGGCACCAGTCCACAAAATCCCGGTTCAGTTCTCTGTACTCCCTGTCATCATCATCTGTGATGAGACCCACTATTGCAGAGTCGTCAGAATACTTCTGTAGGTAGCAGCTGGATGAGTTGCACCTAAAATCTGCAGTGTACAGTGTGAAGAGGAAAGGGGCGAGAACCGTACCCCCACCCCCCCCCCCCCCCCTCGTGTGTGGGGGTGGGTGGGGTGGTGGACGGGGCTCGGGCCGGGGCGGCGGGCCCCCCCCCCCCCCCCCCCCCCCCCCCCAACGGCCGGGTGTGTGGGGAAAAAAGCACAAGAAAAAACAACAATTTTCCCCCTTTCCCTCCCCCGTCCCCCCAGGGCCGACCGCGCCCCGAGAGGAAGAGGGAAGCCCCCCCCCCCCCCCCCCCCCCCCCGCCCAAAAGCGAACGGGGGGCGGGCCCGCGCCCGCGCCCGCGGGGGGCGGGGTGAGCCCAACACCCCCCCCACTCCCTCCCCCGGGTGGGGGGTGCGCCCGCCAGTGTGTGATTTTCTCCCCCACACCCCCCCCCCCTAGTGAGCCCCGCTATGGACCCACTCCAGTTTGCTTATCGGCCGGGCATTGGGGTAGATGATGCCATCATCCATCTTCTGCACAGGGCTCTGTCTCACCTGGAGAAACCAGGGAACACAGTGAGAATAATGTTCTTTGACTTCTCCAGTGCTTTTAACACCATACAGCCCAGGTTATTGAGGGACAAGCTGGGCCTTGCTGGAGTGGACCACCACCTCTCCAACTGGATCCTAGACTACCTCACAAATCGACCTCAATACGTGAGAGCCCGAGACTGTGTGTCAGGTACAGTGATCTGTAATACGGGGGCACCTCAGGGTACGGTTCTCGCCCCTTTCCTCTTCACACTGTACACTGCAGATTTTAGGTGCAACTCATCCAGCTGCTACCTACAGAAGTATTCTGACGACTCTGCAATAGTGGGTCTCATCACAGATGATGATGACAGGGAGTACAGAGAACTGAACCGGGATTTTGTGGACTGGTGCCACCGGAACCACCTGAAGATTAACGCGGGGAAGACCAAGGAGATGGTGGTGGACTTCCGCAAAGGCAGAAGCCCTCCTAAACCAGTGGACATCCTGGGGACGGGCATCGAGATTGTGAACACCTATAAGTACCTGGGTTTGCTCCTTAATAATAAGCTGGACTGGGCAGATCATATGGAGGCCCTGTACAGGAAGGGCCACAGCAGGCTCTACCTGCTTAGGAAGCTGAGAGCCTTTGGAATCTGGGGGGCACTTCTTAGAACTTTCTTCAACTCGGTAGTGGCATCAGCCATCTTCTTTGGAGTGGCCTGCTGGGGGAGCAGTATATCAACCAGGGACAGAAATAAACTTGACAAGCTGATTAGAAGGGCCAGCTCTGTCCTGGGGAGCCCACTGGACCCAGTGCAGGTGGTGGGTGACAGAAGGATACTGTCCGTGGTGAGCTCCATGCAGAAGAAGAAGTCCCATCCCATGCATGAGACTGTGATCGCGCTGAGCAGTACTGTTAGTGACCGACTGCTCCACCCTAGGTGTGAGAAGGAGCGCTATCGGAAGTCTTTCCTCCCCACCGCGGTTAGGCTGTACAACCAACACCGACCTAAGCGGAGATCATTACACACAGAGAACTGAAAATATCTCTCTGCCTGTTAAATCCCCCCCCCCCCCCCCCTACGCCCTATCTGTCTGTCTGCTATCAATGTAATTCCTCTCACCTTGGAATATTCCTGCTTTTTTTTTTTTTTTTTTTTTCTTCCTTCTCTTCCTCTCTCCCCCCCCCCCCCCCCCCCTCCTTGGCCCCTTAAAAATTTTTTTTCCCCCCCCCCCCCCCCCCCCTAAGAGGGCCTCCCCCCCGGGGGGGGGCCCCGGCCCCCCCCCCCCCCCCCCCTCTTTTTTTGGCCCCCCCCCAAACCGGGTTTTTCGGTAAACGCCCCTAACCCCCCCCCGGGGGAAGGGTCCCCCCCGCGGGCCGCCGCCAAAAACCCCCGGGGGGAAAACTGCTGCAGCAACGTATCGCGTTTTTTCCCGCATTGCTTTTCACGGAAAGTTTGCAGAGTTTTCCTCTGTGGACTCTCTGGTTGTCTCATTGACCCCGTAGGGGATTTTCTGGGACTTATATATCAATCAATATCTGATCGGCGGGGGTCTGACACCCAGGACCCACACAGATCAGCTGGTTCAAGAGACTGCAGTGCTGTGGACACTTCATTGAATACCAATCTCCTCACTGGACATATGTTAGGGGCTGTTCTTGGTATTGCAGCTCAGTCCCACTCACTTGAATGGGACTGAGCTGCCTCTGTACCATGTGACCAATGAATGTGATGTCATTGGTACAAGGAAGACATCACTGCACTCTTGCGCGTGATGGCCTTTTCAGACAGCTGATCGGCGGGGGTCCGGGCTTCTCTTCGCCTGGGACACAGAACTCAATCGTCTGGCCTTCGCTCTCCATATACCATATCTATATGGATTCCCGTGTTGTGTCCCAGTGTTGTCGGCGATGATCACTGTTGTCGATTCCATGCGTGGGAGACCCCAGAGTGAGGGTGGCAGGTGTCCGTCCCTCCCACCCATATGTCCACAAACATCCATCTCCTGTTACTAAAAATACCGCCGGCCTGAAGAATGCGGCTGATCCTGACCTTACAGGAGGAGTTATTGTCAAACCCCAGATAAGCTGAGGCCGGCCCCATGTAACCCCAGGATAAATACTGAGGCTTCTCCCTCCCAATTATGTCATCATGTCAGGGGTTGAGGAAGCTGAGATTTGGGAGCTGTTTGATGGAGTCCTTACATTGTGGAGCTGCAGTCAGTGGAGATTTTCTCTGTTTTCTGCCCTATTATTTGTAGTCAATGATCTGATATAAGGTTTATTAACGTATATGTATAGGGGCTAGGAGGATTCGATCAGGCGCTTAAACCTGCTGTTCTGTAAACCACAGCGCCATACTTTTTGTAGTGGTCATATTTGGTATTACAATGTACATGAATGGTACTGAGCTGTAATACCAGGCACTGCCACTACTACAAGTACAGCGCTGTGCCTGGTAAATAACAAAGGAGAAGCAGCACCTGATGGGGGCGCCGCAGTATCCTTGTTTAGCCGGGTAGCGCCATCAGCCCCGCACAGATCTTATATTGATGGCCTTTCCTAAGGATATGGCGTCAGGTTAAGGGAGACGCGCTTCCACCTCAGATTCCTGTGGACCTACGTTGGTTTGCCGGGGCTGAGCTTTGGCTTTCTGACGCTGCATTTACTTGCTGACTAGGCACCGAATAATGGTGCTACGCTATCTGTGATGGGACGGCAGCCATCGACCACATGACCTGTTTGCAGCTCAGTTGCAATCAGGTGAATTGGTCTAAGCTGCTATACCAAGTAAAGCCACTATACAATGTAGGGCGCTGTGCTTAGTAACTAGCAGCGGAGAGACCACAGTGCTCATCTGAAAGTTGCAGCCTCTTCAAATAGCTGGTCAGCGAGGGTGCAAGGTCCTGCTGGACCCCCATCAATCTGATATTACTGACCTATCCTAACAATAAGTAATGTGAATCATACAGCTGCAAAAGCTGAGGCCACAAGTTACAGAAAGCTGCATTTTTTATTGTCTATTTTTATGCAGTTTTTTGAGTGACTTGAAAAGGAATGGGAAATATTAAGGAAAACAAATCTCTTATATCTCATCTGCTAAATCCGCTCCTGACTCATAAAACAGCATAAATCTGAAACGAAAAAGAAGACCCTAACCTATCTATCTGCAGGGCTGGGGTGATATGCTGGGTCTGGTGACACTAACCTATCTATCTGCAGGGCTGGGGTGATATGCTGGTTCTGGTGACACTAACCTATCTATCTGCAGGGCTGGGGTGATATGCTGGGCCTGGTGACACTAACCTATCTATCTGCAGGGCTGGGGTGATATGCTGGGCCTGGTGACACTAACCTATCTATCTGCAGGGCTGGGGTGATATGCTGGTTCTGGTGACACTAACCTATCTATCTGCAGGGCTGGGGTGATATGCTGGTTCTGGTGACACTAACCTATCTATCTGCAGGGCTGGGGTGATATGCTGGTTCTGGTGACACTAACCTATCTATCTGCAGGGCTGAGGTGATATGCTGGTTCTGATGACACTAACCTATCTACAGTATCTGCAGGGCTGGGGTGATATGCTGGTACTGGTAGACAGTAACCTATCTATCTGCAGGGCTGGGGTGATATGCTGGGGTCTGGTGACAGTAACCTATCTATCTGCAGGGCTGGGGTGATATGCTGGTTCTGGTGACAGTAACCTATCCATCTGCAGGGCTGGGGTGATCTGCTGGTTCTGGTGACACTAACCTATCTATCTGCAGGGCTGGGGTGATATGCTGGTTCTGGTGACAATAGCCTATCTATCTGCAGGGCTGGGGTGATATGCTGATTCTGGTGACAATAAGGGTTATCCAGACTTGTAAACATATCTGCTTTCTTCCTGACTAGCATGACACTTGTCCATTAGCTTAGTCTGGTTTGCCACTGCAGTACCACACACAGCCTGTGGTCAGGTGTGGTGCTAGCCATGTTTCTGTAATGAATTTGGAATGATTGTGACCTTATATGTTCTATAAGCTCAGGGCATTACGTACTTGTCTGTGATTTATAGATTGATGGATTATTTTAATGGCTATTGTTACTTTCATAGGAGCCGAGGAAGAAAGATTGGAGAGTCATGTGTCTAGTAAAGTATCTGAACCCCCTGTAAGTATTCCTATATGGACCCGTACCCTTTATGAAGTTCTGCTCTGTCTGACCATATTCTTCACTTTCTCTTCAGCCAGTAAAGTTCAGCCCCCTGAAGCAGAGGTCTCCCCCCGCCGGCCGCCCCCACCTGTCCCCGGAGGAAATCAAAGACGCAGATCGAGCGGTGAGAATTTCCTCTCATTCATTAGAAGAAAGGGAAAAGGATGTTAGGTTGAGAAGTAGCGGCAGCGGCAGGGTCATCTCCTCCACCCGACATCCTGCGCTCCCCTACTAGGTGAAGAGCCGCGCTGGAGACTTGGACCTGACTCCACATTCATCTGAATTAACTTGATTAACAGTTTTTTCCTGCCATGGAAATAATCCGATGTTGGCTCAGCTGGGTATATCCCTGTGAGTTACAGGCTGAAATATTACAGGTGACAGCCAGGGGGTCTTATAGGTATGTTCAGAACAGGATCCTCAGATTCCATTTTTCGAATCAAAAGTCCGTCCTGAATAATTTTATTATATACCTGTGTAGAGGTCAAAGCTGTCTGTACCACATATAGAGCTCTCAAAGCACTAAAGAGAACCGGATGATAGCAGGATATGACAGTGGGAGAAAAGCTGAGCTGTGTGATATATAATGTTATAGGATAGAGGAGAGAAGCTGAGCTGTGTGATATATAGGTTATATGAGCTGAGGGGAGAAGCTGAGCTCTGTGATATATAGGGGTATAGGATAGAGGAGAGAAGCTGAGCTCTGTGATATATAGGGTTATAGGATAGAGGAGAGAAGCTGAGCTGTGTGATATATAGGGTTATATGATAGAGGAGAGAAGCTGAGCTGTGTGATATATAGGGTTATATGATAGAGGAGAGAAGCTGAGCTGTGTGATATATAGGGTTATATGAAAGAGGAGAGAAGCTGAGCTGTGTGATATATAGGGTTATATGATAGAGGAGAGAAGCTGAGCTCTGTGATATATAGGGTTATATGATAGAGGAGAGAAGCTGAGCTGTGTGATATATAGGGGTATATGATAGGAGAGAAGCTTTGCTGTGTGATATATAGGTTATATGAGCTGAGGGGAGAAGCTGAGCTCTGTGATATATAGGTTATATGAGCTGAGGGGAGAAGCTGAGCTCTGTGATATATAGGGGTATAGGATAGAGGAGAGAAGCTGAGCTGTGTGATAGATAGGGTTATATGATAGAGGAGAGAAGCTGAGCTGTGTGATATATAGGGTTATGTGATAGAGGAGAGAAGCTGAGCTCTGTGATATATAGGGTTATATGATAGAGGAGAGAAGCTGAGCTGTGTGATATATAGGGGTATATGATAGGAGAGAAGCTTTGCTGTGTGATATATAGGGTTATATGCTAGAGGAGAGAAGCAGAGCTGTGTGATATATAGGGTTATATGATAGAGGAGAGAAGCTGAGCTGTGTGATATATAGGGGTATATGATAGATGAGAGAAGCTGAGCTGTGTGATATATAGGGTTATATGATAGAGGAGAGAAGCTGAGCTGTGTGATATATAGGGGTTTATATGATAGAGGAGAGAAGCTGAGCTGTGTGATATATAGGGGTATATGATAGAGGAGAGAAGCTGAGCTGTGTGATATATAGGGGTATATGATAGAGGAGAGAAGCTGAGCTGTGTGATATATAGGGTTATATGATAGAGGAGAGAAGCTGAGCTCTGTGATATATAGGGTTATATGATAGAGGAGAGAAGCTGAGCTGTGTGATATATAGGGTTATATGATAGAGGAGAGAAGCTGAGCTGTGTGATATATAGGGGTATATGACAGAGGAGAGAAGCTGAGCTGTGTGATATATAGGTTATATGAGCTGAGGGGAGAAGCTGAGCTCTGTGATATATAGGTTATATGAGCTGAGGGGAGAAGCTGAGCTCTGTGATATATAGGGGTATAGGATAGAGGAGAGAAGCTGAGCTGTGTGATAGATAGGGTTATATGATAGAGGAGAGAAGCTGAGCTGTGTGATATATAGGGTTATGTGATAGAGGAGAGAAGCTGAGCTCTGTGATATATAGGGTTATATGATAGAGGAGAGAAGCTGAGCTGTGTGATATATAGGGGTATATGATAGGAGAGAAGCTTTGCTGTGTGATATATAGGGTTATATGCTAGAGGAGAGAAGCAGAGCTGTGTGATATATAGGGTTATATGATAGAGGAGAGAAGCTGAGCTGTGTGATATATAGGGGTATATGATAGATGAGAGAAGCTGAGCTGTGTGATATATAGGGTTATATGATAGAGGAGAGAAGCTGAGCTGTGTGATATATAGGGGTTTATATGATAGAGGAGAGAAGCTGAGCTGTGTGATATATAGGGGTATATGATAGAGGAGAGAAGCTGAGCTGTGTGATATATAGGGGTATATGATAGAGGAGAGAAGCTGAGCTGTGTGATATATAGGGTTATATGATAGAGGAGAGAAGCTGAGCTCTGTGATATATAGGGTTATATGATAGAGGAGAGAAGCTGAGCTGTGTGATATATAGGGTTATATGATAGAGGAGAGAAGCTGAGCTGTGTGATATATAGGGGTATATGACAGAGGAGAGAAGCTGAGCTGTGTGATATATAGGGTTATATGATAGAGGGAGAGAAGCTGAGCTGTGTGATATATAGGGGTTTATATGATAGAGGAGAGAAGCTGAGCTGTGTGATATATAGGGGTTTTATACGATAGAGGAGAGAAGCTGAGCTGTGTGATATATAGGGGTATATGATAGAGGAGAGAAGCTGAGCTGTGTGATATATAGGGGTTTATATGATAGAGGAGAGCAGCTGAGCTGTGTGATATATAGGGGTATATGATAGAGGAGAGAAGCTGAGCTCTGTGATATATAGGGGTATTTGACAGAGGAGAGAAGCTGAGCTGTGTGATATATAGGGTTATATGATAGAGGAGAGAAGCTCAGCTGTGTGATATATAGGGGTTATATGACAGAGGGAGAGAAGCTGAGCTGTGTGATATATAATGTTATATGATAGAGGAGAGAAGCTGAGCTGTGTGATATATAGGGTATATGATATAGGGAAAGAAGATGAGCTGTGTGATATATAGGGGTATATGATAGAGGAGAGAAGCTGAGCTGTGTGATATATAGGGGTTTATATGATAGAGGAGAGAAGCTGAGCTCTGTGATATATAGGGGTTTATATGATAGAGGAGAGAAGCTGAGCTGTGTGATATATAGGGTTATATGATAGAGGAGAGAAGCTCAGCTGTGTGATATATAGGGGTTATATGACAGAGGGAGAGAAGCTGAGCTGTGTGATATATAGGGGTATATGATAGAGGAGAGAAGCTCAGCTGTGTGATATATAGGGGTTTATATGATAGAGGAGAGAAGCTGAGCTCTGTGATATATAGGGGTTTATATGATAGAGGAGAGAAGCTGAGCTGTGTGATATATAGGGGTTTATATGATAGAGGAGAGCAGCTGAGCTGTGTGATATATAGGGGTATTTGACAGAGGAGAGAAGCTGAGCTGTGTGATATATAGGGTTATATGATAGAGGGAGAGAAGCTGAGCTGTGTGATATATAGGGGTTTATATGATAGAGGAGAGAAGCTGAGCTGTGTGATATATAGGGGTTTATATGATAGAGGAGAGAAGCTGAGCTGTGTGATATATAGGGGTATATGACATATGAGAGAAGCTGAGCTGTGTGATATATAGGGGTATATGACAGATGAGAGAAACTGAGCTGTGTGATATATAGGGGTATATGACAGATGAGAGAAGCTGAGCTGTGTGATATATAGGGTTATATGATAGAGGGAGAGAAGCTGAGCTGTGTGATATATAGGGTTATATGATAGGGGATAAGCTGAGCTCTGTTATATATAGGGTTATATGATAGAGGGAGAGAAGCTGAGCTGTGTGATATATAGGGTTATATGATAGAGGAGAGAAGCTGAGCTGTGTGATATATAGAGTTATATGATAGGAGAGAAGCAGAGCTCTGTGATATATAGGGTTATATGATAGAGGAGAGAAGCTGAGCTCTGTTATATATAGGGTTATATGATAGAGGGAGAGAAGCTGAGCTGTGTGATATATAGGGGTATATGATAGAGGAGAGAAGCTGAGCTGTGTGATATATAGGGTTATATGATAGAGGGAGAGAAGCTGAGCTGTGTGATATATAGGGGTATATGATAGAGGAGAGAAGCTGAGCTGTGTGATATATAGGGTTATAGGATAGAGGAGAGAAGCTGAGCTGTGTGATATATAGGGGTATATGATAGAGGAGAGAAGCTGAGCTGTGTGATATATAGGGTTATAGGATAGAGGAGAGAAGCTGAGCTGTGTGATATATAGGGTTATATGATAGGAGAGAAGCTGAGCTGTGTGATATATAGGGGTATATGATAGAGGAGAGAAGCTGAGCTGTGTGATATATTGGGGTATATGATAGAGGAGAGAAGCTGAGCTCTGTGATATATAGGGTTATATGATAGAGGAGAGAAGCTGAGCTCTGTGATATATAGGGGTTTATATGATAGAGGAGAGAAGCTGAGCTGTGTGATATATAGGGGTATATGATAGAGGAGAGAAGCTGAGCTGTGTGATATATAGGGATATATGATAGAGGAGAGAAGCTGAGCTGTGTGATATATTGGGGTGTATGATAGAGGAGAGAAGCTGAGCTGTGTGATATATAGGGGTATATGATAGAGGAGAGAAGCTGAGCTGTGTGATATATAGGGATATATGATAGAGGAGAGAAGCTGAGCTGTGTGATATATAGGGATATATGATAGAGGAGAGAAGCTGAGCTGTGTGATATATAATGTTATATGATAGAGGAGAGAAGCTGAGCTGTGTGATATATAGGGGTTTATATGATAGAGGAGAGAAGCTGAGCTGTGTGATATATAGGGTTATATGATAGAGGGAGAGAAGCTGAGCTGTGTGATATATAGGGTTATATGATAGAGGGGAGAAGCTGAGCTGTGTGATATATAGGGGTATATGATAGAGGAGAGAAGCTGAGCTCTGTGATATATAGGGTTATATGATAGAGGAGAGAAGCTGAGCTGTGTGATATATAGGGGTATATGATAGAGGAGAGAAGCTGAGCTGTGTGATATATTGGGGTATATGATAGAGCTCAGCTTCTCTAGCTTCTAGGCCATAAATTAAAAATTCCTGGCCACCTTCTTTAAATCTGTGCTTGTCAGTTTATAGACAAGAATCTCTCACATTGAGGAGAGCACCAGTGAAGGTGTGTAGAGATTTAATTGCCTTTTGCCAGCTCCTTTCCCATAATGCCTTGTCAGTTTATAGACATCCTTGCCTGCTATGTGACGTATACATGGGGACTATAGGGCCATTTGTAAGTATATCGCTATCAATGTTCCTCGGAATCATACCTGACATTTCATATATGGCTTCCTACAATGGGAGGGGGAGTAGACGAGGCCCTCGTGGGGCTCAGGACACCCTGTATTAATCTTATCCTCACATCTTTGCTTGGCGCATTTATACAACAAGACTTCTCTGTCCATCCTAAACGTTTCTTTCCTGTCTTGATTAGGAGATCTCTTACAAGTTACATCCACAAAGTTTTTCCTGTGTATGAGACTTTGAGGTCTTTCCTGTCCAACTCGCTCGTGAAGGGGCCAAAGTTCTCCTACTCATTTCCCCCAAATTATAAAAGCAAGACTGGACTGAAAGTCTGTAGAGCTGGAGATGTGAGACACAGCAGAGATCGTGGAGGAAGGATCATTTGTGACCTCCGCTCAGTTGTCCCGGTCACCGCAGCCATCTTCTTCTCCAGGGTGTAGACTAAACCTAGATGAGAAGCTTACAAGTTGCTCTCCTGTAATAAAACACAGGATTACGACGGCAGCGATTCTGCTCTTTGATGAGGTTTTCATGTTGTTTTTAGGCACAGAAGGAGAAACTACACGAGGAGTTGAAGAAAGTTTTGCTACTGAAAGGGCAAAGAAACTCTGAAGAGGAGCCCACAATGGAGACTAATGTGAAGATCACCGAGGTGGGCGTCTTCCAGGTTTTGACTTCACTTAGTTTACGTTGTGTTACTTTCAGGACATACTTAGACTTGCTTCATCTCCATGGAATACATGGAGTATCTAATATATCAGTATAGTCTGACACTGAAGCTCTGCCTGTTCTGACTGTCCCCTGTGTATAAGCACTAGAGCACCAGTGCGAGATGAGAACTTCATTAGGTTACTACAAGACATTTGGTTTATGAGTTTTGTGAATACATCTTGGCTGTTGTGGTTAATGTCTTGCCATGTTTCTCCAGGAGAAGCTAAGAGCGTCAGAGTTGGTGGAGGTAATTGTAGAAACTGAGGCACAGTCTGGGATGTCCGGTATTAGCCTCTCTGGAGGAGGCAGGGATGGACTGTTTGTTTCAGAAATCCTCAAGGACTCCCCTGCCGCCAAAAACTTATCTGTGCTACAAGGTAAATATTGGTTAGGGTCAAAGGTGTATATAGTGTAGAGGCAGCAGCCCATAGGGCCCTTGGAGATAGGGGGGCCAGCGGTGACTGGCTGTATCACTTATTTATATGCTCGGTGAGAACCTCATCACAACTTCCTTCTCCATAGGGTCTACAAGGTTAGAAAACAAGGTTAGTTGACCATTAAGCAATTGAGAAATTGTCTTGCAGAGGGGTGAACCACTGTAAGAAGAAAGCCAATACTTACCATAATATGCAAAAGTTTTAAGCAGGTGTCAAAAACGCTGGGTAAGGAATATGTAAGTAAGAAAAATTATAAAGAAAGAATAAAAGGGGCACTCACCCAGGCGTAGATTTTTTCATAAAAACATCTTTTTATTCAGTCCTAGATAAAATCATATCCATAGGATTTGATAGGGAACTGCACATAGAATGGCTTTCGCCTCGCACCTTCTGCATCTTACACTTTTTTATTTTCACAGGGGACCAGATCATCAGCGCCAGAGTCTTCTTTGAAAACATTAAATATGAAGACGCCTTGAAGATTCTTCAGTATGCAGAGCAATATAAAGTCTCCTACTGCCTGAAGAGGACGGTGCCGTCTAGTGATGTCACAGTGTCCCCGAGCTCCGGGAGTGTGGAAATCAAAGGTCCAAAGGCTAAGATGCCAAAAATGGTGAGAACATGTAGATTTTTTGTATTAATGGTGTCGTCATTTATGCAAATATTAGAAGTCCATGTCGGCCACCCAAGACGCTGCATAAGAAATGGCAATGTGTCTTATATGCCTTGTGTGTGATGTCAAGGTTATCAAGCATTGTGATATATTTAGTGCAGTTTGCACCATTTTTGATGACCCCTAAATGTTAGGGATAATTTCTAAGGAAACCTATTTATATATCGCATGTACTTATAAGACATTTTGATTTTTTTTCAGACTGTTAAAAGCCTGACACCTGTGAAGAAGAAAAAAAGAAGGTTCCAGGTTCAGAAGTTTCCCTGGAGGCCATGAAAGGGTCAGAACTTTCGGCTGCAAGCATGGACATTCCACCAGTAGATGTTGAATTTTCCTTCCCCAAGTTTTCCAAAATCCTAAAAACAAAGGGAGGGACAGAAGCTGCTTCTGGAGCAAAGAGCGCCGAGATTACCATCAAAGAAACGACAACGGAACAGAAAAGACTAAAGATGAAGTTCCCAAGACTTAGGGTCAAAGACGCAGCAGCAGGTGGGGGAATTTCTGTGGATGTCTCTGAGGCCAAAGATGTTTCTGCAAAAGCTAAAGATGATGGAAAAGTGAAAGAGAAATCTGCAGCTCAATTTGGTGTCTCTATTCCAAAAATAAAGAAGCCAAAAGTTGACGTTGCAGTGGCCAAGCCAGACATTGAAATTGCCGCACCAAAGATTGAAATTGCAACACCGCAGGTTGGAACTGAGGAGAAGGTTTTTAAGACTCCTCAAGTGGAACTTGATATTCCACTAACAATCAAGAAAAGTGAGATAGAGACTTCCGAAAGTGTTAAAGCAACTGGCCTAAGCACGGCTATTAAAATTCCAGATGTTGAAATCAAGATGCCAGTGGCTGGTGCTGAGGTGGAAGCACCAGGAACTAAAATAAGCATGCCATCCATATCAAAAGTAGGGATCTGTACACCGCAACTCGAAAAAGAGCGAGATCTTGCTCTAGTAGTGGATGGACGGCCAAAGACTGAAATCAAATTACCTTCTGTGGAAATAGCAGCACCTAAACTGGATGTGGACTTAAGTTTACCAAAAGTTGAAGGCTCTGTTGAAGTGGAAACCCCAGACTCTACTAGCCGGGGCCTACAGATTAAACTACCAAAATTTAGCATGTCCACCAAAACTGCAGAATCTGCTTTGGAAGTAACCCCTCCACAAGTCAAAAAAGATATTAAGGGCAAAGTTTCTGAGGATAAGATAAAAATACCTTCTGTCAAAACCCCACAAATTGGAATTTCTCTCTCTAAAGGAAAAATTGAAGCAGATAGTCCGGATAGTCAGAAGAGAAGCTCCCTCAAGTTTCCGTCTATTGACATCTCTGCTCCAAAAGTGGACCTAGACCTAACCATGGAGTCCGAAGATCTCTCTTATGAGCCTGTTCAGATTCCAGATGTGAGTCTTAAGATGCCCAAAATAAGTCCTCCTAAGGTAGGCATGAAAATTAAAGAGGCCTATGCTGGTATTATCTCACAAACAGATGTGAAAGCTGAGAAAGTTGAAGCAGAAAGTGCTATTGAAATTCCAGATGTTACACTTAAAATGCCCAAAATAGGACTTCCTAAATTGGGCTTAAAGAGTGATGTCCAGGAATTTGAAACGGAGGTGGCAACTGGGAAAAGTGAAGATGAAGAATTTAAACTGAAAGGTCCTAAAATCAAACTACCAAGTTTTGGAGGGTTGTTGATAAAAGACAAGACTGAAGTAAATGGATCTGATTCTTCTATGGAAGCAGAGGGGAAATTAAAATTTCCTTCTATTAAAATGCCATCAGTTGATATTTCCTTACCAAAAGTGCCAGACATTGAGCCAAGTAAACTGGAGGGGACCATTCCTGCAGCTAAGGTAGACAAAAAAGCACCTGAATTAGAGGGTGGAGACTTGAAGCTTAAAATGCCCAAAATTTCCTTACCCAAACTTGATATGACAACAAAACTTGGAAAACATGATGTGTCTCCTCCAAAAGTTGGAATTCACATGCCTACTGCTGATACAAAAATAAAAGGAGATCGGGATATTTCTATTCCCAAGGCAAAAACTTTTGATCTTAGTTTAACTTCACCAAAATCTGACCTGGGTGTTTCAGTGGAGAAGCCTAAGGTTGCAATTAAGCTTCCAAAAGTAGAGTTAGATTCAATAGCATTCAATGGCCAGACTGGAGATGCCAAAGTAGGGATTCCTTCTATTAAAATGCCAGTTCTTGAGATAGATGCTCCTAGCCTCGGAGTTGACTTAAACTTGCCAAAAGTGAAAACTGAAGAAACTGAAGTATCTTATGAAGACAAAGACTTTAAATTCCAGATGCCAAAGTTAAATCTTCCTAAGCTCAGTGACGTAGCCAAAGATATGGCTATTGAACTTGATGTGCCTAAGGTGACGGGTGACATTTGTTCACCACACCTTACTTCAGACATAAAGACTGGAGTGGACATAGAAGATAAAGGCGTAAAGATGAGTTTACCAAAACTTGAGATTGGACTTGGAAAATCTACTGAGGTTGAAGTTGGTGAAATAAAAGAAAAGATTGAAGTGAAACTTCCTAAGGCAAAACTTGAAAAGCCGGTTGTAGAAGATGAAGAAGCTAAAATAAAGTTGCCATCAGTGAAACTTCCATCTCTTGAGATAGCTACACCAAAAATCTCTGACATGGACGTCAGTGCAGACATTCCAAAAGTTGAAGTTGAAGTGCCGAGTAAAGAGGATTTGGAAGTTGTTGTTTCCGGTGATGGCGATACCAAATGGAAAGCACCAAAGTTTTCTTTTCGTAAACTTGGTATCTCTGGATCTAAAGATAAGAAAGGCGAAACTGATGTAAAAGCAACAGAAGCAAAGGGAGACACTGAACTTGCAGTCAAAGGACCAAAAATGAAAATGCCAAAGTTTGGAATAGTTTTTCCCAAATCAAAACATGATGTTGAAGTGGAAGTAGATGCAAAAGCTAGAAAAGAGAAGGTGGATGTTTCTGCTGGCCAGGTGGACGTGTCTGCGGATGGAAAAGTTAAAATTCCATCAGTGAAACTTCCAACTGTTAACATCGCAGCTCCAAAGTTAGAGGTTGACATCGCACTCCCAAAAGGAGACGTCTCTCCAGTTACAGATAAAGCACCTGAAATTAATATTGACATTCCAGACGTGAAGTTAAACCTACCCAAATTTTCCATGCCAAAATTTGGAAAAAGCAAAGGTGGCGATGAAGATGCAGACATTGAGAAAACTAAAGTGCAAGGTAAAATTTCCCCGTTTAAATCAACAAAAGCTGGCGAGGCGTCTGGAGAACCTGAAGCCAAGGGGAAGGGTCGAGAACTAAAAATGAAAATGCCTGCTATCAAGATGCCTTCATTTGGAATATCAAGGAAAGATACCGAAGTTTCTGAGGCAAAACTTGTAGTAAGTTCTTCAGAAGATAAATCTAAGAAAGGTAAGACTGTAGCACAGGAAGCAAAAGTGTTATTAGAAACTGAAGGAGGTGATGGAATAACTTCCTTCATGAAAATGCCCACATTTAAGATGTCGTCTCCAAAGGTGAAGGCGCCAGAAGTGGACCTGACTGTGAAAGGTTCAAAAGAGAATCTTCAGATGCCTGATGTCCACATAAAAGTCCCCGATGTTGAGTTACTTTCTTTTGGACTAAAAAGCGATCAAACAGCTGAAGTGTCACTTTCCAAAGCAGAAGCCAAAAAGTCAGTGGGGCCAAAAGATCTGGACCTTCATCTCAGTGATAAAATAAAGATACCTTCTCTTGAAATATCTGCCCCTACAGCTGCTCCTGAATTACAGATTTCTGTGCCTTGTGTTAAACCAGACATCTCTGTATCGATACCAAAAGTAGAAGTAGATGTTTCCGATGCAGACATTAAAAGATATGAAGGGGATTTAAAAATACCCAAACTTCCAACCATTGGTGTTCCAGATGTTGAATTAGATATTGGTTTGCCCAAAGTAAGTCTGGAGCACGAGGCTGATGTTAGCATGGAAAAATCATCTGCCAAAATTAAAATGCCAAAATTTGAACTGCCGAAGTGTGAGCCATTGGAAACCAAGGTGGACTTTAGTGGTTTTAAGGCAAAAGAGATTGAATCTGAAGGAAAAATTAAAGTGCCTAAGCTGAAACTACCACATGTTGATATTTCACTTCCAAAAGTAAATTTAGATGAAGAAGATATACCATTTATTGAAGGAGAGTCTAAAGTGCAAGGTTCAAGTGCTGAAGCAAGTACCATTGAAGGAGTCTTCAATTTGCCATCTGTAGAGCTCCCAAAAATGTCCACTCCCAAAATAAGAGCTCCAGAATTGGAACTAGATATTAGCTTAAGCAAGGACGATTTGAAAGTGAGTGACTTATCCAAATCACTCAAGGTAGAATCAAGTGTCTCTGAAGGTGAACAACATGATCTTAAGTTTAAGATGCCAAAAATAAAGATGCCTAAATTTGGGACAGGTGTAGAGGAGAGCTCTGTTAAAGTGGACGCCAAGGCTTCCAAAACCGATGACAGTTCTGAATCAGGAATCATGGGCTTCAAAATCAAAATGCCTAAGCTTCAAGTAGGATCTCTTAAAGGTAAAGCAGGAGAGGACAAAGAGTTCGAAAGTGACCACAAAATGGCTGTGAAAGGTGATGTGAAGGTCTCAGATCATGAAGATTCGGACAGTGGCCATACATTCAAAATCAAAATGCCATCATTCGGAATATCAAAAGGGACTACAGAAGCCGGCACAGAACCTTTGCATCCTACTGAAGAAGGTGCAGCGTTAAAGTTCAAAATGCCAAAAGTTACTTTGCCTGATGTTGGGTTTTCTGGAGGTGAAGGTGAAAAAGTAGGCGCTTCCTTGGAAAGTAGTCATGTTGGAAAGGTAAAAAGCATTACATCATCAAGTCTTGAAGAGTTAGAATTAGATGTAGGACTGAAAATGCCAAAAGTTAAGATGCCAACAATTGGTCTACCTGGACGAAAGGGAGATGATGACATGGAAATGTCTCTTCACATGGAATCTGAGGGAAAGAAGTCTTTGTTTAAGATGCCAGATGTGGAACTATCTACTCCAAAAGTTAAAGCACATGGTGAATATGAAGTGGATGGAGCGAAATTGGAACATAAACTATCAAAGGACTTAGAAGGAAGAGATTCTGCAAAGAAGAGCAAAAAAAATTGAAGATAAACACAAGCATGACCTAGCGGAAGAAGATGCTGAAAAGGCATACAAAGTAAAACTACCAAAGCTGGCAGTCAGCTTACCGAAGGCTGTCTCTGGAGATGTGGAACTTTCTCCACCTAAACTGCAGTCCGAGACAAAAGACAGGGAAGATGAAAGAAAGAAGACGAAAAAGAATATTTTCTCTCTCAGCAAAACCAAGGACAAAAGTGCAAGTCTAATATCATCTGATGTAGACACAAGTCTAGAATTGGAAGGTCCAGATGTGAAAATTAAGCTACCAAAAATAAAAATGAAACCTTCTTTTGGAAGGTCAAGAGGAAAAGGTAAAGGGTCTGACGTGAATGGAGAAGAGGAAACTGACGCAGACTTAAGTGATGTCACAGCCAAGTCTTCAAAGATCAAATTCCCCAAATTAGGGTTTTCCTCCTCCAAGGTAAATTCCGGGGAAGTAAATATAAATGGAACCTCTGGCCATTTGAATGGAGAGACTGAGGTATCTACCCAAAATGGGTCTCAGGCTGGTGTTGTAAAGCTTGGTAAACTTAAGTTTCCTAAGGTTGAATTTTCATCGCCATACAAGGGCAATGAAATAGACTCCGAAATGAATCTTGAATTAGTCAAGACAGAAGATGAAGGCACAGAGAGCTCTTTTTCCTCAAAATTTAAGTCTCCTAAAATCGCTTTCTCTGGTTTCAAGAAAAAAGAAAAGGGTGAAGATCACATAATAAGCTCATCGGCGAGAACCGAGATGGGAACTATGGAAAATGCCAAAGGGGGTGACTCAAAGTCAGGGATGGGCCGGATCTCTCTTGGATTTCTTTCAAGTCGATCTAAGGGGGAATACACGGTGGACAATAGTGGTATACAGAAAGACAATGAGGATGACACCAGTAAAGATAAGTCGTCAAAGTTAAAGATTCCCAAATTATCGCTCAACTCTGAGGTGGAATCAAGTCAAGAAATAAAAGAAGAAAGTTCTCAAGAAGGTTTCAAAATCAGCCTGCCACAAGTCAGCTTTACTACACATCAAGAAGAACAGACCACAAAAGAGGAAGAAACAACCTTGGGCTTCATAAAAGTCACAACAACAAAACAAATCAAGACAGAGACTGTAACAGAGAAGACCCTGGCCATATAAGACAATCCGTGTCTCAGTCAAGGACTTGATTTGCCAACAACTATCCTCAAATGTTGCAGGCTGCATGTTCCAAAATAATCTCTCACTCTAATCTCCCCTGCACCTCAGTGGCCACAGTGCGGGTCCTCCAAGACTCACGCGGTGAAGGTTTCCATACTTTGTCTGTGCTTTAATCCTTATAAATCGATGTGTTTATTATTTAATACATGACATGCCAGGGTTCTTAGAAGAAACGTAGAAGAAAGATGGTGTTTGCTTCATGCCGTGCAATGTGAATTCAAATCTATACAATGGTGAATAGGGTTGTATGTCCTGACTGGATCAAAGACAGAGGTATATTAGTGAGATTTTTGGAATTTACACCCTGGGGTCTCCTCAACTTATTTTTTTGTGGTCACTTCCTGACTGTTCACCCAGTTTATGGTTTGGGTGATAAGAAATTCACAG
Organism: Leptodactylus fallax; assembly: GCA_947044405.1. Taxonomy (NCBI): domain Eukaryota; kingdom Metazoa; phylum Chordata; class Amphibia; order Anura; family Leptodactylidae; genus Leptodactylus; species Leptodactylus fallax. The sequence continues at coordinate 464,039 of CAMRHE010000137.1, read as the reverse complement.
AGCATTCAGTGGTTGGCAAAAATTGGCATAGATGATCAGTAGAAGGTATTGTCCCTACAAGTATTGAGTACTCAGCTGTCATATTGTATAGTATACACCCCTAGGTTATGGGTACAACAGCGGGCACCTGCCCATTCGTACAGTCCTCACACATTTGTTGATGATGATGATGTCCAGTCGGTCTCAAAGCTGCTTCGCTTAATTTCCATAGAATACTTATTGTGTAACCAATGAGCATCTTATAGACAGGTGTATATATGGATAAGGCTCCTTATTTTTGTGTTATTATAAGGACCATGACCTATTACTGTTTCATATAAAACTGTAGACTCTGCCGTTGCAATGTGTAGACTTACATAAGCAAAACCATCCAGGCGACCAATTTGTGGAAAGAAAACGTGTTCTTCAAGATCCCATTTTTTTCCACCATATCCTAAAAATGTACCTTTTTGGATTCTTCCTCTGCTCTTTGTTGTGGCCATATGTGAACGGTACGGCCATGATGACATCACATCCATTATCACGCCACTGGTCACGGCTCTACATTGATGGATCTGAGGTAGATTCATGACATATGATCTTCCTTAATGGGTTTGTACCGGATTAGAAAAACTTCCCGAAACAGCACCACAAGTGTCCTCGGGTTATGTAGGGAAATAAAGATCATCTTCATTCACCACAGAACTGATCTGTGATATCTGACGTGACACACGGACCGCTCTGATGCTGCAGATGAGTTATTGTAATCCAGTACAGCCCCCGAGGGTCACGCTGACCCCCCAGCTGCTAGTTTGTCTACCTATAGCCACGCCATATAAAATATAACTTGCACCAAAACCTTTGCCATTGGATGAAAGCCCTTAAGGCTTTCCCTGACGTGACCTGTAAAAGCCACCAGTGAATGGACATCTTCCTAAAGTTCAGCGCCCTTATCTCGTCCTTCATTCATCGTTCTAGAACCCAATGCCGTCACTTCCTGCCAAAACCAAAATGGCTGACAATGTGCAGTAGCCTTGAATGCCTCAGGTGGTCTCCAGGTGAAGCACATGCTAGGCCAGGCCTACGTCTACATGGACAGCCAGAGTTTGTGTCGCCGTTGGTAGAACATAGGGCTTTTATCTTGGAGGTTAGAGCATGATACTAACGTGTGAGAGAGTTTCTTGCCCTGCAGACTGATGTGATATCCGTGTTCACCATCAATAACACCACATCCGTGTAAAGATAATTGTGAATCTCTAGGGAGTGCGTTTCGGACCTGCGGCTCTCCAGCTGTTGTGCAGCTACAACCTCCAGGGCATGCTGGGAGATGTGCTGCTACAAGAGCTGAGAGCGGCAGCTTGGAGACGACTCCTCTGGACGCTACTACAAGGTGTAGAATGTACTTTCTGTATTTACTATTATTGTTAATTATTAAAAAAATAAAAACTTTCTATTTGAAGTGGATCCGATGGTTGTGGAAAGTCCCGACTAACCCCCTCCTGCTTTTACCCATTTCTTCTTTTTTAAGTGGTGTTTGACGTAATAATCCAAATCCTTAATCAGAATGTCTTAATAAACATTTCACTGAAAACCAACACGTGTGGACCGTGTTCGTGTCATTGCTGCTTTATCTCCATGATCCCGGCAGAATCGGAGGGGACGTTGGGGCGGCCAAATGATCAAAATGTGTGGCCTGAGATAATATAAGAACATTAGTGAGGGGGGAAGAAATCCTAATGACAGATTGACAATCAGACAACATGTACACAAGTGGAATGACATGGTGGAACTTCCACCAAGCGGACTTTCTCACCCCTATAACTCCAGTCCAGTTTTTGGACCGTTTGTATTATCGGACACTGAGCGGTTTCTCGGGACACAAAGGCTTTGTCAGCGTCCCCAGATCCAACGTGTCTCACATTACTCAAGTCTTACGCTCAAGGTGAACGTGGAAATGATCTGAGGACACAAATAAGGTAAAGAGACCTGGTGGGGCTTAAGATTGAGGCCCCACGTTGCAGAAACGCAGCTTTTTTTGTTGCAGATTTTGCTGCAGTTTTTTTGAGCTAAAGCCAAGGATGTCTACAAAAGGAATAGGAAATATCTAGGAAGTTCTTCTACGTCTCCCTTCTGATGAATCCAGTCCTGACTTTGGCTCAAAAAAACAGCAAAATCTGCAACAAAAAAAAGCTGCGTTTCTGTAAGGCGGAGCCTCAGCCTAAAGGTCAGTTTTCCTTCGCTCTTCCTGCCATACTAATCCAGCTGTTTGGGAACCCCTTTAAATATAAGTCTCTTGTTTTAGAGCAGGGTTAGGCAACCTTCGGCACTCCAGCTGTTGTCAAACTACAACTCCCAGCATGCATACTTGCTCTGCTGTTCTTGGAACTCACATGGAAGTGAATGGAGCATGTTGGGAGTTGTTTTCCAGCAGCTGGAGTGCCGAAAGTTGCTGACCCCTGTTTTAGAGCCATAGATCTGCTCGGAGTTCCAAAACTTATGTTAATGCAGTTGGCATTCTTTATTTTGGACCCTATATATATATATATATATATATATATATATATATATATATATATATGTTATGGACTCAACCCCCAAAGCCCCCATTAGTTGTGCCCTTACACCGTACATCATGGCCGCCTCTGCTATTCCCGAAAGGCCAGGACACACCTGTACCTTTCATTTATGGTAATAGTGTAAGGGCAGTCGTGAATTAGCAGGTCCCAGGTGGGCCGCAGCCATCCTAGTCTAGCTCTGACCCATCCATGTATTACATGTACAGCCATTCATCTGAGTCGCCCCATGTAATATTACATTTCCTCTGCAGGGGTCCCAGTTTTCCCCATAAGGATTGGTGGTGTTGGTCGGTCAGTGGTCCCACATCAAGGAGCTGTTGAGCCGGCCGCTCCATGGTGAATGAATACGGGGCACACCTTAATACCTTCTATGTGCTGCTAAGTTGTGCCCATTTAAGTCCATACCTTTGGGTGACACTTACCTGCCATTTTCTTCAGCGTTGGCTCTGATGAGAAGGGGCTTTGGCCTTGGTTTGGGCGGCCTCTCCACCATGCTTTACACTGTCACACCACACACATTAGTAAATGAGGCTCCCGCGCTCACATCAGACTTTAGGAGGTCACTGGATTTATTTGCACAATGTTATATTACAAATACAGGAGGATTAGATACAAAATCTGGACCCTCAGGATTCACAATTTCTGTTTTTAGGCCACAGAACAAATTGGGAAATTTGACATTTTTTTTAATATCTTTTGCGTTTAAGAAACTCATCAGATTTATAAAAGATTTTTAAGAAAGTGGCAGTGACTGCGCCTCCTCCTGCGTCCTGGGACCCATCGGGTGTCTGAATGGCAGTGATCGACGGAGCCCGACACGCGCTAGTAATATCCAGCCACAAGTAACAACATGGAAGAGAAACTGGGAAGACAATGATAGAGCTTTGTGCAAATGGCGGTGTCACCAATCAGAAAGCGGCTCATAGGCCGGAGGAGAATGTAACCAGTGACCTGATTGGCTGAGACGGGGACTCCATTGTTCCATGGCTCTGGTGATCACGATCTCAGGAGAGATGTCGGGGGGGAAGTTCTGGTGGTGTCAAAGGCAAACACTGAATAACCAATAACCAGAACAGGGCTCCTCTTATGGCCCTTGGGGCTTGTCAGGGCCCGGGTCCAGCCATGACCCTACACGTCATCAATGTACACAGCTAGTGACTGGAAGACCCTCCGTGTAGTCACCCACTGACTGACGCTCCTGTTGCTAGGCAACGCCTTTCTGGAGGTTCTTAATATAGGCGATCCCTGGGGAATTTGGAGGCCTAGATGATGATTTTCGCTACACGCGACGGCCGCGGATTATTGCATACGTAACTGATAATAAGGGAATATATAGAGAAATATTTGAGTCATTTGTTTCGGCTGAGGTGACTTCGTCTCTATCTGTGATACCTGAATATACATCCAGCATGTAAATACTCTATATGTAAGCGCCTCTTATATAATGTATAGGAGGATTTCCTACACCGCGTCGTCTGCGCATTAGAATCTATCATGGAGGTAAATTTACACTTTAAATAGACACCTGAGTCAATTCTCCTGAATATGTACATGGATAGCGATGGGTTTATATACACATTATATACGGTATAGTCCTCTATAGATATATGGCCACAATCTGCACTTATTTCTTTTTAAGGGAAAAAACTAAAATTTTGGATAATTTATCTCATTTTCAATTATTTCCCCTCATATATTTGTAAACTATCAAGAAACCGCCCAATTCCTGGGCCGGACACATATACAGCGGGTATTATATACATACAGACCAGCAGATGGCGGCGCAGCCAGAAAGTTTCCCTGGGCTTTGTGGTCCGCGGCCTCCGCCCGCCGCCGGCTGTGGTTTTAGGGATTTTTCTACATAGGCGAGTTCATGTATAATGGGAGGTCTTCAGAGATGATGCGATCAGGGGCAGATACTGGTCATGGACTTTCTGTTCCCTTATTTCAGACATTTCATCCACTTTTCGTATTCGCGTCTCCGCCGTGCCCAGGACTATGACATGAACAGCTGAAGCTGCAATAAACTGAACCGCCATCTAACGTGTATGGGGGGTCCCAAAGCTCCCTCCATGTTGGATGTAAAAAAGGATTGGGCATGTTGTATTTGGACATGTTCAGTCTTTTTGTTCTTAAGCCATATATAAGAGAAGTCTGGCAGAGGGTTACTCCCCTCTCCCCACTGACAACACTTGCATGCTAGGCTGTTAAAGGAACTTTACAGCTGCCTGTGCAACAAATCCCCCCATAGGGGCAGATGTAAAACATCAGATAGTGGGTACCTGCAGCCACAACTAGGGCGAGAATAATTGTGGGCTCCCAATAGACCCCAACCCAAACTATCCATCATGGTCACCCAATATGACGTACTCTATACACCCAGAATGGCGGCGTACAACGTGTCATGTGATGTCTTCGGCAGTGGAGGCGCTATATTCATTTTATGGTGTCTATGACCAGAGGGGGTAAAAGTTGCCGTCACCGAGGTAAATCAATGGACAAAACCTCATAAGGAGATGCTATTGAGAGATTTACATCTGGCGGTCTGACATAGGGCAGGGGTAGACACTACAACTCCCAGCATGCATTCTTACGCTGTTAGTCTTGGAACTCCCATAGAAATGAATGGAGCATGCTGGGAGTTGTAGTTTCATAGCAGATGGAGTGGTAAATGTTGCTACCCCCTGACATACGGTATAGGGTACACGGGGCCCGCACGCCATTTCACTTGCCCTTCAACATCTGTGGGTCATCGCTGGGGGTCCCAGTGGTCAGACTAACATCTGCGGGTCATCGCTGGGGGTCCCAGTGGTCAGACTAACATCTGCGGGTCATCGCTGGGGGTCCCAGTGGTCAGACTAACATCTGCGGGTCATCGCTGGGGGTCCCAGTGGTCAGACTAACATCTGCGGGTCATCGCTGGGGGTCCCAGTGGTCAGACTAACATCTGCGGGTCATCGCTGGGGGTCCCAGTGGTCAGACTAACATGACCCTGTGGACAGGTGATAATTTGGTACAATCCCTTTAAGGTCTTGAAGCTTTTGTAAACAGACAAGGGATTGTTTAAGCGTAGACATGGCTGCCTTCTTCTAAAAACAGCTCCACACTTGTCCACTGGTTGTGTGTAATACTGCGGCTCAATTCCATTCACTTTAATAGAACTGACCTGCAAAACCAGACCCAACCTATGGACAAGTGTGGCGCTGTTTTTGGGAGATACCCCTTGAAATCTCTGGATGGTTTCATTGAGTAAAATTGATACTGAAAAGCATTTGCTGTTTCTCCACCTTCGGCCATTTTGGCCTGGTCTGCGCTCCGCATGTATACAGCAACCCCTATAACCCCTATACAGGTCTGTAGATAAACTAGGCCAGAGGTGGAGCGACCCATAACCCACCAGTGCATGTCTTGACATCCCCTTTAATGGACCTCTCGGGGGTCTCATTATTTGGTCACTTTACATTCCAGAGTTAATTCTCACAGAACTAGGAAAATATCTATTAAAATGGGAAACTTTTGGCATTTACATTAATAAAAAAATACAAAGAACAGAAAAGCTGCAAAAAATCCCCACAAAACATAAATAATTGTAAGCATGAAGTGGATCGGCCCCGGCGCTGACCGATGGTCTGGTCACTTGTGACGGCCAAAACTGGACTTGGACAATTTGGCACAAAGAAATGAGATGAAATAATGAATTCTGTCCCCGAAGCTGTGATGTGTGAGCACAGAAGAGGCGGCCATTACTGGGACAAGATGGCGGTCACGAATAACATCTGCAATGCTACAAAGCCGACCAGAATCGTAGGAAGAGATGTTTACAGATGTTTGGACGCCGGCACCGCCCGGAAGAGACGCCAAAAGCACAAATGGCCAAGGGCGAGACTTTTATTTATTAACATGGCGCCATTTGTAGCCCTGCAGCAAGTGGCGGCTGATACAAGGAGATCGCGTCACTATGTAATCGCTGCAGGCCCGACTGCTCTCAACCAGACACTGTGCAGAGAACGGCAGCTCCGGGTGAACAGCGGCCTACACAGTGCCGGACGGCCGGGGCCCTGCACTCCACAGCGCCGGACGGCCGGGGCCCTGCACTACACAGGGCCAGACAGCCAGGGCCCTGCACTGCACAGGGCCGCAGCCGTCCATTACAAGTCGCCTACATGTGCACCATTTCCTACCACTATGCCGCCCCCTGCTCGGGGCAGAATACCCTCCTAAGTTATTGCGTCTATGGCAATGTGACAGTTCCATGCTCCTCCAGTGGGTGGCAGCAGAGCTTGGGACACTCATATAGATGAATAATTTAGAACAGACCTACAATATATACAAATAAATAAGAATAAAACCTTCATCCCCTGGATAGAGCAACAGAAATAGCACCACGTGGACAGTCAAACCCAGATCGTGTCTACTGTGGTGTATGCAATAATGTGAATGAGATTCGCACCCCCTCCGATATCCCCCACCTCAGCTCCTCACTATCACTTACCTCTAACCTCTCTGCACTTACATAACCCTCTGCACGGACAGACTCTTATCACTCTCATGTTTCCTACATCCATACAGTCATACCTTGTACCCATAAACCAAGATCTTTCTGGATTTTGTCTTCACATACAATAAGCAGGTCTGGCAGTCCTGAGCCCCAGTGGCTAGAACATAGGTCAAGGGGCAACCCTACCCATCCCATCCATCACTACGGATGTCGTCCAGTTATACCCACCCATCCCCGACTGGCGTCTGAAGTCTTTGTAGACACAGGTTTGTTGTACGGCGGAGTTGGCTCGTCGTCCCGGCCGCTCCTGATCTGGCAGTTGATCCTGAACAGAGTTTATACAGACTCGGCGCCATCTTGGCTACAATTCTATCTGGAAAGTTTTCTGCAGTTCATTAGAGAAAGGGTTGGCCATACGTTGCTGAGACTTGGATTCAAGCGCTGCCCACTGAGCTTCAAACTGGTCCACCTCCTGGGCCGTGGATGCCAGTCTTAGCTGGCTGGGATCTGGGGGCCACGTACCATTGGCAGTGCCATTTGACTTTGGTCCTGATGGGAGAGGCTGTGATGACGCAGGGATCGGGACACTCGTAGCTGAAGAGTGCATTATGTTCTGTGGGAATGGGTTGGTTTTACTCGCCAGGTTGGATGATGGTACTTGGGTGGCAGAGCAAAATACATTGGCCACCATTTGAGATGGGGTAATGCCCACCACGGGCACACTTGGAGCAGGGTATGATATGCTGTTTGCCATAGATGGGTTATATCCTCCTACAGGTACATAGGCAGGCTGCATGTGAGGAGTTATAAACATGCCAACTGGAGCAGGGGTGGCATCATATGAGACAGGATAGGCCTGAACAGCAGGTGGTACCGCCATGGGCACAGCCACCATAGGTTGTGGCATGGGCTCTTGTTGCTGTTGCTGCTGTTGTTGGGCTTTGGCTGCTTTTGCTACCTCCTCCAGCCATCGCTCGGCCTCAGATGGGGTTCGCCGATGACCCATCTGGAAGTTCGAAGGGGTTGAGGTGGTCATTGCTGGATCTGTCCATCCGGGGATGTCTAGAAGAAAACATACAAAATAAAAGATTCAGTGTAGAGTCTGAGCTGCAGCATGCGCCTGTCCTTGGAGCCATTGGTGTATGTGTGATGGGGGGTGTGCGATGTGGACACCCAATTGGAAATGATGTAGACACCGGACAAAACCATTTACCCCAAAAGGCACTAATCTTAATGGTTTCACCACTGTCCAGATCCACACAATACCAGGGATGCTTAGTGGTCAATATAGTGTCCCACAAAGGGAACAGAAATGATAGGACGAGTCCGCCTGGTCACGTTGTCTCTGTGTACCCGGATATTGGCCACCAATACTTCTCGGGCTCTCGTGACGGAACCGTTTCTTCTGGCAGAACACTAGCATGATGTTACATCAGTTATTTTGGTTGGCACAATTGGTGGAAGCTATAGCATGGGCTGGGGTCCTTCTAATGGGGGATCTTCTATCACCCACAATGGATCAGCAGGGCAGTCTGTACGATTGGACTCCAGTACCTCAGCTCTACAGTCTCTACGACTACTGCCTTCTGGGCTGCCATATACACAAGTGGCCTGCACTGCTTCATGCTCGATATCCCGGCTGAATCAATCTGGCCCAGTCCTATACTATAGTACTACAGGGACCACACTCCGGTCCGTCTCATCCCTCTGCCTTAGACTCAACACACTTCTCTGCCGCCATCTACTCTGCTTTATTACACCCTAGGATCCAGACCTCTGTGCAGGGCGTTGTGCGGAGAACACAGGGCTATGCCCAACTATGGCTCTGGTGCCTGCTGAGCCTGATTATAAAGTTCTGCTTTCCAGACCAATAACTTGACGGTGCGATGTCCCTGCAGCCCTCGGAGCCTGGTCTACCCTTTATCATTGAGACAACTGCCCCAATGCCACTGGACTGGGGTACAACAAAGCATAGTAAGAATATTTCTTGTAACAGCAAAGTAAAGTCCCACACCACACCCATAAAATAATAGTAGATATAGCCCCATCCCCAATATGTCACATATACACAAAGTCCAGCACATAGGACATGTCTGGAGACCTCGGTCAGACTGACCAAGGCCTTGGACACACCGGTACATTATGGCTCATATTCTGGCCTCTAGACAGGCCTCGCATCATCTGGTTAGGTGACGGAGCTTGTGTCCTGGTTACTCACTTTGTGCCGCCTGCCGCGGTGCCACATTAGGAGGGGTCATCGTTCCATTCCCATTGATAAAAGGGTCCTCGGGTGGTTTGTGGGTGAAGGAGTTATTGATCTGGTTACAGAGATCTGTGATTCCATCGGGATCAGGAGGTCCTGCAGGATCCATTTCTGGGACTGAGAGAAAACAACGGGTGGTCATTACACTGTCCTGAGGAACCCGAGGTCGGTAGCAACTCTATAAAGGGCAATCCCAAATAATAGAAGCAAAGCAGTGGTCAGCTCAGCTGTAAGAGAGCATGTGACCCCAAGCTCGGACGCCCCCAGTGACCCCAGGCTCGGACGCCCCAGTGACCCCAGGCTCGGACGCCTCAGTGGCCCACATCTATATATATACATGCAGAGCAGCAGGAACATGTAACACCCCCGCAGTGCACCCCCAGGGGGCGCCGGTTTACACATTTCAGACTGACCAGTCTTTAGTCATAACCATGGCTTACTAATACAACGAGGGACTGTGCGGGATCGCTGCGGTCTTTGGACAATCCCATATCATATCTTTGGTATTAATATGAAGTCAATAGTTTTTATGATTTTTGTTTGCTGGGGCTTATCCACAAATAACACTCACCGTATCTACAGGACGGGGAGAAGTGACAGATAATACAGGCTCGGACCACTGGAACCCCAGCAATCACAAGAATGGGCACCCCAAGTCCCCTGAATGACGTCTGTAGTCACCGCTCCATTCACCTCTATGAAGTAGGGCTCGGCTACCTCTGTCAGCCACATAGAAGTCAACAAGTCACAGATATGTGCACTAACACTCACACAGGGGACCTGGGGGCGACCATTCTTGTGATAACCCCTTGGGGTAAGTGTTTTCGTAGTCTCTGTTCACTGTCAGACAATCATACAGAGCAGTGTGAATAAAGCCTAAGACTGAGTTTTGTGCTGTCAATGAAGGATGCTGAACCTGTGGGAATCCTCTGACCTCTGACCCCCCCGAATCTCCCGGATTCTCGCTCTACTCCTCACCTTGGCTCTTGTCCTGGAAGTTGGTTTTGCGCTGTAAGGTGGATGGCAGCTCATTGAGTCTCAGTGACAACTGTCTCTTGAAGGGCGAATTCTTCTGGCTCAGGGCGGGGAACCCTCGGAAAGACCCCTGCCGCACCAGCTGTTCCAAGGGAGCGTGTCTGCGGGGGATGGCGTGCTGACCACTGGGCTCGCCCTTCTCTGCCGGACCTGACTGACCTTGTAGTGGCGATGAGCTCTCCACCTGGACTGGTGCCGGGATGGACGGAGCGATCTGGGTCTGAGCCACTTCAGCTGGGAGACACGGAGACCATCAGTGCCCATCACATCTCTCTGCTTACATATTCCAGGGTCACATTTTGTCACATTTTGCCCCAGTTTTACCTTTCTTTTTGTCCTGGGCCTGCTTCATCACATCTTCACGCTCAGTTTGTTGGGACCCTGAGGTGACACGGAAAGACCCCTCCCGGGCAAAGCTGGTGCGGCTGGCATCGAAGGATGCGGTGACCCCACACTCCTTTTCTCGCTTCTGCTTCCTCTCCAGGCAGGCAGCAAATGCACAGCCCACGGCGTGACTCAGGCGCTCCCCCTATGGGTCAGTGACAGGGAGACAGACACAGGTTAGCCGGCGTGCACAATACAGAATGCAAAGCCCTGCAAGCACATCAGCACCTTGATGTAGAGGATTACACAAACATGGCCGTGCCGCCCGTCCACAGATGTTGTCTGGGATTGCAGATCACCCCCATTCACTTCAATGAAGCAGAGATGCAATGGCGCCACCTGTGGACTGATGTGGTGCTGTTTTCTATAGAAAGCCGCCATGATTTTTAGTCTTGCGCAGTCCCCTTAATAAACTTACTGAATCTTTCAACGCCATGAAGCAATGACATATCCAGCGCCGGGTCGTTCCATCTCGACATATATAAGAGAAGGCCTTGTCAAAGTTGCGATCTGGTGCACAGAATGAAACCTTTTCGATGGTTTGATCTACTATGAGGTCCTGAGAGAGGGAAAAAAGATAAAAAACATGTAACCAATGGAGATGAAGCGATTGGGAGGGGATTACAGATGGGAAATGGTTAATACTGAAGGACTTTTGGGGGGATTTTACACTGGAAGGTGTCGCAGTCGTCCTCTGCTTATTACTGTATCTGAGCTGCAGTACAAGAGTCAGCCACAAGAGAGCGCACTCTGCCCGGTCAGGCACTGCAGAGAAGGGATCGCCCCCTCCAGCGAGCACCCCCGGCCTTTGGGGGGTATTAGACGTTCTCCTACATCTAGTGTAGCAGAGACCTCCTCGTGGCACATCTTGCGGCCATTTTTGGGGTAAATGTGCCCTTCTTTCTAATTTCCCTCTGCGCGTCTTCTGCCAGCTGGCGGAGATTTCAGATTGTGGCGAAATGAGTAAGAAACGTTCCCCTGATGACGCCGTTAACCCTGTCCTCACCTTTGTCTTATCGTCCACTACTCGCAGTCCATCAGCGGAAACCCACAAAATGGCTTTTACCGATTTCTTGCCGAGCTAAAAAAACATAATGGCACAATTAAAGGATGATCCTTGGCGGCCGATATCACACACACAACATCTCAGTCCTCGCATCGTCTGACTCTGACATGTTCTTAAAAGGTCACTTCTGTTCCTGGGAAAGCTGGGTGGACCCCAATATTGTAGCTATTACAGATCTTCACCGGCAAACCTTCCTAGTTATGCAGGGATTTCTGTTTTTATACCACTAGGATAAAGCTGTGCGACAATCCCTTTAAGATCTGTTACTGCGGCCATATTGCTTGTCACCCAGCTTTCCCAGGCACGGATATAAGTCAAAGAGGCATTTGTAAAAAAGTTTCAGAAATCCATGAAAAGAACATACATGATGGAAGAGGATGCCGTATTGGAGGATATGTAGAAGTCAGTTTTATGTCATGTTCGGGCTTGTAGAGTCGGCGACTCTGCGGCCGGCGTTATGTTGTGTGTGAACGGGCTCATAACGCCGATCAATTACGTGTAGATGGAGATGTGATAACGTGTGAATACGGATGATCCAAGTGATCGTACAATGATCCTACCATACAATACTAAGTACATATCGGGGGGTAATCGCTGCCCATTATGTATTCTATACTGGATTCTCCACCCTATGACTGGCATAGGGTCGGGGTCTTTGTGATGCTCACTTTGGTCTCTTTCCTAATTCCTCCCCTCGCTGCCCTCCATCTTATCTCCAGCCAGCACATCGCCCATCTCATATAACCCTGCAGCGATTCCACACGTCTTAGGCTAATGCACCATCAGGTGTCTCCGAATCCCCAGAATTTCCTCCCCCTTGGACAGACTCAGCCCCGGGCAATATTCTGTACCCTCTAACATGAGATTTCAAATGGAGGAGCCGCAGTCACTCGCTCACCAGTTTCAACTTCTTCACAGCATCTTCACACACGTGCATGCCACGAGACTCCTCCACCTCCACGTGGCCCAGGTACTGCCAAGAAAAGAAAGATCCATCACACACAGAGATAAAAGATCTTATCAAGCTGCTGAGCCGGAGGCAATACAAGAATATGAACACCAGGGGGCAGCACTTTCCTCTCCGATTGTTTCGTGCGGAGACCCAGCGGAAACCACACGGACATCATTATAGTCTATGGGGTCCGCGGGTTTCCCAGGTAAACCACTTTTTTATGTGTATAGATTTCCATTCGGTAGGTCCCCAAGCAGACTCCCCGAACAGAAACCCGAATGCAGATGTGAACTGGGTCTAATATATATAGGTGGATAAATAGATAAACAAAAAGGCTAGATAGATCCTAGATAAATGGATGGATAGATAGATAGATAGATAGATAGATAGATAGATAGATAGATAGATAGATAGAGATATTCCCAGATAGAGTTCACAAGTAGGATATATATATACAGGTAGATGAATAGAGAGATAGATCAAGTATGTATAAGTCAAGATATCAAATGGCAAAGCAGTAAAGAATATGAACACTAGAGGGCACTATAGGCAAATAGATAGATACAGTGCTGGCCAAAAGTATTGGCACCCCTGCAATTCTGTCAGATAATACTCAATTTCTTCCAGAAAATGATTGCAATCACAAATGCTTTGATAATAATATCTTCATTTATTTTGCTTGCAATGAAAAAACACAAAAGAGAATGAAAAAAAAGTCAAATCATTGATCATTTTACACAAAACTCCAAAAATGGGCCGGATAAAAGTATTGGCACCCTCAGCCTAATACTTGGTAGCACAACCTTTAGACAAAATAACTGTGAACAACCGCTTCCGGTAACCATCAATGAGTTTCTTACAATGCTCTGCTGGAATTTTAGACCATTCTTCTTTGGCAAATTTCTCCAGGTCCCTGAGATGTGAAGGGTGCCTTCTCCAAACTGCCATTTTGAGATCTCTCCACAGGTGTTCTATGGGATTCAGGTCTGGACTCATTGCTGGCCACTTTAGAAGTCTCCAGTGCTTTCTCTCAAACCATTTTCTAGTGCTTTTTGAAGTGTGTTTTGGGTCATTGTCCTGCTGGAAGACCCATGACCTCTGAGGGAGACCCAGCTTTCTCACACTGGGCCCTACATTATGCTGCAAAATTTGTTGGTAGTCTTCAGACTTCATAATGCCATGCACACGGTCAAGCAGTCCAGTGCCAGAGGCAGCAAAGCAACCCCAAAACATCAGGGAACCTCCACCATGTTTGACTGTAGGGACCGTGTTCTTTTCTTTGAAGGCCTCTTTTTTTTTTTTTTCCTGTAAACTCTATGTTGATGCCTTTTCCCAAAAAGCTCTACTTTTGTCTCATCTGACCAGAGAACATTCTTCCAAAAAGTTTTTGGCTTTCTCAGGTAAGTTTTGGCAAACTCCAGCCTGGCTTTTTTATGTCTGTGGGTCAGAAGTGGGGTCTTCCTGGGTATCCTACCATAGAGTCCCTTTTCATTCAGACGCCGACGGATAGTACGGGTTGACACTGTTGTACCCTCGGACCGCAGGTGAGCTAGAACTTGTTTGGATGTTAGTCGAGGTTCTTTAGCCACCATCCGCACAATCTTTCGTTGAAATCTCTGGTCAATTTTTCTTTTCCGTCCACATCTAGGGAGGTTAACCACAGTGCCATGGGCTTTAAACTTCTTGATGACACTGCGCACGGTAGACACAGGAACATTCAGGTCTTTGGAGATGGACTTGTAGCCTTGAGATTGCTCATGCTTCCTCACAATTTTGCTTCTCAAGTCCTCAGACAGTTCTTTGGTCTTCTTTCTTTTCTCCATGCTCAATGTGGTACACACAAGGACATAGGACAGAGGTTGAGTCAACTTTAATCCATTTCAACTGGCTGTAAGTGTGATTTAGTTATTGCCACCACCTGTTATGTGCCACAGGTAAGTAACAGGTGCTGTTAATTACACAAATTAGAGAAGCATCACATGATTTTTCAAAGGGTGCCAATACTTTTGTCCACCCCCTTTTTTATGTTTGGTGTGGAATTATATCCAATTTGGCTTTTTGACAATTCTTTTTGTGGTTTTCCATTGACGACAAATTAAATGAAGATATTATTACCAAAGCATTTGTGATTGCAATCATTTTCTGGAAGAAATTGAGTATTATCTGACAGAATTGCAGGGGTGCCAATACTTTTGGCCAGCACTGTAGATAGATAGATAGATAGATAGATAGATAGGAGATAGATAGATAGATAGATAGATAGATATGAGATAGATAGAGAGATCAGGCAGCTCTGTACACTGTATAGCGGTCATACACAATTACTGTAACTCTGATCAATGACATTTCACAGGTATAACCTACATGGATGGATGAACAGATAGCTAAAGAGACGGATATATAGAACATGCAGATATTTGAGAGCATTTGCAAGTATAATATAGATAGATAAATTGATAGAAATCCAGACAGATGGAAAGAAGGATATATAGATAGATGAGACAGACGGATAGTACAGAATACTAGCACAAGGGCTCGTGGGTGGAGGATTCCTCAGTAATTGCTCACCCGGACAGGAAAGCTGCATTTGCCCCTTCTCACCGCCTCCTCATCTGCCCCCCACTGGTGGGGTCGACTGGCCTCAGGGACGTAAGATGGCTTTTTCCTCCGTAGACTCTGCCGCAGCTTGTTCATCTCAGGAGGAGTCGGGCTAAAAGAAGGATGTAAAGTAGCATATAGTATACAGTATATAGCATATAACATAGTATACAGTATATGGCATATAGTATACAGTATACAGCATATAACATATAGTAAACAGTATATAGCATATAACATAGTATACAGTATATAGCACATAACATAGTATACAGTATATAGCATATAACATATAGTATACAGTATATAGCATATAACATATAGTATACAGTATTTAGTATATAACATATAGTATATAGCATATAACATAGTATACAGTATATAGCATATAATATATAGTATACAGTATATAGCATATAGTATACAGTATATAGCATATAACAGTATACAGTATATACTGTATATACAGGGACAGTAGGAGATATATTAGTAGTAGGTGTATATACAGGGGCAGTAGGGGGTATATTAGTAGTAGGTGTATATACAGGGGCAGTAGGGGGGTATATTAGTACTAGGTGTATATACAGGGGCAGTAGGGGGTATATTAGTACTAGGTGTATATACAGGGGCAGTAGGGGGTATATTAGTAGTAGGTGTATATACAGGGGCAGTAGGGGGTATATTAGTAGTAGGTGTATATACAGGGGCAGTAGGGGGTATATTAGTACTAGGTGTATATACAGGGGCAGTAGGAGGTATATTAGTAGTAGGTGTATATACAGGGGCAGTAGGGGGTATATTAGTAGTAGGTGTATATACAGGGGCAGTAGGGGGTATATTAGTACTAGGTGTGTATACAGGGGCAGTAGGGGGTATATTAGTACTAAGTGTATATACAGGGGCAGTAGGGGGTGTATTAGTAGTAGGTGTATATACAGGGGCAGTAGGGGGTATATTAGTACTAGGTGTGTATACAGGGGCAGTAGGGGGTATATTAGTACTAAGTGTATATACAGGGGCAGTAGGGGGTGTATTAGTAGTAGGTGTATATACAGGGGCAGTAGGGGGTATATTAGTACTAGGTGTATATACAGGGGCAGTAGGGGGTATATTAGTAGTAGGTGTATATACAGGGGCAGTAGGGGGTATATTAGTAGTAGGTGTATATACAGGGGCAGTAGGAGGTATATTAGTAGTAGGTGTATATACAGGGGCAGTAGGGGGTATATTAGTAGTAGGTGTATATACAGGGGCAGTAGGGGGTATATTAGTAGTAGGTGTATATACAGGGGCAGTAGGAGGTATATTAGTAGTAGGTGTATATACAGGGGCAGTAGGGGGTATATTAGTAGTAGGTGTATATACAGGGGCAGTAGGGGGTATATTAGTAGTAGGTGTATATACAGGGGCAGTAGGGGGTATATTAGTACTAGGTGTATATACAGGGGCAGTAGGGGGTATATTAGTAGTAGGTGTATATACAGGGGCAGTAGGAGGTATATTAGTACTAGGTGTATATACAGGGGCAGTAGGGGGTATATTAGTACTAGGTGTATATACAGGGGCAGTAGGGGGTATATTAGTAGTAGGTGTATATACAGGGGCAGTAGGGGGTATATTAGTAGTAGGTGTATATACAGGGGCAGTAGGGGGTATATTAGTAGTAGGTGTATATACAAGGTCAGTAGGAGGTATATTAGTACTAGGTGTATATACAGGGGCAGTAGGGGGTATATTAGTACTAGGTGTATATACAGGGGCAGTAGGGGGTATATTAGTAGTAGGTGTATATACAGGGGCAGTAAAGGGTATATTAGTAGTAGGTGTATATACAGGGCAGTAGGGGGTATATTAGTAGTAGGTGTATATACAGGGGCAGTAGGGGGTATATTAGTAGTAGGTGTATATACAGGGCAGTAGGGGGAATATTAGTAGTAGGTGTATATACAGGGGCAGTAGGGGGTATATTAGTAGTAGGTGTATATACAGGGGCAGTAGGGGGTATATTAGTAGTAGGTGTATATACAGGGGCAGTAGGGGGTATATTAGTAGTAGGTGTATATACAGGGGCAGTAGGGGGTATATTAGTAGTAGGTGTATATACAGGGGCAGTAGGGGGTATATTAGTAGTAGGTGTATATACAGGGGCAGTAGGGGGTATATATTAGTAATAGGTATATATACAGGGTCAGTAGGGGGTATATTAGTACTAGGTGTATATACAGGGTCAGTAGGGGGTATATTAGTACTAGGCGTATATACAGGGGCAGTAGGGAGTATATTAGTAGTAGGTGTATATACAGGGGCAGTAGGGGGTATATTAGTAGTAGGTGTATATACAGGGCAGTAGGGGGTATATTAGTAGTAGGTGTATATACAGGGGCAGTAGGGGGTATATTAGTAGTAGGTGTATATACAGGGGCAGTAAAGGGTATATTAGTAGTAGGTGTATATACAGGGCAGTAGGGGGTATATTAGTAGTAGGTGTATATACAGGGGCAGTAGGGGGTATATTAGTAGTAGGTGTATATACAGGGCAGTAGGGGGAATATTAGTAGTAGGTGTATATACAGGGGCAGTAGGGGGTATATTAGTAGTAGGTGTATATACAGGGGCAGTAGGGGGTATATTAGTAGTAGGTGTATATACAGGGGCAGTAGGGGGTATATTAGTACTAGGTGTATATACAGGGGCAGTAGGGGGTATATTAGTAGTAGGTGTATATACAGGGGCAGTAGGGGGTATATTAGTAGTAGGTGTATATACAGGGGCAGTAGGGGGTATATTAGTAGTAGGTGTATATACAGGGGCAGTAAAGGGTATATTAGTAGTAGGTGTATATACAGGGCAGTAGGGGGTATATTAGTAGTAGGTGTATATACAGGGGCAGTAGGGGGTATATTAGTAGTAGGTGTATATACAGGGCAGTAGGGGGAATATTAGTAGTAGGTGTATATACAGGGGCAGTAGGGGGTATATTAGTAGTAGGTGTATATACAGGGGCAGTAGGGGGTATATTAGTAGTAGGTGTATATACAGGGGCAGTAGGGGGTATATTAGTACTAGGTGTATATACAGGGGCAGTAGGGGGTATATTAGTAGTAGGTGTATATACAGGGGCAGTAGGGGGTATATTAGTAGTAGGTGTATATACAGGGACAGTAGGGGGAATATTAGTAGTAGGTGTATATACAGGGGCAGTAGGGGGTATATATAAGTAGTAGGTGTATATACAGGGGCAGTAGGGGGTATATTAGTACTAGGTGTATATACAGGGGCAGTAGGGAGTATATTAGTAGAAGGTGTATACACAGGGGCAGTAGGGGGTATATTAGTAGTAGATGTATATACAGGGGCAGTAGGGGGTATATTAGTACTAGGTGTATATACAGGGGCAGTAGGGGGTATATTAGTAGTAGGTGTATATACAGGGACAGGAGGAGGTATATTAGTAGTAGGTGTATATACAGGGACAGTAGGAGGTATATTAGTAGTAGGTGTATATACAGGGGCAGTAGGGGGTATATTAGTAGTAGGTGTATATACAGGGGCAGTAGGGGGTATATTAGTAGTAGGTGTATATACAGGGGCAGTAGGGGATGTATTAGTAGTAGGTGTATACACAGGGTCAGTAGGGGGTATATTAGTACTAGGTGTATATACAGGGGCAGTAGGGGGAATATTAGTAGTAGGTGTATATACAGGGACAGTAGGGGGAATATTAGTAGTAGGTGTATATACAGGGACAGTAGGAGGTATATTAGTAGTAGGTGTATATACAGGGACAGTAGGAGGTATATTAGTAGTATGTGTATATACAGGGGCAGTAGGGGGTATATTAGTAGTAAGTGTATACACAGGGTCAGTAGGGGGTATATTAGTACTAGGTGTATATACAGGGGCAGTAGGGGGTATATTAGTAGTAGGTGTATATACAGGGGCAGTAGGGGGTATATTAGTAGTAAGTGTATACACAGGGTCAGTAGGGGGTATATTAGTACTAGGTGTATATACAGGGGCAGTAGGGGGTATATTAGTAGTAGATGTATATACAGGGGCAGTAGGGGGAATATTAGTAGTAGGTGTATATACAGGGGCAGTAGGGGGTATATTAGTAGTAGATGTATATACAGGGGAAGTAGGGGGTATATTAGTAGTAGGTGTATATACAGGAGCAGTAGGGGGTATATTAGTACTAGGTGTATATACAGGGGAAGTAGGGGGTATATTAGTAGTAGGTGTATATACAGGAGCAGTAGGGGGTATATTAGTAGTAGGTGTATATACAGGGGCAGTAGGGGATATATTAGTAGTAGGTGTATATACAGGGGCAGTAGGGGGTATATTAGTAGTAGGTGTATATACAGGGACAGTAGGAGGTATATTAATAGTAGGTGTATATACAGGGGCAGTAGGGGGTATATTAGTAGTAGGTGTATATACAGGACAGTAGGGGGTATATTAGTACTAGGTGTATATACAGGGGCAGTAGGGGGTATATTAGTAGTAGGTGTATATACAGGAGCAGTAGGAGGTATATTAGTACTAGGTGTATATACAGGGGCAGTAGGGGGTATATTAGTACTAGGTGTATATACAGGGGCAGTAGGGGGTATATTAGTAGTAGGTGTATATACAGGGGCAGTAGGGGGTATATTAGTAGTAGGTGTATATACAGGACAGTAGGGGGTATATTAGTACTAGGTGTATATACAGGGGCAGTAGGGGGTATATTAGTAGTAGGTGTATATACAGGGGCAGTAGGGGGTATATATTAGTACTAGGTGTATATACAGGGGCTGTAGGGGGTATATTAGTACTAGGTGTATATACAGGGTCAGTAGGGGGTATATTAGGAGTAGGTGTATATACAGGGACAGTAGGAGGTATATTAGTAGTAGGTGTATATACAGGGGTGTGAAGACTTTTACAAGGCACTGTATATATATTATAACATATGGTATACAGTATATAGACACAACATCCACAAATCCTGCACATATCAGGTTATATATCAGGAGCACCACAATACACATCAGTAACTATGCAGCCGACTGATAACAGAGAGCACCAGCTGTGCTAGGAATAGTATCAGAGTTGTGCTTTATTCCAGTTATTTTGAAAGCTGGGTGACTATGAACATTGCATTACCCCTGCCATAAGGACAGCAACTTTCCTGGACTCCTGAACGGCGATATACCTCCCCCCGCCATCTCACTGCACAGCAAGGCACTGACACTCTGTAATGGCGATAGAATACTGCTTATCACCAAGCTTTCCCAAGTTCCTGAACAGCATAAGCTAAGTCAGGCTCTGTTCACATCAGCACTGGGGGTCCTTCCGGCTCTGCTCATGTCCGTTATTTTCGGGATCCGTTGTTGTCCTTGTTTCAATCCAAGCGCAGATTTGATCGCAGCGTCTGTGGCGAAACTACAACTCCCAGCATGTCCTGGCTTTGGGAGCCATAGGCCTGAAGCAGCACAGCAAGAAATATATGGCTGCAAGACTAAGGCAGATTTGCCGTTCAGTGGTTTGGGAAAGATGGGTGTAAACCTCACAGAGGACGAGTCAATGGTGAATTTTACTCCTTTATCAGGAGAAATATCATGTAAAATAAAAGTATCAGAATTATATCAATATGCAAATGTGTCCCTAAACCTCAAGCACCCCAAAGGGTTAATCATTCCCAGAATTCCAGGCGCGCCCTCCAGACATGTGAGCCAGATTAAAAACATATGCTGAGGAAAAAGAATTTACCCGGACACAGGCGGATCCAGAATGGGAGAGATCGCACCGAACCAAAAAGAGCAAAGGAAAGAAAGCGAGGAGACGATTAGCGGCGGCGCTCTGTGTCACAGCCACAGACTCAGCTTAATCTGCTGACACAAACCGGGAAAGAACAGCGGCCGGGATTTAATATCCTGCAGGACATGAGCAGCGGCTGAAACCTGAAAAAAACCAACTAAGGGGCAGAATAGCTGTGGGGGAGTAAATAAGGGCAGGAACGGCGAGGAAGGGTCCAGGCTACACTGTGGGGGAATCTATAGAACACATTGAAAAGTCTGGACAGGATTAGGGAAAAGAAATAAAAAGAAACAGCGCCCCCATGGCCTATAGGTGGTGTCTGGTATTGCAGCTCAGTCCCAGTCACTTGAAAGGTAATGAGAAGGATTGGTTTCAGAGGGTAAAAAAAAAAAACAGAACGTAGACAATCCCTTTAAAGAGGGATCCTGGGTAGTTACAGAGAGTGCAGACCCCTTTCAGTAATGGAAAGGTCTACTACAGTCCTCCGACCTGGGGGCAAAGGGGATTAAAGGGGTAGTCCAAAAACAGCATCACACCTGTCCATAGGTTGTATCTGGTATTGCAGCTCAGCTACATTAAAGTGAATGGGGCTCACATGTAATACCACACACAACCCATGGATAGGCGTGGCGCTGGAATCAGAAAACAGAAGTCATGTTTTTCTAATGCAGAAAAACCCCTTTAAGAAATTCTACAGAAAACTGTGGGACTGAGGGCGAAAAATTCATGAACAGATAGACAATGGATGTGAGAGGTGGTCAGAGCTCCGAGTCCCCCACCAACTTCTAATATGGCGCCTATGTAGTGGTCAGAGCTCCGAGTCCCCCACCAACTTCTAATATGGCGTCTATGTAGTGGTCAGAGCTCCGAGTCTCCCCCCAACTTCTAATATGAGGTCTATGTAGTGGTCAGAGCTCAGAGTCTCCCACTGACATCTAATATAAGGTCTATGTAGTGGTCAGAGCTCCGAGTCTCCCACTGACATCTAATATGAGGTCTATGTAGTGGTCAGAGCTCCGAGTCTCCCTCCGAATTCTAATATGAGGTCTATGTAGTGGTCAGAGCTCCGAGTCTCCCACCAACATCCAATATGAGGTCTATGTAGTGGTCAGAGCTCCGAGTCTCCCACCGATATCTAAAATGAGGTCTATGTAGTGGTCAGAGCTCCGAGTCTCCCACCGACTTCTAATATGAGGTCTATGTAGTGGTCAGAGCTCCGAGTCTCCCACTGACATCTAATATGAGGTCTATGTAGTGGTCAGAGCTCCGAGTCTCCCACCGACATCTAATATGAGGCCTATGTAGTGGTCAGAGCTCCGAGTCTCCCACCGACATCTAATATGAGGTCTATCTAGTGGTCAGAGCTCCGAGTCTCCCACCGACTTCTAATATGAGGTCTATGTAGTGGTCAGAGCTCCGAGTCTCCCACTGACATCTAATATGAGGTCTATGTAGTGGTCAGAGCTCCGAGTCTCCCACCGACATCTAATATGAGGCCTATGTAGTGGTCAGAGCTCCGAGTCTCCCACCGACATCTAATATGAGGTCTATGTAGTGGTCAGAGCTCCGAGTCTCCCACCGACATCTAATATGAGGTCTATGTAGTGGTCAGAGCTCCGAGTCTCCCTCCGAATTCTAATATGAGGTCTATGTAGTGGTCAGAGCTCCGAGTCTCCCTCCGAATTCTAATATGAGGTCTATGTAGTGGTCAGAGCTCCGAGTCTCCCACCAACATCCAATATGAGGTCTATGTAGTAGTCAGAGCTCCGAGTCTCCCACTGATTTCTAATATGGCATCTATGTAGTGGTCAGAGCTCTGAGTCTCCCACTGATTTCTAATATGGCGTCTATGTAGTGGTCAGAGCTCTGAGTCTCCCACCGACATCTAATATGAGGTCTATGTAGTGGTCAGAGCTCCGAGTCTCCCACTGACATCTAATATGAGGTCTCATTGGTCAACAAACAATATAGAATAGTTGGAGATTTTTGTTGGGACTTCTCTTACGTTCCAAAATGATGATCATGTGATAGATGTCAACATGTAAACTGGCAAAATAGAGACATGAAGAGCCCACACCTGGGACAGACGTAAAACCAGACAGGACAACCACTTTTGGGTAGTGTTACATACACAGTCATAGCTGACAACTTTAAGAATTTACTGGGACAGTCCTGACAAATTCACCATCTCCAAGACTGAAAAGGGGGTGACGTATACAAAGGGGCAAAACTGGGCAACACAGTGACATGGCCAGGGGCAGGACATACTGGTCCCTATTTTACTGACTCTTAAATTGATAAGTACACACAGCCCCCTTGTGGGATTGAGTTTCTTGGGACGGCCAGACATCCCTGACAGGGGTATAAGACGCTGCATGAGATGGGAAAAGCCCTTTTTGGTGATGCCACAAAAACATCCATGACAATGAGGTACATTGGAAATACTGGAGTAAAGGGGCAGATTTATGAAAGCTGTATATAAAAAACCCCGTCTATGCTGTCCATAGCAACCAATCACAGCCCATAGCAACCAATCACAGCGCAGCTTTCATCTTTCAAAAGAAGAATAGGTAATAAAAGATGCGCTGTGATTGGTTGCCCCTCCCTGCTGACAATCTCACAGCCACTCAGCAGAGCCGAGAGAGGTCACATGGCTCTTATTACTCGCATAATAATTGTGTCCCCCAGTGCAGTGATAAGTGGTCAGAAGACTGAAGGCAGAGACAGACGGGTCTCAGGGACAGATTTCCTTAAAAGTAACCCAAGTCCACATAGAGAAAGCCGCCATATGACGCAAATGGGGGGGGGGGGGTAGAATTCATTATCTGTATCTTTGTCTTCATCGTTTTAGTTGCCGGAGCCTTCCTATCAGCTCTATAATGTGGAATAAATCCTGAGCAAACTGTCCCCAAGATGAGACTTTGTGATTCTGCTGTCAGAGATTTCAGGTACTTTTGTCCATTACTGTACTAAGACATCATAATACCTGCAAGTGACATCACTATAATTACTTTCATCATATGCTGTGATGTCACACTGTACACAGTGATCTTTTTGTGTATGTGTTATCCCTGTACTGTTACATCACTGTGTGTATTATCTCTGTACTGTGACATCACTGTGTGTATTATCCTGTACTGTGACATCACTGTGTGTATTATCTCTGTACTGTGACATCACTGTGTGTATTATCCTGTACTGTGACATCACTGTGTGTATTATCTCTGTACTGTGACATCACTGTGTGTATTATCCTGTACTGTGACATCACTGTGTGTATTATCTCTGTACTGTGACATCACTGTGTGTATTATCCTGTACTGTGACATCACTGTGTGTATTATCTCTGTACTGTGACATCACTGTGTGTATTATCCTGTACTGTGACATCGCTGTGTGTATTATCCCTGTACTGTGACATCGCTGTGTGTATTATCCTGTACTGCGACATCACTGTGTGTATTATCTCTGTACTGTGACATCACTGTGTGTAATATCCCTGTACTGTGACATCACTGTGTGTATTATCTCTGTACTGTGACATCACTGTGTGTATTATCCTGTACTGTGACATCACTGTGTGTATTATCCTGTACTGTGACATCACTGTGTGTAATATCCCTGTACTGTGACATCACTGTGTGTATTATCCCTGTACTGTGACATCACTGTGTGTATTATCTCTGTACTGTGACATCACTGTGTGTATTATCTCTGTACTGTGACATCACTGTGTGTATTATATCTGTACTGTGACATCACTGTGTGTATTATCTCTGTACTGTGACATCACTGTGTGTATTATCTCTGTACTGTGACATCACTGTGTGAATTATCTCTGTACTGTGACCTTGCTGAGGGTATATTTGGGGGGGGGGGGATTACACTTTTTATTTTCTTTTTTAAAACTCTTAACTCTTTAGTGACTGTGGGGTTACAGATGAGAGTGTTGGAGATGGAGAAGACTGGTGAGGAAAGGAATAAACACTTGGTACAATCCCCGGCACTGTGTGGAGACGAGGTTATAACCCTGCGGAGTTTGGAGTCACATACCATTGCTGGGAGAGACATTGCCCTGGATACAGGAGACATTTACAAAACTTTTGTCTTCTGTACAAACATTTTGCAGCACTGCCTTGTATGATCACTATGGACTGGGGGTGTCTTATGTGACCCTATGGTAGGAGGGGCTCACGGCTGTGGGTCAGTTTTCACAAAAACTACTCTAAAAGTCTGTTTCCAGCTAAGAAAGTAAAGAAAGTCCCCGTGTTCAGCTGAGTACAATGACAGGGAACTGCCCGGCAAAAACTCACTGAAGTCACATCCCGTGGAACTGCCCGGCAAAAACTCACTGAAGTCACATCCCGTGGGGCGAGTTGTGGGTACAAATGGCGCGGACACAAGTCAGCAGCAGTAAAATAGTCAATGTTAGTGTTGGACATGGCGATCCAGTACACCGGCCAAACTCGGAGTAGCCGGAGTCCCCCCATCCATATGGGCTGCACAGAAGTTTTTCAGAGAGGCGCAGTTCTTGAACATTGGTAACAGCCCAACTTACAAATAACATTGCGGCCCAGATGGTGCGACAACCCCTAATACAGGGGTAATGTGACTTAGGACCTCACGGTCACAGCAATGGTCACAACGCCCTCATGGTCACAGCGCCCTCATGGGCATGGCAATGGTCACAGCGCCCTCACGGGCACGGCAAAGGTCACAGAACCCTCATGGTCACAGCTGCAGCATTTACCAGACATTCCAGTTTGTCACAGCAAAGGGCCCGGTCACTGCTGAAAGCCTTTGTCCAACTCCATGAAAACTACCCCTTAAATAAAATTATCTATGAGGACCATTTGAGGAACACAAGATTTCTATGCCAATGTCTGACACCACCACAGAACAGCAGATATCAGCATAGTACAACTACACAGTGTACAGAGCCAGAAGCAGCTCCATCCATTGTGTGGTGGTCGTGCCAGGTTACTGCAGCCCAACTCCTACTCACTTCAACCAGCTTCAGTGAATGGACGACAAAATCCCCAATAACAGCCAGAGAGTCTCCATTATCAAACAGGTCTCCGATAATAGCTGTAGTGCCCCCGGTACCTGTCAAGGGTCTCCGATAATAGGTATAGTGCCTCCGGTACCTGCCACAGGGTCTCCGATAATAGCTGTAGTGCCCTCAGTACTAGCCGCAGGGTCTCCGATAATAGCTGTAGTGCCTCCGGTAACAGCCACAGGGTCTCCGATAATAGCTGTAGTGCCCCCGGTACCTGACACAGGGTCTCCGATAATAGCTATAGTGCCCCCGGTACCTGCCAAAGGGTCTCCGATAATAGCTGTAGTGCCCCTGGTACCTGCCACAGGGTCTACGATAATAGCCATAGTGCCCCCAGTACAGAAGTATACTCATATTAGTGACCTCATACTTATTGCAGGCATCCTGAAATATAGAAGTGTCCATCGCTGCCTCACATTGAAAATCAGCTGCAACTCCCTGTGTGAACGGTCCCTTATTGCTGTGTCCTCCTTCTCTGTTACAAATTCAGCGGATCCGGGCCACCATATAATGTGTATGGCTACCCCCGACTTTCTCCTGACAGAACAGGTAGGGAAACAAAGGATTGAGCAGTTGGGTTCCAACATACCCAATCCTTTTGTTCTCAAGGGAGATGTCACTACCAGACAAGTGTCGTAGAGACTTGGTAACACATTCTACACCGAACCCCCATCTAACATCTTCTTCATTGTAGGCCCCTCTGTTTCCAAGCCTGGGGACGGGTGTTGTTGCCCCATTGTTGTTATTTATGATCACTGCGGGTCAGACCACTGTACAACAAGCATGGGGGTCTCCCATGAGGATGGAGATGTGCTACGGTCTCCGCTCCCCCTTCTATAGGACTGATACAATGCTGTGCTCGGCAGTCGCCCTATATATGGGCTACAGCACCATTCACATGGGGCACTCAGGAGACCCCCGTCCTCATGACCACTGTTAGTCCCAGCAGTCGGTCCCCCGGCAATCATTCTGTGCATAGGCTTTCATTCCAAGACTATAGATGGAGTGATGTGTGTGGCCCTGTATGTGGGGCCCCCCACTGCTCAGGAAAAAGGGGAGCTGGGAAGACAAAGCCAGACAAGTCAGACAGATCCTTTTTAATAGGATGGTTTTGTCTCGTGAGCCGCTAATTAGTTGTGGATTGGCCAAAAAAGAAGGGACCCTCGGTGAGTATTGGCTTTGTAGAAGAGAATTCTATAGCGGCCATTGTGGGAGAACAGATAGAGAGTCCATCAGTGCCCTGCAAGCAGCCCGGACCCCCAAACACATCGTCTACACAGCTCTGTACAGAGCCGGCATCTGCCCCCTTTTAGGGGACGCATCACCAATTGTACGGCGTTGGCACCATATACGCCCTGCAGCATGGAGAATACAATCTATACTACACATCCGAGAGAGAAAAGCCACAAAGAAGACGCTGGAGACAAACAGCACAAATACAAGTCTATACCGGAGGGAACCATCACAGAGGGTCCCTTCATCCTGCTGGGGACTCACGGTGTCAGCTGGAGAAGACTCTCTGTATACAGCAAATACACAACTTCCTAATGTCATGGGGTCCGCATGAAACCTTCCATTCCATTGGAGTACTGGCACGAGGGGCATGATGGGAGATGGCACGATGGCCCCATATCACAGCAGCCCCTGCAGCACCATTGCATTAATGGCAATGGTGATGTCATCTGTGATATCATCACGTGACCAAAATCCATATAAGATACAATAAGAAAGTGGCTAAGCCGGCAATATTTAATAGGTACCTGTGACCGCCAACCTAGGAATATGTGAACCTCAGCCACTTACACAATATCTACAGCTGTCACATTGTACATAGTGTCCTATCTCCAGGTTAGAGCGCAGATTGTACATAGTGTCCTATCTCCAGGTTATAGAGCAGATTGTACATAGTGTCCTATCTCCAGGTTATAGAGCAGGAGGAGCAGATTGTACATAGTGTCCTATCTCCAGGTTATAGAGCAGATTGTACATCGTGTCCTATCTCCAGGTTATAGAGCAGATTGTACATAGTGTCCTATCTCCAGGTTATAGAGCAGATTGTACATAGTGTCCTATCTACAGGTTATAGAGCGGATTGTACATAGGGTCCTATCTACAGGTTATAGAGCAGATCGTACATAGGGTCCTATCTACAGGTTATAGAGCGGATTGTACATAGTGTCCTATCTACAGGTTATAGAGCGGATTGTACATAGTGTCCTATCTACAGGTTATAGAGCAGATTGTACATAGTGTCCTATCTACAGGTTATAGAGCAGGAGGAGCAGATTGTACATAGTGTCCTATCTACAGGTTATAGAGCAGATTGTACATAGGGTCCTATCTACAAGTTATAGAGCAGATCGTACATAGGGTCCTATCTACAGGTTATAGAGCAGATCGTACATAGGGTCCTATCTACAGGTTATAGAGCAGATCGTACATAGGGTCCTATCTACAGGTTATAGAGCAGATCGTACATAATGTCCTATCTACAGGTTATAGAGCAGATCGTACATAGTGTCCTATCTACAGGTTATAGAGCAGATTGTACATAGTGTCCTATATACAGGTTATAGAGCGGATTGTACATAGTGTCCTATCTACAGGTTATAGAGCAGATCGTACATAGGGTCCTATCTAAAGGTTATAGAGCAGATTGTAGATAGTGTCCTATCTACAGGTTATAGAGTGGATTGTACATAGTGTCCTATCTACAGGTTATAGAGCAGATCGTACATAGGGTCCTATCTACAGGTTATAGAGCGGATTGTACATAGGGTCCTATCTACAGGTTATAGAGCAGATCGTACATAGGGTCCTATCTACAGGTTATAGAGCAGATCGTACATAGGGTCCTATCTACAGGTTATAGAGCGGATTGTACATAGTGTCCTATATACAGGTTATAGAGCAGATCGTACATAGTGTCCTATCTCCAGGTTATAGAGCAGATTGTACATAGTGTCCTATCTACAGGTTATAGAGCAGGAGGAGCAGATTGTACATAGTGTCCTATCTACAGGTTATAGAGCAGATTGTACATAGGGTCCTATCTACAGGTTATAGAGCAGATCGTACATAGGGTCCTATCTACAGGTTATAGAGCAGATTGTACATCGTGTCCTATCTACAGGTTATAGAGCAGATCGTACATAGGGTCCTATCTACAGGTTATAGAGCAGATCGTACATAATGTCCTATCTACAGGTTATAGAGCAGATCGTACATAGTGTCCTATCTACAGGTTATAGAGCAGATTGTACATAGTGTCCTATCTACAGGTTATAGAACAGGAGGAGCGGATTGTACATAGTGTCCTATCTACAGGTTATAGAGCAGATTGTACATAGTGTCCTATCTACAGGTTATAGAGCAGATTGTACATAGTGTCCTATCTACAGGTTATAGAGCAGATTGTACATAGTGTCCTATCTACAGGTTATAGAGCAGATTGTACATAGTGTCCTATCTACAGGTTATATAGCAGGAGGAGCAGATTGTACATAGTGTCCTATCTACAGGTTATAGAGCAGATCGTACATAGGGTCCTATCTACAGGTTATAGAGCAGATCGTACACAGTGTCCTATCTACAGGTTATAGAGCAGATTGTACACAGTGTCCTATCTACAGGTTATAGAGCAGATCGTACATAGGGTCCTATCTACAGGTTATAGAGCAGATCGTACATAGGGTCCTATCTACAGGTTATAGAGCAGATCGTACATGTACATAGTGTCCTATCTACAGGTTATAGAGCAGATTGTACATAGTGTCCTATCTACAGGTTATAGAGCAGATTGTACATAGTGTCCTATCTACAGGTTATAGAGCAGGAGGAGCAGATTATACATAGTGTCCTATTTACAGGTTATAGAGCAGATTGTACATAGTGTCCTATCTACAGGTTATAGAGCAGAAGGAGCAGATTGTACATAGTGTCCTATCTACAGGTTATAGAGCAGATTGTACATAGTGTCCTATCTACAGGTTATAGAGCAGGAGGAGCAGATTGTACATAGTGTCCTATCTACAGGTTATAGAGCAGGAGGAGCAGATTGTACATAGTGTCCTATCTACAGGTTATAGAGCAGATTGTACATAGGGTCCTATCTACAGATTATAGAGCACATCGTACATAGGGTCCTATCTACAGGTTATAGAGCGGATTGTACATAGTGTCCTATCTACAGGTTATAGAGCGGATTGTACATAGTGTCCTATCTACAGGTTATAGAGCAGGAGGAGCAGATTGTACATAGTGTCCTATCTACAGGTTATATAGCAGATTGTACATAGTGTCCTATCTACAGGTTATAGAGCAGATTGTACATAGTGTCCTATCTACAGGTTATAGAGCAGGAGGAGCAGATTGTACATAGTGTCCTATCTACAGGTTATATAGCAGATTGTACATAGTGTCCTATCTACAGGTTATAGAGCAGGAGGAGCAGATTGTACATAGTGTCCTATCTACAGGTTATAGAGCAGATTGTACATAGGGTCCTATCTACAGGTTATAGAGCAGATCGTACATAGGGTCCTATCTACAGGTTATAGAGCAGATTGTACATAGTGTCCTATCTACAGGTTATATAGCAGGAGGAGCAGATTGTACATAGTGTCCTATCTACAGGTTATAGAGCAGATCGTACATAGGGTCCTATCTACAGGTTATAGAGCAGATCGTACACAGTGTCCTATCTACAGGTTATAGAGCAGATCGTACATAGGGTCCTATCTACAGGTTATAGAGCAGATCGTACATAGGGTCCTATCTACAGGTTATAGAGCAGATCGTACATGTACATAGTGTCCTATCTACAGGTTATAGAGCAGATTGTACATAGTGTCCTATCTATAGGTTATATAGCAGGAGGAGCAGATTGTACATAGTGTCCTATCTACAGGTTATAGAGCAGATCGTACATAGGGTCCTATCTACAGGTTATAGAGCAGATCGTACACAGTGTCCTATCTACAGGTTATAGAGCAGATTGTACACAGTGTCCTATCTACAGGTTATAGAGCAGATCGTACATGTACATAGTGTCCTATCTACAGGTTATAGAGCAGATTGTACATAGTGTCCTATCTACAGGTTATAGAGCAGGAGGAGCAGATTATACATAGTGTCCTATTTACAGGTTATAGAGCAGATTGTACATAGTGTCCTATCTACAGGTTATAGAGCAGATCGTACATGTACATAGTGTCCTATCTACAGGTTATAGAGCAGATTGTACATAGTGTCCTATCTACAGGTTATAGAGCAGATTGTACATAGTGTCCTATCTACAGGTTATAGAGCGGATTGTACATAGTGTCCTATCTACAGGTTATAGAGCAGATTGTACATAGTGTCCTATCTACAGGTTATAGAGCAGATTGTACATAGTGTCCTATCTACAGGTTATAGAGCAGGAGGAGCAGATTGTACATAGTGTCCTATCTACAGGTTATAGAGCAGATTGTACATAGTGTCCTATCTGCAGACGGCAGGTTATAGAGCAGATGCAGATTTATATATAATAAAGATTCAGTATAACTTGTATTTTCTTCATTTATATTCCTCTTCTTTCTATGATTAGGAGTCCAGTGGGTGGTCCTATACAGTAACTGTCAGATTGCCCGGTATGACTTAGCTGTCAATCACTGTGTAGGACCTTCCATTGGACTCCTAAGCATAAAAAAACATGGATATATTAATGAATACAGTGAATTTTCCCAACAGAATTATATATGGAATTGCTCAGCTCCTCCTGCTCTATAACCTACTGCTGACAGGTCAGGCATTAGGACCGTTTCCTTTTACCCCACCTTAGGCAGAGCTCCCTCTAGTGGCGACTGCAGGCGGCCAGAATGTCATCATTTATCTCTATGCAGAGGATTATAACACAAAAACTAAGGCCCGACTGCTATAAAAAAGAAATCTCTACATAAAACCGACCAGTGTGAACGGCTGGAGATTGGCTTCAAGGCTGGCTCTACTTACAGTGCTGGTGGGAGCGGCAGGGTGATATGATGTGGGCATCCAATAGTTAAAGTTCTCCTCCTGATCCCTCCCGAAAGCGCAGCGAGAACAGCCAGCGAGATGTTTGCCAGAGATAACCGTAGAGAGGATGTTAGATAATAAGATCTGCAAAGAGGAAAAGACGACAAATGCAATTTAATAGACGGTATATTCCACATATCAAGGACTGTGCGCTCTGAGGACGATTCAGGAAATCTCTCCGGACCAAATATCTTATTTCAAGTAAATTTCCAATACCAGGAGTCTTATAGATCTGCAGTACTGACAATGGAGTAAGCAGCGGCTCCCAGGACGGGGACATCCGATCCTCACTAATTCGAGGAGGCCCAAAGGCCGGACCATAGACGAGACATCTACAAGTGTCTGCACACATCTGTTATTATCCCTCTCCACTGATTCCAGCACAGTTGAAATTTTCTCTCTCGCCCCCACCATTCCTGAGCAACAAGTGCAGGTAGTTTTGGTGCCTAATGTGCTATTTCAGCTCTATACTGTCAGGTGGGCGGGGTCAGGCTGGTGGCATGATTCAGAGCTCCAATCAGAGGCAGCCAGTGTCAGAGCTCAGAATCACACCCCCTTGTCCGCTCCTGCCTGACCCCACCCCCCTGCCAGTACAGAGCCTAAATAGCACATCAGGCACCAAAAATAACTGCACTGACTGCTCAGGAATGGTGGGGGCGAGTGGAAAAATTCCAACTGTGCCAGAATCTGTGGAGGGGCGGATATTAGATGATGTAAAGAGCTGGACTTGGTGGAGGAGGTGAAAGGTCCTCTTTAAATAGGGCTATAAACTACAATATGAGGCATAGCCCATAAGACAAGTGTGATGCGATGTCTGGAAGAAGCCGCCATGTTTTTCTAATCTCGTACATGGCACCTTGTTGTACTATTATATCATGCTTGTGTAAGACACTTCCTTCTCCACCGAGCGTCCACCGCGCCACAATCGATTTGCCATTATTGTCTGACGACGTTTCATTCCTAACATTGTGGATTACAATTCCCTTCCTTGTGCCAAAACTTTGTACTTTGTGATACTGAAAGCTATTTAAAGTTCTGTCCTAAAAACCCCACAAAAGCGGTGGGTGCGGTGAGCGCCGTTCTCCGCGCTGGCTTCCGTCTTAGGTTATTTTTAGTGTAGTCAAACATCAGTGTCCGGTCAGACTGTCAGGGTCACCCATCATCATCATCATCAGGGTCATCTTCTATCATCTACAATAACTAATGGCTACTGTTGTAACTCTTAAAGGGTTCACCACCACCCAGCTTTACCAGACTCCTGAATGACAAGTGATGATAAATCCCACTCCTTGTGCAGTCTGTAAATGTACAGAAACCGCCTCAGTTTCCAGAAAGTGAGCCTAGGACTAAGTTCACACGTGTATAGGCGCTAGACCCGGCTTACCCCAGTGGGTACACGTCTGAATGTCCCGAAATGGCTTCTTATGTATTATGGGGCTCGGCCTGCTCTATTGATGCAGTTGGTGAAACATTTCTGACCGATGCAAAAAAGAAATGATCACTGAAGGAAACCCATCTCAGTGCTGATCAGCGGGGGTGCTGGGTTGGACCGCTGCCGATATGATGCTGATGACCTATCCAATACCCTAGTCCTGGTCACCCCTTTAATAAGACAGTCCCATAGAGGTGATGATAGAAAATAAGAGCATTGCGAGGATTGTGCAGTGTAAATGTCTCACCGCGTACCCTCTCACTTATTGTTATACCGCGT
The DNA here is from genome assembly GCA_947044405.1 of Leptodactylus fallax. Classification (NCBI taxonomy): domain Eukaryota; kingdom Metazoa; phylum Chordata; class Amphibia; order Anura; family Leptodactylidae; genus Leptodactylus; species Leptodactylus fallax. Next base: position 430,059 of record CAMRHE010000137.1, on the reverse strand, counting down.
ACCCTCTCACTTATTGTTATACCGCGTACCCTCTCACTTATTGTTATACCGCGCGCCCTCTCACTTATTATTATACCGCGTACCCTCTCACTTATTGTTATACCGCGTACCCTCTCACTTATTGTTATACCGCGTACCCTCTCACTTATTGTTATACCGCGTACCCTCTCAGTTATTATTATACCGCGCGCCCTCTCACTTATTATACCGTGTACCCTCTCACTTATTATTATACCGCGTACCCTCTCACTTCTATCATTGTGCTGCCACATCTACACCGTATACAATACTGGCAACAAACCCCAAACTATGGCACATGTGCTAATCCCCATCCCTCTCACTATTCCCCAAGTCACTGTGGACCCCCACAAAGCCCTGCCTGGTGAGCGGGGGCTGCCGGGATTAGCGACGGCTCCAAATCGCTTCTCCTAGAGGCTTTAATGCCAGATTTAGAGCCTGGCAGGGGGAATAATACCAGAGTCAGGCGGGGGAATCGCCTCATCCAGTGTGACCGGCGTCTGGAGAGGGTCTGATAAGTGACACTACAATGCCCAGCACAATGGAGGATGACAAGGACCTGGATCAGGAGGGGTCGCTGCCCCAAAATTACCTACAGGAAACTCGTATAAGTCTGCACTATCTATATAACCAAATATAGGTGGACATGGGGCAGATAAGCACGTCTAGGAACTAAGACCCCAGAGAATAAAATCCCAGCACGAGGTAGAACATGCGAGTCCTCAGCTCTACTGACACAGAAAGGATTCAGTCATTTAATATAATATTTTATGAAATACGTGAATCTTGTATAACATAATTCTGCAGCGTGCCGTTCCTCTGTTATTCCTGTTGATAACTGGGTGTTACCATCCCCCTTATCAATACTCCCCTGTGTCCCCTATAGATACTGCGAGTAGTGATTGTACAGTGACAAAGTGGGTGTAAAGACCAGGGGAATGGCGACAACTAGGAGTTAATTTATTTACACATTTCCAGGAAGAACAACAGAGACACAGACACACAGCAAATATCTGAGAAAAGAGATTCCAAAACTACTGTAATGTATAATGCATAGTATATAGCGCCAGTATCCTCCTATAGCATATCATATATAGCGCCAGTATCCTCCTATAGCATATCATATATAGTGCCAGTCTCCTCCTATAGCATATCATATATAGCGCCAGTCTCCTCCTATAATGTATAATATATAGCTCCAGTCTCCTCCTATAATATATCATATATAGCGCCGGTCTCCTCCAATAATGTATAGTATATAGCGCCAGTATCCTCCTATAATATATCATATATAGCGCTGGCCTCCTCCTATAGCATATCATATATAGTGCCAGTCTCCTTCTATAAGATATCATATATAGCGCCGGCCTCCTCCTATAATGTATAGTATATAGCGCCAGTATCCTCCTATAATGTATACTTGATTCCTCCCGTTTTCTAGATCTCTGCTTGCTGTCATTTTGCTTTCTGCCAGTGGATGAAAATCAGTCCCTGGTCATGTGATATACACACAGGTGCACAGCTCGTTACCAGGCAGATGTCTGATTACTGTGCTGTGACGGTAACGATCTGTGCACCTGTGAGTCACATGACCATAGACCGTATATCACACGACCATAGACTGTATATCACATGACCATAGACCGTATATCACATGACCAGAGACTGATCTTCATCCACTGGCAGTAAGCAGAATGAATGACAACAAGCAGAGATCTAGAAAACCGGGAGGAATTGATACAGAAAGTATATTGGGAAATTCTACAACTTCTTATTATACAAACTATAAGATTTGTCTCTTCATTTTGGTCTAGTAAAGTTTCTTTTCTGCACCATTGGAGAATTTATAAAGTTAGACAACCCTGACAATAAGCGGTCAGCCAGCGGTTGTTTATAGTCAGACCTGCAGGGGGCAGTATACGGAAGAATTCACACGTGGTAGATTTGTTGCAAAAATTTCTGCAACTCTCCTGTTCATGTGAATAAAACTTGTCAATATCCATGTCCTTCCCGCCGAAACATAACCACTGAGGAATGGAAGGGATTGTCCATCGCTTAGATTTCTGCGGTGTGTGAATATATCCCAACAATGGGGCATGTAACCGAACCCACAGGGTGACAACGCTCTGCTGCACTGACTCGAGACCTGATGCACTTATTGATTCTGACACAGGGCAATATAGAATCACCTCCATACAATTCTATAGGTTACCCCATCCTCCATAAATTCTCACCTCCTTCTATACTGCACTGATGACTGATCCCAGGCCTCAGCTGTCAGCGACATCCCGCTTCCCACATATCCTGGGAACACGGTCTCCTTGGAAATAGTTGCCAGGTTACCAGATTCTGACGGAATTAAGAAGAGTGGTGGCGACAGTGTTGCAGAGGTGACTGCTGTCCTGTTACTGCCGGCTGAGGATCCCCGTAATGGGGACCACAATGGGGGGGGGGGTATAGGGTGACCTCTGGTGACCTTCCAAACCAATACTACTGCCATGTAGGGGCCTTCAATAGGGGCAGAGACATGTCCTTGTGCCACAAAGTGATGACGTAATGCAGAGATATCTTTATGGATATACAAATGAGCCTGCAAGTGCACCGGGGGCGGGGCCTGACTTACCTACAGACAACTTTGGTACAGACAGAGGTTAAAAATGTCAGTCCTGACTAATGGCGAGACATTGGACGCCGATTCCAGAGGAGAGTTGGAGTATTTGCAATTGACTGTAGGAAAATCTGGTGAATTAGGCCCCGCCCCTGATGCACTTGCAAGCTAATTTGCATATCCAAAAAAAGATGGTTATTTTTAATTTCCTAATTGGATTTGTGGAAAGAACTAAAGCCAGGAAAAATACGGAAGTCTATCCAATCCCGGCCAGGTTTAGGCTTCCATTATAAGGTGACTTCAAGGCCCCAAACACACAGGGGGATCTGAGACACAAAATCTGGTCTGCACATCAGCCAGATGTCTCAGCATAAACCCAAAGAGGATATCGGGACTCCTTGTATCGTAGTGATCAATGACGCTGTGAGTTCCTGCCTCCTCGTGGCTCTACGGCCTGTACTATATACATTACAGGGCTGCGAATCCACCGGCAGGCAGACACTCTTAGCGTCATAGATCACCAAAATGTAAGGCGCTCCCGTCTCCCGACTGCGTTCAGGCTGGGAAACTTAGACCATGTATTATCGTCCTGTATTCCCCTGTGTGCACGGGGCCCAACATTTCGTATTGGTTTATTAGTCTGCAACATAAGAGGGTAAAAACGGCATCATTTGTAATAAAAGGGTATTCTGGGCACCATATTGGGGAATATTCAATGTATGACCTCCTCGAGGAGCTCTTCATGTATTATACATACCCATAGGGAATGTATATAGTGAGCCCTATAAGGGACAGCGACTGACTAGGACTGTAAAGTGCTGCGGAATATGTTGGCGCTATACAAGTAAGAGAAATAAATCAATAAATTATACAGACAAAACCGACTTCAATAAGAAAAGTGTAATGCTTCATTTCTCCTGCGGAGGCGCTGCAGTGGATTACTGGGGAAATCAGCTTATTGTTAGCAGACCTCTCCAACAAACTGGGATGTCGAAATTGAACAACCCCTTTAAGAGTCCTGCACGATATAAAACTGAAATCACTGCAATGCCATGGCCTAACATACTGGGGCCTAAAAACATGTACTCAGGTTCCCCTCCCTAAATTTTATAGATGTCATCCCACCAACACACATCATGTCCTAGTTACTGTTATTCATCACTGACAGAAACTTATTCCACATTCAGGCTGTACAAAGAGCGAGTGAGCAGGCTCAGCCCCGACTCAAGCCACGGGCCTACCGGGCCTCATCAAACATGGCGTCATGGCTGGAGGACAACCTGCTGCTCGATGGCTCCCAGCTCACACAATACACCAGCCAATGACTCCCAATGAGCTCTAGGAAAGAAGTCAAATACTGCGACTAAACCTCACATCAATCACCCATAAAAGGTTTGGACAACCCCATGTTGTTTTGTGGAAACTGCCGAAAGGGAAGGGGGATCATCTAGACACTAAGCGCACCAAAATCAGAGGTTTTCATGTCATTCTGCCTTAAAGGGATGTTACATTAAGTTGTAGTAAGTGCGGAATTAACTGCAGGAAGTATTTCAACATTTTTAAAAATTTGTAAATCTTTTTGACCCTTTTTCCCCCTAAATTCCACTAAACCTTTGGGATTCTGGATCTTGGCTGAACTTGACTTTAAATGAAGCAGAAAATTCTTTCAGCCTGTACTTTATGATTTTTACAGCCCATCCTATTTCGTCAGACTTTTTGCTGTTTCGGGACAGGCCGTCGGGGGGATTTTGCATAAGAAGGTAAATAATATTTAGGACAGAAGCGTGGCGGAGTCTTACAGATGGCGAGTGCAAGTCACTTAATTCTGCCACACAAATAATTAATATAAATGACCTTTGGCTCACAGGGGGGTCGCGGGGATGACGGGGATAGGCAGCGTGTGCCAGAGACAATACCCATCGCCCTTCCTTTTATGTCACTTGAATAGTTCCAGCACGAGTGTCTGAATAGGACACAGATGCTGCGACAACAGTAATTCCTCCCCAAAACATCCCCCCCCCCCCCCCGAAACAACTAAAAGCTCATTTACTGCAGCCATAGGCCTTCCAGGGACACACTAGGCCTCAAAGCCCACTGAGGGTGGTTTCCGGGGAAGGCGTGACTGATGCCCCCCTTCCTCTCCATTGTGTATCCTCGTTTTAATTAAGGCCAAGAAAAGTCATACTTGGCAACAGCTGTGCAGAGACCTAGAGGGAGGTGTCGGAGAGAGACGGGACAAAGGATCCGGACAGCGGAGAGGGTATGGAAAGCAGCTGGGGAGGAACGGAGAGGCACAAAAAAATCAGGACAGCTGTTTGCTAGACTTTCCTCCCCCACCTGGGGTTAACAGATCACCAGCAGTTGGTTGGAGCAAGGCCGGGGTTCAGGCTTTTATCCTACGAGATCCATCTAGACACAACGGATGCTTAAGAATCAATAAGAAGCCCCTTCTAGACACAGAATCACTTTCACATTCACTAAAGGTTTAGAAAAAGTTTTGTCAAACTTTAAACCTGAAGGCCATATCTGGTATCCGGATCACAGCCCCGCACATGGGGTCCTCATGGGCTCTTATGTTTACAGCCATGTTGGTCAATAGGAGCACAAATCAATTCACTTTATCCTCTAAATCATTTCAACAATAGAAGGCGCCCCGAAAAGTGACCTGAATGGACCTTATAATGCACCCACTGCTGCCACCCCCCCCCTAACAAACAGCAGTAAAGGAGACCCCAAGTATCTGCCTATGGGGAGCCTATACCACAAAACATCAACCATTGCAGATTTTATTACAGAACTTTCACACAACAAGGGTTTCCCATTTCTGGTTTGCTAAAGGGCCTCAATTATTTAAGACAGTTCTGCCCCATAAAAGTGAAGTTACCTGGAGCACCCGGGTCCCAGGTCACGAGGGTTCGCTTTACTATAGTCTGCCAGTCCGCATAGCACAGCACAGTAGAGGAGGCAGAGCGACTGGCCGGGTGCTGGTTACGATTATGTGACCTGTGATCCTGAGTCGAGAACCCCTTTAACTCTCTGTGTGCTACATGTAGTTCCAAAGCACCTTCAGGTGACCGACATATAAAGTCATTTATGTAACTGGTGCACCGAAAATATACCCGTCCTCCGGCACTCGTACTCCTATAATGCCCGTCCTCCGGCACTCGTACTCCTATAATGCCCGTCCTCCGGCACTCGTACTCCTATAATGCCCGTCCTCCGGCACTCGTACTCCTATAATGCCCGTCCTCCGGCACTCGTACTCCTATAATGCCCGTCCTCCGGCACTCGTACTCCTATAATGCCCGTCCTCCGGCACTCGTACTCCTATAATGCCCGTCCTCCGGCACTCGTACTCCTATAATGCCCGTCCTCCGGCACTCGTACTCCTATAATGCCCGTCCTCCGGCACTCGTACTCCTATAATGCCCGTCCTCCGGCACTCGTACTCCTATAATGCCCGTCCTCCGGCACTCGTACTCCTATAATGCCCGTCCTCCGGCACTCGTACTCCTATAATGCCCGTCCTCCGGCACTCGTACTCCTGTAATGCCCGTCCTCCGGCACTCGTACTCCTATAATGCCCGTCCTCCGGCACTCGTACTCCTATAATGCCCGTCCTCCGGCACTCGTACTCCTGTAATGCCCGTCCTCCGGCACTCGTACTCCTATAATGCCCGTCCTCCGGCACTCGTACTCCTATAATGCCCGTCCTCCGGCACTCGTACTCCTATAATGCCCGTCCTCCGGCACTCGTACTCCTATGCCCGTCCTCCGGCACTCGTACTCCAATGCCCGTCCTCCGGCACTCGTACTCCAATGCCCGTCCTCCGGCACTCGTACTCCAATGCCCGTCCTCCGGCACTCCTATAATGCCCGTCCTCCGGCACTCCTATAATGCCCGTCCTCCGGCACTCCTATAATGCCCGTCTTATCTGTAGTATCGCTCTGTGAAACCCAACTATCCTGATGTATAACCAGTGATTTACAATACGGTATCAGGTAATGTGAGGGCAGACAGGATGCTCGGTCCAGACTGTTGGTGTTTTCAAGGGCACAATCGAACATTATTAGGATTAATTATTAACATTATTAGGATTAAATAACTTTCTAAAAATACTTGAACCCCGTTAGGAGAGAAATTCATTATAAAGTTTATTCCTCATGTAGGATGTGAATGACAAAGAAGTTACAATCCTAGTATATGATCCAAGGTACCAGCTAGAAGTCTTGGCCAGTCCACCATATTGGTGACAATTTTACGTCCCCAACATTTTAATACATGAGATACGGAATATTCTTATTCTGGAGGAAAGTCTCTGAGTAAAGTCCATAAACTGAGCAATTATGTGTAAAAGAAACAAGAAATTCTGTGAGATAATAAATACCATTATATAATAAGGAAACTCCCAACCTCTCAGTCACCGTCACGCAGGACACAAGTCGGCTTTATACAGATCATTCATTGTGTTTGTGACATCACTGTGGAAGACAAAAACGCACCGCAGGGAGTGGAACTTCCTCCAAAAATAATAACCCCCCAACTTCCTTCCTCGATCACCATCATTCAGCGTCTTTAAGGGTGCGGACCCCCGAGACTGCTAGGGAGACGTCAGGGAGGGTCTCTATTTTAACATCAACAAAAGGATTTCCTTCCGCCAGCAAAATGGGGAATATATGGAAGTCTGACCTCAGAGGGGAAAAAAAAAAAAAAAAAAATTTACACAGGTCTGTTAACCTCTCACGAGCCAAAGGCGTGGGCTGTCTGCAAGGATCTAGGAAATCCAGGCGGAGAGGTGCAAGGAAGGTCTTGGAACATTCACTGGAAAGACAAGCTTTGGGCGGCGCAAAAATATACAATAATGGAAGAAGGAAAAGACCGAAAAAACTGAAAACTGTAATAAATGAAACAGACACCATAAGTGAACGGATCCAACAAAGTGAAGCTTCACTGACCACAGGCAACAATTGGAACTAGTGAACAATTTCAGTCATGTTTAGGGAAATAATAGATTCAGACATGTTGAATTTCAACATGCCCAATCCTTTCTATACAAGGGAGATAAGCCGTAACAAAAGGTGTCTGCCAGCAGCTTACTGCCCACGTCCCAATGACAACCCACAGTATTTTAACCTGGGATTTGGAGTCAGTAGGCCAAACCACCGACTCAGACTCCTCCACTTTACCACAATCTAACTCTGATTCCTTCTCCAACTCAGACTCCTTCATAAATTGCTGAGAGCCATGGTCAGAGAGAAGATGTCAAAATCCTCTAATTCACGAAAAAGCCAGTGATTGACGTGATATAAAAGTAAATCTGTAACAAACAAACCTAATTAATTATATAATATTAATAATTGTAGAATAGAATTACTTTGAAGATGGAAACTATTTTCTGGCTCCGCCCACAACTGGCCCTGACTACGACTCCACAGCCCTGATTTTAATACCCATTCTAGTAAGAAACCTTCTATTACAACCCCGCAAAGCTCTTGTGGCCTCTTCTGTGACACCGGGGAGGAGACTAATATTTCAAGCAATCATTTCCCATATTGTAAATCCAGAGAGATAAAGACACTAATAACAACCTGCCCGTATGAGATAGAAGATACGAAGGAGGAGATTCCTTACGTTTCCAAGATTCTGTAACCTGATGATGAACTTGTGTACAATGTGATTCATGCAGCCATTATCTTACCGCTCCTCCCTGTCCTTTGTGTTCTCTCGGGGGAAATTGCTATTTTGATTCTTTGGTGTGAACAGCAAGAAAAATAAGCGGAGCAGAATCTCTCAGATGGGAAATGTTCAATTAAACTCAATTATAGACCTGCTGGGGGAAAAGGCAGAAGATCTGGATGAAGCTTGCCCTTGGTTGTGTAGTACTCCGCACCATGAGGAAGCGCTTTATGAGTAACACAGTCAGTTTAGCTGTAGATACAGGTTATACTGGGGCGAGATCCCATCTAGAGGGTGTCCGGCTCCGTATGTTATAACCAAGAGAATAGTGGACAACTCTACGAAGCTTGGTCATCACCGCTACCATATAATATGTAATAATACAATACTAGTGAGAATTCCAGAAATTGAGGCTCACGACAGCCATTGTTGGACTGAGGTTTCTTATGTTTCTGGGAGTCCACGTTCCAGCAACCTTAGGCAATAGATCATAGTGTCCTTCAAGTTCGGGAGTCTTCAGCTGGACCATTATTGTGTTAGAGCCTGGACTCACTCGAGGATCTTCGGGAACTCTGGTGAGCCAGTCTGACACCGCTGACAACCCCCACTGTGCTCAGCAACATCCTACTACAGAAGACGATTGTAATGGAGCCTGAAACAATTCCCAAAGGGGTAGTAGGCTGGATTTCATTGGTGCGAAGGGACCCCAGAGTATGTTAGCAGTTTCAGTTCGGCCGTGTTCAGTGCAAACAAAACCACTGAGCAAGTGAAAGGGCTGCGGTTTAAAAGGGGCGTGACCTAAATAAATCCCATTAATTGTAATTGAGGTAAAATGCTTGATCAATTGCGATTTTGATTTAGGTGATAATACCCCAGCCCTACCCCAGTATTACAGACCTATGGTAGGTGGAGACCCCATCACAGATTTTCCATTATGGCCCTGGAGCTTCATGCTCTGCTTCTGGTCTTAAAGGGTACCTATCATTCAAAAAATAAAAAATAAATAAATTGACATGTCATAATGAAGTCAGAAGCTTTGATCAGTGGGTTCTGATCTGTAAGATAAAGGAGTAGAAGTCCTCTCCGCCTGGCACTGAGCCCCTTTGTTTTTGACTGGCCTCCTCTTCTCCTGGTCCTGACTTGCTATGAGCTTGTATACTCGTACTCCACATTCAGACTCCCATTGATCAAAACTTCTAACTATGCAATCAAACCAGTGATATCTTATGTTTATGGGCAAAGACCAAGAGAACAATTTCATATCCTTCATAACAGAAGAAAGAAAAATTACAAAAAAAAAATCCCTAATCTATAAACGTGACAAGCGGCAGGATGTCGATCACTGATCACTGAACCCAATAGCCATCACAGATGGACAGGCTCGTAAAGGTACATTTATTGTCTCCAGGGAATTACCTTCGCTCGGCTCAGCAAAGTCCACTGTGACATATTAATGGTTTATTATTTCCGGGATCTGCAGCAACGGATGAATCTGTCAATCCACATCCACAGCACTTAGAAAAGGACAAAAATACTCCTAAACAGCTATTTCCTCCCGCCCTTCAGCCACATGCATCCATGGGGACGACCATATGGCCGGATCGCTGTAGGAGGGAGCATCTTATGAGCTGAGAGCAATGCCTGCCATATTAATATTCCTACAGTCCGAGCTAGAAGGCCGCTGAGGACAAGCCGCTGACATATTCTGTAGATTTCTAGGTTGTTCTCCCCATAAATGAGCACCATGCAGTCAAGCTGCAGGGCTATAAAAACAGACTATGCTGAGAAGCCAGCGGGTCTGAGATATGAAAATTTCCTTTATGTCTTGGTAATTCGCGGTTTCATTCATTCACCCACTTGTTATTCCAAGTCCCCAATTATATGGTAATGAGCGCGCCTGGAAACGTATGAATGGAGGAGTCAATGAATGAAAGGAAACATGCAAGGAGGGCATACCGGCAAATGAGGAGAAGAAGGGGCTGGAGAGGCCGGTGGCCATGAATGAGAGGAGACGAGCCGCATCATCGTACAGAGTCATCTAATACAGGGCTCTTATACACGCCAATACTGAGCTATATTTAACACTTATTCTCTAAAAATCATCCATTTTGGCAAAAGAAATTTGGCGAAGCTGCAACATATTCCAACCCCAAAAACATCACATAGACTAGATCAGCGATTTACAACACGGGTGTCGTGGAAATCCGCCAAGGTTGGGAAGAAGACCGCATGTCTCCATGCAATGTCATCCTTAGGATGTATTTAGTCTGTTAGTAAAAATGCTTCCAGTTATGACAGATTTGGCATCCAACATCGCACCAATATCCCTGGAGAAGAGAGATAAAAACTAGACTAGAAGTCTGAAACCTAGGACCTCAACTAGATGTAGCATGTATTGCTATAGCCATGTCGATCAGATACAACAAGGGGGAACGTCTTCAGGATGAAAACACGGAGCAGCCATGAAGAGGTAGAAGATAACAGACACCCATTAGGTCATTTACCGACAATATGGATAGTCTAAGGAGCTGTTCACACAGAGGAATTGTTGGCTGATTCTCGAAACCGATTCTGTCCTGAATCTGCCTCCTGTTGTTCTCAATGGGAGGCAGTGACGGACATTTCTTATAGGACGCTGAGATATGAGGCATCCGGCGCCATCTTCCTGCCGACTCCACAGCTGATTCAGCCGCAGAACTCACGGCACAATTTCACAGACCCATTTTATTCGGTGCAGATGTTCACACAGGTTTGTGTTTGTTGTTCCTGCACTAATATTATTTTTCACTTTTCTCTACTCATCTTGGACATGCAAGTCTAGGAGTCTGTGCACACGGATGTCATATGTGCGCTGTCTATGTGTCATCTGTTTTTTGTGATACCTGAATCTAAAGAAGACAACTTTTTTTGGTGGAGTTCAAAAAACGGACGACTCACGGATCAGATCAAACATGTAAATACACCAGGACATACAATCTCCGGTTTTTACACTACAATGTACAATCTTCGCTTTTTTTTATAGTACTCCAAACAGCTAGCACATGTGAAATCAGCCTTAATGTGTTTGACGTCAACAAGACTACGGTGAGGCGTCTGGAGAAATCTCTCCAATCTTCACCCTTAATTCCCACAAGGAGATAAGGACTTTTCCAGTTGGATTTCCATGTCATGATTCCCAGATTAGTCACAGACTGGCGGCAGGTGCACTTAGGGAACTCTAGTCATTGCTACCACGAGACCGGTCAGACGAGGCCCACAATGAAATACAAAAGTCAGAAAGCAAAAACCAGGAGCAGGACAAGAAGTACCAGGTGATAGATCCAGGGAATGAGACAAAAGCAGAATCCAAACTTAAGGTCAAGGTCAGGATAAGGAGTCAGACTATGCATGTAGAGCGGAGACCACCAAGGAGTGGCATCCAGAGGAGAAAAGCTTGGGCTGGGACTAGCAGGGGAAGATGACAGTCAGGTGGCCTTGCAAATTTAGCCAGCCAGCGGGGACCGACCACTGTAATGACACCCTGTTATAACAGGAAACACCTGCCGAAACGTCATATAAAAGTATGTGCAGAGCATTATACACGCCTATCATACATAGACATGTCGCCTCGGTGCGGAGAACACGCCTGGTGAACAGAAACTGCAGGAAGTGAGGGCGAGCCTGGCAAACAATAGATAAGACGACACCATATACAGCACATGACGGGCGGGCGAGGATTGTCAGGGCTGCCATTTAATACTGCAATGTATGAAATATACATATGCTATAAAAGGTAACCAAGGCTGTGGTATGTGATACAGGAAGCATAAAACATCCTAAAAGGAGGCGACTGACTTATATGGTTAAGAAATTAGGCCGTCAGGTTTATACTCCATTATCTTGCTGGTTAAGCTCTGTTCACATTGCTGTTCTGCGCCTTTGCCAGGGACACCGTCGCATTAAGCAGTATAAATAGTGCAGCTCAACCCCAAGTCTATACAACTAAAGCAATGACCCCATGAAGGGTCAGATATAAGGAGGGGCCCAATGACTTATATTGGGGTCTGTTGGTCGTCACTTGTGATATTACTGCAGATTTTTGGAAAATATTGCTAAGGTAATAATTCCAGTATACACTGGTCTCATGAGACTGTCGGCGGCGGCAGCAGCGGCAAGGCGGACGTGTAAGTAACACATATGGACAAAACATCTCCATAACAAGGAAGGCAAAATCAATCAATGGATCCAGTTACTGGAAATGGAGCCGATAATTTCCATCCTTCTGCCTTCTAGAATAGATTTCATGAGCGTCGCAGGTTTTCATGACTCTGGATCAATAAGACACAGGATTGTATTACAGGTGGGCTTGTAATATCAGATAATATACGTACGGCACATAAATAATGGACCCGACAACATCAGGAGAAAAACGTGTAAGAGACAGCCAATGTTGTCCTAAGCTTTATTTGTCTGTATAAATTGTTAATGTTGAATGTATTTCTGTGATTCTGTTCCTTTAAGACAGCAGCCATTGTAATTGTGACATGATGCTGGAGTGAGACCCCCCCCCTTTTATGTCAGCCTGCCTGTTCTGCAGACAGAGTGTGAGCAGAGAAGCAGGAAGTGACGAGACAGAGAGCAGCAGCCATCTTGGCAAGAGAGAAGACAGGTGTCTGTGCTGTGTTGAACTGGTGTGGATATTTTTCTGTACAGCTAATGCTTCGTTCACACCTGCGCTTGCTGTCCGTCCGTCGCCAATCCAGTGAAAATCTCGGCGAACTGGATTGGCGTCGGATACAGACCGGTCAGCGGCGCATTGGTTAAAAACCCATTCATTTGAATGGGTTTTTAAAGCAGTGCGCGGGTGTGCGCTTACACCCTCTGCGCTGCGAATCCTTTTTTTCTCGTCGGACACGAAGTCCTGCGTGTCCGACTTTGTTTCCGACGAAAAAAAAAGGATTGGCAGCGCAGAGGGTGTAAGCGCACACCCGCGCACTGCTTTAAAAACCCATTCAAATGAATGGGTTTTTAACCAATGCGCCGCTGACCGGTCTGTATCCGACGCCAATCCAGTTCGCCGAGATTTTCACTGGATTGGCGACGGACGGACACCAAGTGCAGGTGTGAACCCACCCTAAGCTGTATCTTGGTCCAGAGACAAACAGAGTGTAAAGAGACAACAGTACTAGTGAGTCCACGTGAAAGGAACTGTGCTCAGTGGCTGATCAGTGAGACTGTTATTGTGACTGTGTATATGGATACCACAGATAGAGACTCGCAGTGCTGTTGATGTACTGGACAGCACCTGCTAAATCCCGGCTTACATCCCAGCTCAGTGTATGGACTCGGCAGGACTGTCAGTGTGCTGAGTGGAATCTGCTGTTGGATTACATTGCATTCATTGGGTTTCCCTGTTAAAGAGGACTTCATTTCTCCCGAGATCCTGATAACAGTGAGGAGAGGACGCTTCACTATAAAAGAAAGGAACGACTTTGGGCCCCACCGCGCGCTTCTACGGACTGTAAGCGGTCCACCTGGACCACTGGGGAAAAGGGGGTGCACCCAAATGTGAAGTCAGGGTCAGTTAGGGATAGTTTTGAGTATATTGTTCATTCAGTGTCCATACTGCAGAAGTGGACAGAGTAAAAGTAGAAACCATTGCAGAATTTGCCTTGAAATTGTTCATGCTATATTGTATATTTTGCTTGTCTTTATCCCTGTCATTTTACCTTCAAATAGCCTTTATTAACTTATAGTAAATATATATTCTTTTCTTGAACTACCGCGTGTGCGTTCATTTCTGGTTGCGGAGTCCAAACCACCTGCCTTGCTCTCGGTTCACAAACGTAAGCAGGGTAACTACCAGGAAGTCGGCAAAGCAACTGTTATGGGCCCCAAGAATCAAGGGCCCCATCTCTAAACAGTGGTAAGGTGCAGTTATTATGACTATGGATGGATAGAGGTGGAGAATAGCTATATAGGCAGCAATCCTTGATACATTATAATTGTAATATGTGAATTATATCTGCATGTGACATCATTGTATGAGGGTTTTTCTTTGTTGTAATTTCATGGTGTATATTGTATCCCTTTGTGCTATGAGATCATGGTGTGTATTATCCTGTACTGTGACATCACTGTGTGTATTATCCCTGTACTGTGACATCACCGTGTGTATTATCTCTGTACTGTGACATCACCGTGTGTATTATCCCTGTACTGTGACATCACAGTGTGTATTATCCCTGTACTGTGACATCACCGTGTGTATTATTTCTGTACTGTGACATCACCGTGTGTATTATCTCTGTACTGTGACATCACCGTGTGTATTATCTCTGTACTGTGACATCACCGTGTGTATTATCCCTGTACTGTGACATCACCGTGTGTATTATCCCTGTACTGTGACATCACCGTGTGTATTATCCCTGTACTGTGACATCACCGTGTGTATTATCCCTGTACTGTGACATCACCGTGTGTATTATCTCTGTACTGTGACATCACCGTGTGGATTATCCCTGTACTGTGACATCACCGTGTGGATTATCCCTGTACTGTGACATCACCGTGTGTATTAGCCCTGTACTGTGACATCACCGTGTGTATTATCTCTGTACTGTGACATCACCATGTGGATTATCCCTGTACTGTGACATCACCGTGTAGATTATCCCTGTACTGTGACATCACCGTGTGGATTATCCCTGTACTGTGACATCACCGTGTGTATTATCCTGTACTGTGACATCACCGTGTGTATTATCCTGTACTGTGACATCACTGTGTGTATTATCCTGTACTGTGACATCACTGTGTGTATTATCCTGTACTGTGACATCACACATCAAACTTCATTTTATATAAACTGTTGCTACGAGTGTGACTACTGTAGTAACTTCAGGCACTATTCCATGTTTTGCTAGGGGGCGCCGTAGTTAATGTTATACCTCTGGGTTTTCATAGTGCACAAGCTGAGCCAATAAACATGGGTTTGATATCCAAGAATGTTTTTTCTTATATTGTGCAAATTGGATTTTTATCATTCTCAAGTCCTTGATTTAAACCTGAGTCGATGTGATCCCCGTCTAATCCATGGATATGCCCAGTTTATAAGATGGCGCCAATAATGTAATGTCTATGGGGCTGCCAGACCCTCCCCAAATGATCCATATTAGGATTGGATTTTTCCTCCTAGAAACGTGCACCAAGTTGTAGATCAAGAAGGAAATTAGATGTCAGAGTTAATGGGGTTGTAGAAAATTAGAAAAACATGGCCGCCTTCTTATAAAACACTGCCACTCCTGTGTACAGGTTATGTGCGGTACTGCAGCTCCATTCTCTTCTCTTGAATAGAATAAGTATGATCCCATCCCTTACATAAAGCAGCCATGTTTTATAATCTGGGGCAATCCCTTTATTATTCTTTGAGCATAATGGATATTGTAATGTCTGCAGCAGGTCTGTAGTGTCTGCGCTGTGTAACGGCTCAGCATATGGTATAAATCCCGCCATCATGTCATTAGTGCAATGTGCACAGAAGTCAGGCCTGGTTTGTGTCTGTACGAGCAGTGGGTACCTGGGTGATCTACGACCGCCCGGCCGTGTTTACGAGGGATCTGTCACGTCTGCTTATGTCTGACCATGAAATAGTATTTACCAAGTATCATAATGTAAAGCTGCGCATCAAGACAAAAGTCAGGACCCTCCTAAATACAGTATCAATACCATTATATGGTGGAGCGCTCGCACAACTCCCAAACCTGGCCCCCATCTATCAGGAATCCCCACAAATCAGTAACGCCCTTGTGCTGTAGGACGGTCACCAGTTTACATGGGATGTTCTCACCTTACTGCCATTATAAAAGACGCCATCTAAAGCCAACGACAAGTCTCCCATTTATTAAAATGGTTCCCGACGTTTGACTTGCTTTCTATACCAGTCACAAATCAAAGCTAGAAGCTCAGCATGCTAAGGCTCTGTTCACATCTGCAATGCAGTTTTATTTTATTACAGATCTATCACACCCCGAACACCTCCATTCACTTATAGTGGGATCCATCCGGCTCCGCTGACAGGTCCCAATTCTAGGACACGCACAGATTGGAAGCAGGACATTGGGGTCAGTAGGCCAAAGCACCGACTCCAACGTCATAAATGGCAGCCGTGGTCAGAGAGACGCAGTAAAACTCCTTCACGAAAAAAACATAAACTGACGTAAAAGTAAATATGTAATGAACTACACATCTAATTAATATGCAACAAGCTAAACATCTAATTATATAATAATAATTGTATAATGCAATTTAAAATCATTTTATTTCGAAGCTGGAGATGAAACTTTTCCAACCCCAACTCGGACTCCATAGCCCTGATTGGAAGGACGGGAGTCTAGTGATCCTAAGTCGCATCCTGATAGGGAATATAGATTGTGCGTCCTATATGGGACAGTGACTGACAAGATCTGTAAAGTGTTCGGGAATAAGATGGCGTAATATACAGTACATATATATCTATTAGGTCTTCTATAGTTGGGTCATAACCCCAGAGTGAAAACTTCCCTCTGGCCGGGAATATCTAGAAGATGACGCGTCACAGGAGGAGGATCTGGTTCGGTTCCCTCGTTCGGCCTTTTAGCTTTTTAGTCCTAATGTAAAATCTCTAAGAATCTCGACTACGGTGCGCCGGCGAAAATACCAGCGTGTGCTCAATAATACAGGCAGCATCAAATAATATTCATTCTGTAAGTCCCACTGAATGTATAGACAACATGTAGGCGGCCATCGCTGATCCACTTAATTCTATCCCTCTCTGGAGAATAAACTTCCTGTGCGGAGCCATAATGGAGGGGCGGCGGTAAGGACTAGGCCTCGGCTTCAGGACCAGACTCATCAATAAGCAATATGGAAACCTTGGCAGACGCCCTTCAACTTCAGCTCCCTGTCCAGGTCTACAGATTGTATATGTACTGTATGTATATGTATATACAGCCTGGCTCCATACACCCAAATATTACTCATCTATCTGAAGTATATAAGGAGAACTCTGTATGGAGGCCCATGAGCTCACATGTGGGAGTCCCCTGATACTTTTCTGGGGAGCACGATAGATAGAGAGTAATAACTGTATAATACTGCCTGAGTAACAGACTACCCAAATAATACCACTATACAGTACAGTGTCTACATAATAGCACCAAACAGTGCAGCAATAATAGTGCTATATACTACTGCAAGAATAACATACAGCATCTAAATAATACCACTATATTGTGCCAAAATATAAAACTACACAGAGCTCATATAACAACGCCAAACAGTGCTAACATAACCATACCGAACAGTGCAATAATAACATACAGCTAAATAATACTACAGCAAACACTTAGACTATGGTGGACATGAAGAACCTGCAGCAATGGCCCTTTCAGCCATATTTCTGGCCCTGCACATATTACTGCAAATAAGGATAAAGGCCCATAAGGAAGAAATCCCGGTGGCTGTCACGTCTGGGGGAAGGTATATAGGTGGCCTCTTACACAACAGACTAGCATTGAAGGACGCAGCAGAAAGTGTAAAACAATGGACAGAAACCCAACAAGGACAGATATGACCCTCCGAAACGTAGGAAACTGCACTGCAAGTTATAAATACATAGGACATATATGGTGAACATTCCTGTTCTATCCTAGTGACAGGAGTATAACATACGTGTAGACTCTCCACAGTTAGAGGGATACTCCCATGTCATAGGACTGATGGGTCTGATTCACAGCTGAATCTCTGTCCTAATTATTCACATGGAGGAATTTGGCACCGATTCCACCTTAAAATCAGCCCCAAATTCTGTCCAGAGTCTGCCTGTCATTGTTATCACTGGGGAGCCGAGACCGACGCAGGACGCTGACAAAATAAGTAAATAATTGTCCTGCTTGTCCATTCTGTGGATTTCATGACTGATTCCGCCACAACATGACCTCGGATCTACGAGTAAACCCGCAGCGGAAAGGTGAGGCGCTTCCTGCACGGGGCCCAAAACTGCAAGACCACCTCAAATTCCAACATGTCAACCGGCCCTAAAAGTAACCACAGACAAAATGGGTTAAAAAATTTAAATAAGCAAAAACTCGCAACCAGCCAATCTCGTGTCCCGACACTTCCTGGTCCCTCTTGACACATGGAAGTATCACTCAGCCAATCAGCAGCTGAGGCGGGTCACTGCGGCGACCAGGGATTGGCTGATCAGTCATTTCCTGTGTGTCAAGAGCAGTGAAATCTGTCACTGAAAGTTTTTTTTGTTTTTTTTACTCATTTGTCCCTTTTTCCAAAACTTCTCACCCCACCGGCAATCCTTCTAGGAACAAAGGAATGTAAAGTTTAGAGGGCAGAAAACTCCAAGATGGTAGCAGAATGAAGACACCGGCCCCTCTGAAGGTGGACGATACCGAGCGCTGCGGAGAACAATGGGACCTCTATTCCTATAAGTACGGACAAGTCCCCTTATAGGGCAGCCATTATTACACTTGTGACTGCTCGCACACACATGGCCGAGCTCCGCGGAGACGCCTAATATCCTGCTTATTGTACGGAAGAAATTCATTATTTAGTGCGAGATAAAAGAGGACGCTGCAAACACGCTGTAAGACGGTGACGGACACGGATGAGACAGGACATGGGGCTGAATAATTTACACAAGGCCGTAGCAACCCATCCTAGATTTGCTCACACTGTAGAAATTTCAGCCGAGCAGGGAAGACAATGGCCGATTATTTGCTTCGCTCCTCATTGTCCACTTTTAACGCCATTTTTTGTGAGACGAGCCCTTCAAAAATAAGCAGAATACAGAATCTCTCAGTGATCAGTTTGTGTGGGAAACCGTCAGCATGTGCTCAATTTCCCTGCAGCGCCTCCACAGGGGAAGTGAAGCACATGCTGACGGTTTCCGTATAATGCCTGCACGTGCTAGACTAGTCCATAGGTCAGAATATAAAAACTTCTGCCAAATATTACAAGGATATGGTCAATGGACGTCTCAACCGATGGCAATGAGGCCTGGTGGGGGAAATACTGGGGCAAATGTATCATTAGGGTAAGTTCATGGAGAGATTTGGCGCCGATTTTGAACCAGATTGTGCCTCAATATCTGCGCCAAATTCCGTTTTGGACTTTCTGTAGTCAATGGGAATAAGCGTCAATCTAGTCGCGGATTCAGCAGCAGAACCTGCCGCACGAGACGTTCCACTGATCAGGAACATTCATGTGAGGTTATACAACTGGTGAAAGGTCCTGCTCACTTACCGGGACGTCCGCCTGCCTTTACATGTCTTTAGGGGGTGTTCACATGTAGGAATTGGAAGAAGATTTTTTTTCCTGCTTGACGTAAACTGATGCAGATTTTGACGCTGAAATTGAAGCAAAATTTGGAGAAAAGCACCGCGGTATTTTGCCTATTTTGTGTTTTGACAAATTCCCGGCGATGGAAAAGACGGATATTCTGCCTCCCATTCATTTCAATGGGATTTCTCAGGGAAAATCCGTCTGAAGAACGAGCAGGACTCTTATTTTTCCCACTAGCTGCTTCCCATTGAGATGAATGTGAGGGTGATTTCAAGCAGATTTTGAGGCATGGGTGTGAACCCAGAGCAAGCGGGCAGATGAGGCACCAAATCTATCACGGCGGCTCATGAGGTGACGGACTTGGCCATCTTGACAGACACTTTGTTTTCAATCTTTGTGCCATTAACACACGTGTTACATTTTAGACGTCCTTTTAACCACAAACCCCTTTTCTTGTCAGGTTTTAAAGCTTTCAATAGACTTGCAAAAAGAGTCTAAAATGCTGAATAAGTCGCACAACACAATAAGAAACAATAAGAAATGTTACTGTACGATGGGATTATCCCTATATGGGATTGGATATGGGATGATAGTCAGGAAGATGTCCTACTAACTGTGGTGTGTTCCTGTCTATGGCTCTGTTCACACCTGTCCTGGAGGCTCCTTCAGTTACATATTCCATAGAAGTAAATTACACAACAACTATTTTCCCATTAATGGACGCCATGATGGAAACCCAACAAACCCAGTTATGGTAAATCGGTCCATCAGAAGCCATTACTGTCCGTCACGTGACAGATCCGTCTCCAGATTCCATTTTTCCGTTTCTATGACTGAATAGAAACAAATTTCCGTACATAGATGTTAATGGGGCATTACAGGTCTGACACACATGGAGGGAGCTAATCCGGGGGGAATAACACGTACAAGCTCTGGGGTATGGCAGGCAGGATTGGATTTGTAGTTCAGCGGCACACAACCATGTCCGATAAGATCTATCTACATTATTTATTAGCTAACCCGCTGCACCCCAGTTTATGGAGGAGACCCTCCTCTCTGTAGGATACAGACAGGTCACTATGTAGTAGGTAATGATAGGCATAGCGGGTACAATACTCAGAGTCACTGCCATATATACCCTATATACCCGCTATATACAGGTCTGCTACATCTGTAATGACTGAAGAGGTTCCGACGAGATCTACAACCACCAACCCACTCCATATAATGCTGACTACAGGATTTTGGCGCTCCCACATGCACAGCGACCTGTTCGCTTCCATACAGGCACTTAATGGCTATTTCAGAGCCGCCCACACCATAGGTATAATGGACTTGTTGGCTAGGCCCCTTCCTACAGCCGCTCAGCCCTGCGGTGCAGACAGATGATGTATGAAACACACGTGTCCTGTCTGGCTGAAATCTATCACGGCCACTGGCTCTGGTTACGCTGCCATTCACACAATACAGCTGCAGGGCAGTGCAAGGGTATACTAGTAGAGGCATCCTACAGTATATACGGCACATGGACTATGCTCTGATACATGATGTGCACCGGCAGGACACCTAAGGGCAAGGACTGTGCTTGTGTACACCGCCATAGGAGCACATGGGGGGCCGCTCCGCTTAGAAGACGCTACTTTTCCATACTGGCAGGATAGATAAAGCTATCGGGGTAATATAGTAATAGTACCAAAGTGTAGAGGGCGGCAGTGACCCTATTCACAGAGAGTGAGAGAGCGGTATATATGGACATTGACATACAAAGACACAAATGCACACAGGTACAGCACACGCTATAAACGCGCACAGGTACAGCACACGCTATAAACGCCCACAGGTACAGCACACGCTATAAACGCACACAGGTACAGCACACGCTATAATGCACACAGGTACAGCACACGCTATAACGCACACAGGTACAGCACACGCTATAACGCACACAGGTACAGCACACGCTATAACGCACACAGGTACAGCACACGCTATAAACGCACACAGGTACAGCACACGCTATAAACGCACACAGGTACAGCACACGCTATAAACGCACACAGGTACAGCACACGCTATAACGCACACAGGTACAGCACACGCTATAACGCACACAGGTACAGCACACGCTATAACGCACACAGGTACAGCACACGCTATAAACGCACACAGGTACAGCACACGCTATAAACGCACACAGGTACAGCACACGCTATAAACGCACACAGGTACAGCACACGCTATAACGCACACAGGTACAGCACACGCTATAACGCACACAGGTACAGCACACGCTATAAACGCACACAGGTACAGCACACACTATAAACGCACACAGGTACAGCACACACTATAAACGCGCACAGGTACAGCACACGCTATAACAAACACAGCACACGCTATAACAAACGCAGCACACGCTATAACACACACATGCATGTAGCGTCCTGGTCTATGCTATGAGGTTGTATAGTTACGCCCGGGGGCGCTGCGTCTTATTACTGGGGCTGAATCTGATGTCAATAAATCCCAGAACCAAAACAGTTGGCAGCTGGGATGAATTGTGTTGGAGCCGGGAGACAGGCTGGCCACCAGCACACGCGTGGTTAATGTCTATTTCATAAGGCCACACACATACTGTGTACAGGAGACATAGCTGCGTCCCCACACCGCATGTATAGCAGAGGCACATATGTCAAATCTACCCCAGTGCCAACACTCATCATCATCATCATCATCACCATCACCATCATCACCCCCAGTGCAGGCATCATCCATGATCTAGATGGAGGCAGGACATATGTACGGTAACGTGTGCCCAGCGTCTACCTATACAGTATATACATATAGATATATACGCCACACACTATAGACAATGTCATCCCATAGACAATAGCATGGACGCAGCACTGCAGGGGTTACAGAAGATTAACCCCTTCCATGCACGTCTCCAGGTCACCGCCACATCGTCCCCTGTACACCTGCAGCACATCCAGACCCTCCAGACTGAAGCATCCGCCCACTCGCCCTTCCTGGACATCCACATGAAATGCCACCCTGACTCATTGCTGGGGCCCCCGGGGCCACAGACAGGGCAGCCTCGTACTCACCGCAGAGAGCAGGCAGATCCCACTCCAGAGGTGAGCGAATCCTCAGGGTCTGCCGGAGAACAATCCCACTTCAGTCCTTCCCAACGGATAATCCCAAATGCAGAGACTGAGGCTCCTGCTTTGTTACCCATGAATCCACGCATGCTCCTTACAAAGGGGACAATCACCATAACCCCACCCACCTGCCTCCTGATTGGCTGCTGCGGCTTCCATATGCAAATCTCTCCATGGTGGCCGCCTCCCCTCCGCTCCAGGGTCTCAGATTCCTTCCTTCTGTTACAAAGTATCTGGAATCTGACAAATTCTTCCCCTAAATTTAGAAACGAGAAGCGGAAAGGAAATTGTGTCACGTAAATAAATATTTGCAGGTTTTGTGGCCGGAAGAAAATATTGTAAGAAATAAACAGAACGGGGAAGAATTTACAGGAAAATATTTTTAGGAGAAACAGATATTTTTATATCAATTGAGACAATTTTTAACCAACATTTGTCGTCTGCGGATTCTCTCGCGAGGAAATGGATCAAAAAAATAAAAAATAAAAAATCACAATTTACAAAATTACCCGGAATGAAGTGAAAAAAGAGGAAAAATAAGTCAAATAATGTGTCTGCGGTACAGCGAGGTGTGAACGTGGCCTTAAAGGGGACATTTAGGGAAATAAACCTTGTACAGTGCTGTGTAATATGTCAGCGCTACAGAAATTACAATTCATACAATTCTCCAATATACTTTATCAAGTCCTTACAGTTCTCGGGATCTCTGTTTGCTGTCTTTGAATAGGGATCTTATTGTTATATATGTCCTAGTCCAGTCATGTGACGTCTTACAAGTCTGTGTTCACACGCTGCAGTAGTGTCACTTTATTTTACGCTGCAATTTCACAAAATCGCTGCAAAGACACTGGTTGTGCCGCAAGTCTGGGAAATGACTGCATCATGTGAACACGGCCTTACAGCACCGGTATCAGGGCTGTGTCTTGAGCCGTGACCAGTATAGGTTTTTAACCCCTTGAAGTAACATTTTCCATTGAATGACAGCAAGCGCAGATATTGAAAGGCATGAAGAAGACTTATAGAAAGTACAGAATATTGCACAGATGTAGAGCGTGTCATTGTACAGCGTTGGCGGACACAGGATGATGTAAGCTACTGCTCTCTGTTATCAGCCTCTCCCCGTGCGATCAGGGCATGTATGGGGAGATTTGTGTAAAGCATCATTGTCAATCCTCGGCTGTTTATACAGGACCCGTCCCCAACTTACAGAATCTGAATCACAAATATATAAGGCCCCAATCATTGCACCCCACCAAACGAATACAGGCCCCACCTACAGGACCCCCTAAACCAATAGACATCTGAAAGAACTAGACCCCTATAAACAGACCTAGAACACCCCCCCTATACAGCACATATAAGGCCCTCAGAGCAGACCTCGACCCCCTCCCCTCGGAGCCGCCGCAGACAACGTCCTGGAGTCAGGACCGCCCGGTACGAAAGAGGAAAGCAGGGAATGGGGAGTAAAGGGGTTGGAGGATGCAACACTTGGGCAAATCACATGTATGTACAGGCAAATCGCATGTATGTACAGGCAAATCATATGTATGTACGGGCAAATCACATGTATGTACAGGCAAATCACATGTATGTATGGGCAAATCACATGTACAGTATGTATGGGCATATCACATGTATGTACGGGCAAATCGCATGTACAGGCACCGCTAGTGACAAATGCGACACATCCGCCTCCATGACACGTATATGTCACCGCCATAAGCAGCCCTAATACTTCATTTTCTGATCCTTCATGACCGACGTGTCTCAGATTTGCGCAATAAAGTCACGCGCAGTATTTCTAAGCACACGTCATGGGTCAGATAAAGGACCAGACAGCATTGCAAGATAATTGGGAAATCTGCCGAGGACACAGAACTCCAGTATGGTCAGGCTGATGACGCTCGCCCCTGATGAATGTGCCTAATTGTCTTCAGGCAGGACTAAAAAAAATCCGCCAACTCTGCGGCCATCAGAAAGCAAGAACCCTGAAATAGGAAAATGGTTTGACATGAGGAGACACAGTCGTACAATAATGGGAAGTACGGGGGTGAAGTACAGGTTGTCTAGGGGTGTGGCATGTGGAGGAGTTAAAGGGGTCACATACTTATCATATATTCTTGGTTCAGGAACCAAATACACAGAATACACCTTCAAAAATTACAAAAATTAGATATCTCATTCATTAATATTATTATTTTTTATAACACAGCGCCACCCTAGAGGCTGTGGCCAGTATTACAGCTCAGACACATATAGTCAAATACAGCTGAGGGGCAATACCGTACCAGTCCATAGACAGGAGTGGCGCCGTTCTTGGGGGTAGGGGGAGCGGACTGTCATTTCTAATTGATATTTCTAGCACGGCCGCTGGATTAGTGTCCCATCACAGCTTAGCTGATCACTATTTGTACAGCGCTGCAGAATATGTTGGCGCTATATAAATAAAATGTATTATCATCATCATCAGTGGCTGATACTTTGTTCTTAGTCTCTTGCAGGGCAGTAAATTTAAGGCAACAGGTGCCCATCCCAAAGATCCTGCCATCTGCAGCGCCACCTGGTGGCCAAGTTCTTACAGCACTAGCTCTCCATGTAGCCGACAATGGTTTATGGGATCGATCACTAAACGTAGGCACAACAATGGTGTAATGTGATTGTCTCACACAAAGCACAGGGGGCGTTGTGGAGTAGGGGAGTCAGTGGCCGCCGTACAGGCGCTCATCCCCAACACCCATAAGGGTCAGATTTTTAGCATATTGGAGGAAACCCCTACAAACATGGGAAGAACATACAAACTCCATGTAGGTGTTGTCCTTGATTGGAATCAAACCCAGGAGCAGGTCTTGTAGACGTTGCCATGTACCGACCCCAGGGGCCTTCTTCAGCCAGTACATAAGATATCAGCCTCTATAACTGCTGCAAACTCATCAATACCCAGCCCGCTGGGGCCCAACAATCAATGGAGCCCAGGATTACACAACGGCTTTCTCCACATCCACAGGCTGTGTCTGGTACTGTGGCTCAGCCCCACTGAATTGAATGGGGCTGAGCTTCACTGTCACTTACCACCTGTGTGGCGGCAGCCATGTTTATTAATCCTGAACAACCCCTTTAATGGAGTTGCATCATGGGGCATATGGATATCATGACAGAACGAGGGCACCCGCCTGTGACCCCTCTACTAGTCATAACGAAGAGCCGAAACCTCAGAGAGGTAGGGAGGAGAACCTACTGTATGACCGGTGACAACAAAAGCCACAACATGATAAGTTATGGGGATGTCAATGGAAGGGGGGGCTGGAGAAGTCCACAGCCAAAGAGCTAGGCGTGGAGAGCGTCAGCATGGCAGCTTTGTTCTTCTATTTGCCTAGACGAGGACTTTAAAGGGGTTGTCATTTTGAAGAAATCCTTTTTGGTTACAAAAATCACCTATCAGCCGATGACAAGGAGTCTCAGGGCCAGGTCTCCCAACTATCAGCAGGAGATCTGGAGCAACTTCCCTGCAGCACCTCCGCAGGCGGGATGAAGCGTTACACGTTCCCATATTAAGGCTAATGTGTGGAATTCCCCTCTAAATAGAATTGTCTGCCTGTGATAATGGCTGACACATGAGGATTAAGCTATAGACACTTATCTCGACTCACCCACCACGTCCTGACATGTTACAGCTCGGACTGTCTGGAAGATCTGACAATGTGTGCAGCCGTCTCTACCCATAACTAGGACAGGGGAGAAGATCCCGTAAACTGGAGATCAGGGAAGCCAAGACATGGAGAATTGATGGAGTCTGATCCAGCCTTGCAGGGACATAAAGGCAGAAATTTCCACATTAAAATGACAAGAGGAAAACCACAGATTAGACATGAATATTAGAGGGCTCGGCTGGCTCAGCCCCGTCTGCTCGGAGGACATTGTAATATGGAAACTACTGAGCAGGAGAGAATCCCGAATGAATGGGAAAAACCATTACAAATAAGTGAATATATAAGATCACCACTAAGAGGGGTTGGGTCACTATAGATGTGGTACAGGAATGAGTGTCAGATCAATGGGGGGGGGGGGGTCTCAGACAATTGGGACATAGAGTCCTATCTACAGGTTATAGAGCAGGAGGGGCAGATTGTACACAGTGTCCTATCTCCAGGTTATAGAGCAGATTGTACATAGTGTCCTATCTCCAGGTTATAGAGCAGGAGGAGCAGATTGTACACAGTGTCCTATCTCCAGGTTATAGAGCAGATTGTACATAGTGTCCTATCTACAGGTTATACAGCAGATTGTACATAGTGTCCTATCTACAGGTTATAGAGCAGATTGTACATAGTGTCCTATCTACAAGTTATAGAGCAGATTGTACATAGTGTCCTATCTACAGGTTATAGAGCAGATTGTACATAGTGTCCTATCTACAGGTTATAGAGCAGATTGTACATAGTGTCCTATCTACAGGTTATAGAGCAGATTGTACATAGTGTCCTATCTACAGGTTATAGAGCAGATTGTACATAGTGTCCTATCTACAGGTTATAGAGCAGATTGTATATAGTGTCCTATCTACAGGTTATAGAGCAGATTGTACATAGTGTCCTATCTACAGGTTATAGAGCAGATTGTACATAGTGTCCTATCTACAGGTTATAGAGCAGATAGGACACTATGTACAATCTACAGGTTATAGAGCAGATTGTACAGTGTCCTATCTACAGGTTATAGAGCAGGAGGAGCAGATTGTACATAGTGTCCTATTTCCAGGTTCTAGAGCAGGAGGAGCAGTTTGTACATAGTGTCCTATCTACAGGTTATAGAGCAGATTGTACAGTGTCCTATCTCCAGGTTATAGAGCAGATTGTACATAGTGTCCTATCTACAGGTTATAGAACAGGAGGAGCGGATTGTACATAGTGTCCTATCTACAGGTTATAGAGCAGGAGGAGCAGATTGTACACAGTGTCCTATCTACAGGTTATAGAGCAGATTGTACACAGTGTCCTATCTACAGGTTATAGAGCAGATTGTACATAGTGTCCTATCTACAGGTTATAGAGCAGATTGTACATAGTGTCCTATCTACAGGTTATAGAGCAGATTGTACATAGTGTCCTATCTACAGGTTATAGAGCAGGAGGAGCAGATTGTACATAGTGTCCTATCTACAGGTTATAGAGCAGATTGTACATAGTGTCCTATCTACAGGTTATAGAGCAGATTGTACATAGTGTCCTATCTACAGGTTATAGAGCAGATTATACATAGTGTCCTATCTGCAGGTTATAGAGCAGGAGGAGCAGATTGTACATAGTGTCCTATCTACAGGTTATAGAGCAGATTGTACATAGTGTCCTATCTGCAGGTTATAGAGCAGGAGGAGCAGATTGTACATAGTGTCCTATTTACAGGTTATAGAGCAGGAGGAGCTGATTGTACATAGTGTGTTATAGTGAACCTATTGGGAGCACTGGATACTTCCCATACATTGTAGAGACCTAAATATTCATCATCATATATTTTATACAGGGAACATCTGGCCTAAAAGACTGAAAAAAAGTTTATTTTAGTTAGAGCAGGATGTGGATGGGATGTTATGTTAATCACGTCTTCACCCTACTAGCCGAGCGATGGGAATGTGATGTCATACGGTTTACTGAAAGAGCTTCACGTCAGTCTAATGTCTACCAGAACTGAACTGTCCCGTATAGCGAGACTTTAGAGCACGTCATTCACTGGGTGAGGTTTCACATTCCAGACAGACATGACATCCATTCTACCTCTGATGTCCATCCAATGTACCCATAAGACGCCCCCACACCGCTTCCTGGAAGCCTCCAAAGAGTTAAAGGATATTCCAGTATTCCAGACCGCGCACAAGGCAGCTGCCCGGGAGCAAATTAAGGACAGGCTATGCTCTGGTCAGGGCGTGTTACATATGAGTCACCTCGCTGGAGTCTGTGCACAGCTGCCGAGCTCACACTACAGGCAAAACAAAAATATACTAAACATTTTAGTGCAACCCCTATAGAATATGTAAAAAAATATATATATATAATTGTTGAAAAAATGATCCAGTAAGAGAGATTACTTACTTAGTATGGCGCCACCTAGTATTCAAGATGTATACCGATGTGCATGTCCACCTATAGAGCCGAGTGCTGGTGGACACACATGCTCAGTCACTCTCCCTACAGCTAAGTGTCTGCATAGTGATAGTCTGTTAGTTTCAGAGCAGCCAATAGGAATAGCTTCCTGCCCTGTGGTCCCTGCAGAGCAGCCAACAGGAATAGCTTCCTGCCCTGAAGTCACTGCAGAGCAGCCAATAGGAATAGCTTCCTGCCCTGTGGTCCCTGCAGAGCAGCCAACAGGAATAGCTTCCTGCCCTGAGGTCACTGCAGAGCAGCCAATAGGAATAGCTTCCTGCCCTGTGGGCCCTGCAGAGCAGCCAATAGGAATAGCTTCCTGCCCTGAGGTCACTGCAGAGCAGCCAATAGGAATAGTTTCCTGCCCTGTGGGCCCTGCAGAGCAGCCAATAGGAATAGCTTCCTGCCCTGTGGTCCCTGCAGAGCAGCCAATAGGAATAGCTTCCTGCCCTGTGGGCCCTGCAGAGCAGCCAATAGGAATAGCTTCCTGCCCTGAGGTCACTGCAGAGCAGCCAATAGGAATAGTTTCCTGCCCTGTGGGCCCTGCAGAGCAGCCAATAGGAATAGCTTCCTGCCCTGTGGTCCCTGCAGAGCATCCAATAGGAATAGCTTCCTGCCCTGTGGGCCCTGCAGAGCAGCCAATAGGAATAGCTTCCTGCCCTGTGGTCCCTGCAGAGCAGCCAATAGGAATAGCTTCCTGCCCTGAAGTCACTGCAGAGCAGCCAATAGGAATAGCTTCCTGCCCTGTGGTCCCTGCAGAGCAGCCAATAGGAATAGCTTCCTGCCCTGTGGTCCCTGCAGAGCAGCCAATAGGAATAGCTTCCTGCCCTGTGGTCCCTGCAGAGCAGCCAATAGGAATAGCTTCCTGCCCTGTGGTCCCTGCAGAGCAGCCAATAGGAATAGCTTCCTGCCCTGTGGTCCCTGCAGAGCAGCCAATAGGAATAGCTTCCTGTCCTGCTTGTCAGGAGAGGGGCACAGACTCTACAATAGCTGAGATCTCCTTCTGTAGAGGAAGCAATGAAGGACTGTATTGTCAGCTGCCAGAAGGGGAAGGAGACTGATTCAGTCCAGAGCTCGGGCACCAGCAGTATAAATTAATAGAAAAATTAAGGGTGCACATGGAAGTAAAAAAAAAAAAAAAAAAAAAAAATCAGAAATTTGTATTTTTTATCATCAGGAAGGCTACAAATTAAAACTATTAGCATAATGTTTTAACTTTTTGGTTGGAATTTATGGGATAAATCTGATAAGAACTGCAAAATGAACTTATTGCCCAGTGTTGCCTCCATTTATCACACTGCTGGCACCATCGCTAGACGTACAGCTATGTAGAAGTGATGCTGGAGATCTGCAGCTCTTCTTCCATTCTCTCGAATAGGAGTAGAGCTGCTTTTGTCTGTATACCCTGTATACTGTTTCTGGCAGCCCGATCATCTGATCGGTGCAGGGTCTGAATGCTGTGGATAGGTCATCAGTATCCAATACACAAGGGAACCAGTCAGGACGATTTGGGACACTAAACCTAACCCCAGATCCTTATGTTTATAGTGTCCCATAGAGCCCTGACAGTTTCCCTGTAAATGACGACTATACTGCAATACCGGCCACCGGCAAATAAATGGCAGCAATGAATGCGCTGAAGCTGATCTAAGGGTTAACCCCCTCTCCAAATAATATTGCTGACATACAGCTGAAATAAGTTGATCATTTTGGCCGAGTTCACCCAAGTATAGATTTGTCTTTTTGTTGTCTAAACTCCCCCAACCTGGTGGGGCCAGGATCTGAGGTTGCTATAGACCGCCCATAGTCTGGAATACCTCAAGTAGAAATTTCCCTGGACCAGTTGTGTATAATAATGTCTGCGGACAGAGGTGGAATGCAGAGCGCTGTGTGATAAGAAACCTCTAAGGCGGTGGCGATATACGAGAGACTGCGGAGCGCTGCAGCCTGTTCAGTAAATGAGCACAAATTCTTCTCAGTGAGTCAACATTGACCCCAAAGTCGCCTTTGCTCAGTCAGTTCTTTCTCTTTCTTACAGTTAAATAGGTTTCCAAACCTTTTCATAAAGTTAGCTTGGGGGAATCCGGTTACAGTAAATCCATTGTGCCTTGGTCATTGACCCTCGCCAAGTGAACTTCACTACCCTGCAGGGTTTTGTGTGCAGCATTAAATCCTGCCAGTGAGCGAAGCGTCTGAGAACCTCCATCCTTCTTCTCTACTGCTGGGAGACGTACAGGGAGAAGGCCTCAAAGACGCCGACTGTCTTGTATTACTACACAAAGCTAAATTATACATGAAGGTGGAAAATGCACAAATACAAGCTTTTGGGGTTTAGTGCCAGAAGACGCCGCCGAAGGAGAGAATATTCTGGATCCAAAAGGCAACAACTAGGCCTGAAGCCAAAGCCATGAGAGCAGAGAGGACGACTCGAGAGAGCAGAGAGGACGACTCGAGAGGGCAGAGAGGACGACCCGAGAGGGCAGAGAGGACGACCCGAGAGGGCAGAGAGGACGACCCGAGAGGGCAGAGAGGACGACCCGAGGGAGCAGAGAGGACGACCCGAGAGGGCAGGGAGGACGACCCGAGAGGGCAGAGAGGACGACCCGAGAGGGCAGAGAGGACGACCCGAGAGGGCAGAGAGGACGACCCGAGAGGGCAGAGAGGACGACCCGAGGGAGCAGAGAGGACGACCCGAGGGAGCAGAGAGGACGACTCGAGAGAGGAGAGAAGACGACTCGAGAGGGCAGAGAGGACGACTCGAGAGGGCAGAGGAACTGCCAGAACTAGACGGACATGTACAAGTAGACTAGGCCCCATATCTGTCCTGAGAGCGCTCGAACACTACACGTGAGGCCGCCATGTCTGGCGAGGTGACCTGTAACATTCATTCCTGACCTGGTGGTATTAGGACTTATGATTATACTGAGGCTATTCCCTCTAAGGTTACATTCACACTGAGTTTTTTGCAGGCAGATTTTTAAGCCAGAATCCACCTAATAAAAAATACCGCCAATTCATTTCAGTGAGAGTCAGTAGTTGAAAAAAAAAGAAGCCCAACATGACCAATCTACAAGTGGATTCCAGTGTGCAAAGCCCATTGAAACGAATGGGAAGCAAAAAAAGAATGCAAGAAACTCACATTTTTTTTCTGCCTTCCTTTTCATTTCAATGGGATTTCAAGGCAGAATCCACCTGGACATAGGGGTCATGATGGGCGTCTTTTTTACTCTACCTGAAAAAATCTTCTACTAACTCCCACTGAATTGCACAGGAGAGCTGGGGGGTATTTTTGGAGGCTCTTATGTGAAACCAAACTTGCTGCTATAGACTACTAGGCATAAGGAAATGAACCCCTTCACTGCCCCTAGACCACCAGGGATTCTGACCGTAACTGCTTGACTGGCCTACACCCCCAGGAATTCTGACAATCCTTTTCACCGCCCAAGATCACCAGAGATGTTAACATAGCACTTTCTGCTATAGACTACCAGGCATTAACCCCTTTACTGCCCCAGACCACCAGGATTGTATAACAGCCCTAACCCTATAGAATATGGGAGCCTTAAGACTATAGGACCATAGGAGAACACCGGAGCCCTAAGACTATAAGAGAACAAGCTGAAAAAAAAATAAAACGTTGGGGCACTTCTTCACTTCTTCAGACTGGCGCTTAGCACAGATTTGTTGATAAATCCCCCATTGTCTTGAGGAGCTGGTCCCATCTCCTGCTGACCGCTGGGTGTCCTCCTACTGGACCTCCGATGCTCCACTGTACTCTACAAGTGATCAGTTTTCGTCCAGCGCCTCCACAGGGGAAATGAAGCATTACATCCTAATGTGCCGTCTACTACAGAGACATAACAGAATTTTTAGAGTTTGCCCTTTGTAGTTTTCTGCTTCGGCCAATAGATTTGGGTCTGACGAGGATCCCCCATTCATCTACTCTAGGTGGAAAATTTGTTTTTTAAACCGCCCAACCCCCTGTGAGTAGATCATAGTAGAGCATGGATGGGGTTTAGGGCCAAAATCCTGGTAAGTTCAGTCCCATTCGTCATTCAGTTGCTTATAATGCTCAGAGGATAAACCAGGCCCAGATTTACTATCCAGGCCGCACCTAGAAAGTGGCCAAAAATTCATCTCGTGGCCTTATTGCCATCCTGTTTGTCAGATTTATTATAAAACTCGCACCAGAGAACTGCCATAAATTACACCACAAATCTGCGCCACTTCTTGACTGACGTAGAGTCATCCTTAACAAATCCCCCCACTGGGTCTCATACACATGGCACTACTGAGGCCACGGACAGTAGACCACGGCATGTGATACTGATGAGGATTGAGACACTTGTCAGCCGTAGTAAGAATACAAGCAGAGGATGTAACCTGTATAAATTATGTAATAAATGTTCATTCCCATAGTACAGACCACAAGCATAATCCTGTGAGGCAGATAATGGGATTGTCTACAAACAGCAGCAAATAAAACCTAAAATACAAGTAAGATGAATGAACCATGATAAATGTGAGTTCTTACCCTGGCCTATAGACTGTGGAGACATAGAAAAGTCAGAGTCGGTCCTGGACATTGAAGCTACGTGTCGAGCTGCAAACCTAGACACAGCCCATGACCGGGGGCGCTGCTCCTAGAAAACCTAATACATACAGCGCAAGCCGCCCTTCAGTGCAGAAAATGTATAAAAGCGTCCAATTCTCCTAGGCTGGAGAATAATACTGGGCTCATACATACAGCAAGGTCATGTGCAGTCCCTATAGGTCTGGTATTATATCACCATGGTGCCTCCGCAATCCCCTCCTAGAGGGTACCTCGACGTGCTGTAAGAGAACAGGCCACTACTAGCTATAGTTGCCATATTACATAGTATGACTGTGTGCATGAGGCTGCACGTCAGGGGAGGGGGTGGTGGGATTCTGTATTCAAATCAACCTGAATTTTTTAGGTTCACTAAAGTAAAAGGGGTCATTCTGTTCAACAGCACTTGTTATCTACCCAATGGATAGGTGATGAATAACTAACAGTGGGATCAGCAATTACCAGAAAGGAAGACACTGGCATCCCCTGTTCTCATAACTGGTAGGAGTCCCAGTTGTGAGAGCTCCACCGATCTACCATTTATTGATACTAACCTATCTATCTGCGGGGCTGGAGTGATATGCTGGGTCTGGTGACACTAACCTATCTATCTGCAGGGCTAGGGTGATATGCTGGTTCTGGTGACACTAACCTATCTATCTGCAGGACTGGGGTGATATGTTGGTTCTGGTGACACTAACCTATCTATCTGCAGGGCTGGGGTGATATGCTGGTTCTGGTGACACTAACCTATCTATCTGCTGGGCTGATATGCTGGTTCTGGTGACAGTAACCTATCTATCTGCAGGGCTGGGGTGATATGCTGGTTCTGGTGACACTAACCTATCTATCTGCAGGACTGGGGTGATATGTTGGTTCTGGTGACACTAACCTATCTATCTGCAGGGCTGGGGTGATATGCTGGTTCTGGTGACACTAACCTATCTATCTGCAGGGCTGGGGTGATATGCTGGTTCTGGTGACACTAACCTATCTATCTGCAGGGCTGGGGTGATATGCTGGTTCTGGTGACACTAACCTATCTATCTGCAGGGCTGGGGTGATATGCTGGTTCTGGTGACAGTAACCTATCTATCTGCAGGGCTGGGGTGATATGCTGGTTCTGGTGACACTAACCTATCTATCTGCAGGACTGGGGTGATATGCTGGTTCTGGTGACAGTAACCTATCTATCTGCAGGGCTGGGGTGATATGCTGGGTCTGGTGACACTAACCTATCTGCAGGGCTGGGGTGATATGCTGGGGTCTGGTGACACTCCCTTTAAGAATCTTCCCTGATCACACCAGTGTCTCAAATGTCTTTAGTTCTGATAATTTTGTGTACATGTTTAGACATATTTTTGTGATTTTCATTAGCATCGTCTATAGCAGCCGAGAGGGATTAGTGGTCCTTTGAAGGCACGAGAAGTCGTCCACACAATGCCAAATAAGGGTGGGCTTGTCTGCGGCAATGAACGTGGGTGATGAGAGGTCTGCAGTGCGCTGGCTTGGCATACAGGCTCATGCTGGGAGGTGCACACTCTGCAAGCCATTTATTTCTTTAATCTTTATTGTATATTCTGGCTAAAGAAATATAAGCTCTGATCTGGTTTTCTGGAGACATATCAGTGCCGGGAACCTGCGTGACCTATTTTACTTTGTTCCCGGGTCTTCCTGTCAATAGGGAGAATTTAACAGGGAATCCTATCTGCCCGAACAAGGAGGCAGCTTCAAAGGACGCGGAATAGCGGATTAAGCGATTAATTAAAACGTCCCAATGACAAGTCAGTGAAAGTCAATCCACAATTTTGGGACAAGTCGGAGTTTTTGGAGAGAGGGAGTGCAGCTCAGACCGAGTAATAATAAACCAAGAAGCCAAAAGAATAAAATGCATAAGAAGTGTTTATAGTGAGCGGCTCCGGCAGGCTGAGATACGGATCAGGCGAGACGTTACCCACTGAGCGCCTCACTACGCAGGTTGGACCCTTACGGATAACTGAAGAGGACGGGACCTTCAATCTCTCCCATTTAATGGCCAAATTCCATTTTAGACCAATAGCAGCAGAAAACACAACTTCTAGGTAGTTCATTTCCACCTATAAATCAATATCGACGCGACCAGTGAAAGGACCTGGACTCGCCCTCGACTGTAACGATAATTCTTCTGGTTAATAAAAGGAGTAAAAAACAAAAATAATAACCCTGTCAAGTAGAACTGATGGAGTGGTTTACTGGGACTGGTGACCGTCTCGCCCTCGCTGCGCCCAGTACTGGTGGTATGTACGGTCAAAGAGCTCCTTGCAAGGGATCTCTGCCTTAAGCTTGGCACAGATGAGAAAAGAGCCGGCCATCTTGCGGTGCAGGGAGTAGGTCTCTTCAGGCGGGGGTGTAAGTCTGTGTTTTAGCATGACCGGGATTAGGTCGTGGATCCTTTTGGTTGTGTTTTGGGTGCCAAAACTGAAGGACTCCTCTGAGGCAAAAGCCTCTCCAAGAATCATCACGGCATCGATGTGAGCCTCTTCAAACACCTAAAGACAGCAAAAAACACAAAAACACCTGTTAATAAACTTAATGGCCTGGTGTAACAGCACAATAAGGTAAAACAATGGTGAACGCCCCAAAGAGGTTGACCAGTGGTGGTCCCGTAGGTGATCCTACACAGCTGGCAATAGCACTGACCAAAAAGGGCTAAAAACAACAAAAACCACCCAAATACACAGAACCATCCCATCGAGAGAATACAAGCAGTAGTGGCCACAGATTACCCAGCAGACCTCAACGCTGGGACCAGTAAGTCTGGAGGTTGGGCCACTGGTTGCCCCGATGCTGGCTTCAATACAGAAATGGAAAAACCACACACGACCTCCTCGTGGATTCACGAGCCGGGTGTCACCTTTCCTAGTCAACTTGGTGAAACATTTAAGGACATGTTTTAGCCAGAGCCAATAGCTGGTGAAGGTCTCGCACACAACCTGATGGTGAGGTGCGACGTGGTACGTATGGAGAAGGCGTGGAAGGCCGTGGAGCCTAGGTAGTCAATAACTAGGTCCCCATTATTAGGGGACACCAGGGCATCTTAAAAAGGGGCATGCAAATTATTTTAGCAGCAGCCCCTGTGTTACATGTAGTGGTCTGCAATCCCATAAAGGTACTAACACTGACCCCATTACTGGGCACCTCCTCATATAGATTCTATAGATCCAGCATGGTATGGAGTAAACGGATGTCCCCATCTCTATATAGATCACAGTTTCGCTAGATCAATAAATTGCTAAATGGAAAATTAAGTGGACTTTAAAAAAAAACAAACAAAAAAAAAAACTAAAACTTTAAAGGGGTTCTCCAGTTTCCAAAAATTATCTGCAAATCCATCCCCAGCAGTGCTAAATCCTCCCCGCTCCCTTGTGCTCGGCTTTATTTTACTTGCTGCTCCTTGTATTCCTGTTATTTACATGCAGTGAATCTGTGGACAAACTACATTTCCCATGATTCATCTGTCTGCTCTCTCTCCCTATGTGCCCATCCCCTCTCCCCTGAAATGGCAACACAGGTAATAAATCACTCCCACGTCCGAGGTCACATGCTGCTGCTGTGACGTTTCATTGCTGGGTGAACTGCTCACAGGGAGAGGTAGTAAGTCTGCAAATTAAATGTCACAGCTAGGTCAATGATCTGAACATAAATCAGATCAACAGGATATCCAGTTAGGAAGGGTTTTGGATTGATTCCTCCTGTTATCGGGACTGGATAAATTCTGTAATCTATTTTATTAAAGAAAAAAAAAGCTTCTTTCATCTGTCACTTTCTACCCTCACTTACATCACTGTATTTGAATATGCTTGTACACGGAGATAACCTTAGTTCATTGAAGTCTATGGAGAGGGGCGGGGGAGGAGGAGCAGGCAGAGAGCACAGCGGTAAGTCAGAGTCTAATATCCCTACAGAGGTGGATGATACTTCACTTCATAATCCAGGAGCCTCATTTTCTAGCGACAGTCACCTCTCTGCTCTGTCAGCTCTCCTCGCCCCCTCCCCTCTCCATAGACTTGGAGATAGAGTATGAACCACTCGAGTACACAGATGAACAAGGTGTCCGAGACAGTGATCACTGTAGGGGAAGGGGCAGTGGGGTCAGACGATCCCCACATTCACGTCACAGGCCAGTGACATCACATTTATTCTTCACATGGCCTGTCAGTCACTCTGATTCAAGTGAATAAGGCTGAGCTGCAATACCAATTATAGCCACTACACAATGTATGGCGCTGTGATGGGTATTCAGTATAGAGGCCGCAGCGGTCATTAACAGCTGGATGAGGGATGGCGACATTCACCTGACAGCTACGCGCTGTACACGGACAGCTTTAAGGAAGGCGCGGTATGACATGCACTACAGGTATAAGCAGGATGTACAATTGTTTTCCTTCAGTAACCATTTAAGGGTGTCCATATATACCCCTATCAGCCCAGACAGTACTCGGGGTCAGTGTGTAAGGTCGGCCCAGCCAGAAAAATGAGGCTGAAACTCCGACACGGCCAAGAAGAAAAGATGGAAAATCCTGTTATAGAAGTAGCGATAAAGCTGTAAAAAACCTGCACGGGCCGGACCAAGGAATCCTTAATGGCTGCCTGTAATATAGGTAAAACCATGGACACGATCTGCCAGGCTGCACAGCGCCCCACCTGTCTGATCAGAAAACTGCATCACTGAAATAAATTACTATGGAAGATAACGCATCATCTTCTGGGCAGCTTAAAGTCACACCACTGGCCAGCGCGACAGAAGCCGAGATATCCGGAGACGTGGAAGACAGCCAGAGAATGTAAAATCAGCGGTGACCACAACGGCTCCATCTCACAGGCAAGTGGATATAAGAAAGCCGCTCCTCTAGCGCCACCTTTTGTAAGGAATCTCCCTACACATCAATGCTGGCCTTCAGGAAGCCAAGTGACATGACCTGGGATTAAAGCCAAGCCAGGATATCTCCTCTATAGGGAAGAACCCCGCATCTGCAGGCAGCGGTGTCAGGAACATTGCCTCATCAGTGTGGAGACGGGTACGGGCTGGATGGGGGAGAGGCCACAGTTACCAGTGGGAAGGGGGAGGGGCAAATAAAGAAAATATTGAAGGATCCTCCTAATTAATGAAGAAAAGACTTAAAAGTGTTCTCCTTCAGGGAATGTGCTCTTCATGGGTTAATAAGCAGCGTTACTCATCCTCAATGACTTCCTGCTGCTCCTGTTCAGACATTTGCGGGGTTCCTGCTGGTCTCTACACCCTGAGCACACAGGAAGTGCCAGCTCAGCCCATTGCTGGTTATAGTGGTGCGGATGCAGGGATTGGCTGAGCGCCAACTCTCAGCGTTCTGAGACAGGACCAGAAATCGGAGATCACCCGAAGAACCCGGTGATGGGAGGGGGGATGGTTAAGGCCGTCTCCGAGCCCTTTTAACCACTTCAGTACCGGCTATTTTTCCTGGCTCAGCGCTGCACACGTTTTTGGGGGGGTTTTGTACATGTGGTTTTAAAGGGCTATAACATGTTTTTCCTTTGGGGAAATGTCTTTTTTTTCACATTTTTTGACACTTATTGATGTATCGCTGGGGGCGGGGCTAGAACCTGCAATGGGGGCGTGGTAGTGGTGAGGGGGGGTTCACTTTATTTTATTATTATTTATTTATTTATTTTACACATTGGTTTACCCCCTCCTCTCCCCATAAGGTCATCATAGATTTCTCATATCTGGGGCCGATACCTACAGACCCTGTGCAGCACAATAGCCTATATAAACGTATATACATCCTAATAGGGTTACAGGTGGACACCAAGACGTATATATAGTCTATGGGCGGACTGGAAATGGTTAAGGCCGAGGCCACACATTGCGGAAATGCTGCGATTTTTGTTGCAGATTTTGCTGTTTTTTGACCCAAAGCCCGGAGTAGAAGTCTAACAGCTGACTGAATATTTCCCTTTAAAGCTGAAGTACGTTCTTACTAGAAGAGGGAGGGCTGGTCAGCGACCACTAGCACCAGATAAACCAATAACTCAGGACGCGGCTGTAACTGTCCAGGCTGGGCTCGGAGGGCGAGAGATCTGAAGACGGCGCTGGCCATGGCTGAATGAACAGATTGGATGTGAAGGATCCGCTGCTGATCTGCACCATTGGTCATGATGACAATTAATCCGGCAGCAGAAGTCGGAGCACAGCTCTGGGGGCCAGTGCGATCTGTTCTGTATAATCTGCAATGTACCAGGTCATCACAAAGAGAAAACACAAAATCCCCAAAACTCACAAAGGTCCTCGAGGACGAGACTGCAATGAAACATATAACAATGAAAACATAACACAGCAATGTCCTGTCTGAACAGGCGTCTGTGTGGACGGCGTGTACCCAGCCATTGTGGGACTAAATGTACAAGTCCCATCCACACGGCGGTCACAGGGCAGGGACAATACTTCCATGGCTCGGCCACTGCATTACCTTCTGTGTGTTCTCGAGGACAGATCCACAGGCAGCACTGTAAGGGGGACGTCTGGTTTACAAAAACTAGTTTCATACAACCTACAGGGGGGATTTTAGGATTATTGGGGGGGGGGGGTCTATGTTCAGGGTCCTTATGTCTTGGTCAGACTGGAAAGGGCTTACAAGGGGAGGGTTTCGCTCTGCCCTGTCCTGTATTACACATAACTAATTGATTTGAATGGACTCTGTGTAATACCTCATATCTCCTGTGGTGGCGCTGCAGGAAAACTGAACACTTACAGCACCGGGTCACTGCAGCTTAGATCTCAATGAAGTGAACAGAAGCCGATCTGCAGTACCTGATCTGTCCACTACACAGAGAACAGCGCTGTCTACTTCCTGCTCCATTCTTGGTGTATCAGCTGCCGAATGATGGAGACCCCCAGAGATCTGATATTAGTGAATAGAGCTGATCTGCAGTGCCTGATCTGTCCACTATAGAGAGAGCGGCGCTGTCTGCCTCCTGCTCCGTTCTCTGTGTGTTTGACGGATATCCCAGGTGTTAAACCCCAGCCAATCTGATTTTGATGATAGGGCAAGAATATTTTAGCCAAGAAAACCCCTTTAAAAACTAGAGACATATATATTATATATAGCCAAGGGCCAGATTTCCAAATGTCACAATGAGATGTACGTTCCCTCTCCCTGCACATCAGCGAGCCTTGGGTATCCGGGCCCTGTCACTTTGGGTACGTTGTGACCACTACACACCAGGATGCTCCGACCGCTCATGCAGACATCTCACTTTGGCCGTTGTCAGTCATTTAGATCCTTTTGCTCACCTGACAGACGCCATGGTGATTCCTATATGGGACAGTGACTGGCAA
This sequence comes from Leptodactylus fallax, assembly GCA_947044405.1. Classification (NCBI taxonomy): domain Eukaryota; kingdom Metazoa; phylum Chordata; class Amphibia; order Anura; family Leptodactylidae; genus Leptodactylus; species Leptodactylus fallax. The sequence goes on along the minus strand of CAMRHE010000137.1, from coordinate 389,197 downwards.
GGTGTATAAAGCGCTGCGGAATATGATGGCGATATATAAGTAAGCAAAAATAATGGTCCCCAGATAATGTTATTCGCTGCACTTCTCAGTGGTTTTAAGGTTATGGCTATATTTATATATGTATCTCTATCTATCTAGGTCTCTCCCTCATATGCATATACCTATAGATGTACCTACCTCTCTGCCTATCCAGAGATATCGCTATATGTACACACGTAGTTGCGGGATTATCCGTGTATATTCTATGTATACTAACTGTATATTATATTATATGTATACTATGTATATGTAATATATATATATATATATATATATATATATATATACACACACACACAACACACACATATATACACATACATACATACACAACACTGTATTATATGTTATATGTATACTATCTGTGTATATTATATGTATATTATCTGTGTATATGTATTATATATTACATTTTTCCTCCAAGGTTTGTGGCCCTTTAAAACAGCAATTTCATCTCTGCAGCCTAAAATCCAATAACTCAGCAGAAAAACACTCAGTAAAACAAACTTAATCCCCAAATATTAAATTCTTGTCCATCGGCCAACACTCCCTGGTGTATGAGGGGCTGCCGGGCACAAGAGGAGAGGTGGAGGAGGGGAGTATCAGACCGACCTTGGTGTGCGCCATGTCATGGGCTCTGGGTTCCTATTCCTCCATATTATAAAGCTGCTGCTTGCTGTCAGTGAATGGAAATATCCTGAAACTAAGAATTTGTCTAGAGTATCTTGAGTGAGCAGCTTCAGACATGTGTGTGGTCCAGTGATATGATCCGAGTGACTGCTGCACTTCCTGAACCAATCACAGCTCAGCTGAACATCCTCCGACACAATACGGACCGGTCTATGACGCTGCGAGCTTAATCACAGGTTTACAGCCTTGTAGCCAAATGATGCAGTGACTGTGGAGCCCGGGGGCAGACAGGAGCGAGCCCCGGGGCAGACGGGAGCCCTTGATGGCTCCCCCTAAACACCAGGCTCATACTCGTAGTGTTGGATTAATGTAATGAATTAAAGCTGATGTGAAATTCTCCTCTCACTGTTCTTCCATCTTATAGAAGACATTGGGACATTTATGATTTTTGTATTGGTAAAAGTTGCCGTCCCCTTAGGAGAGGTCACCAATGTCTGATGTTTGGGTCTGACACCTGGCATCTTCACAGATTCGCTGCTTGTGTGAGCTCCACTTTGACATCACAGGACAGCGATGTCATCTTCATTGGTCACACTGAGCTGCAATACCAAACACGGCCACTATAAAAAGTAATGGGTAGGAGGAAATCCGAAAAAAGGAGGTATGTAGACCGCGCTTCACTCAAGATGCTTTATTAAACTGAATATGACACGTGTGTGATATTGAGCTTAATACAGCATCTTGAGTGAAGCGCGGTCTACATACCTCCTTTTTTCGGATTTCCTCCTACCCATCTATTTGCCGCCTGGATCCAAAAGATCCTGACGCTTAGAGGCTCCGCAGCTCCCACATACCGTGACGTATATTGGACCAGTCCACTTTATCATTTGTGATCACATTTTTCAACAAGGAGAGAGTTCATCAATACCGGTGTTCTAAATTCACAGAATTATCATCGCAGGAGCGGACCAATTGAGGGGACATTGGCATACACCAGACCCCATCAATTGTATGCTCGTATACTGTGAACTCACGCCCTATGTTCATCCACCAACTCTCAACCTCTAATAGTGGACACGTCCTAGTCACCCTATATAGTCCATCTTTATAACACAATTTCATTGTGTCATTCACTACTATTATCACCATAACTTTTTGTAAAACAATATTACCCTATGTGCCGCTCGGCGTTGTTGTTTTTGTTTCCCTACTATAAAAAGTAAGGCACTGTGCTTGGCATTCAGTGAAGAGACTGCGGCGCTCACCCCAACATTGCACTCTCTTCAGACAGCTGATTTGTGGGGTTCCGGGTGTCAGACCCCCCAATAGTCTGATCCTTAACATAGGCCATCAGAAAACCCTTTACATAAGTATGTGGGTAGTAAGGCCGTCGTACAAGACCAGGGCCAATGGTCAGGCTATTTGTGTGACCCAGCAAGACTCCAATTACAAGTGACACAGAGGCGGGTCCCCTCAGGCTCTCACACTGAATGCTCCCAGCTCCTCCCCCTTTAGGGCGATGGCGTTCACAGTCTCCTGTATGTATCACTATGAGCAGAGAACTGTATACGGACCGTGCCAAGCTGCAGTAATGTCATTGTCACCGGCTCATGTACGTACTTACCTTCTAGCGGCACAAGGCATGGACAGCTGGGCCATAAATCTACATATTGTTGCCGCCAAGGGCTTAATGGGCTGACAAGTTACCCCTCACCTGACAGGGGACGTCTCTCCATATGATAATGCAAAACATCCGCCTTGAAATCTGGTCAGTGGATTATCTTAAGCAGCCTCACTATAGAGGCGCAGAGGGGCGGGGGAGTTATTAACCCATCGGCGACTGTTCTCTGGCATAGATGGGCGTTAATGCGGGGAATCTTTGGCGCATGGCACGTCCTTTTGTTCCGCACCCCACTCGCTACTTTTAGTGACAGTGGACAGAGCAGGATGGAGAGCGGGGGCAGAGACACCTAAACCAAACAAATATATTAGAAGCAAGCCAGAAAACTGGTGAGAATTACATAGGACTGCAGAGACTGCCCGGATATACGAGGTCGCACTCCAGAGCACGTGCAGTTACTGCAGCTCCGCAACATTAAGACTGACGTAACAAATGCCAGTACGAATACATTCTCCCCCCATCTTCTCAATAAATATGGAGCATGTTTTCTTAGACCTCTGCAACTGACACCTCAGTGTCCCCTTCCCCTTGTGATCTGGCTTTTCCCTCTATAATCACCTGTCAGTGCTGACATTAGGATTGTGCAGGGACACACCCTATAAACAAGGGGAATGGCAGTGCGTAGCGATCAATAGATTTCCAGGAGGAATAACAAAGTAATGACACAATACACAGAGTACCAAGAAAAGTCCAGGCAGGCCCTCTTTAAAGGTATGTACAGGTAACAGAGAGATGATGGTGCCTATTTAATAGATATGTGCCATCTGTCCATACCCTGGGCCTGCTGTACTATAGCCACGTCATGTCTCCAGGATATGTCCGGCTCTAAATATGTGCCATCTGTCCATACCCCGGCCCTGCTGTAGTATAGCCACGTCATGTCTCCAGGAAATGATGGGCTCTAGATATGTGCCATCTGTTCATACCCCGGTGCTGGTGCTGCTGTAGTATAGCCACGTTATGTCACCAGGATATGATGGGCTCTAGATATGTGCCATCTGTCCATACCCCGGCCCTGCTGTACTATAGCCACATTATGTCACCAGGATATGATGGGCTCTAGATATGTGCCATCTGTCCATACCCCGGGCCTGCTGTAGTATAGACATGTGATGTCACCAAGATATGTCCAGCTCTAGATATGTGCCATCTGTCCATACCCCGGCCCTGCTGTACTATAGCCACGTCATGTCTCCAGGATATGTCCGGCTCTAGATATGTGCCATCTGTCCATACCCCGGGCCTGCTGTACTATAGCCACGTCATGTCTCCAGGATATGATGGACTCTAGATATGTGCCATCTGTCCATACCCCGAGCCTGCTGTAGTATAGCCACGTCATGTCTCCAGGATATGATGGGCTCTAGATATGTGCCATCTGTCCATACCCCGGCCCTGCTGTAGTATAGCCACGTCATGTCTCCAGGAAATGATGGGCTCTAGATATGTGCCATCTGTTCATACCCCGGTGCTGGTGCTGCTGTAGTATAGTCACGTCATGTCTCCAGGAAATGATGGGCTCTAGATATGTGCCATCTGTTCATACCCCGGTGCTGGTGCTGCTGTAGTATAGCCACGTTATGTCACCAGGATATGATGGGCTCTAGATATGTGCCATCTGTCCATACCCCCGGGCCTGCTGTAGTATAGACATGTGATGTCACCAAGATATGTCCAGCTCTAGATATGTGCCATCTGTCCATACCCCGGCCCTGCTGTACTATAGCCACGTCATGTCTCCAGGATATGTCCGGCTCTAGATATGTGCCATCTGTCCATACCCCGGGCCTGCTGTACTATAGCCACGTCATGTCTCCAGGATATGATGGGCTCTAGATATGTGCCATCTGTCCATACCCCGGCCCTGCTGTACTATAGCCACATTATGTCACCAGGATATGATGGGCTCTAGATATGTGCCATCTGTCCATACCCCGGCCCTGCTGTACTATAGCCACGTCATGTCACCAGGATATGATGGGCTCTAGATATGTGCCATCTGTCCATACCCCGAGCCTGCTGTAGTATAGCCATGTCATGTCTCCAGGATATGATGGGCTCTAGATATGTGCCATCTGTCCATACCCCGGCCCTGCTGTAGTATAGCCACGTCATGTCTCCAGGATATGGCCGGCTCTTCTCATTTACATTCCAGGAAGTAAAGCTTTCAGCGGTGTGATGGAGATCCTATACCCAGAGACCAAAATACAGCTGAGTTATGGCCATATTTAGGCAGAATCATCACAAGCGGGCAGATAATTATCAGATGGCAGCACAATAGGTACAAGAGCTGTAATGGGAACAGTCAGAGACGGAGACAACACGAGATCTTCTGTCTGGCTCCTCATTACTGCTAAAAGCCATTGTTGCCTATCACCATCAATATCCCAGATACAAGAATGTACAAATTATCGGAACGCGGCGTGAAGGAGAGCGTTGGCCCACTCCTGCTGAAGCAGGAACACTACAGGCGATGTCTAATGAACCCCACAGGTCTGATATAGGATGTCCTAGCAGCACAGAGTCTGGCATCGTCTTGGGTCACCGTTGCCAGCAGACAGGCTCCTGGGGTAGATCCTGTGCCCTGTGGGATCCTGAAGTCATTACCATGTTTGACTAACATGCCGTGAAAACAATTTGTTCTGCTCCATTCAGACATCTTTATTATGGCAGGGTGACATAAAGGAGACACCATGTATAGGGTCACTGAGAACGAAGCAGCGACTAAAGTGTACAATACCCAACTAGAATATAAGATGAGACGCCAGGTCAAATATCACCAAAGTGAGATGTTCCCCTGATCTAGGGCACCAGCAGTCTCACCAGGTCCGCCATCACCCTATAAATGCCTATGAAATGCTAGAACATTCTGCTGAGCACGTCCTGCTAGTATGTAAAGGCACACATACACCTCAACAGCTGGCAGCAGATATGCAGACTTTGTATAGCCAAGTGTGCATGTGTTGTCAGTAATGAGGGGTAATACTCAGCTGGTGGAGGATTATTTTCACGGAGAAGAAAAGGATTAGGCCAAATTGCCCACCTTCTAGGGGCCGAAAGAAGTGCTAGTGCACAACGGGCGCTCCGGTCCTTTTATGGGGCTTACAGAAATTTACCTTTGGAAAATGAAAGCTAAAATCTAATTGGCTGCCGTGGGCAGGAGATCCACTATTACACAGGACTTTTAATAAATTTGCTGCACTAGATACCAACTCCATGTGGATGTAATGTGGAAGTCTCCATCTAGTCTGCTGCTAGTGTGCAATGCTGCAGCCCTGACACGGGTAAATCTGCATGTAATAAGCTACGTGTGTACATATCATTAGAGGGGATCATAGACTTCATCTGGCATCGGCCGATCTCCCCCAAAAACAGAAGAATCAGGCCAAATTCTGATGTTGTTTATGGGGGGGGGTCTCCCAGCTCTTCCCCAGGGTCAGCCAAAATCGTCCAATACAAATCTAATGTCTGCGGCTTTATAACCGCCCCAAACTACACCTGGACAGATCGGAGATAAATAATAGACTACTGACTCCCAATGAAATGAATGGGAGGCGTTTTTTGAGGCGGCTTCCGCTGCCAAAAAACTCCATGTGAACACAGTCTAAGACGCCTCTGTACAGTCATAACTGAGGCTCTATAGTGAAAACTGCTCCCCCATGCTACAGCCCTCCCTCCATGACACTGCCAGTCTTTTCTTTGATAACCAGAGTTGCAGGTACAAACTGCACAGACTGCCCACGGATGGTGAGGGTTGTATACAAACATGGTGGCCGCACTGCCCGAAAACCTGACTCCTACTGCTGATCCCAGTCCCAGTGGCTGTATTTGGGGGTGTCACTTCTGGCAGCCCCTGTGATTAGAAGGGAATCCCCACCACAATGGCACTCAGAGGGCATTGACTGTAAGCCATTGGGCACCTGTGTCCCTAACATGAGAAAGCAAACAATAGCGATAGGACATATGGAAGGAAGGCCGGCTCCTCTCCAGTGACACCATTTACCTTAGTTTCAAAACCAGTCAGAAATTTCAGGTCTCTGGACTTCTCTAGGACTCTCGCTCTGTCACCTTCTGCGGCTGCTTTCACTACCTACACAGTGCAAAAGACGAACAGATCAGAAAACACCGAGCACTAGAACATCCCCGAATGAGGGGTCCCAGAACCGGACCATCTGTGGGAGTGACTGACAGCGGACATGTATGTAGAGGGGCTCAAGAGGAGATTGTGGTGTATTAGGAGGGGGTGAGCGAGTGGTACTTACATTAGTGTATTAGGGAGAACAGGCTGGTTTTAATCAAATACGAGACCCTGGGCCAAATAACGTAGGCACAGACCCTTCTAATACAACAGCATAGCATCATACAACTCATATAATACCACCACATAGCATCATAGAGGCCATTTATATCACCACACAGTGTTATATATGCCATATAATACTACAACATAAAGTCATACAGTCCATTTAGCTCGTATAAAACCCCTATACGGTACCCACAGAGGTAGACTCTAAGCTATTCATTCTTTAAAGAGCCCACATAATACAACTACTCAATTTCCAAATATGCCACTAAATAATAATGAACAATTTTAGTTTCTTCCATTCCCAGAAATCGGGGTCCTGGTAAACTGACCTGTTGGCAATCCCTAAAAGACCCCAAGAAGGAACCATCAGATCAGGGACTTACACTGAAGTCTGAGCCAGCAAATCAACTCACCTCAATATATTCATCCGTAAACTTCTCCTCGAACCCCCGACTGGCTCCAAAATCCAACAACATTACCTAAAGGAGAGGGAAACAAAGTAAAAGCGATTCTTATATATATAATCTTGTACATGAGCGGCGTCTGACTTAACATACGTGTCCTCACTGAAGACAATGTACACATAAGTCTGAATTAATATCTGCCTCCAGTCTACAGCCTCTTAGTAGAGCAATGTGTCTCCATGGTAACAGACTACAAACAAACATCCCTGTGGAGTCTTATTATCTTGCAGTCATATTGTAATTATCTGTTGCCTAATTCCTGCTACCAAAATATAGTAAAAGGAGCGGACAGAAGGAGGAGTGACTGCAGGATCAGACTGCACAGGGTTTGTAGTCTGTTACCATGGAGATGTAGGGATCAGCATAAGGGCTGTAAAAACAAAACAAGACGATATTTCATTAGGACTATTTTCTTTTCATTAAAGGGAACCTGTCAGGGCAATGTAGGACATGAAACTACTTACCGGTCCTTATAGACCGGGGGTTTAGTGTCCCAAATTGCCCTGTTACAATACAATCTGCATTAAAAATAAAAAAAGCTTTATACTTACCTAGAAATAGTCCAAAGAGTCTCACCAGACTGGCACTCTCGGCTCCTGCACAGTTCACAGCGAAGCCAGAGATGTACAGCCCAAGTGCCTGCGGTCTAGTGCATGTGCAATGAAGACAAGATGTACTCCTCTGTACTCACTGAAGAACGGCGCCAGTGCAGGGAGTGCAGGTGACAGGCGAGTATAAAGGATTGCATTATAACAGGGCGACTTAGGACATTAAACCCCTGGTCTATAAAGAACCTGCTGTGGGTGATTTTAGTGTCCCAAATTGTCCTGACAGATTTCCTTTAAGTTTCTGAGGCAATGGAACAATAAAACAAATAGCTCAAGGTGAGAAGATTTTTTATTATTAACTTAAATCTATATTTACATCTCCTTGCCCATAATCTATGCCCTATCCTGTTACCTTCTCTAGATCAGCGTCATAGAAAAAGTTGGACCAGTTTGGATCAGTCTGCATAAAGCGGAACTGGAAGACTTCCTGCAGGCAAAGCCGTAGGATATTGAAGGATATCTGAAATGATAAGATCCGAGCACTGAGCAATGAAGGAAGAAAAACTAAAAAGTAATAAAAAACATACAATAAAAAAAAAGAATGAATAGAGTGGCTGCAGAGCCCTCGACTATGAGAATTAGGCTGCAAGTACTTTCCGCACCTTTCCTCCGGCCTCCATTGCTGGTGACGTCACCGTAAGCTCCACTGAAATCTCATGCTCAAGCTTTTCATTCACAGCCCTGCACATGCGCCGTACTTGCCCTACTGTGAAATCTCAATTTGGGCAAATATGAGCTTAATCAAAATTGCGATCCGGCACGCCCCTTTTACACATACGAGTACGTGTTAGGTGAACCACGTGAGATTTGTCCCAAAAGGCTCGCTTGGCGGTTTCGTTCAGATCAAACATGGCGGAACCAGAACTATTACACTCAGGCGAGGTGATCATACATAAAAAGCAGCGTTACTCACCTCTCCTGGGCTCCGGCGTGACTCCCTACTATCTTCAGGTCTTCTGACTGATGTCAGGGACCGCTGAGGCCCAATCACAGGTCACATAGCGTGGTAACACCTGCGTCTATGCATCATGTGACCCACTGAGGCCTGTGATTGTCCCTGATCCACAGACAGCAGGGAGTCGCACTAGAGCCCAGGAGAGGCGAGCAGCACTGGTTTTCATGTTGGATCACCTCCCCTGAGCCTCCGGTTATGAAGCGACCTCAGAGTATAATAATAGCTGTTCTGATTCGGACATGTGTGATCCGAACGAAACTGCAGGTAGAACCTCCTGAATATTGTAATAACCGAACCGAAATAACCGGCGTGCACAAAATCACATTAGTTATCCTGGCTGATATTCGGTTTTGGTTATTTTTGGATTAATTGCCCAGCCCTACATCATGGCACTTCTTTTCCTCTTCAACACTATGAACCCACGTATCTGGAAAGTTCCCACGTGTCTGGTAATGACCTACCATGCCCGGTGAGCCATTGGGTGGGCAGATCTCACTTTACAGGCTGGAATCACACACACAATCTGCAGTTTTCAATACAGTTTTTGAGAGAAGGCCAAGACTGGTGTTGTAAAGGAAGAATTAGAGCCTGGATTCACTTCTGGTGCAGATTCAAAAATACTGCATCAAAATCTGCATGTGTGTTTACAGCCATAAAGGTCAATCTTTAGGATGGTAAATTCACAAAGTTACAGCTGAGGATCTCCCAATACCCCGGAGATGCTAGGAAGGAAACTATAAAGTGGAGATCCCAACTTAGACAGTTCCAGAGCAGCTTTTCTTTGTATATTCTATTAGTTATGGACTGACCCAGAGCTGAATACTCGGGGTCTGGCCTCACATCCATACACGCTTATCTGACCTGGTTGCGAGTTTCCTGGTCCATCTCGGCGCACTGATCTAGAGGAATTCCAGGCACCAGCTCCATAGTCAACACCCGCCTGGTTGTCAGATCATCGATCACTTGTGGAACCTTGAAGAAAGGATCATCGCTCAGGAGAGTCCTGCGGGTCACAGAAGAAAGGATTAGAGCTTTAAGGCTGCAAAATTGTAAAGAACATTCCTTAAAGTGCGAGAGAACCCAACAACTAAGGAGATCCCGTCACCTTACACGTCTCATCCTAACCCATCGCTTACAGTTTTATCTTTCAATTTTACTGAAACTTTCTACAGATATACAGTGGTTTACATACTTGACTTTTGGTCCCCAATTCTCTTGATCACTGAGGGACCCAACGATCGGACATTTATCCCCTGTCTCGTGGATGGGGTATTAGTGTCCATAACAGGACAACTCCTTTACGTACTTGCTTAAAGCCCACACTGTGGTCCTACCTGAACGTTTTGGCACATTTAGCTTCACGTAAATAATCACATTCCCACGCCAGCTCTTTCTGTAGGACTTGCACACTGTTTTCAGGAAACAAACCTGTAAAGAATATTCACAGAACTTAAAGTACTGATCTGACATTGGACAGGTCATCAATATGCAAGACCCAGAAAGCCACTTTAAAGGGCAGAACCAAATTGTAATGCAACTGATCTAATATAGAATGAAGTGGCCCCCGCACTGCCGGAGCTAACACAGCACCATCCATGCACCTGTGTGGGTCTGTAGACACAGCGGCATGGAAGACACCACTGGCCATGACGGTTTTGTTCTGCCAGTAAGCTGCCTCCTACCGATCTCACACATGGAAAGACTATCCTAAGGGTAGGAATAATTTCCAGAAATCCCTCATAATATGACATCTTAAAAGGGGTCACCAGAATGAAGCATAGCAAAGTAAGGCTCTTCAGATAACGTTTTTTTAAAATCTGTTTACATAGACATCAATGTGGGGTTTAACATGTCTAAATGGATGTAAAACACTTGATCTGAATAGTTAGATAGGTCAGGATCACCTGAAATTCACGGCTCCATTGCTAAGATAGTTGTTTATTTCCAGATATGCGATGATCTGTCTGGAGCACTGAGGGTGGCTCCATTACTCCGAACTGCTATGCTCCACACTACTCTAATTCCCCTCCCTTCATTGACCTCTTGTCTGGTCCTGTATCCTCGCCTTTGTGCTGCCTGTCTGCTATTAGCACATGCAATTACATCACAGTACAGGTGGAAGTGACGGGGCCGCTCCAGACTGGGAACTTCAGCACATGCGCCGATTAGGTCAGGTGATGCGAATACAAGGCCAGACAAGGGTTCAGCTCAGGTCCTTGACCTGTCACTCAGCAGAGGACAATTAGAGCACTGTGGAGCGTCCTCGGAGCTCCAGATTGCTTATTTGCATACTTGGCAACGAACAGATATCTCGGCAACAGAGACGTGAATTTATCATAGGTAGAAAAGCGTTCCCTTCAGGTGAGCCTGCCCTATCTCAGTGAGCGCTTACTTTCATCCGCTTCACCCTGGAGAGTCTCCTTTATCATGAAACACATTTCTAAAGAAGAAGAATATGAAGACTCCCCTCACCGTCTGGCAGAACCACGCTCAGTTTCAGAATCGACAGCAGATTTTCCACATCACTTTTAATACTTTCAGCAATTCCAGGATACTGGGAAAAGAGAAATGTGTAACACAAGCTGTGGCGGTTACATCGAACGTAACAAAGACGTACAAGTGATACGTAAGAGTCATATCAGGGTGGATATAGTAACTGCGGTGTGTATGTATACACTGTGTTCCAAATTATTATGCAAAAAGTGTTTCGGAGTGATAAGGTAAGAATTTTTTTTGTTTGTCAGTTAAACTCATTGATGGTGATGTGTGTCAGGGCTCTTTATATCACTGAAAGCAATTGCAGACACCTGTGCTAATTAGTTTGGCAGGTGTGTCCAATTAAGACAAGACTACTTAAGAAGGCTGTCCCACATTATTAAGCAGCCTACATTTTCAGCCAAAATGGGAAAGAAAAAGGATGTGTCGGCTGCTGAGAAGCAACAAATTGTGGAGTGTTTAGGTCAAGGCATGACTACAATCAACATTGCCAAGACACTTCATCGTGATCATCGCACAATCAAGAAGTATGTAGCTGATTCACAGCACACACGTGTGCGTGCTGATAAGGGAAAATTGAGGACTCTTCCCAACAGGCAATTACGTCAGGTTAAAAGAGCAGCTTCAAAAATGCCTTGTCATAGCAGCAGACAAGTTTTTGAAGCTGCTGGTGCCTCCAACGTCCCCCGAACAACAAGATGCAGGGTCCTTCAGAGGTTTGCAGCTGTGAGTAAGCCATCCTGTCGACCTCCTCTATCCACTGCACACAAGCAGAAACGGCTCCAGTGGGCCACACAATACATGAAGACTGACTTCAAAACTGTTTTGTTCACCGATGAGTGCCGTGCAACGCTCGATGGTCCAGATGGATGGAGTGGAGGATGGCTTGTTGATGGACACCCCATGCAAACACGGCTACGGCGCCACCAAGGAGTAATGTTTTGGGCTGGAATCATGGGGAGAGAGATTGTCGGCCCCTTTAGGATCCCTGAAGGGGTAAAGATGAACTCCATAATGTATAAGAAGAAGAACCATGCATTCCGCAGAAAGATCATTTTCATGCCTGATAATGCACCGTCTCATGCTGCAAATAACACATCTGCATCTCTGGCTGCTATGGGCATAAAAGGGGACAAACTTATGGTGTGGCCCCCATGCTCCCCTGACCTCAACCCCATTGAGAACCTCTGGAGCATCATCAAAAGGAGTGTCTATGATGGCGGGAGGCAGTTCACATCTAAGCAACAGCTCTGGGAGGGTATTCTGTCCTCATGCAAAACAACTGAAGCAGAAACCATCCAAAAACTGACAAATTCAATGGACGAGAGAGTTCAGAAGCTTCTTTCGAACAAGGGGTCCTATGTGCAAATGTAACATCACCTAGAATAAAGTTTTGGCTTGAAAACTGTTTGATTTCAGTTTGTAATAACCTGCTAATGCTTATAATTTCACAATGACCATTTTTTTGTTCTTAATAAAAATGAAAAGGTTGCAAATTCTGCTGTGCATAATAATTTAAAACATGCATTTTGAGTGTTTATTTATTTTTTTTTTTTAAATATACTGTTATCATAGGCAGTTTGTTCAAAAACCTTTCAATTATACTCGAATAGTTGATGACTGGAAATTTACAATGACTGCAATTCATATAGGTAATTTTGGAAAATATGAGAAAATATTATTTGCATAATAATTTGGAACACAGTGTATACCAGGAGGATACATACAGTGACTGCAGTGTATATGACGACACTTTGGTCTTGGTGTAGATTTATGGCATACTTGCGGTTTTCACTATTGTTACTTTGCAGGTTTGTTGTATCATTAAAGTTATTTATAGTTAAGGGGGCGGGGCTACCATGACCTTGACACATGAAATGTCCACGGGTTCCCTCTACCACTCTTTTACTAAACCAAGATGACAGCGATTGGTGAGGGTTTCTTAAGTTGCTGCCAGGACACTTTATCCCTTCTTGCAATGGAAAGGTTTGGTACATTTAGATGGTGGAGTTGAGAGAAACCGTCATTGGCCAACATCTAAAATGTATGGGACACCTTAAAGGGGTATTCTCATGAACATAACCATTTTTAAATTTGTAGATAACTAAAAGTTAAACATTTTTGCAAATATAAATAATCATTTAGCAGAGTTTTAAAGATTTTCTCTAAATATCTTGTGGTCACGAGTTGTTGTCTTTATAGGTTGCCAGTGGATACGACCATAAATGCAGGAACTTTCTAAGGTCAGAAAATCAGTCATGATTTGCATTATTGTATCTTCTGATACATGTAGTGTCCCTGCCTGATAAACTAGCTACAATAAGAAAATCATGGCTGAGTTCCTGAGCAGTCCCAGACCATAGAAAGTTTCTGCATACGTGGTCGTATCCATTGGCAACCGATCAAGACAACAGACTGTCACCACTAACATAGTTAGAGAAAATCTTTAAAACTCTGCAGAATTTTTAGCTACTTATATTTGCAAAAATCTTTAACTTTGCATTACCTACAAATATAGATATGATTATGTTCATGGGAATACCCCTTTAAGGCTAAAGCCCCATATTGCGGAAATGCAGCTTTTTTTGTTGCAGATTTTGTTGTGTTTTTTTGAGCCAAAGCCAGGATTGATTTTGGCAGAAGGGAGAAGTATAAAAACTTCCTATATAGTTTCCATTACTTTTGTAGACATTCTTGGCTTTGGCCAAAAACCGCATCAAAATCTGCAACAAAAAAAGCTGCATTTCCGCAACGTGGGGCCTCAGCCTAAAGGGGTTTTCTGCAATTTTTGATGGCTTATATTTATATATGTGATCGGTGGGAGGCCATGTCAATGGGAGCAGAGCTGCAGAGATGATGCTCGGCCACTATACAGTGTATAGAGCCGTCTTCCAGCTCCACACACTGTATAGTACGGACATCAAATGCAGCCGCAAACAGCTGGTCAATGCCGAGATCAGCTGACATATGCCATAACAAAGGAACAAAAAATGCACAAAACCCCTTTAAATTAATAAAGTGAAGTAACACTAGCTTTGGCAACTCACCTGGATCTTCATAGCTACTTCCCGACCGTCCAGCAGCCTGGCAAGATGTACCTGGCCAATGGAGGCGGCTGCAAATGGTTTATCTTCAAAATAGGACAACTTCTCCCTCCAGCCCGGGCCCAGCTCATCCTCAAGCACGTTCTGTGAACATAATAGCACCCACATTTGTCATGTCACTCGCCCTCCAGCAGGTCACAGCACAGACGGGTAAGGAAGCCAACTCTACTCACCGTCATCTGCCAAGAAGGCATAAAATCTGCGCTCTGTCTCACCCGCTCAAAGATCTTCTGCAGCTGAGGACTGAGGAAGCTATTATCTGGAAGAAGACGCAACCTTATCAATAGGGAACAAAACTAGCAAAGAGCTAAATAAATAATTCAAGGATAAAATCCTTCCTATATAAAACATTAAAGACGAAATATAAAGATCTACAAAGTGGTTGTAAACTTTCTATAGACAGATCCGTCTAGTCAAGGAATAAAATGCAGCAGCTTTGTAATGTCTTATTTCTATTGTGTGACTTCTTCCAGCAATGTTAACAATGGAGGCCAAATCTCCGGCTTTCCTTGAGACAGTCAGAATTAAAGGGGTTTTCCTACCAAAGTAAGTTATCCCATATCCATTGGGATGGGGACAACGTGCAGATGAGACTTTAGTCTCCTGTTCTGAATGGAGCAGCGTCAGAGATTGCGGAAATACAGTGCTCGGCCATCTCCAGCGCTCCCAGTAAAATGAATGGAATGGTGCACACACTGCCCGACCCCCGCTCCATCCTAAAGAGATGAAAGGCCCCCGCTCTCCTGATCAGTTCGGTCTGCGCGGTCAGACCCCCACTGATCTGCAAGTTATGATATTAGTGATCAGTCCTTAGGTTAAGTCTACAATATCAGATTGATGGGTGTCTGACACCCGTAGTGGGCACACAGGATTAGGATTAGCACTGCGGCTGGCACATGGTTTACCAAGCACAGCACCGTACACTTCACAGCAGCCGTCATTGGAATCGCAGCTCAATCTTATTCAGATGAATAGGACTGCAAGCAGCATTGCCGGGCAACCAATGACCATGGTGTCAATGGTCTCTTCACAGCTGATCTGCAAGTGTGCCAGGTGTCAGACCCTCCTCACTGATCTGATATTGATTTGAGGTATAGGTCATCAACATCATAGCCCTCAAAACCCCTTTACAATAAGAATTCCCCTTTCAGGTGTTAAACATGATGTGCCTGCTGCTGCCATTAAGGGGCGCTCACTATACACAGACTTATACAGTTAGTGTCAAATTCAATAAATCCTTCTTCAGTAGCTCCCCCTGGTGGAGGCTGCAGGAAACCAAAAGTCCATCCTTACAGAACCTCATCCACAACCATTAGGGACACTGAGCAGAACCCTCTACGTGCAGTGCTACAGAAAACCTCCTATAAGCACCTTGGATACTCAGCATCTGCCCGATCTTCAGGGCGGCCCCCCGAACTTTACACAACGTGTCCACAATTCTCTCTGCATTGGCTTCGCTCATGAAGGAATTGGTTTCCAGGACAGTGAGATCTGGGAAATAAACGATAGAAAAACCATTAAGTCAGAGCTTGTGTGATGGAGGACACCAAGAGTCGGCATAGAAACTTATCACAAGAGTTCACCGACGGGCCTGGGGTCAGGACAACAATGTCTGACCTCTCAGATTGGACATGACAATGAAAACCAAGCAGCCAACTACTCTCTTACAGGGGTCATTGTAGACAGTGCCCGACTGCCACCTATGCAGGAGACCCTTCGGTATCTATGGGGCCGACTAAGACAGCCAAATACAGAGCGCTCAGAGGTTTCCATCGACCCCTAGATGATAAATAGCCCCATCTATAACCTACTAGGCTGGTGCGAGGTCTCAGTCACTGTATGGAGGAGAGGGAGTATTACAGAAAATGTACATTACAAGGCCTCGTCCCTTCACCTTAGTGCAGCTATATGGGCTGCATCAACATCAGGCTGGTGGCAAAAAAAAAAAAAATAATTTCCATATGTGAAAACACATTAATGCCGGACGGCCCCACTAAGTAAACAGATCTCATTGTTGTAGACGTAAGATTGTCATGTTAACCTAGCAAAGTGTAAAGTTCACCTTTGTGAAGCGACCTGATAATGGCCGATGTCCCAGGAGAGCCGACAACGTGTATTTCACCTGCAGCACAACCTTTATCTGCTGCAAGTACAGCCCCAACAATAACTGTACAATTATTGGGCCGCGGCCCCCGATTTATTACAGATCACTGATACATAAGGACATTCGGCTCAGATCTAACCATACAGATTAGAAAGCCATCGGGTGAACTCACACACATGCACACACTCACTCACAAGCGCACACACTCACTCACAGAAATGCTGCAGAGTTTCCATCGGGACCTTTGCAATAAAAATCAGCAGCAAAAGTGGATGAGAACGGAGCAAACCTGAAACACGGCCATGGAAATGTTCTATGTAGAACCTGACCCGAAGAGGGGAACCTGAAAATTAATGCCAAAATGTGCAATAAACCTATAAATGTGCAATAACCTGCTGGGGATGTCATTGTGGGTTACCTGCAGATCCGCTGCAATATACACATGTTTATATCAGTCCACGTAATGCTGATATATCGGAGCATCAGCTTTGTGAATATAGTAGAGGCGGCCCAGACCCAGCGCCCGGCCGCCATCACTCACCTCCTGACTTCTTTTCTACGCTCAGAGACTGTTTTGCGGCTTCTGTCAGGGCTCCAATCCCAAGACTAACGGCCAAGCCTGAAGGAATGGTCGGGGTCGGGGAGAAGAGATCGGTCAACGTTACACCCAAGTCATAAAACATCAGAAAGAAAACAGGAAAACTATAGAATAAATACAGTTACCCCCAAAATTTGCCATGCGACTGATGCGAGATGCGGGAACCTTCCTCTCTCTAGCCCTGTCACTGAGCTGTGAACAAAACAGAAGGTATTAAAGCTTCATTGTTAGTACGCGCGGCATTGTCCCACGCGCGGCATTGTCCCACGCGCGGCATTGTCCCACGCGCGGCATTGTCCCACGCGCGGCATTGTCCCACGCGCGGCATTGTCCCACGCGCGGCATTGTCCCACGCGCGGCATTGTCCCACGCGCGGCATTGTCCCACGCGCGGCATTGTCCCACGCGCGGCATTGTCCGGGTCCATCTGGCAGATTAACCCTTCCCACACCATTATATAGCAGTTGTACTAGGAAGCCTCATCAGTAAGATGGAGCATCTTACAGGACAAATGTTCGCCCCCGTGGGCTAATGCCGGCCATACACTTTAGACAGACACTAGCTGCTGATCCAGCCCAGATGTCTACATGATACTTGCAGTTTCTGTCAGATTTGGTTGAGATCTGGGATATATGGATATACTGCAGATGTGAAGGGTTCACTTAAATTGTGCTGTAATGTGGATGTGACAGCTAAATCACATAAATGCCCCACCTCTGACCTCACCTTTAAGGCTGGCTATAGGGGCATCATGAATGTAAGTAGCCTTGGCTGCCTCCTGCACTAGCACATCCATACCCCCCTATAGCGGAGAGAAGGTATAGACAGACCTGCACAGGGCACATCCAAAGAGGACCAGGGGGAGACCCTAAATATGTGACAACCCTTTACTGTTAGTCTTAAAGGGGCATCGATATCAATACAGACGACAATAAGTAAACTGAACAGGCATTTTAGAGTAACTTTGTAATATATTTTTACAAAAATGGTTTCCTTGCAGAAATAAAGGAATTATCTTGTCACAGCGCCCCCTAATGTTCATTGTGTATAAATGCTGCTGCCCATGCTGGACTTGTATCTCTGTGAATTTCCTGTGAATAAGTCCTCAGTATGGAGAAAGAAAAAACCCTTTAACCCCTTCCCCGCTCTGCGTCTCACCATTACATCACGGTGAGCATATAGTTAAATCTCAGCGGTGTAATAGTATGACCCTGTAGTGCGGTGGGTACAGGTGAAGAGTCAAAGAATACTCCGACTGCAGCGGATTAATCCCTCGGATGCCGTGATCAATAGCGATCACAGGATCCAGGGGGTCCGGGGGGCAATATCGCCACCCTCTGGATCCCGGGCAGCGGCCTCCTGACTGCCTATGCTAGGGAGCCTGTGTGATGGACTGCAGGACTATGGACTGGGGATCTGAGAGCCCAACTTCAAGGCCCCTTGTGGGACATGTAAAAAAATAAATAAGTTTAAAAAAACAAACACACACCAATAGATGTAAAAAACACAAACAAGAAACAAACATACATGTTCGTGTCCCCCACGTGAGTATAAGCCCGCACTATCCAAAAATAGCGTTATGTATCTTGTATGGTGAACAGCGTAAAAAAAAAAAAAAAAGGAGAAAATTAACGTATTCCAGGCACTTCGCTTTCCCCAAAAAATAGCAATAAAAAGTGATCAGAAAGTCCCAAATATCAAACATCGGTACCAATAGAAAGTACGACCTGTCCTGCAAATACCGAGCCCTGACAAATCTCCATCTACAGTACAGTAAATAAGACAAAGCTGCCGTGTCATGTATAATGGGAACAAAATGCAAAAAATTGCGACAGAATTGTGAGTTATTTCACACGGACCCCCCAAAAACGTAAATAAAAGCTAATCAAAACATTATCTGCACCCCAAAATGGAGGAGAATGAAAGTACAACCCGTCCTGCAAAGAATAAGCCCCCACATAGCGATGTGTACGGAAAAATATAAAAGTAATAAATTTTGGAAGGTGGGGAAGGAAAATATGAAAAAAGTCGCCGACTATTAACATACAAACATTGTCGTCTGTTACCATGGAAACACATAGGCCTGAACAGAAGCTGTGGAAACTAAATGGGACAGGAAATTTTTAATGAAGAACATTAGTAAAGTTGCTTTTTTTGGATGCCATGGACCCGGCCATTTACCCTTTCAGTGCTAAATATGTACATAAATACATCATGCCTTTAAATGACGTATTCAACGAGACCAGACGCTTCATGTCACAATGGTTTTATTTAGCCAGTCATTGATAATAATAACATGGAAGCCATTATACTGACCTGGATACAGGGTTTATATACTGTGTATGGACTGTTTACCCAGTGACGTCTCCCTGCCCCATGGAGCTTACACTCTAAACCTTTTATGGGCCATATCAGAGACAGAGCTCCACACCCCCTGCATAGACATGGCCAGTTCTGGATGGTGGAAGTCTCCACTAGGGAAATCCTTATAGTACAATCTGCTCACACTGGACTCAACAGCAAAACAGTATTTAGCAGACTCCCCCCTAGTGGTGGCTGCGGGAGACATACGGGTGTCATAAGAAAGGGGTCCTGCCAGCCTTAAAGTGTAACTCCCTTTTTTTTTTTTTTTTCCTCCCTGCTATTGTGTAATATACTTTATTAACCTATCTAACTTCCTTTTTATTATAAAACAGGCTGTAACATTCTCCTTACTAGGGAAAGTCCGTAACACATACGTATCGTGAATATGCAAAGCTGAAGCATTTAATAAAGGGTGGGGGGACTTTACAGCCTGTTTTCTGTTACAAGGAAGTTAGATAGGTTAATAAAGTATATTAGAAAAATGTTCACCAAACACCCTCTGATATAATAGCAAAACAGCATTCAGCAGACTCCCCCTAGTGGTGGCTGCGGAGACATACAGCTGTTATTGAAAAAAGGTAAAATAAATTTTACTTAATTTTTTTTTTTTTTTTTAATTTATAAAATGGGAGCTACACTTTAAAACATTGATGAGACATCCTAATAAAGGATAATCAATATCAGTGGTTCTGTATGAAGTGGCCAAACCAGGTTACTGCATATTCCATCCATGTGAATTGGATCTACGCTGCAGTACCTGATCCGGCCACTACACAGAGGTCAGCGCTGTCCACCTCCTGCTCCGTTCTCTGTGTATCACAGGTTGAGAACAGAAGATCGATGAGGGGGCCCCCACAGATCTGATATTAGTGACCTATCATTAGGATAAGTCATAACTAGTTTTCTCTCAGAATATTCCTTTAGGCTCAGGCCCCATGTTGCAGAAACGCAGCTTTTTTTGTTGCAGATTTTGCTGTTTTTTTTTTTTAGCCAAAGCCAAGAATGTCTACAAAAAGAATGGGAAATATATAGGAAGTTCTTAGACCTTCTGCTCAATCCACTCCTGGCTTTGGCTCAAAAAACTGCAACAAAAAAAGCTGCTTAAATTTGAGAAGTATAGGCAATGCCCAGGGCATGTGATACGTGTCTGACCTGTCACATTTGAGACAACACTGGCGTTATGGTCAGACATAGATTTTCTCTAGAGCTTGTGCTATTTTTTCGGTCCGCCAGAAGCCCCCTACTGGGTGTGTAAAGTTGCAGATTAGAGTCTCCATGGCGTACACCAGAATTTGTGACTTTATAAACCCCCCACTAGGACTATGCAGGGGATTGGGAGCTCTGACCTCTACAGAACTATCAGACATTCATCTGCACAGAATATGGGACGTAAAAGAGGGCGAGAGAGGAAAAGTAACTGTAAAGTGAAGCCCTTTAGGTCACCTATGACCCGCAACCTGAGATGTATTAAGAGCGGTCCCCCACCTTCTGTCGCTTGACTCTCCCATGATCCTCTGCGGCACCTTGTAGTTTCGCCTCCCGCGCTCTCTGAATCTCTTCAGCTGTTAACCCTCTAACAGTGCTGTATGCCCTGACTTGTCCCGGGCCCGTCATGCTTGGACCCTTCTTCGGCCATTCTTGAGTGTGTGCCCGGGGAGGTGGCTCTTCTTCAGCTGGGGGCATCTCTGACATCACACTCAAGGAATCAGCCTCAAAATCAGTAGATGGGGGGCGCTGTCTGGAATCTGCCTTATTGACCTAAACAGATAGGAGAACAGGTCAGTACAAACCACTCTATAAAGCAGCAGTGGATACAAAATATCATCAATGTACAAAGGTGCGGCCATCTTGTAGTGTTATGGTATACAGCAAGGATATGACAAATCATGATGATCCGTGGGGGTCCAAAGGAGGACGGGAGTGCAGGCTAGCCCTATGGCTCCGTCAGTCAGGAAGGGATAGGATATCCTCACAATATGCCAGCACCTCTATTGGGGGCAGAATACTCTTAGGGGGTGTTCACACGTAGGAATTTGACGCTGATTTGGGGAAGGATTCCACCCAGATACTGCCTCTTGCTGTGGATGTCGCAGCAGGTTTAGATGCAGAGTCTGCGGCTTGAGACACCCTGCTGATGGGGCTCATTTATCTGGGCCTAATAAGTGGCGGAAAATCGCAAAAAAATTCCGATGCCTTCTTCATCTTCTGCTGTGTGAACGGCCCCTTAGGCCTCATTAATACTATGAAAGAGGAATTTGAGGCACCACCTGCAAAAGATCAAGCAGGACAAAAATTTTTTTTCCATGTCCTGCCTCAAAACCAGCGGGATGTCAAACAGGGCATCAGACCCCCACTGATCGCTTATTGATGATCCATCTACACTTTAGGCAGCTAATATACTAGAATATAACCCATAAACACATTGAACAGGGGAGTCTTATGACACACATATCCTCCGCTGGGACATGAGCTCTACATAACGTCACATCAATACTCTGCTAATCTTCTTAGTGATGTCCTTTGTAGGTGTGACCTTCATTTAAGCAAGAGGTGGCAGCGTCTTCCCATAGTCTCGCAGTTATTACAACTACATATTACAGACCAGGTCTGAATGCAGCGATTTCTGCACATTCATCATTTGTTAGACCCAAAGATGACCTAAAAGAAAGTGCAAACAATCTATGTACAGGACATGAGGACAAGAAACACTGCAATGGCGGCCACACAAGGAGATGAGCTAATCAAGCACCAGCAAGTGAAGGTTTGGTAAGAGAACATTTAGCTAAGATTAAGGAAACCAAGTCCCCAGGACCGGATGATTTACACCCTAGAGTTTTAAAAGAATTAGCAGAGGAAATAACAGAACCCCTTGCAATAATCTTTAATAAGTCATGGGAAACAGGAGTGGTCCCTCTAGATTGGAAAAGGGCAAATGTGGTCCCCATCTACAAAAAGGGGAATAGGGACGACCCAGGAAATTATAGGCCGGTAAGTCTGACCTCGATAGTAGGAAAAATCTTTGAACAAATTGTTAAAGAACATTTAATTAGGTACCTGGATGGGAAGGCTTTAATTAATCAGAGCCAGCACGGCTTTATGCCTAATAAATCTTGTCAGACTAATCTTATTTCCTTCTATAATAAAGTCACTGAATGGTTGGACCAGGGGAATGCAGTGGACATAGTATATCTTGACTTTAGTAAGGCCTTTGATAAAGTATCACATAACATTCTTATTGAAAAAATGATCAAGTATGGCTTTGATAAAATATCAGTAAGGTGGGTTCACAATTGGCTTAATGATCGGGCACAACGAGTAATACTAAATGGCTATACATCAAAGTGGAAGAAAGTAAAAAGCGGGGTGCCACAGGGCTCTGTCCTGGGCCCAGTACTTTTTAATATTTTTATAAATGATCTGGATGATGGGGTTAATGGGGAACTAATAAAATTTGCAGATGATACAAAGATAGGAGGAATGGCCAACACTAGAGAGGAGAGAGAGTGCATCCAAAAGGACTTAGACACACTGGAACAATGGGCTGAGGTGAACAAAATGGTATTCAACAGGGACAAATGCAAAGTTCTACATCTGGGTAACAGAAATGCAAGAAGCATATATAGTATGGGAGGAATAGTACTAAGTGAGAGTACAGGGGAAAAGGATCTGGGCATAATAGTAGATCACAAATTCAACATGAGTCAACAGTGCGGTGCGGTGGCTAAAAAGGCTAACCAAATTCTAGGATGTATCAAGACGAGCATTGAAGCTAGATCAAGAGAGGTAATTATTCCACTGTTCTCTGCCCTGGTCAGACCCCACCTGGAATACTGTGTACAGTTCTGGGCTCCCCAGTTTAAGAAAGACATCGATTTATTGGAGCAGGTCCAGAGAAGAGCAACCAAAATGGTGGAAGGTCTACAAACCATGTCCTACGAAGAAAGGCTAAAAGAATTGGGACTGCTTAGTTTGCAGAAGAGAAGGCTAAGGGGAGACTTAATAGCGGTATTTAAATATCTGAAAGGTTGTCACAGTGCAGAGGGATCTACCCTATTCTCATTAGCAGAAGGAAGCACGAGAAGTAATGGAATGAAACTAAGGGGAAGGAGATTCAGATTAGACATTAGGAAAAACTTTCTAACAGTAAGGGTAGTGAGGGAGTGGAATAGGCTGCCATGGGAGGTGGTGAGTTCTCCATCAATTGAAATCTTCAAGCGGAAACTGGATAGGTATATAGCTGGAATGTTTTAGGAATAACTGCTTTTGCAGGGGGTTGGACTCGATGGCCCTTGAGGTCCCTTCCAACTCAAACAAACAAACAAACAAACCCCTGCGATCAGCTGTTTGGAGGAGCCGCTGTACACCAGATCTAGTCCAGCTCCATGCACTGTGTGGCCACAGAGAAAGGGGCAGAAAACTCAGTCCTTGAATGGTGACAATTCTCGCTCTCCTAGTCAGTGATATGGTAGCAGGACCCTTGACACATTAAAAAATGCAAACGCACCCACGGGATCTATGAGGGCAGTTGTATTAGAGAAATTGCAGCAGCCAATTATTAACCAATCGCTGCTGGACCTGAAGAGTAAAATGACATTCAGTGGCCACGTGACTGACTTACCTGTAAATTAGTGAACGCCGTGCTCACACATCGCTCAGCTGTGGACTGCAATGACTTAACCCCACGTCCTAATGTGGAGGTGGCGGCTGTCATACGTAGTTCTTCACAGCCCATCTTCACCACGGCCTGCGCCACACGGGACGCTCCCTGTAACACCAAGACCACCTCGCCCCACATCCTAGGGATGAAATACAAAATCTGAGGTCACAACAAAGTCACCGCATCGACTATACATCACGGAGTCACATGATAGGACTTCAGAGAACCTGTAAATGCTTTATGTGTAGATTTTACTAGGCTGAATATAGAGCAAAGAGGAGAAGATAAATGTCAGCAGTCAGCGGAAAAATAGAGGAGTCTGCCTTAAAAGGGTTGTCAGCAATTACTTTTTATGGCCTATCCTTAGGATGTACCATAAATATCTTATGGGTGGGGATGGATCATCTGTTTGGGGGTACACTGGATCCCCGTACTATACAGTGTACAGAGCAGGAAGCAGATGGCTCCATGTCTTGTCTAGGGTCCATCCGACATTACTGCAGCTCACCTCTAATAACATCGTCTGGCCTCTATACGGCTTCCGGCTCCAGCCAATGGGTACGGCATAGGATTTATAACTCCAGGCCTTGTCTCCATAACCTGTCACTTTATCCCTCCAACTCTCCAATACAAATTCATTTCATACCGAGTTGGGGGAGGGGGGCAGGTTATAACTTTTAAATTGATAAAATATACTTTGACTATATAAAGTTTCTCACCTGTATTTCTCCCCAAGTCCGCAATTTGTTTCTGTTCAGTGCAGATCTGGATGAAAAAGGTGAAAGACGTTAGATTGGTGACGAGAAGACGGCAGAAACCTCTGCGATCAGCCCATCACTGGGGGACCCACATTAAAGGGGTTGTCCTGGATCAATCAGGAATGGGTCAATAGTAGTAACCGCCCCTCAAGGGGCACCACGTCATGCCGGTCTCTGTGTACTGTGCCCCAGGACTGACATCACACCAACACATGTAATCGCTGCAGCCAATCACAGGCCTCAGCGGTGATGTTAGCGTGTACAGTGCACGAGCAATAAACTGTCTGCGGTGGTCACGCGTGTCGATATGATGTCAGACCTGCAGACATTACTCCATGGGAGAGACTTACCAAAACTGGTGCAGTTACCCACAGCAACCAACCAAGTTTCTGCTTTCAAGGGACCTGTGAGATACAAAGGCTAGCTTCTGATGGGCTGCTACAGGTAACGGCTTTGCTTTTCCTTTGCACCACTTTTGTTAAGCAGCAGCTGTATGGCAGACAGGGATCCCACCTGGCTCCCCAATCCATGAGCTCACCCCCAGGAATCACCATCTGTTATCACTACAATTACAGCCATTCCCTTATAAGTGCTGAACTTCCTGGAATAGAAGTGGATACATTTTACCTGCACTGACACATTGTAGCAGAATGTCAGGACAGAGGTGAATTTGTAATTCTGATTTATTTGGGTAACAGATGACTGATTACACAGGATACAATTGAAGCAAACCCTCAGCTCTGATAAGTAGTAGGTCTGAATGGGTCTCGAGTCTCTGGCTTAGAAACAGATCGGTGACAGATCTTACAGGATTATTCTGGCGCTTACCCGCTGTGCACTGAATATCGGGTATCAGAGGGGGTTTGACCATTCAGACCTTCACCGGTCGTGAGAACGAGGGTCTCCTGTGCCTTGTATGAATGGAGCGGCCGGTCATGTGCTGTCACTACATTCAATTCTATCGGACAAGGCAGAGCGCAGGACTCCACTGACCTTCGACAGTCGCCCACATGGCAGCAGTGCATGGGCAGCTTTATTCACGCAAAACATGAAGGACCACCATTCATGCAGATCGCAGGGGTCAGACGGATATCATCTACCCCCTTGTGGATTGGGGAAAGCTTGTTATTACCAGAATACCCATTTAAAGGGTTATTAAAGGGGCTTTAGGTGGCCTGTCCTTAGGTGGGAGCGGACACACAGTATACAGCTCTGAGGATGGGCTGTGGCCCCGACACGCTCAGCATTAGCAGGGGCCACAGAGATCGGACCCCTGCGATCATCTCCTAGCAACTCAGGAAGCCCTTTACACAGTGATCTACACCGGGGGAGGGGTATTTTTCATACAGACATTAATGTACATCACTGAGGTGGGCCCGGCACAGGCGCTGTACCCCTATGATCACCATGGAAACCCAGGGGTGCAAAACTACACCATGCATATGAAAAACTTCTCTAAACTACCCATAGTACAGTCATATCCATCTGTAGTGATGTATGAGCAGACTAGTGACGTCAGGTAACACATCACACGTCACCAGCGTCCACAGCTCTCAGGAACAGCCGCATTACTTATACATTAGATGCCAAATACCAGGGGAGAACATGGGCACCTCACCTCTGCCTCTCCTGCACTCACTCGGCATCCCTTGCCGCCATCTTTGATGAGGGCACAGCCGCACCAAGAAGACTTCCGCAGTACCGGAGCCGCTTGCACACCCGCCCGTACCCGGGACCGCACAGCCCGCTCCGCCTGACTACCGGCAGTGTCTCAGACAACGGGAAGGGGAACAGACGGCGCTTTCCGCTCACAGCCAATCAGCGCGGTATGTACAGGAACCAATCGCAGAGCAGGTCTCATCTGTTCGCGCCCCGGTAGTGAATGAAACAGGAGCTGTGATTAGCTGCCGGCCGGTGACTGTTTGAAGGTTATGAGCTGCGGGGCCTGAGCACTGAGAAGTCACGTGACGCAGTCCATGAAGTAGTTATGGCCAGAAAGTCTATTCTTAAAGGAGCAGAACGCCATAAATCTAACACACAAGTCCTCACATATAACACCATAAATATAATACCTCATATATAACACCATAAATATAATACCTCATATATAACACCATAAATATAATACCTCATATATAACACCATAAATATAATACCTCATATATAACACCATAAATATAACACACAACACCTCATATATAACACCAGAAATATAACACCTCACATATAACATTTCACATATAACACCTCACATATAACACCATAAATATAACACACACCTCACATATAACACCATAAATATAATACACAACACCCCACATATAACACCATTAATATAACACCTCACTTATAACGCCATAAATATAATACACAACACCCCACATATAACACCATAAATATAATACACAACACCCCACATATAACACCATTAATATAACACCTCACTTATAACGCCATAAATATAATACACAACACCCCACATATAACACCATAAATATAATACACAACACCCCACATATAACACCATTAATATAACACCTCACATATAACGCCATAAATATAATACACAACACCCCACATATAACACCATAAATATAACACCTCACATATAACACCACATATATAACACCTCACATATAACACACACCTCACATATAACATCTCATATACTGTATAACACCTTACACATAAGACCTCGCATATAACACCTTACATATAACATATAATACCTCACATATAACACTTTACATATAACACCTCACATATAACACCTTACATATAATACCTCACATATAACACCTTACATATAATACCTCACATATAACACCTTACATACAATACCTCACATATAACACCTCACACATAATACCTCACATATAACACCTTATATGTCTGGGTAGGGTGGGGACCATCACAGAACCCCTATAGTAGGGAGTGCAGCGCTATAAAGTGGGCTACACTACTGGAAGACTTCTACTAGTCACCATAAGGCTAGGACGCACAAACCTCCCAACATACAGAGGACTAAGAGAGGGACATAATGTGCGTTACACTATGTGCGCCGCGGCAGATTTATGTATAATAGAACCCACTCCAGCCCCACCCACTTTCATTTTGGCTCCACCCATTCTTTGCGCCCCCACACAGTATAAATGCCCCTATAGCCCCATGGTGGTCCATGGCACTAAATTATAATGTCCCCCTCTAGCTGCCCCCACAGTACACAGTGCCCTTTCAGTTACCCCCACAGTGGTCTTTGGTCGTGTATCCCTAGCCTTATTGACAATGGGGCTGCATTGTGACAGGTGACACAAGGTGACTGTGACACGTAATGGTCACAAAAAACCCAAACCCGCGGATTGTTGGTCACAGGTTGCACGTTGGATGTGACTTTGCCTCAATGCATTTACCCCTAACTGGGTCTTACCTGTGATATTTGGTTGGATTTTAACAAGCCATACCACTTCAACATGTCACGGAACAAGTTACAAGAACACCCTACACATTTTTTAGGTCGTGCACCATGTATAGGGCTTGATGTCACTGTGTAGCGCGCCCTAGCTTAAGGCTGCATTCACATGGCTCAGTTAAGGACAGATAAAACTGCAGTTTTTGGTGCAGTCTCTCAATCTTACAGTATAGAAACTACAGAAACTGCACTAAAAGCAGATCAAAACTGCATGCAGTGTGAAAGGCTCCCGACTGCACTGTGGGAATGCACCCTAAAGCTGGGGAAACACCGCCACTTTGTGGCTCCTGTTTTGCAACCAAGAATTGTGATGTCACCCAGAAACTCCTCCACTAAGTTGCATTGCGACCCCAAGGGTGCTGCGACTGCAACTTCCAGTTTATAGCTGCAGCACTTTTTTCATTTGTCTGTCAGCTAGGGGGCATGTACAACAAGGAGCAGTCTGCCCCCTCGCCCCATCTATTTTTCAGGCAAAAAGCAGCCAAATTCCTAATTACAGTGCATTATATTTTGGTCCAGAATCACTCGATCTATGAAATGAGACTAAGCTGTCTGAAAAGTTAGTGACCATTTAAATGAATAAAGTAGTCACAGGACAAGACTGTCATTTTTGGTTGTGGCCAAAGTCACCATGTGGCCCTAGTGTAAAAACACGGACAAGCTGCAGACATGTTGCATGTGAGTCACATTGAAATCTTTGGTGAAAAGGAGCAACCTGCAACCAAAATCTCACCAAGGACGTGACTGGAGCAGTGGGTGTGCGTGCACATGAGTCTCCCATTTACAGGGAGCCCCATTCTTGTGAACGCTGGGAGACTCGGTGGTAGGAGCAGACACTTCTTCGCCTCACATATCACTGAAATGAAAGTCACACATTAAAGTTTTACGAGGGCCATTTATTATCCCACTTTTCTAGTGTACAAGGCATGACAGAAGTCAAAAAGTTTGGCCTCACACCATTTTGCACAAAACTTTTTTTTTTCACAACATTCACAGCTTTTGTATGTAAGCAGGGCAGGGATCAAGGCGGTCAGGGCAGGGATTGAGGTGGTCATGGCAGAGATCGAGGCGGTCATGGCAGGGATCGAGGCGGTCATGGCAGGGATCAAGGCGGTTAGGGAAGGGATCGAGGTGGTCAGGGAAGGGATTGAGGCGGTCAGGGCAGGGATCGAGGCGGTCATGGCAGGGATTAAAGTGGTCAGGGCAGGGATTGAGGCAGTCAGAGCATGATCGAGGCGGTCATGGCAGGGATTGAGGCAGTCACGGCAGGGATCAAGGCGGTCATGGCAGGGATCAAGGCGGTCAGGGAAGAGATCAGGGCAGGGATCGAGGCGGTCATGGCAGGGATCGAGGCAGTCAGGGAAGAGATCGAGGCGGTCAGGCAACGGATCGATGCGGTCAGGGAAGGGATTGAGGTGGTCATGGCAGGGATCGAGGTGGTCATGGCAGGGATTGAAGTGGTCAGGGCAGGGATTGAGGCAGTCAGGGCATGATCGAGGCGGTCATGGCAGGGATCGAGGCGGTCAGGGCAGGGATCGAGGCGGTCATGGCAGAGATCAAGGCGGTCAGGGAAGGGATCGAGGCAGTCAGGGCAGGGATCGAGGCGGTCAGGGCAGGGATCGAGGCGGTCATGGCAGGGATCAAGGCGGTCAGGGAAGGGATCGAGGTGGTCAGGGCAGGGATTGAGGCGGTCAGGGCAGGGATTGAGGCTGTCAGGGCAGGGATGCCTCGCCCGAACAGGAAACTCATGCAAGTTGTAGCTGAAATCTTTGCTGTCCTGGGTTTCTAATCTCTGTACTATGAGTAACATCACTTTCATTTTTTTCATACACATTTACAGTCATATGAAAAAGTTTGGGCACCTCTATTAATCTTAATCATTTTTAGTTCTAAATATTTGGGTGTTTGCAACAGCCATTTCAATTTGATATATCTAATAACTGATGGACACAGTAATATTTCAGGATTGAAATGAGGTTTATTGTACTAACAGAAAATGTGCAATATGCATTAAACCAAAATTTGACCGGTGCAAAAGTATGGGCACCTCAACAGAAAAGTGACATTAATATTTAGTAGATCCTCCTTTTGCAAAAATAACAGCCTCTAGTCGCTTCCTGTAGCATTTAATCAGTTCCTGGATCCTGGATGAAGGTATTTTTGACCATTCCTCTTTACAAAACAATTCCAGTTCAGTTAAGTTTGATGGTCGCCGAGCATGGACAGCCCGCTTCAAATTATCCCACAGATGTTCAATGATATTCAGGTCTGGGGACTGGGATGGCCATTCCAGAACATTGTACAGTAATACCTCATACACTCGCGTTTCCGAATTTGCGAATTCACAGATTCGCGATATTTTTTTGGCAACTAACATATAGATTTTGCTCTTTTTTCTCAGATCTGTGAAATTTAATAAAAAAAAAAACACCTTCGCTATTGGGTAGTAGCGTCCTGTTCGTTACGTACCCGGTAATTAGTTTCATTTCACTGTGAGTGTATAAGAAAAATGAATGAATGTATTAATATACAGTACTGTAGGGTAAAGTTTATTGATATTTAGGGGTTAAACATTAGAAATCGGCATTGTAAGCGCTTCTAAGCGCTTGTACCAAACATTTGCGATTCCTCGCGATCCGCGACCGGTTCTGGACCCTAACCTCGCGAATGTACGAGGTATTACTGTAATTGTTCCTCTGCATGAATGCCTGAGTAGATTTGGAGCTGTGTTTTGGATCATTGTCTTGCTGAAATATCCATCCCCGACGTAACTTCAAATTCGTCACTGATTCTTGTACATTATTCTCAAGAATCTGCTGATACTGAGTTGAATCCATGCGACCCTCAACTTTAACAAGATTCCCGGTGCTGGCATTGGCCACACAGCCCCAAAGCATGATGGAACCTCCACCAAATTTTACAGTGGGTAGCAAGTGTTTTTCTTGGAATGCTGTGTTTTTTGGACGCCATGCATAACGCCTTTTTGTATGACCAAACAACTCAATCTTTGTTTCATCAGTCCACAGGACCTTCTTCCAAAATGAAGCTGGCTTGTCCAAATGTGCTTTTGCATACCTCAGGCGACTCTGTTTGTGGCGTGCTTTCAGAAACGGCTTCTTTCGCATCACTCTCCCATACAGCTTCTCCTTGTGCAAAGTGTGTTGTATTGTTGACCGATGCACAGTGACATCATCTGCAGCAAGATGATGCTGCAGCTCTTTGGAGGTGGTCTGTGGATTGTCCTTGACTGTTCTCACCATTCTTCTTCTCTGCCTTTCTGATATTTTTCTTGGCCTGCCACTTCTGCGCTTAACAAGAACTGTCCCTGTGGTCTTCCATTTCCTTACTATGTTCCTCACAGTGGAAACTGACAGGTTAAATCTCTGAGACAACTTTTTGTATCCTTCCCCTGAACAACTATGTTGAACAATCTTTGTTTTCAGATCATTTGAGAGTTGTTTTGAGGAGCCCATGATGCCACTCTTCAGAGGAGATTCAAATAGGAGAACAACTTGCAATTGGCCACCTTAAATACCTTTTCTCATGATTGGATACACCTGGCTATGAAGTTCAAAGCTCAGTGAGGTTACAAAACCAATTTTGTGCTTCAGTAAGTCAGTAAAAAGTAGATAGGAGTATTCAAATCAATAAAATGATAAGGGTACCCAAATTTTTGCACCGGTCAAATTTTGGTTTAATGCATATTACACATTTTCTGTTAGTACAATAAACCTCATTTCAATCCTGAAATATTACTGTGTCCATCAGTTATTAGATATATCAAATTTAAATGGCTGTTGCAAACACCCAAATATTTAGAACTAAAAATGATTAAGATTAATAGGGGTGTCCAAACTTTTTCATATGACTGTATGTTCATATTTTTGTCATATCTATTCTGTGTGCTGGGGCTTGTGAATTCACAGTGTCCACTACCTTACATGCTGTGACATCACTGTCTGCCTTATCCTTTACAATGACATCACTATTCTGTGTCCATTGTCATTGTGAATTCTACAATGTCCATTATCCTGTGTACTGTGACATAACTAAGTTCACTGTTCTGTGACATCATGAATTCACAATGTCTACTATCCTGTGAATTGTGACATCACTATATTGTAACACTGTAACATCACTGTGTGCATTGTCTTACATTAGGTTCACACTAGCATTGGCCTATACATTGGAGGACCAGAACAACGGACAGGCAGACCACTGTTAAAAATACGCAGCCCTTTTTCATCCAGCAATCTCTGGCGGTGTGAGACGGAGTCTCCAGCACAGAACATATCCTCAGTATAGTGACAGTATCAGTGTAGGAGTTGTGTGGTGCGGAGTATAGTGCCGGCAGTGCTTTGTGCTATGATGTGGGCATCATTAGGGATCTTTATTTGACCACCATATCTTAATATTAAAGGGGTTATCTATCTTCATAATATGGCCTATCCTTAGGTAAAGCCATCAATATTACACTGTGTTCCAAATTATTATGCAAAAAGTGTTTAGGAGTGATAAGGTAAGAATTTTTTTTGTTTGTCAGTTAAACTCATTGATGGTGATGTGTGTCAGGGCTCTTTATATCACTGAAAGCAATTGCAGACACCTGTGCTAATTAGTTTGGCAGGTGTGTCCAATTAAAGGCAAGACTACTTAAGAAGGCTGTCCCACATTATTAAGCAGCCTACATTTTCAGCCAAAATGGGAAAGAAAAAGGATGTGTCGGCTGCTGAGAAGCAACAAATTGTGGAGTGTTTAGGTCAAGGCATGACTACAATCAACATTGCCAAGACACTTCATCATGATCATCGCACAATCAAGAAGTATGTAGCTGATTCACAGCACACATGTGTGCGTGCTGATAAGGGAAAATTGAGGACTCTTTCCAACAGGCAATTACGTCAGGTTAAAAGAGCAGCTTCAAAAATGCCTTGTCATAGCAGCAGACAAGTTTTTGAAGCTGCTGGTTCCTCCAATGTCCCCCAAACAACAAGATGCAGGGTCCTTCAGAGGTTTGCAGCTGTGAGTAAGCCATCCTGTCGACCTCCTCTATCCACTGCACACAAGCAGAAACGGCTCCAGTGGGCCACACAATACATGAAGACTGACTTCAAAACTGTTTTGTTCACCGATGAGTGCCGTGCAACGCTCGATGGTCCAGATGGATGGAGTGGAGGATGGCTTGTTGATGGACACCCCATGCAAACACGGCTACGACGCCAACAAGGAGGAGGTGGAGTAATGTTTTGGGCTGGAATCATGGGGAGAGAGATTGTCGGCCCCTTTAGGATCCCTGAAGGGGTAAAGATGAACTCCATAATGTATGTGGAGTTTCTCAAACAGCACTTCCTGCCATGGTTCAAGAAGAAGAACCGTGCATTCCGCAGAAAGATCATTTTCATGCATGATAATGCACCGTCTCATGCTGCAAATAACACATCTGCATTTTTGGCTGCTATGGGCATAAAAGGGGACAAACTTATGGTGTGGCCCCCATGCTCCCCTGACCTCAACCCCATTGAGAACCTCTGGAGCATCATCAAAAGGAGTGTCTATGATGGCGGGCTGCAGTTCACATCTAAGCAACAGCTCTGGGAGGGTATTCTGTCCTCATGCAAAACAATTGAAGCAGAAACCATCCAAAAACTGACAAATTCAATGAACGAGAGAGTTCAGAAGCTTCTTTCGAACAAGGGGTCCTATGTGCAAATGTAACATCACCTTGAATAAAGTTTTGGCTTGAAAACTGTTTGATTTCAGTTTGTAATAACCTGCTAATGCTTATAATTTCACAATGACCATTTTTTTGTTCTTAATAAAAATGAAAAGGTTGCAAATTCTGCTGTGCATAATAATTTTGGCCACCATGGATGTGGAATCCCTGTATACCAACATTCCCCACAAGAATGGAGTTGCAGCATGTCGGGTACACCTGGCAAAACAAAACCTCCCAACAGAACCAGTAACGCAGCTCATACAATTCATCCTTAGCCACAACCATTTTACCTTTGGAGAGGATCTATATCTACAGCGAATGGGAACTTCAATGGGGACCAGATGTGCACCCCAATATGCAAATCTCTTTATGGCAGAAATGGAAGGAACATATTTATCAACATGCGCCACCAAACCTATGATTTACCTTCGTTATATCGATGATATCCTTGTCATCTGGACTGCAGGTGAGGAGACCCTACTTCAATTCCATAATGACTTCAATGACTTTCACCCGACCATCAACCTTAAACTTAGCTATTCAGGGAGTGAAATTCACTTTCTGGATACCACAATATACATTAAAGACCACCGGCTACTCACATCAATATACCACAAACCCACAGACAGAACGGCCTACCTGAGAAACGACAGCTTCCACCCCAAGCACACAAGACAATCTATAATCTACAGCCAGGCTATACGATACAATCGTATTTGCTCCGACA
This sequence comes from Leptodactylus fallax, assembly GCA_947044405.1. NCBI lineage: Eukaryota > Metazoa > Chordata > Amphibia > Anura > Leptodactylidae > Leptodactylus > Leptodactylus fallax. The sequence continues at coordinate 354,522 of CAMRHE010000137.1, read as the reverse complement.
AAACAGACCTGGACAAGCACCTCCTGGATCTGAGGATGAAATTTCTCAGATTGGGATACAAACCAAAAGTGACAGACAACCAATTAAACAAAGCAGCAGCCATTAACAGAGACAGTCTGCTCACATATAGAGAGACCCAGAAAGATGCCCGAGTGCCCCTAGTTGTCACCTACAACCCACAGCTGGAGATCCTACGAAGGATTGCCAAGGAGCTCCAACCTGTGCTACATAGGGACAACAGACTCAAGGACATATTTCCAGTCCCCCCTCTCCTCTCCTTTCGACAACCACCAAACCTGAGGCGCATTATCGTCCGGAGTGCCCTGAAGGCCCCAACTGAAAATGGCACCTCACCTTGCCTACAAAAAAGATACATGACCTGCAAGCACATCCACACTGCTGACAGTGTACCTATCCCACAGTCACAACAGGTGCACACAATTAGGGGGACATTTTCCTGCAGGTCTTCCAATGTGGTGTACCTCATAATGTGTGTGCAATGTCCCACCACAGGCCTCTATGTGGGGGAAACAGGGCAGAGACTCAGTCAACGAATGAACTCACACAGATCCACCATTAATAACAGCAGAACCGATCTCCCAGTGGCCGCACATTTCTCCGGAGAAAACCACTCTATTGAAGATTTGCGGGTTGTGGTTTTAATGGGACATTTTAAGACACAGGAGAAAAGGAAAGAAATGGAGTACAAATTTATGCAAAAATTTCAAACTCTGCAATTTGGACTTAATATTCATGCCAGCTTCATGTCACACTATGTTTGAACCATGAACTGAACTCAATATTCATGCCAGCTTCAAATCTAACTATGTGTGACCTGTGAGGGTCACAAATCACCTCCTGATAGCAAACAGATAACAGCAAGAATTACTGATCCCTCCGTCATGCACCACAAGTTTCCAGACTGTTTTTTTGACCTGTTGTAAATAACTTCTCTACTTAGATTGCAATTTTTTTTAAGGACTCTAAAATGCTTTGAAAACCATGTGTATAAAAATCTGTTAATTTTCAGTTCTTGTATCACACCATGTCTGATGAAGGGAGCGAGTACTCCTGAAAGCTTACTTATAAATATACTCAGTTAGCCTCTAAAAGGTATCGCCTGATTTCTTCACTCTTCCACTACTTTCAATGGCTAACACGGTACAACATCATACTACTACATAATAATTTAAAACATGCATTTTGAGTGTTTATTTTTTTTTTTAAATCTACTGTTATCATAGGCAGTTTGTTCAAAAACCTTTCAATTACACTCGAATAGTTGATGACTGGAAAATTACAATGACTGCAATTCATATAGGTAATTTTGGAAAATATGAGAAAATATTATTTGCATAATAATTTGGAACACAGTGTAGATCTGTGAGGGTGTGACAGTCAGAACCCCGCAGATCAGCCGTTCCTGGACAGCGTGGTTCCTGGTAATGTTTACATGCCGGGGTCCACACTGCTCACTCGCTGTACACAGTGTATTGGTGGCTTTAGATACCATGGTGGTGCCCCTTAGAGACGGGCTGAATGGTGAAGCAGGGAGTGGATGGCTCTCGGCTTCACCATTGTACTCCTCTGGATGCAGATAGGACTGAAGCCCAGACATAGCACCCACCGCCCGAGACAGCCGGACAGTACTAGGAATCCAGGACTGTCCCGCTGAATCTGAGACAGCTTATAAGGCATACATAGGTCATCACTATCACTTCGGTGGGGGTCCTGACCCAGAATCCCCACAAATCATATGATTGAAGGAGCTGAAGCATTTGGACAAGCACAGCGCCGTATATTGTATAGTGGCTGTGCTTGGTATTACAGCTCTGCCCCATTCATTTGATTAGGACTGAGATGCAGCACGGCCATGTGACCAATGCACGTTATATCCCAGGTCTGAGAGTTGGAAATCATCCAAGTGCCGCAAGCTCTTCAAACAGCTGATCGGAGGGGATCCAGGTGTCAGACTTTACCAATCTAATATGTTATATCTTCTATCCTAAGAATAGGTCCTCGATATCTTAGTCCTGGAAAACCCCTGGAAGATCATTCACAAGTTATACGAAATCTTTTCCAACAAACTATCAATGCCCTGCATTTTCCCTGAGAAGGGTTCCCTTTAAACCTTCTCTATATACCAGCTGTGCTTCTTTTATGACCACAGCGCCACCTTCAGCTGCAGGAGATGAACGATTATCACTGCTAGAACATGTGGACCTGCAGTCTATGGTTGTCAGGAGAACTCCCCGCTGTGCCCGGGGTTGTCATCTTAATGTGGGAGACTTGTGTACTCTTAGGTCAGAGTCGGTACAATGGTACAAGGACATGATACAGGCATGTGGGGTTTACGCCGTGATCACACTGATCCTGTAATAGCTGACACTTCCTTCTGCTGTCTCTTGTGTCACCAGTATTGTGAGCAAGAGGAAGTGTGAGCTGGCAGCCTGGCAGAGCCTGTCAAAAGCCATTCAATGCCCTCGTGCCAGCTGCAGATCTGCAAGAAGATGGAAGTTTACACGACCAGGTATGTCCGACTCATTTCCCTTCACAATGGTGGGAGTGATATGAATCATGGTGATCCTGCTGGTGCAAAAAAAATCTTCCTGGCGGTGAAGTGACAGCTCCGGGACAGGCACGTCCTGCATTTATCAACCACAGGATTTATGGAGGAAAGATAAAAAATAGACGCAGATGAAAATATCTGATAATAACATTATCGCATTGTGTAAAGGGTTATGCAGGGAGTGATAAAGCTTACCTGTGCACTCCCTGCTGTCCGATGGAACCAGGTCCCCCAGACCCAATTATTACCAACTCAGCGGGGTGCCAGAAATCAGTGCACGCTGCCTTCCCTGTTACTGCTTCAGCTCTCTGTGATGTCACCAGCTCTGCTCTACTCCAGCTGCAGGTCCATAGAGTAGAGCGGAGTCAGTCATGTGACTTATCCATTACAGGGAATGCCCTGGTCAGCTTTATTTATCCCAAGTGGTGAATAAGTCCATCCATCTTATAACGTGATGGGATATGGCTAGGATCCAAAACCCCTATATGATTGGTGAGGGTCTGACCTCTGGGACCCCCAGTGTTGCTGAAAATCAAGGCTTTGTAGAGATGGTTAATCTAATTTTAAGCCAAAGTTTGGTACAACTTGTCACCGCACTGCCACAAAGCCACAGCACCTATGAAGCAAGAGGGAAAGTACTCTAGTGCTCCAAAACGTGCCACATTGAGTCTTATTTTACCACAGAGTTGAGTTGTAACCACGGCAGTAAGGCTTTATTCACACGGACGAATTTGGCGCTGATTTTGAGGCAGATTCTACCTCAAAGTCAGTGCCAAATTCCACCACGAATTGGTGTCCAGGGGAGCAGATCGAGGCAGGATACTGAAAAACAGAAGAGTCCTTTCTCGATGGTGCCGCGGATTGCCAGTCACCTGAACCTGAAAACCGTCTGGGAAAAAGGAGAGGAATTTGAAGGAAACGTCCACCTCAAAATCCTGTTCATGTTCTGCTGTGTGAATATAGCCTAAATCTGCCCCTTGGTGTGTAAATGGGCACTTTCTCTCTTAAGGTTTGCTGAGGGATTGGGCATTTTTGTGGTGTCTGCAATGTGTTCTGATCAGACGTCTCCAGCTTTACTGCAGCTGCACCAAAACACTGGGTGAGAAGCTGCAGCTGCATCTCCCTCCTCCCCGGCTTCTATACACTGTTTTACACTAGATGGATGTTTTGGTGACTTAGATGGTTTCTGGATATTTACAGGGGTACAGGGAGGTGATGTAGATGCCATTTTCCCCTAGTAAGGGCTGTTTAAATGGCAGAAACTGAAGAGGAATTCGATGGGTACACCCGCCTCCGATTCCTCCTCATTTCCAGGCCGCCAGCTCTTTGCGGCAGAATGCATACAGAGCATCGGCATTCCGTCATGGCTGTCCGCCACTGATTAGACCCCAATAAATGGTCCTAGTCAGGGAGGAGTCTCGAGACATGGACTTCACAGCGAAATCAGTGGTAGCAAACGCGGTACAATCACGCTGGACGCTTATTTTTTCTGCGTCCTGCTGCAATCTGAAAATAATGGGAGGCAGAACCAAGGCGGAATCTGCTGCTTATTTGGGAGAATCTTCCCTTAAGTCAGCAGCAAATTCCTCTGTGTGAATGGCCCCTAAGACAGATTTTCTTTCAATATTACGGCATTTGGCCCACTTTCCTGCTCTCAGCAGACTCTGCGTCTCTGCACTCACTACAAGGTTTTCTCATATAAGGAGATGCGTAGTCTGCGGTTGCAGGTAGTGGTGACCGGGGGTTAATCATCTAGTGTGTGGGGCTATCATGTAGACATTTTGGGGTCTGGTTCATATAAAGCCCAAATATAGCCAATACATGAGAGCGGCGTTTCCTCTCCAGCTGGCTCGGGCCGGAGAATTATGACTTAATTACAATTGTGACAGAATTGGCAAATTCTCACAATTTGCAGGAAGAAGAAGAAGAAGAAGAAATATTCAGAACAGGAGGTTTGATTGTCAGACGCAGAAGACATCGGCCATAATTATGTGTGAATTGTAGCCTGCAGGAAGAAAGAATGAATCTGGTATCTTGTGTCAGGACGTCGTATTGTATGTGATTGTGGGCGACATTGGCAGCGCGTGCTTATTTACAGAGCTAGGAACGTCTCAGCACTCAAGATGTTCTAAAAAGGACAATTAAAGGGGATGTCTGGTTCGGATAAACACGTTGTTTTTTTTAATTAAACGGCTTCCCATTGATCTGCTGCAGCCTGTGGGGGGAGCTGGCAGTAGATTCTCATCTACCACACAGCGCCTCCACAGGAGAGATGAAGCATTACCTAGTTCTCAATACATTATTATCTCAGATAAAATGAGATAATAATGGAAATGTTTCATATCTGCATCGCAATGTGAACAGTTGCAGGGCCGGAAACGTCTGCGGTCACTATTGCACTGGTTAGGCTGTGTACACATGGCCAATATCCCGATGTAGACCTGCTGTGTTTGACTTTGGGCTACTCCTGAGGGTGTTGTCTCAGTGGTCCCTGGTTTTTATCCCTTATAGGGGGATCTGGTCTTTACCTGGTGACTGAACCTATGAGTAGTCCCGGTGTAGGTGACAGCTGACCCAGGCAGGTTAAAAGACACCGGAGCATGGCACTGAAGGAACAAGCAAAAGCACAGACGAAGTACTGGCCAAGATGAAGGCAGGCAGAGTTCTTGTGTAATGGTCAAGCTGGGCGATATTGGGGTTGGGACAGGCGGCACAGACTATGGGTTGACATCCAAGCAAGTGTCAGGCACATGACATGAATACAAAGATCCAGGCAGGACACCAAGTGCCCAGGAAACAGACAGAGGTCAGGAGAAGAGAAAACATCTAAGCAGGACCCAGGTAAGCTAGGAACCTTCAAGAAGCCTTAAATATTCCGCAGGTGCAGGAGGTCGGATGGGAGAAGACAGCAACAGGTTCTTAAAGAGCTTGAGCACTGTAGAGACGAGGACAGAGAGGACACCAGCAAGTGTGACCAGGCAGCTCTACAGGTGGTGAAGTACTACAACAACCAGAGTGGAAGAAACAACCCAGCGTGCCCAATGTGGACGTTTTAATTGACTGTTTCCATTGACATTCACCTTTAAGGGTTTGTTCACATGTAGCAAATACAGTTAGGTCCAGAAATATTTGGCCCGTGACACAATCTTCGTGATTTCAGCCCTGCAGCCTCCACATTGGCTGTGACGTGACATACCTGAGATACAATAGAAGTGAAGACTTTCAGGTTTAATACAAGGGGCTGAACAAAAATATCCTGTGAAACATTTAGGAATTCCAACCATTTTTCTACAAATCCTCCTCATTTCAGGGTCTCAGAAGTCATTGGACAAATTCTCATGCCCATTTGTAATACTTTGTAGAGAATCCTCTGCAGATAGCGACGGCCTGAAGTTTGGACCATGGGTATCCCCAATGCTGGGTATCCTCCTGTGTGAGGCTTGGCCAGGTCTTTACTGCAAAGTCTTCACTTGGGGCTTGTTTGTGGGTTTTTCTGCCTTAAGTTTTGTCTTGAGCAGGTGAAAGGATCGATGGGGTTGAGATCTGGTGATTGACTCGGCCATTGCAGAATATTCCACTTCTCTGCCTTATAAATCTCTTGGGTAGCTTTCGCAGTATGTTTTGGGTCATTGTCAAGATCTGCAACAGATTTTTCTTTTTAATTGTGGATGTGCTGACAATTGTGCGGATGTACTCCCACAACGCACTGCTCTCAATAACATTCTATATGTACAGGGCCGGAGTCAGCACCTGGCTAACCTGGACAAGTGTTGCACGCCAAGATCCTTTTTTTCTAAATAGGCCATTACCTGCTGGAATAACCTTATTTACTTACTGATCTCCGCTCCTGGCCATGGCCTCCTTCACTTCCACTTCAGCCCTCCAGGGGGCCCTGTGCGTCTCATATCACGTCTCTGACAGTTTTCCCCAATACTCTCCTTTGTCTGTAATATTCTCATCACTTCCTTAGATCATCATTACAGTCGCACAGAGAAAGCTTCATTGGCTCATTCTTTGTCCATGAGTATGACTAGGCCGCCATGGATGACCTGGTCGTGCGGAGTCCTCCCCAATGGGAGCTGCTCTTCACTGGATGACTCGAGCAGGGGATTCTCCTATGATGTCCGTGAGATGTACTTTCGGATAGGATAGTCCTTTTAACTGTAAAAACTGGAGTTTGTTGTTTTTTTTTTATTATTATGAACATATGACTGGATCTGCAGGAACAGAACACAATTCAGTCACTTTGCAGTGTCTGAAATATAACTTAAGGGCTCTGAAGTTCTAAAATGTTCCATTTTCTGTCATTACTTTGGTATTCTTGTATGACATGGCCCAGGGGCCTGGTATGTAATTGAATGTAATAATAGCTGTGGGCACGGCCTCTACCTTGGCTGCTTGTCTATTGGCTCTGCTAAATACAAAGGGTGGGGAAGGTATATGAGACGTAGCTGCCCGATCAGGGACAATGCCACCATGCCAGGGCCATGACTTGAGATTCACAGCTCCATCAGCCGCGCTCACGTAGGTATCTCTTACCGCACAACGCAATGTCTTTGTAACGCATGCAATGATTCTGTAATCTCCACAACCTGCGGATCTGTTGTTAAGAGGGGGTTAATGGCGCCAGTGAACTACCAGATTATAATGGATTTGTTAGTTTTAGCGCTTCTTAAGGGTTAACTGGCGCACTGTGCACAGGAGAATTTAGATTTCAGCTCCGGGCTGTGCTTTGCTAAAGTTTTGTGCATATTTTTATGTGACTTGCAATGCAAAGTAGTTTTGTTCTGTTTTTTTCAACGTCCTGCCCTAAATTTGGGATAAATCTAATTCCAATGGAGTTTATTCAGGGTTTAATTCTGTATAATCCACTCAGGCATTTGTGTAGAAAACTCCAGAAGGAATGAGGTTATTATATGGAAGAGCGCGTTATTATAGTGATTGGTAAGATAAGCGCGCTCATGTATACGAGCAGCGAGGGGAACCCAAGATGGAGCCCCCGCCCTCTCGGTGTTTGCTCATACCATCGTAATCCCCAGCCTGGCACAGGAGACCTAAGGAAATCTATCACCAGCAAAATCTCATCTAAAGCAGCGTTAACCCGAACTTCTGCAACTGGTTAAACTAATCTCACAAGACAACAAAAACCAATGAAAAGTCAGAGTCGAGGTTTTCCCAATAACTTGTCACTGGTTTTGGTGTTCCTGTATGATAAGATATCACATTGAAGCAGTTTAACCAAGTGCAGAAGTTGGGGTTGACTCTGCTACATCTGTACGTGCTGTCAGTGACATAGTGCACGCCCGTCTTGAGCCAAAGTGCAATCTTTCTGCTGAGAACTTTTAACCTATATGGAAATGATCTGCTTGGTTCATCTGGGATGAGACCGCACCTGCCGCAAGACCTGTTTTTTGATGTTTGTCAACCATTGCTGCCCAGTAACGTAAAGTTTTACGAGGTGTCCAGCAGATGCGCCCACACCCCAAATGCACCGGACAGCTCATGTGCACACAAATTAAGGCTGAAGCCCCACATTGTGAAAACGCAGCGTTTCCGGCAGGTCCCAGACCAAAGATTCCTACATTCATGGTTGTATCCATTGGCAATCTATAAAGCCAGCAGAATGTCAGCACTGAGATAGTAGAGGAAATCTATAAAACGCTCCAAATTGTTCATTATTTATATTTGCAAAAATCTTTCACTTTTAATTATCTATACATGTAAATGAGGTCCTGTTTATGGGAGACCCCTTTATGCTGAGGCCCCACGTTGTGGAAAAGCAGTGTTTTTTTGTTGCAGATTTTGCTGCATTTACTTTTTTGGGCCAAAGCCAGGAGTGGACGTAACAGAAGGGAGAAGTAGAAGAAGCTTCTAGATATTTCCCATTCCTTGAGTAGACATTCTTGGCTTTGGCTCAAAAAAACGCAGTAAAATCTGCAACAAAAAAAGCTGCTTTACTGCAACGTGTGGCCTCAGCCTTAGGTTATGTAACGTACAGCCAAGGCTACTTTCTCATCTGTGCTGGTCTATCCAGTGGAGACTCCGCCGCAGAAACCACCAAAAATTGGTGGAGAGAAAAATCCTGCACGGACAATGTTTCTTTCTGCCGGTTTCAGTATGAAAATGGCCGAGACCAGACAGACACCCGGCAGACCCCGTTATAGTCAGTGGGGTCTGCTGGTGTCTGTGTGTAACCGCTGTTTTAGCGGTCCGGTTCTCCATTGTTCAGGTCCCCTGGTGGACCCGAGTGACAGAGAGCCCAGCGCAGATGTGAACTAAGCCTTAAAAACACTGCAGAAAAAAACTTAAGACAAGAAAAAACGCTTGTGTTTTTCATTGCGTTTCTTCTGCGTTTTTCACTTTTATGCTCCGTATAGGTCTATGGTAAATATTCAGTGTTTCCACCGGTAAAATCAACATCAAAAATAGGTTTTTAAATTTTTTTTTTAGCATTTCTGTATTGTGTGGACTTGGCTTTAAAGATTATTTCTTGAAAGCAAGAATCAGTTTCTCACAGTTTTCAAGATCTCTGCTTGTTGTCATCTATACTGACCATGGGATGACACACAGGAGAGGGGTACATTACAGAATACTATGACGAGCTGTGCACCTGTGTGACCAGGACAGGGTCTCATTAACCATTTAAGTATAATGGAGCAATGTAATGCTGATGCCCTGCACCGGCATCTCGTGGCGGCTAGACCACGCCAGAATACTGTGGTGGATAATCAAGAGGAATTCCTCTTCATTTTCTGCCGTGAACATACCCGAACAGTCAGGCTCAGACTGGCCCAGAGGTGAACAGTTCAATCCCCCGTTGGGCCCCCTGAAACAGTCAAAGACAAGGGCTAGCCAGCCGCAACTCCTGAAAAATACAATGTTAGTGGCATTTTAAGGATTTATGAATGAGGGTCGGGTAATATCTGCATGTAGTGGCCCCCAGAATGGATTTTACTGATGGGCCCCAGGACCCCCCGGTCTGACACTGTCTATAGTGAATTACTTTAACATCTACAGCATTATTGTTTGTGCAGTGTTGATATTTTTAGCATTTGTGGTTTTCCTCATGACGCAGACGCTCCGGGTAATCGGCCTCTGTGATTTTTCTTACATTTTTTTTTACAGGACTTGAAAAACAATAACAAAAAAGTTACAAAAAATGCCATAAAATCCGTAGACATGTATATGGAGTTTGACAACCTGACACCTCTGCACGGTACAAGGCATCGGTTCTATTTGCAGACAGCCCTCGCTGAGCTGTGGTTTGGTGCAGCAGCACTAGAGGGCGCCAGCAGCATTTCCTCTGCTCAGATTCTGCTCCTAGATTACTGAGGAGGAGGAGGATGATGAGGATGACGATGAGGATACTAGTCTTCTAGTGTTTTTCTTTAGTGTCCTGTCCCATGTATAGGAGCAGATACTACTTGTTTCTTATCACTGATAATTATGAGCTGGTTATTGTTATTGGTACATCTGTCTATTGATCTGATCACTGTTTCCTACAGATAGGAATCTGTTCCGCTGGTTACCAGCCATATTACCCTAAATGTTCCTCCCTGATAGCCATTATCATAAGGTTATCACCTCATATGTGGCGATTACCATTGACTTCTATGGACTGTGATGGCGATGACTTTCCACAGGACTATAGTAAAAGATTTTTGCATGAATTTAGAGAACTGTGGAGGGCCTGGTGGCGGACCCCACTAATCTTCAATAGGCGACGTGTCCTAAGGATCGATCATCAGATGATAAGCCTGGAGAACCCCTTTACCTGAGTGGACATATTAACGTTCGTTCCTCCGCCATAGGGTTTATTTAGGGGCCCTTTACATGAACATCGATCACCATGTTATTTCACATTATGGTCATTGTGGGCCTGAAATCTGCCCCTGTAAAGGACCCCTCACATCCGGGATACCTTCACAGTTGGGGGGTTATTATTACTGACATGGCTGCGGTATGTTGTAGTATCAGTATATAGTCAGTCAAGTCTAGTATACAGCCCGCTGCTATGTGTCATGTCTGTGTCACCGTAAATCCCCGTCTTTGGTTTCGGGTGCAGTTGGAGACGCCGTAACCTCTGCCCACATAGTAATATAGGAGTTAATACCCACATGCACATTTTTTAATAACCCATCCCCCTCTTCATGATTTCCTGTGAGTGGGTGTTATAGGGCAGAAGGCGCACACTAGGGCGCTGTGCACACACGAAGCTTTATTACTAGAGTAGAAGCACTGCCTGGTCCTATAAGCTGTACAACAGCCCTCCTCACTGTCCTCGCCCCCTCCTCACCTTCCTCGCCCCCTCCTCACCGTCCTCGCCCCTTCTAACCGTCCTCGCTCCCTCCTCACCGTCTTCGCTCCCTCCTCACCATCCTCATCCCCTCCTCACCATCCTTGCCCCCTCCCCACCATCCTCGCCCACTCCTAACCGTCCTCACCCCCTCCTCACCGTCCTCGCCCCCTCCTCACCGTCTTCATCCCCTCCTCACCGTCCTCGCCCCCTCCTCACCGTCCTCGCCCCCTCCCCAGCGTCCTCACCCCCTCCTTACCATCCTCGCCCCCTCCTCACCGTCCTCGTCCCCTCCTCACCGTCCTCACCCCCCTCCTCACTGTCCTCATCCCCTCTTCACCGTCCTCACTCCCTCCTCACCGTCCTCACCCCCTCCTCACCGTCCTCGCTCCCCTTCTCACCATCCTCATCCCCTCCTCACCGTCCTCGCCCCCCCTCAGCGTCCTCGCCCCCTCCTCAACGTCCTCGCTCCCTCCCAAGCGTCCTCGCCCCCTCCTCACCGTCCTCGTCCCCTCCTCACCGTCCTCATCCCCTCCCCAGTGTCCTCATCCCCTCCTCACCGTCCTCGTCCCCTCCTCACCGTCCTCATCCCTTCCCCAGTGTCCTCATCCCCTCCCCAGTGTCCTCATCCCCTCCTCACCGTCCTTTCCCCCTCCTCACTGTCCTCACCCCCTCCTCACCGTCCTCGCTCCCACCTCACCATCCTCATCCCCTCCTCACTGTCCTCGCCCCCTCCCCAGCGTCCTCGCCCCCTCCCCAGCGTCCTCGCCCCCTCCTCACCGTCCTCGCTCCCTCCCCAGCGTCCTCGCCCCCTCCTCACCATCATCGTCCCCTCCTCAGTCCTCATCCCCTCCCCAGTGTCCTCATCCCCTCCTCACCGTCCTCGCCCCCTCCTCACCGTCCTCATCCCCTCCTCACGGTCCTCGCCCCCTCCTCACGGTCCTCGCCCCCTCCTCACCGTCCCCGCCCCCTCCCCAGTGTCCTCATCCCCTCCTCACCATCCTCATCCCCTCCTCACCGTCCTCGCCCCCTCCCCAGTGTCCTCATCCCCTCCTCACCGTCCTCACCCCCTCCTCACCATCCTCATCCCCTCCTCATCCTCTCCTCACCGTCCTCGCCCCTCCTCACCGTCCTCATCCCCTCCTCACTGTCCTCATCCCCTCCTCACCGTCCTCGCCCCCTTCTCACCATCCTCATCCCCTCCTCACCGTCCTCATCCCCTCCTCACCGTCCTCATCCCCTCCTCACCGTCCTCACCATCCTCATCCCCTCCTCACCGTCCTCATCCCCTCCTCACTGTCCTCGCCCCCTCCTCACCGTCCTCACCATCCTCATCCCCTCCTCATCCTTTCCTCACCGTCCTCGCCCCTCCTCACCGTCCTCGTCCCCTCCCTCACTGTCCTCATCCCCTCCCCAGTGTCCTCATCCCCTCCACACTGTCCTCGTCCCCTCCTCACCGTCCTCATCCCTTCCCCAGTGTCCTCATCCCCTCCCCAGTGTCCTCATCCCCTCCTTACCGTCCTCGTCCCCTCCTCACCGTCCTCATCCCTTCCCCAGTGTCCTCATCCCCTCCTCACCGTCCTTTCCCCCTCCTCACCGTCCTCACCCCCTCCTCACCGTACTCGCTCCCTCCTCACCATCCTCATCCTCTCCTCACCGTCCTCGCCCCCTCCCCAGCATCCTCGCCCCCTCCCCAGCATCCTCGCCCCCTCCTCACCGTCCTCGCTCCCTCCCCAGCATCCTCGCCCCCTCCTCACCATCCTCGCCCCCTCCTCACCGTCATCGTCCCCTCCTCACTGTCCTCATCCCCTCCCCAGTGTCCTCATCCCCTCCTCACCGTCCTCGCCCCCTCCTCACCGTCCTCATCCCCTCCTCACGGTCCTCGCCCCCTCCTCACGGTCCTCGCCCCCTCCTCACCGTCCCCGCCCCCTCCCCAGTGTCCTCATCCCCTCCTCACCGTCCTCGCCCCCTCCCCAGTGTCCTCATCCCCTCCTCACCATCGTCATCCCCTCCTCACCATCCTCATCCTCTCCTCACCGTCCTCGCCCCTCCTCACCGTCCTCATCCCCTCCTCACTGTCCTCATCCCCTCCTCACCGTCCTCATCCTCTCCTCACCGTCCTCGCCCCCTTCTCACCATCCTCATCCCCTCCTCACCGTCCTCATCCCCTCCTCACCATCCTCATCCCCTCCTCACTGTCCTCATCCCCTCCTCACTGTCCTCGCCCCCTCCTCACCATCCTCATCCCCTCCTCACCATCCTCATCCCCTCCTCATCCTCTCCTCACCGTCCTCGCCCCTCCTCACCGTCCTCGTCCCCTCCTCACTGTCCTCATCCCCTCCCCAGTGTCCTCATCCCCTCCACACTGTCCTCGTCCCCTCCTCACCGTCCTCATCCCTTCCCCAGTGTCCTCATCCCCTCCCCAGTGTCCTCATCCCCTCCTCACAGTCCTCATCCCCTCCTCACCGTCCTCGCCCCCTCCCCAGTGTCCTCATCCCCTACTCACCGTCCTCACCCCCTCCTCACCGTCCTCACCCCCTCCTCACCATCCTCATCCCCTCCTCACCATCCTCATCCTCTCCTCACCGTCCTCGCACCTCCTCACCGTCCTCATCCCCTCCTCACTGTCCTCATCCCCTCCTCACCGTCCTCATCCTCTCCTCACCGTCCTCGCCCCCTTCTCACCATCCTCATCCCCTCCTCACCGTCCCCGCCCCCTCCCCAGTGTCCTCATCCCCTCCTCACCGTCCTCATCCCCTCCTCACCGTCCTCGCCCCCTCCCCAGTGTCCTCATCCCCTCCTCACCGTCCTCACCCCCTCCTCACCATCCTCATCCCCTCCTCATCCTCTCCTCACCGTCCTCGCCCCTCCTCACCGTCCTCATCCCCTCCTCACTGTCCTCATCCCCTCCTCACCGTCCTCATCCTCTCCTCACCGTCCTCGCCCCCTTCTCACCATCCTCATCCCCTCCTCACCGTCCTCATCCCCTCCTCACCGTCCTCACCATCCTCATCCCCTCCTCACCGTCCTCATCCCCTCCTCACTGTCCTCGCCCCCTCCTCACCGTCCTCACCATCCTCATCCCCTCCTCACCGTCCTCATCCTTTCCTCACCGTCCTCGCCCCTCCTCACCGTCCTCGTCCCCTCCTCACTGTCCTCATCCCCTCCCCAGTGTCCTCATCCCCTCCACACTGTCCTCGTCCCCTCCTCACCGTCCTCATCCCTTCCCCAGTGTCCTCATCCCCTCCACACTGTCCTCGTCCCCTCCTCACCGTCCTCATCCCTTCCCCAGTGTCCTCATCCCCTCCTTACCGTCCTCGTCCCCTCCTCACCGTCCTCATCCCTTCCCCAGTGTCCTCATCCCCTCCTCACCGTCCTTTCCCCCTCCTCACCGTCCTCACCCCCTCCTCACCGTCCTCGCTCCCTCCTCACCATCCTCATCCTCTCCTCACCGTCCTCGCCCCCTCCCCAGCATCCTCGCCCCCTCCCCAGCGTCCTCGCCCCCTCCTCACCGTCCTCGCTCCCTCCCCAGCATCCTCGCCCCCTCCTCACCATCCTCGCCCCCTCCTCACCGTCATCGTCCCCTCCTCACTGTCCTCATCCCCTCCCCAGTGTCCTCATCCCCTCCTCACCGTCCTCGCCCCCTCCTCACCGTCCTCATCCCCTCCTCACCGTCCTCATCCCCTCCTCACCGTCCTCTCCCCCTCCCCAGTGTCCTCATCCCCTCCTCACCATCGTCATCCCCTCCTCACCATCCTCATCCTCTCCTCACCGTCCTCGCCCCTCCTCACCGTCCTCATCCCCTCCTCACTGTCCTCATCCCCTCCTCACCGTCCTCATCCTCTCCTCACCGTCCTCGCCCCCTTCTCACCATCCTCATCCCCTCCTCACCGTCCTCATCCCCTCCTCACCATCCTCATCCCCTCCTCACTGTCCTCATCCCCTCCTCACTGTCCTCGCCCCCTCCTCACCATCCTCATCCCCTCCTCACCATCCTCATCCCCTCCTCACCATCCTCATCCCCTCCTCATCCTCTCCTCACCGTCCTCGCCCCTCCTCACCGTCCTCGTCCCCTCCTCACTGTCCTCATCCCCTCCCCAGTGTCCTCATCCTCTCCACACTGTCCTCGTCCCCTCCTCACCGTCCTCATCCCTTCCCCAGTGTCCTCATCCCCTCCCCAGTGTCCTCATCCCCTCCTCACCGTCCTCATCCCCTCCTCACCGTCCTCGCCCCCTCCCCAGTGTCCTCATCCCCTCCTCACCGTCCTCACCCCCCCCCTCACCGTCCTCACCCCCTCCTCACCATCCTCATCCCCTCCTCACCATCCTCATCCTCTCCTCACCGTCCTCGCACCTCCTCACCGTCCTCATCCCCTCCTCACTGTCCTCATCCCCTCCTCACCGTCCTCATCCTCTCCTCACCGTCCTCGCCCCCTTCTCACCATCCTCATCCCCTCCTCACCGTCCTCATCCCCTCCTCACCGTCCTCATCCCCTCCTCACCGTCCTCATCCCCTCCTCACTGTCCTCGCCCCCTCCTCACCATCCTCATCCCCTCCTCACCATCCTCATCCCCTCCTCACCGTCCTCATCCTCTCCTCACCGTCCTCGCCCCTCCTCACCGTCCTCGTCCCCTCCTCACTGTCCTCATCCCCTCCCCAGTGTCCTCATCCCCTCCACACTGTCCTCGTCCCCTCCTCACCGTCCTCATCCCTTCCCCAGTGTCCTCATCCCCTCCCCAGTGTCCTCATCCCCTCCTCACCGTCCTCGTCCCCTCCTCACCGTCCTCATCCCTTCCCCAGTGTCCTCATCCCCTCCCCAGTGTCCTCATCCCCTCCTCACCATCCTTTCCCCCTCCTCACCGTCCTCACCCCCTCCTCACCGTCCTCGCTCCCTCCTCACCATCCTCATCCTCTCCTCACCGTCCTCGCCCCCTCCCCAGCGTCCTCGCCCCCTCCCCAGCGTCCTCGCCCCCTCCTCACCGTCCTCGCTCCCTCCCCAGCATCCTCGCCCCCTCCTCACCATCCTCGCCCCCTCCTCACCGTCATCGTCCCCTCCTCACTGTCCTCATCCCCTCCCCAGTGTCCTCATCCCCTCCCTCACCGTCCTCGCCCCCCCTCACCGTCCTCGCCCCCTCCTCACCGTCCTCATCCCCTCCTCACAGTCCTCGCCCCATCCTCACCGTCCCCGCCCCCTCCCCAGTGTCCTCATCCCCTCCTCACCGTCCTCATCCCCTCCTCACCGTCCTCGCCCCCTCCCCAGTGTCCTCATCCCCTCCTCACCCCCTCCTCACCATCCTCATCCCCTCCTCACCGTCCTCATCCTCTCCTCACCATCCTCGCCCCTCCTCACCGTCCTCATCCCCTCCTCACTGTCCTCATCCCCTCCTCACCGTCCTCATCCTCTCCTCACCGTCCTCGCCCCCTCCCCACCATCCTCATCCCCTCCTCACCGTCCTCATCCTCTCCTCACCGTCCTCATCCCCTCCTCACCATCCTCATCCCCTCCTCACCGTCCTCATCCTCTCCTCACCGTCCTCATCCCCTCCTCACTGTCCTGATCCCCTCCTCACTGTCCTGATCCCCTCCTCACTGTCCTCGCCCCCTCCCCAGTGTCCTCATCCCCTCCTCACTGTCCTCGCCCCCTCCTCACCATCCCCATCCCCTCCTCACCATCCTCATCCCCTCCTCACCATCCCCATCCCCTCCTCACCATCCTCATCCCCTCCTCACCGTCCTCATCCTCTCCTCACCATCCTCATCGTCCTCATCCTCTCCTCACCGTCCTCATCCCCTCCTCACCGTCCTCGCCCCCTCCCCAGTGTCCTTATCCCCTCCTCACCGTCCTCGCCCCCTCCTCACCATCCTCATCCCCTCCTCACCGTCCTCATCCTCTCCTCACCGTCCTCGCACCCTCCTCACCGTCCTCATCCCCTCCTCACCATCCTCATCCCCTCCTCACCGTCCTCATCCTCTCCTCACCGTCCTCATCCTCTCCTCACCGTCCTCGCCCCCC
Source organism: Leptodactylus fallax (assembly GCA_947044405.1). Classification (NCBI taxonomy): domain Eukaryota; kingdom Metazoa; phylum Chordata; class Amphibia; order Anura; family Leptodactylidae; genus Leptodactylus; species Leptodactylus fallax. The sequence goes on along the minus strand of CAMRHE010000137.1, from coordinate 337,644 downwards.
TCCTCACCGTCCTCATTCCCTCCTCACCGTCCTCATCCCCTCCTCACTGTCCTGATCCCCTCCTCACTGTCCTCACCCCCTCCTCACCATCCCCATCCCCTCCTCACCATCCTCATCCCCTCCTCACCATCCCCATCCCCTCCTCACCATCCTCATCCCCTCCTCACCGTCCTCATCCTCTTCTCACCATCCTCATCCCCTCCTCATCGTCCTCATCCTCTCCTCACCGTCCTCATCCCCTCCTCACCGTCCTCGCCCCCTCCCCAGTGTCCTTATCCCCTCCTCACCGTCCTCGCCCCCTCCTCACCATCCTCATCCCCTCCTCACCGTCCTCATCCTCTCCTCACCGTCCTCGCCCCTCCTCACCGTCCTCATCCCCTCCTCACTGTCCTCATCCCCTCCTCACCGTCCTCATCCTCTCCTCACCGTCCTCGCCCCCTCCCCACCATCCTCATCCCCTCCTCACCATCCTCATCCTCTCCTCACCGTCCTCGCACCCTCCTCACCGTCCTCATCCCCTCCTCACCATCCTCATCCCCTCCTCACCGTCCTCATCCTCTCCTCACCGTCCTCGCCCCCTCCTCACTGTCCTCATTCCCTCCTCACCGTCCTCATCCCCTCCTCACTGTCCTGATCCCCTCCTCACTGTCCTCGCCCCCTCCTCATCATCCCCATCCCCTCCTCACCATCCTCATCCCCTCCTCACCATCCCCATCCCCTCCTCACCATCCTCATCCCCTCCTCACCGTCCTCATCCTCTCCTCACCATCCTCATCGTCTTCATCCTCTCCTCACCGTCCTCGCCCCCTCCTCACCGTCCTCATCCCCTCCTCATCGTCCTCATCCTCTCCTCACCGTCCTCGCCCCCTCCTCACCGTCCTCATCCCCTCCTCACCGTCCTCATCCTCACCTCACCGTCCTCGCCCCTCCTCACCGTCCTCATCCTCACCTCACCGTCCTCGCCCCTCCTCACCGTCCTCTTCCCCTCCTCACTGTCCTCATCCCCTCCTCACCGTCCTCGCCCCCAGCACTTTTGCACTTCCCTTCCTTCCACCTATTTACTACATTTTGACGATTGCTCAATAGGGTTAATAACACGCTCAGGTCTTACGCACTCGATGCTGACTCCTGAGTCATCCGAGCCAAAAACAGCGCCAGCTTATGACTGACCCTTACCCCACAGCCTCAACAGACCGCACATCTGGCTCAGCACTGCAGCGCTCCGCATGTGGTAGGGAGATTAGGAAATATCACCCAGCTTTCCCAGTCACCTGAATGGCAGATTAGCCCAGTAGTCTGAAAATTGCTTTTTAAAGGATTTGTCCAGGGAGTCTTTTTTTACTTCTTTACTTAGATGCTGTTCCCGGGGGTCATGTGACTGATCCAGCACCCGATCCTTGGGTCGCTCAGCCCCCTCTCTTCTCTCCAATGGTCACTTATAGCTTGCTGTACGGGAGAAATATTTTAGATGTTTGTAAGTGCCTGTTCACATCCCGTTCTGATCATCAGTTTCCACCTATTTTATCAGTTTTTTGTCTCCGGAAAACTGATCAGATAAACTGATGATCATAACGTGATGTGAATGTGCCCTAAATCAGGCTTTATGGACGGTGGATGTCGGGAAGGGGTTAAAGAGGTATGCGCCCCGGGTGCTGGAGATATCGGTTCTGTACATTTTGGCAGTGATATCTCTCCACTGTCTGTAGGGCGGCCTTACCGGTCAACGCTGGGCTGTGGGGAACAGTGATGACACTAGGCTGTAAGGCCCGCCCTTCTGACAGTAAAGGGATATCGGAGCCAAAACTAACAGCAATGGTACCAGGAAAGCACCGTCAGCTTTCTAGCGGTATATAATACCGCCGGTGCCAGAGGACGTGAAAGGGGCTGAGCTGAAATACAGGCCAAAGACATGGAAAGATGGGGCGAAAAAGGCTCAGGCTAGGTTCACACCAGTGCTTGATCTCCGTTTGGGATTTCCATCCCCAAACCCACTTAAAAAACGCAGAGAGAAAAGTCCTTCAAGCAGGACTTTTCTCTCCACATTTTTTGGCGGGAGATTCGGCGGACCCCATTATAGTCTATGGGTTCCGCTTTTTAAGCGGTTTAGCTTTATGTTTTTCGGGTCCACTTGGAAGAACAGAAAGCCGAATGTTAGTGTGAACCTAGCATCACTTTTTTTTATAATAATTTTAGACAACCCCTGGACAAGCACCTACACATCAGATACTTGTCAACGTTCCTGGATTGCCCAGGGGATCTCATGATCTCTACTCAAGGAGAGTCGCGAGGGTCACTGCAGCCTGAGAGGACATCACAACAACCATTCATGTCATTCCTGGCACAGATTATTAAGGAACACTAAAAATAGAAATGCACCCAGAAAATTATGGAAAAAATCCTCCTCCACTTCCTCCTTCTTTTTGTTTTACCCTCTTATGAGAAATATATAAAGACATCTCTGTGTTCTGAGTATTAGTCATGTTCCTCCTGCGCACAGTCCTGTGTCTGGCTGCAGCAGGAGCCTCCCCCCCGCCACTATACGCAGTTGGACAAAAGAGCAGGAAGCCCTTGACTAACCCCCCCCCTCCTCCCCAGTCCAAGATTTTTTAATTGACAAGCTACAGTAGGATAGGTCATGAACTGAAGATCACCTGGGACCTCCGCAGATCAGCTGTTTGATGTCATGTTCACCGGCCCCTTTGTACTCTGCAGGATTTCTATTTCGGGAAAATGCTGCAGATTAGCAAACTGCAGGGGCAACATCATCTCCTACTGTATGTACTCGTATCCACAGGACAGGTGATAAACTATCACCAGGGGTATGACTGCTGGGACCCCAACTAACACAAGAATGGGGACCCAAGCTCCCCATGCGAATGGAGTATTGGTGACCCTGCAGGGCCGTCACTACACACCTATGGAATGCTGTACTCTGCAATCTCCATCAGTCACATAGAAGTCAATAGAGCCGTGGCCGCACATGTGCACCATCGGTCACCATCTGCATCCCTGTACTGTGATAGTTGTCAGACAGTAGTCACATACTCCCTATACCTATACTATGGATACTGGATTTGTGCCATTAGAGACAAAACCTTTAGGCTGAGGCCCCACGTTGCTGAAATTTTTTTGTTGCAGATTTTGCTGCAGTTTCTTGAGCCAAAGCCAAGAATGGGAGGTAGAAGTAGAAGAGAAGTAGAAGAAGCTTCTAGATATTTCCTATTCCTTCTGTAGCCATTCTTGACTTTGGCTCAAAAAAACACAGTAGAAAAAGCTGGGTTTCTGCAACGTGGGGCCTCAGCCTTAAAGGGACTCATTATGTCGCACCATGTAGAATCTTTCCTCATTCAGGATACCCCGCTGCTGGATTATTGTCGCCCCCGGGGAGCACTTACTGCTAGTACATGTGCCCAGAAGGCCTGGAAACCCTCACAATTGAAGACTATTATGTAATATATGTAGTTTGAGTATTTGGACACAGTACGCCGTGTATTTCTTGTGTTTATGTGACAGATCTCACTTCCTTCCTGTCGGAGGAGACACACGTAAGAGTCCTGCTTAATTCATGTAAATGTGAGTGTTTGTGTAAGTGTCTGAGCTCACTCTGCAGTATCAGGAAGTCACGTGTGTCATGGAGAGTGTGTCATAGAGAGCGCTCTCTCATGTGCCCTGTACAAGGGATTAGTCAAATCTTCATCTTTTCCACGGACTCTTCAGAATTTATTGCTGTAAACTGACGTTTGCAGATTTCCCATTAGAAATAACATGGGGGGGGGGGGGTTGCAGTAGATTGATCTTCTCTCTGGGGTTTTTGGGGTGATAACATTGTAGTCGTTCAGTCCTGCACATAAATATACTCAGACCCCATCATACATACATACATCATTTATATGGGGATCACTACAAATATTGGGGGAGATTTAGCAATCCCTCTGCGCCAGTTTCCACCATTCCGAAACATCTTCTCTGGGCTTTGGGCCTCACTGACTCTACTCAGCTCTCCTTGGGTCTGGGAGCTGAGACCCCACCGATGGCGGTGTCAGAGCCACCAAACAGCACATCCTCAGAGAGTGGCATGAGAGGTGTACGGTCTCATAGAAAGTCTATCAGGGGAATTTATTGTGCCACACTTTGACACAAAGCTCTTTCTTGCTCCAACGTTGCGGCACATCGTTCATTCTGCCCCTTCCGCCATGACCAGACTTTAATAGCTTGTACATGATGTAATTGCACTTTCTATGGAACTCCGACCTCCAGTGCTGTAGTGTTTAGGTATCAGTGGTGTCATGGCTGGTATTTTGGTATCTGCCCCAGGGCCAGCTGTGATACAATACACATTGGTCAGGCCTATTCCTGGCAGCGCACATTAGTGTGAGTCACAAAGAAGCTGCTGACAAGTGTGAAAGTCATGGCGGCGTCACACAGCAGTCACATTAGTGCAGCCAGCTGGGAGTGTGTCATTGGACAAGTATGTGCACGTTGTCACCTAGAGCCGAGGACTCATGTATGTGTGTTATTGTGTGTGCTCAGTCATGCTGATCGTATCCTCTGCTAGGTGTGCACGTCATGACCAGTATAGGAAGCCATGTTCCCATCATGCTGCTAATAGTATAATGTTGTACCGTGTTAGCCATAGAAAGTATTGGAAGAGTGAAGAAATCAGGCAATGCCTTTTAGAGGCTGAGCAGGGGGCGTAACTACCAGGGTAGCAGTGGTAGTGACTGCCACAGGGCCCGGAGCATTACGGGGCCCGGAGCCCTGTGGCAGTCGCTACCGCGAACCCCACAATCACTGCTATCGTTATACTCCGGGGTCTTTTGAGACCCCGTAGTATAACGATCGTGGGCCCAGGGGAGGTGAGCGAACATAAAAAACACTGTAACTTACCTCTCCGCCGCTCCGCAGGCTTCGGGCCTGTTTGGTGACGTCCCAGACGTCAGCCGACGTCATTATGCGTCGCGACGCCGGCCTGGATCGCGCGAGATCCGGTCCGACATTGAAGATGGCCGGAGTAGCGCACGGGAGTGCAGCGGAGCGAGGAAGAGGTAAGTTGCAGTGTTTTCTATGTTTCTATCCTCCCCTGGGTCTCCGATCATTATACTCTGGGGTCTGAAAAGACCCCAGAGTATAATAATCGTTCATGGGTGGTCCACTATGGGGCATAATACTGTGTGAAGGGGCCACTATGGGGCAAACTACTGTGTACAGGGGCCACTATGGGGCAAACTACTGTGTGCAGGGGCCACTATGGGCAAACTACTGTGTGCAGGGGCCACTATGGGGCAAACTACTGTGTGCAGGGGCCACTATGGGGCATAATACCGTGTGCAGGGGCCACTATGGGGCATAATACCATGTGCAGGGGCCACTATGGGGCATAATACCATGTGCAGGGGCCACTATGGGGCATAATACCATGTGCAGGGGCCACTATGGGGCATAATACCGTGTGCAGGGGCCACTATGGGGCATAATACCGTGTGCAGGGGCCACTATGGGGCATAATACCGTGTGCAGGGGCCACTATGGGGCATAATACCGTGTGCAGGGGCCACTATGGGGCATAATAGTGTGCGCAGGAATGCTGTTTGTGTGTGTGTGGGGGGTTGGGGGCGGCGGCTTGGGGGGGCCCCCATGTCAAATGTTCGCCTTGGGGCCCAGCCATTCCTAGTTACGCCACTGAGGCTGAGTATATTTGATAGTAAGCTTTCAAGAGTGCCAGCTCTCTTCTTCAGACATACTAGAAACTGAAAATTCACAGATGCTTTATACATACACAAGACCTGGACCTTCAAAGGATCTTATAATCTTTAAAAATAACAAAATGTGATATAAGTAGAGAAGTTATTTACAACAGGTCAGAAATAAACAATCTGGAAACTTGTGGGGCGTGACAGAGGGATCAGTAATTCTTGCTGTTATCTGTTTGCTATCAGGTGGTTTATAACGGGCGTGGTTTGTAACAGGTGGGCGTGGCCTAGAATTGTCTCACTTTACAACACATTTATGAGACAGAATAGAACGAATTTGTTGCAGAATTTCTTATGCAGAGTAGACCAAGCTTAAAGTTGTGTAATAATTTTACAATAATTTACTTTGTGCTCTGTAAATTCCCGCTGTGCGCCCCATATTTGTCCCCTCAATAAGTGAGAGATGATTTGTATCTGCTTATGTTGTGCCAACAATTGAAGGGTTCTTGATGCCTCTTGTGAAGATTTTTGTCTACTTGTTTTGCACCAAATATTCGTCTCACGGTGAGTCAGAATTTTGGCGCTTCTAGAAACTCTCCATATCGATCCGTACAAAAGATTCATAAATACGTCTAAAACTATGAACAGGAAAGATGCAAAGATCTTCAGTAATGATAAATGTGCCGCATGGAGTTAATAAGAAATAGGGCTTAATATCTTAGAACATCCAGACTTGTCTTCTCTCCGCTATATGGCCAGCCGGGGACTTCAAAAGACGAGTTCTTGAGCTTTTTGTCTCCGTCCCTCCAGGCACATCCTGCTTCTTTATTATTTAGGAGACTCATTACAAGGCGATCTACAGTTTCTGTCTCTGCCTTTTGTGTTTGGCAATCTGCATTCCTATATTCTGTGAAGCCTTGGGCATACGGCCGAGTGTGCAGACCGAGGGGGGGGATTTTTTTTGAATGGAAGGTGCTCAGATCACTCAGACATGCCTTCTGTGCTTCATTTATTCCTATGGGGGGTTCTGTCCCATTCGATCCACATAGCAGGATAGAACGGGCTCTGTTATTATTGGATCAGAGCATCGGGGCCCCGCTCAGACGGCACACTCGGCCGTGTGCACGTAGTCTTAAAGGGGTTGTCCAGAATATAAAGTTTTCCTCAAAGCCATACTCACCTGTCCCCAATACTCCGGTGTCTCCCACCACGGTCCGGTGCTGCTGTTCCCGGGGTCTTGTTCCAGCAGAAGTCCCTGCCCCACGTGCCCGCGTAGGCCAATCAGTGGCCTAAGGAAAGGACGTCACAGATGATGTAGAGGCGAGTGACGTCCCGGTTCCTTTCCTTAGGATGCTGAGGCCGTAGATCAGCCATAGCGGTCACGTGAAGCAAAGGTTTTTGCTACAAGAAATACTGGGGTGTCACCGAACCGGCCCGCAGCGGGGACACCGGAGCCCGGGGACAGCTGATTGTGTCTTTTTTTTATTATTTTTCACCTTCCCCGGCTTCCTGGCAGAAGACTTTATATCCTGGACAACCCCTTTAAGCTGGGGATGATACCTAAGGTCACAGTTAGTGCGACCGGTGGCCTCCTATTATGAACTCACTGACTTTTAATTTGGGTCTGTGAAAATGGAGGCATTTGCGATTTGCACACTCTACATTTTCACGGCGCACAGGCATCGCTGTCCCATGAACATTGTCAGTGTGAACAGAGCCTTATCCATCATTTTATAGGACAGAGTTAACCCTTTCATGGCCACTGTGTTTTCCAATCATTTATATGCAGATATTGGTCCAAAAAAAATTATATGCCCTGGTGCAATGAATGGCGCACTGACATCAGGACTGCTCTGTGTATGGCAGTAAAACATGTGAATGACGTCATAATCATAGTGTATATAGAACTTCCATTAGTTATATGACTATATTTGTTGGCAGTGGTTCACACTGGTGTTCTCTCTCTTGTGTTTCTACAGATAAGACTCTCGGCCATGTCTTGAGACCTCCCTGTGATATAAGGCGCTTCTCCTGTCACTGACTTCTTCTCAATCCCCCGGACTATTTTCTTAGATGCGAAAGGATATCACTGCAGATTGTTCACTTGGAAAGTAAAGTTTGCCATGCGCACTGATACACCGCGCTAAACGCGTTGCCTGGAGCCAGACCGCGCCCAGTGCTCTGTGATTGGACGAATCTCCGGTGACGTTTCCAGCTGGAGGACGGAATCTCTGGCTAACGGTGGCTGTAATGGGACAAAATTATTCAGATCGCGCAGCTAAGGCTGCTGTAGGGTTCTCCTCCGCTGGAGAGTGGAAGAAGCGCCTCAGAGTCCGGGGGAGGCGGCGAAGGCAAGACAAAAGCCCGGCTGAGGAGCGGACCTGGAGGCAGAAGGCGGAAAAGGGCTCAAGCAAGCAGAAACCAAGCACAGCGCCGGGTATACAGCAGTCTGGGCCATCAGCGAATCCTACACAGGATAAAGGGGCCAATGATCGCAGGTCTGTAGCCAGTACAGAGCCAAGTATACAGCAGTCCTATATCCTGACACCCAGTACAGAGCCGAGTATACAGCAGCCCCATAGCCTGACACACAGTACAGAGCCGAGTATACCGCAGCCCTATAACCTGACAACCCTCACAGAGCCGAGTATACAGCAGCCCCATAACCTGACAACCCGCACAGAGCCGAGTATACAGCAGCCCCATAACCTGACAACCCGTACAGAGCTGAGTATACAGCAGCCCCATAACCTGACAACCCGTACAGAGCTGAGTATACCGCAGCCCCATATCCTGACAACCCGCACAGAGCCGAGTATACAGCAGCCCCATAGCCTGACAACCCGCACAGAGCCGAGTATACAGCCGCCCCATAACCTGACAACCCGCACAGAGCCGAGTATACAGCAGCCCCATAACCTGACAACCCGCACAGAGCCGAGTATACAGCAGCCCCATAGCCTGACAACCCGTACAGAGCCGAGTATACAGCAGCCTCATAGCCTGACAACCCGTACAGAGTCGAGTATATCAGCAAGACGAGAGCCTGGATCAGAAGACTTAACCCCTGCCCTTCCAGGAGGAGAAGAGAGCCCACTGTCTGCCTGTCAGGGTACAGCACTGAGTACACAATCTGCTGCAGCCCCTGACATGAGACTGGATGGGCAGGGAGGGCGGCTCAGAAGGGATATGTCCAAGTGCGATGCCGCCATGACCACTGGAAAAGAGAGAGTCTGGTTGGAAGATGGTGGGAAGAACATCTTGGGGTCACCTAATGACGGACTAAGGAAGCGTTTGGGTGACTCGGAGCACCCTGTAGAGGGCGCTGGGCGTGGGGTGGAGGGGCTCACTGGGATGGTTGAAGTTTCGGAGACTTTGGAGCGTATGGGTGATACCTGGAGAAATGACAGACTACACCAAGCGATGAACCACCCCAGGCTGTGTGCGGGAGACCAAACGTCTAAAAGTCCCTCCGGCTGGGGGGGTATTGTCACATGTCACCATCTCTGTTACCCCCCAGCCTGGGTCTGATCAGAAAATGGGATCAAACAATCACCCCCATCATTGTCCCATTGAGGAGCTGTGGAGTAATAATTCTGGAATCCGTGGCCTTAAGTTAACCGTTACTCCACCGGATACAGACCGCTCCCCCAAGACAGACTTGGCTGGAGAGTCACTATTGAACCGAAGGGGACCCCCTTTCCTTATGAACTCTGATAGCCATACCTATGCCATACCCCGACTTATCGTCACCCGAGATCTCAGTCCCAAGCGTTGTGTCCCCCTTCATTGTCGCCCCAGTTCCATGAATCGGGCTTTAGTCTGGATGTGCCCCTCTCAGGTGACGCAGAGTCGCCATGTTCAGATAGCGGCTGTGGAGGGTCTCCGGTGCCTTCTCTCTTTCTACGCAAGTTGTCCAGTTCTTCCGGACTCTCCTCTGCTTCTTCCTTTGAGGAATCTGAAGATGACTTCATCGGCAGTGATTTGGAGTCCAGTGGGTTAATGGTCTGCACTCCTGATGAACAAGGGGCATCTGTAAGTATACATGGAGGGGGTGATGATGGGGCACTGTCTGACCTCGGCGGGGGTGGGGGTGGTGGTGGCGATGGGGCACTCTCTGATCTCGGCGGGGGGGGGGGCGATGGGGCACTCTCTGACCTCTTGGTTATTAGATGTTTACCCTGTAACCTGGCGGTCTACAACTCCCGTCTCCAGCTGTCAGAAAACTACAACCCCCAGTCTCCATGGTGACTCTGAAGTGTCTGTGCAGTTGTGTGTGATTCCGACTGTCGCCCACATCCCTGGTGGTCTCGGTACCACAGCCAAAAGTCACTGTGTAGCCCCTCCTTTTACATCAGAGTGGCCATATCTTATACCGCCATCCCCTGGTCTGCCGATCCTAGTTTGTATCCTATAGTGGGAGGGTCAACATGTGACACAGGCGGAATGTGGTATAACATGGCGTCCTATAATCATAGTCGCTCTGGGGGTAAACATGAGCCAGTGGGGGGGCGGCAGAATTTACCAATTTTCTGCTGTTGATGGGGGTACATGTTCGTGTCTTTGGTGCACGTCCCTTTTTTTTTTTTTTTTGCGCCAGAGATACGCCACATTTACACACATCGACACCAGAAAATTGGTAAATTCCCCTCCCACCACCCATTGGCTCATGCTCATACCCAGAGTGACAAGGATTATACCGGACACCATGTTATACGATATTTCGCCTGTTTCCTACAACCTGTTGACGCTCCCACTATAATACAGCAGCCATCTTCCTTCTTCACTTTCCAGCTCTCTTGTTACCGTGGTTACCGGATCGCCACTTAGAAAGCTGGGACAGGTACCCCTCAGCCTGGCAAATTTACAGAAATTTGATGTGACTTCTACCTTAAGCCTGACTGGCGTAGCGCAGCAGAGGGTGACTGAATTATGAGAACCTTCTTAAGACTGGGGTACAGAACACCAGTCATTATTAATTCCCCCAAAGTTTCCAGCGTCTGCACACTCTGACTTATAGGGCCTCCCTCTATCAATGTGCCCTGATTGGGGATGGGTACACAAGTTGCCCTGATGGGTCACTGCCTTTAATGTCCATAGCAGACCCTTGTCGGTTGAAACCTGGATTGGACTGGTTGAGATTAGCTGGCCACACGCCTCAGATATTTGTTGGCCACAACTTTCATATTCCCCCTACACATGCATGCTCAGTTTTGCTGTGCATGCATGTGTTCTCAATGGAGGGAGGGAGTAAGCCGCTGCTTGACACCTCTATCTGGCTTCCCTGAGAAGAAAAGTATTGGGCATATTGACATCCAACATGTGTGATCTTACTTTCCCCTGATATGCACCATCGCAGAGTCAGGGGGCCCCCAGGCACATTGTCTGGTCCTTAATGCTACTCGCCCCATTGAAAGGCCATACATGTCAGCCGAGCATGCACTGGTGAGGATAGCCGGGGCTCGCCGCCATCTAATGTCTATGGCCTTAATGGTAGTCACAGCTGGAGAGCTGCAGGGCTGGAGGGTCTCCAGATGTCACCACACCCATGGAGGGGCCCGGTGGGGCTGTGTGTGGCATTAGGCTGGGCACAGCGCGCTTTGTCTGATAAGAATAGATCTCCGCGGCTGGTTTTATTGTCTGTTTGAGTTATTTACAAGATGCTAAAAATAACCCCCGGATACGCGCCCATCCCTCACCTTGGACGCTATATTCAGACTTGCTTGGAAAAACCTGTTCTTAAAGCGCTGGGTGAGGATGTGTGAATCAGCTAATCCCTTGCAGTGGCGTCTTAATCCCCTGACAGGTCCTGCTCACAAGAGCCGAATTCCGCCTACCGTGTAGTTACATAAAGGCACAGTCACCATTAGGGGCGACTTAAAGGAGTTCTCTGCCTTTGTTACATAACGTACCAGCTCCATGGAAGTAATGGTGCTCTATAACTAATAAGGGGCTCCGACCCCAGACATTAGCTGCAAATCAGCAGAGGTGCGTGTATATGGTGTGTGTATATAATATGTATATGTGTGCGTGTATATAGATATATAAAATTACATTCAGGTCTGCTGCAAATGTATAGGACGGTTTCCATTCACCAAGGACAGAGTTTTTATTTTTTTTTTTTTGTTCCTTCCATCTCCACTGTACACATGCACACTTGATTTGGCCGAGTGTGCATTTGTTGCCACTGTCGGATACCCCCTGGTGACTGTTCATCCCCTGAGAACAAAAGGATTTGGGGTTATCTCTCCTCTCTAGAATCTGCGGTCTGACCTGCTGGGCACCATATTCAGGGGCAGAGTGACTGTAGATGTGACCGGGCATGCATGTGCGCCTCTCTGTATTCACTACTATGGGGATCCTGGCTTGGCTATGTTGGCTGTTTCTGTGACTCCCATAGTAGTGAATGGACACAGCCAGAAATGCGGAGCCGCCTGTCCCTTCTCCTTCTGCGTGGTTACAGCCCCATCACCTAGAAGACATGTGTAGTGTAAGTGAGTGAGATGGGAGATCCCTTTAAGAGGTGACGTGATTGATCGCCATGGGCTTGGGTGTTCCTCCAGTGTAGCACGCACTATATACATGCTGATATGTCATGGATACACGTGAGCAGAGTCTATGATCTGGGACCGCCACTATACGGCTGCCATATTTACACTGTATAGCTGTGTGCTCCGTCCTGGACCTCCCATTACATATGGCGGCTCCCTCATGTGCTGTACGTACAGGACTAGTCTCCCTCTGTACATGGCACCGGTGGCCGGGACTTACCTCTGCGAGAAAATGCCCAGTCCTTATCTCCCCCAACATCTGCTATTGAGAGAGTCAGGAGACCCCCGTATGGTGGGCCGAACCCCTTGACATCGGTGACCTCCATGTCGTGTATCGTCTTGTTTAGTGCGAGTCTACCTACCTGATCTTCCCACGTCTATCTGACACATCAGATGATTCTTCTCACTGGAATTCCCCTTTAAGTATGAGGTTGTCCCTTTAACAAGCAGTGAGATGAACCTGGTGTGGATTTTGGATGTTTTCTGGTTGGGGGTAGTAGTAATGTTGGGATACTCCGTCCTGTACTGGGGCACACACAGCATCTCCCTGTATTTGTCTGTGGGGCAGTATTATCTCCTTCGGAGCAGCGCTCCTCTCCACCTACACGTGCGCTGCTTTATTGTCACTTTCTCCTGTTTCCTGTCGGCTTCTGCTCTCATTGTTATTTTCCGCTGCTTGTTTTGTGTCTCTGCTGTTATTTCGTCGTCTTGTGACTGCTGAGACCTGACTCCTCGGTTATTTGGGCTCTGCCTGCGCCCATCCTATACTGACCTCATAGAAACCTTACAGGACACTTAAAGGGGTTGTCCAGCGCCAGATTTTTGTGATACCTATTGGTGGATCTGTCAGTAACGACCTCTGCGGTTTGTGCTGTGTAACTGTTTGTGTCCGTTTTTTTGACAAATCCTTAGTTTCGAGGGATTTGTGATGGGCGGACGCCCAGCACAGGTGTGAACAGGGCCTAAGCTGTATTACATACTTTACCGATCCAGCTCTGCTAATAAGCCGCCGACTCCTCCACCTAGTCAGTATTACTCTGTTTGCCGCGACGTTTAGTAAATCTCTGTTCTGCAGTGATCGGTTGGTTGCGGCTCCGTATTAAACTGGTTTTCTATGATAAGACTTTTCCAGGACTGGATGTTGATGGTGTCAGGTGAAGCGGAGCCGCAGCGACCGTCACAGCCACTACATTAGACTCCGGGCGTGGGGGTGTCGGACCCCGCTCACCCAGGGATAGGCCATGAACATTCAGTCTTGGAGAACCTTCTGGAAGACATTTCCATTTGGGCCGTGTTCACATCTGTTTGCTGCATGTGATGTGTCTGGGCCTGGCTGTGCCCGGTGGGGGTTGTGGTTCCCGGCCTGGTTGACCATGGCGATGCCGCTGGCTCGGTGCAGGGTTTGTTTTCTCTCTTGATGTCCTACAATAGAAGACGCCTCTTCTGTGGATTATCCTTCATTTTACCAATTGTTCGGGCCCCATGTCATAATTATGTTTGAGGTTTTCCTCAAGATTAGATTAAATGAATTTTTTTGGGGCCCCTCCTCCTCAAACAACGCCACCCTTGCATAATAGGCTGTGTCTGGTATTGCAGCTCAGCTTTATTCTCTGCATGGGGAAGATCAGCCATACCAGACACAGCCTATGGACAGATGTGGCGCTGTTCATAGGGGGAGGGGATTTGTATAGGTATAAACGATACACGAGATATATATCACATTATTTATGTAGGAAATGTCATTTTCTCCATGTGGGGTATATAGACTGGGCTGACATGCAGTATATACAGCAGTATACACACAGTATACACTATAGATACATGATGGATACCTGTACATCTATCCCGCCCTGTATTCCTTATAATGCGGGGTATATAGGCTGTATACAGTATACGCTCACAGTATATACAGACACGCAGTATATACACACGCAGTACACACACATACACACGCAGTACATACACACGTATACACACATACACACGCAGTACACACACACAGTATATACACACGCAGTACACACACGCAGTACACACACGCAGTACACACACACAGTATATACACACGCAGTACACACACACACACACACAGTATATACACACGCAGTACACACAGTATATACACGTGCAGTACACACACACGCAGTGTATATACACACACACACAGTATATACACACGCAGTACACACACACAGTATATACACACGCAGTACACACACACACAGTATATACACACACACAGTATATACACACGTAGTGTACACACACACACACGTATATACACACGTAGTGTACACACACACACACACACGTATATACACACGTAGTGTACACACACACACACACGCAGTACACACACACGGTATATACGCACAGTATACACACACACTATATACACACGCAGTATACAGCAGGTACGTGCAGGTGATTTATTGATTCAGGTTTTTCGCTCTCTATTGAATTCCTAAGTTCTGTGTCAGAAATTCCTGCCTGGCTGAACAAACAGCAGGGTGTGATTTCGGCACCTTCAGGGGGGCGACTGATACTCCTGCTGCTGTTTCCTGGGGTCTAGCAGAGGAACCCTTCTGTTTTAACCCTTTTCTGTTCAGCGGAACAGGACAAACACCTCACAATAGCGTATATGTCCTGATGTCTGGCCCATAAACCCCCAGAACCTACAGGTGACTATGCATGACCTGCTCCATTCACTGCTATTGGGGGTCATAGAAGGCGCAACCTGGTCAGATTAGGACGTCCATAATAGTCGATGGGAAGAGCCGCCTGCCCCATGGTTTGGGGGCTACAGACACAGGCGGGCGGTGTGTGTGACTACAACTCTGTAGTATGGTAACCTGCTCACCTGGAGGGTCGGAGGCGCCTGTTACCTCGCTCTGAGACCTGCAGATATCCCACAAGCGTTAGGAGATTTCCAGGACTTATGTCCTTAGGATAAGTGATCGTGGGAGTTCAATAGCGGGGACCCCGACAAGTCAGCTGATAGATGAGGCTGCAGTGGCCTCTTCACTGAATACCAGGCACAGCGCCACCCATAGTGTAGGGCTGTGCTTGGTATTGCGGCTTATCCCTGTATACTCGAATGGGACTGAGCTGCTGCTGTACCAGGTGACTGATAAATGTGATGTCACTGACACATGCAAGAGGCCGCAGCGATCTGTGTGGGACCCCCGCAGTCAGTAGATTGTAAGCCTGCGGGGTCCTCTCTCCTGTATCAGGTCAGCCATCTTGTTAGCTTTGTGTTTATAGGGTGTGAGGGGAGATGTACTGTATACTCCCTGTATACTCATTGTATACCCCTGCACACCCTGCTCTGGCTTCCTCCTGTATAATCCAGCTTTGTCCCTCTTGGGGCAGCGCTGCAGATGTTAATCTGATTTATGCAAAGTGTTATCTGTCTCCCTGAGAGGGGTTAATCTGTCTGCTCTTACCAGGTGACAAGGCATTCCTTTATACTTGGCAGCCATCCCCTTTAAGGAGGGCTCTGTGTTTATGTTGACAGGGCTGCCTATAATGTATAGATGTCGTCTGCCATCTACAGTCCTCTGTCCGCATCTTGTTCATCTGCAGGACTCTATGAACACCCAAGTCTGACAACTCCTTGTTGGGATAAGACGGGGTGCCCCCCGCTCCCTTCTGGGCCTCCCTGAGATGTCAGTTCTTACCATGTGTGTACAGGATAGGTGAGCGGTGCCTCAGTAGTGGGGTCTGATCACTGGGACCCCCACCCTTCATGAGAACAGGGCTTCCTCGGAGGAGGACTGGTTGCCCACTCCATGCACGTCTATGGCTGCCGATGGCAATCTGAGTGTCTGGCAGTGACTCTACGTGACTGCCGATCGATTCATAGAGGGGTACAGGATACCCCAGTTCTTGGGACCCCTACTGATCACAATGCTTAGATCCACACCAGACAACTACTACCTTATCTGTGGATAGGTGATAAGTTGTCGGCCCCTTAAAGGCCCGCATACACATTAGAGCAAAGCAGAAACTGCGGGGCCACCTTATGCTTGGGGGCCCAGGGGCCAGGTACTAGTTCTGATCACATGACCCGGAGTTAATACAGGTTAACTGGGGGGGCAGGGAGAAGGCGGAGGAGCGGCCCAGGAGCCAGGTACTAGTTCTGATCACATGACCCGGGGTCAGACCCAGTCTGTAAATCCTTGGAGGTAGTGAGTACAATTAAGGTCTCTGGACAGACCCTTTAAGGCTGTGTTCACACCTTTATTTAATGGACGTTCAGTGCAATGGGTTAAGCTGACCTTCTTGGGGTTAGGGAATGATCCGCGCCGTCTATTCCGTCTGGATTGTTTTCACGGCTGAGGCTGCTCTTACACTAGCGTGTGTTATGGGGAACCCGTCCGCTAAGACAGCGGTTACCTGCGGACCCCGGAGACGGTCAGACTATAATGGGGTCGGCCGGGGCAGAGAAAAGCCCTCCATGCAGGACTCGGACACAGAGGATTTGGATGTTACTTTTTTGTCTACAGTAAAATATGAAAATCTCGACTTACTGCGGGTTTTTTTTTTTTTTTTTCATGGCATTTATTTTTTCCCTCTTTGCCGCATGTTCGAGTTCTGGAGTTTATCAACTTTTATAGGGAAAAAAAGCAGTCAATGTAGGAATGAAAACACTAAGGGGGGGGGAAACCAAAAAAACATCATAAGCGAGTCAAGAAACTGTGTGAATAGCGTCAGACGATCAGCCTGGAATTTACACCCCAAATCTGCAGCGTGTGAATTTCCCCTGACACCTGAAGGGACGGTAACTTCTTATTTTGGGCGCTCGCAGTGAATCATCCTCCTTCATGTACTTTTTTTATATCTGGTTCCCTTTATGCAAATAATAGCAGGAGATCGAAACGCCAAACCACGGTAATATAGAATTCACCTGATCCCGTCCATCAGACATCAGTGACCCTGCAGCTTCTGGATGTAAGGACATGTAAGGAGTCACTTCTGCTTTTTCATTGTCCCCTCCCCTTCATTCTGTAACCCCTGCCCTGGGTTTACTCTTCATCTTTGCCCCTGTAACCTCTCTCCATGCCCTGAGCATACAGGTCACTTACCTGCACTGGCAGGTCTGCAGCAGGTCAGGGGTTAACCAGTTACAACAACACACACTCTTTTTCTCCTCTGTCATGGAAAAATTCTCCTGGGGGTTGCAGTTACTGAGCAACTTTCCAACGTCAGCACCAGCCCCTCCCCTCTGCCAGCGATGATTGTGTTTTCAGAGAGCACGCTGTTTCGGAGACCGGTGTAGGAGAGCTGTATGTCCTGGTGATGTAGACTCTGCGCTGTATGTCATAGTGTTGTAGACTCTGCGCCGTATGTCTTAGAGATGTGGACTCTATGCCGTATGTCCTGGTGATGTGATGTAGACTCTATGCTGTATGTTCTGGTAATGTAGACTCTATGCCGTATGTCCTGATGAAGTGATGTAGACTCTGCGCCGTATGTCCAGGTGATGTGATGTAGACTTTATGCCGTATGTGCTGGTGATGTAGATATTGCACTGCTCTGTATCCTTCACACTTTCTCGGAGATATATTTTTTTTATAGTGAGTCGTACCTTTTATACCTGTGGGCCTCAGACTTTTATAAAACCACTACTCCATCATACCTACTGGAAGTTGTATCCTGACAACTGCTGCAGAGCCGCAGGTTGCAGGAGATGACTTTGATCTATGTGCATGTTTTCCTTGTCCCCCTTAAGTTTTATATATATATATATATATATATATATATATATATATATATAAAACTCAAAGAAGCATTTGTAGCAGCATCAGCAAAACTGGGTATCGTCCCATAAATTGCACAGCAGAAACCCCTCTCCAGCTAGAAGGGTTCCTAATAGAAAAAACAATCCAATCTGCCAGCAACTTGTAAAGATGGAAAATGTCCTTTTATTGGAAAAGCAATACACCACGTATCGGTTCTCACAGGCACTTGAGAAAGGTTCCTGTGAGAACCAATACGTGGTGTATTGCTTTTCCAATAAAAGGACATTTTCCATCTTTACAAGTTGCTGGCAGATTGGATTGTTTTATATATATATATATATATATATATATATATATATATCTATCTCATTATAAAAATATATATATATATTTTTTTTGCCTATGATGTGCTGTGGGCAATGGACAGTGACGGTGTCAGAATGGGAAATATAGCCGTGCCTTATGTACTGTATAGCCGTGCCTTACGTACTGTATAGCCGTGCCTTACGTACTGTATAGCCGTGCCTTATGTACTATAGTGTAAACTGCTTCCAGCTATCACTGACAACCCTATATATCACACAGCTCAGCTTCTCTCCTTCTATCCTATAACCCTATATATCGCACAGCTCAGCTTCTCTCCTCTATCCTATAACCCTATATACAGATTTCTTCTCTCTGGTGGTTCTCGCCACCTTATGCAGCAGGTTTTTATTGTAAGCCGCCATTGCAGTGTCGGCCCCGTCTGGATGACTTGAGCTCTGGGTGTGACTTCTTATTATGCACTTGTTGCCCTCATTATTATATTGCGGTGTTTTCGCCGCCTGACTCTGGCTCTTGTATAGACGGTAGGAGAGGATTTGAGGCTTTTGTCGATCTATCTGTGGTGCCTGATCATGGCCGGGTAGTAATAGTGGACCAAGTGATGAGCAGGGTAAGTCTCTGGAGTTCTCTTTACTGATCCCATCATGCTTGTTACTATCCTATTGTCTTGTCGGTGGTCTTGGGCGACTTAAGGCCTCCAGACTCTTCTTGTCGGGGATATGGAGCAGTCGGACACTTCAGTATGTCCCTTCCTTTCATTCTTGGGGAGATGAGCTGTTGTCAGAGGAAGTGTCTAGCAGAATCTTTCTACCTTTTCCTCATTACCAACATGTGCACTCTCTGCTGAGCCCAGCATGCATGTGTATTGGAGGTTGGGAGGAATAGCTTTTTTGGCCAACAGCTACAGAAGGTGTCGGAGTCTGTCAGTAGGTCTTTGCCTCTGGACCGCCATTTACATTCATTCAGTGTAAGTAGGCTGTTCTTTAGGGGTGAGTTCACACAGCGGACATCTACCTCCAGTTTCTCTCCACTTTCCGGTGCTCTGGCCTTCCGCTGCGGCTTGTACTTGCCGATTAGCCTCAGATGAATAGGCCTGGTCGGCGGAGCGGGTTCTGAGGCTGAAGATTGGACAGACGCTTGTATTTGTGTCCTGCTTTGGTCTCCCATTGAATACAAGGCAGATTCAGGGCAGAATTTGGATCAGATTTTGAGGCAGAATCTTACCCCAAGTGTAGATTGTGGAGATGAGCGGCGTGGGCTATCCCCCCAGCAGTAGCCCTCGGCACGGCCCCTACACAGGAGTGTATGGTTAGCTGTGTCTTGTCTTACCAGTCTCCTTATTGACTTGCTACAATCACTATATGTGAATCCTAAGACATTGACCCCCTAACACCCCCCCCCTCCCCACCTACTGATCTTTAGGCCACTTTGACTGTCATTGGGGTGTGTTTTGCACCCAGGACCTCCCGTGGTTCCTATAGAAGCCATAGAGCCCTGCTTGTAATGAATTGCGGGAAAAGCTCCCATTTTACAGCAGTCAGGAATCCGCTTTATGGCTCCATCTGCCAGCGAGCCAGTTCATGTACATATAAGTTCTACTCATTGAAGCGTAAGATGCAAAGTGCAGGTTTCCTCGAGCGATCCTGTAACCGCAGGGCCCTGGGGATGTTGCAGAGCTGTCTGAATTGCTTTCTATGTCCTCCTGTGCTGTGGGGCCGCATGGTCGGCACATGCCGGTATTGGGGGGCGCTTTGTGCATTGCGCGCTCTCGTCTTGTAGACATATTCTTTCCTTCTAGGCCTGAGGGTCTTAAAGGAGGGATGTTCTGCCATGTTGTGCTGTTACATCCACGTCTCTGATCATCTCGCTAACCTCTAACCACAAGCAGGCCGCAGTGGAAACAATCAGTCATAATGTGAGCCGTGCCGAGCGGCGAGGAGGAGCTGCAGCCGCCGCCACTGCAGGTTATTGGATCCCTCGAAGTGTTTGTGTGACCTACATTTACATGTAGTCTTGTATTGATGGGGATGATTTGTGCCTGGCGTTAACTCTGGGACTCGGACCGTTGTGTAACTGGATTTCTAAGTATTGCGGCCATGCTGAAGCTGGATGTCGTGCTCCAGATTTCTCCGGATGAGTGGCGGCTGAAACCAGCGTTCTTGGCAGGACTGGTTTCTTGTCTGTGTATGGGGCTATATCGGGGGAGGGACTGAAGGATCAGCCTGTCGTCCTCCAGGTGTATGGCAGCGGCTTCTTCCCTCATCCAATTGGGAATTTGTGTGTGACTGGTGAGTAGAGGGGCGGCTCAGCGGGGTAGTGGCCTGGATGGAAAGTCATCCTCGATACTTGGCCAATCCTGATCTCTACAGCACTGATGGGATTCTTAGGCGCTGTGCACACGGAGGAGCCCGGACTGGAACATTCTGTCCCTTTATCAATGGGATTTCTCAGTCTAAACCCAGTCCAGGGGCCTGGACTCCATGGTGATCTGCGGTACGATGCCAGGAGTCCCCACGTCTCTGTGACTGCTGTGTTATACCATATACAGTACAATACGGACGCGATGGGGCGGAGCGGCAAACACAAGGACGTAGGGTCTCCAGACTGAGTTTGGATCGGGAATACCTACCAATGTATGGATAGATTTTTCAGTCTCAATTCCTTTGTGTCCATGGGGCCTAAATATGTCCACATGCTGTAGACTAGCACCCCAAAACACATGCACACTCGGCATGTTCAAGTGTATGTGTGTTGTAAATGGGGAGAGGGGAGACGTCTGGTGCCTTCTCCCCCACGGGTGGTGGCTTCTATCCCAAGGGAGCAAAGACTTGGCCCGTTCTGTGTTTCCCTGTTGGAGTTTGGGGACACCCCTGTAGACCTGACAGTCTCTGCCGTGTACGGCCACCTTGAGGTGCTGAAACAGGAGATGGGTGTGGACCTAGAAACAAGTCTGTGCACCTCCAGGAATGGAGAGCTGATCCTTAACACCAGGCATGTACGGATCCGACTACACCCCAGTAAGGGTTCACATGGGTGGGGTGCACGGTAGTTGTCCTCAGGCTACATATTGTTTTACAGATACATGACGGTAATAGCACGTTCCATGTCGGTGCAGCACATGTCAGCCTAGTCACTGTATGTCCTGAAAGGACAGAGGATAAGAAAACGTGCGATGTCTGCGCCTTGTGCTCGCCTGCGTGTAACTCTCCCACCAGGTTACCTTGGCTTCCTGACTCTTAAAGGGCCAACATGCCCCCAAATCCTTCCCCAGCCAGTCATGACCTGTTTCTATATAAAGCTTCACGCCCTGCCTGAGCAGAGGTTCCTAGTTATCTAATGAAAGTTACCTATATGCTACTGCTTGACTTACCGTGTATTACCCCGGATTCTGTCCTGCCCCTTGTTCCCTGTCTCTGGGGGAGTTTTAGATGCTGTACCTAGTGGTTCTGGACTGATTCCCGCCCCAGGTCACATGACTGGAACCAGCAGCCAGCCCCAGGGTAGCCCTGTCTGTCTCTTCCCTCCTCTCCCATTTCTTTGCTAGGTGGTTTGGCTTTACTATATTCAGGCTACAAAGTCCCAGGGCCCGGTGCTGGTTCCAGTCATGTGACCTGAGGGGGGGGACCGGTGCTGGTTCCAGTCATGTGACCTGAGGGGGGGGCCCGGTGCTGGTTCCAGTCATGTGACCTGAGGGGGGGGCCCGGTGCTGGTTCCAGTCATGTGACCTGAGGGGGGGCCCGGTGCCGGTTCCAGTCATGTGACCTGGGGTCAGAACTTCAAGGTACAGAATCTAAACTCTCTGGACAACCCCTTTTAAATAGTGCAGACCACGGGGGCCACTAAGACAACCTCATGGCCCACAACATGATATGAAGCTCCATATTTTCAGCTACGAGATAAGACTGTGGCGAGCGCTGCCACCTCCCCCTGTCTATTCTCTGTCCCTCTTGTCACCATCTTTTCTTATCTCCGTAACCTGCAAATATTGAATTTGTTTCCAGACAATCGTTTCGGCTTTGGTGTCAGATTTCTCTTTTTATTTCTATCAGTCGGCAAATACGACGTCTGTTTGTCAACATTTGCTAAACGATGCGAGCGGTGAGATAAGAGGAGACATAGTGCGGTATAATGTGGATCTGCCGGGTCATACTGCACACGTACAGGGGCCCCTTCTCTCTCCGGGGCCAGTATTTGCTTATTTAATGTCAGAAAGTGCCCATGATAGATAGTAAATGGGATCATCTGTAGTTTCACTTAGTGACCAGATGTGATTGAGGTCGAGCGTTATTACAGTGCAGAACGTCTGTGCGGCGGTCTAATGTGCCTATCCAGTATATCACCCCAGCCCTGCAGATAGAGAGGTTACTGTCACCCCAGCCCTGCAGATAGATAGGTTAGTGTCACCAGACCCAGCATATCACCCCAGCCCTGCAGATAGATAGGTTAGTGTCACCAGACCCAGCATATCACCCCAGCCCTGCAGATAGATAGGTTAGTGTCACCAGACCCAGCATATCACCCCAGCCCTGCAGATAGATAGGTTACTGTCACCAGAACCAGCATATCACCCCAGCCCTGCAGATAGATAGGTTAGTGTCACCACAACCAGCATATCACCCCAGCCCTGCAGATAGATAGGTTAGTGTCACCACAACCAGCATATCACCCCAGCCCTGCAGATAGATAGGTTAGTGTCACCAGAACCAGCATATCACCCCAGCCCTGCAGATAGATAGGTTAGTGTCACCAGAACCAGCATATCACCCCAGCCCTGCAGATAGATAGGTTAGTGTCACCAGAACCAGCATATCTTTCTGCCGGGCTGGGGTGATAGTTTGGGGCCAGCAGACACTTCCTGAATCTCGTGGCCATTGCACCTAGAAATCTAGACTAGAATTTTTTTTTTTTTATCTGTCACCAGTTTCTTATGGTTTGTCGTGTAAACATGAAGTTGAAACTTGCACTGACAATCCGCTCTTTGGTGAGACAACTTTGGCTCATGTTTCAGTGTGGGTGGCAGGGCGCCCATCAGGGAGTGCTCGAAAAGACCTAAGTGCAAACTCAGGTGTGGCCGTGTCATTTCTTTTTTAATACAGGGTGTTTCATCTTAACATCAGCCTTTTTTCCCATGAACTTGGAACTATGGAAGAACAGAATTTATATATGTATGTGTGTAATAGATATGTTGTGGTTTTTTTTTTTTTTTTTTTTTTTTTTTTAAGGTCATATTGGGTTGAAATGAAAACCTCCTTCCTATTCCGTCTTCTCTTTTCTCTCCTCTTCCACCATTGCGGGCTGCTCGGGGTTTTCTGCCGCTCTTCCCTGTGGCCCGTGGTTGACTTGGCAATGATTTCCTGCCTGGTCAGAGGGACCATGAAGGAGACTCTTGGGTGGGCCTGAGCTGCAGTGGGCCAGGAGTGGTGGTGTTGGGGGCGTGGGGGGGGGATGTGAGAAACCGACAACATTTGTATATTTTAACCTATTCTGTGGCTTTTAAAGAAATTTTTCCTGCCAGAAAACCTGATAATGACATTTAAGAAAATATTGAAGATTCCTTGAATTTGTTAAAATTGCTTCTTAAAGATGTTTTCTAGGACTTGCTTATTGATGACTTATCTTAAGGGGACGTCCTCCATATGTGATTGTTGGGGTCTGACACCCGGGACCCGCACAGTGTTCTGGTGAGCGCTGCAGACTCTTCCCTGAATGCCGAGCGCACTGCTGTATATTGTATAGTGGCTTTGCTTGGTATTGCAGATCTGCCCCACTCATTTGAAAGGGACTGAGCTGCTGCTGTACTAGGTGACTAATGGAAGAGGCTGCAGCATTGGAGAGTGGTTGCGGCCTCCTCAGACAGAGGATCAGCGGGGTCCTGGGAGTCAGAGCCCCACTGATCTCATATTTGAGACTTATCCTAAGGATAAAATAAGTCTGTTCCGGACAACCCCTTTAAGGAGGCCATCCTGTGCTTTACTACTCCTCATGTCCCTTATGCCCCTATAGCTTGTACCTCTTATTTCCATACCAATGCTTGTATTGCTCTTTTCCTCTGTTATTCTTCCTGGAAATGTGTAAATATCTTGGCCATTCCTCATCTTAATAAGATGTGCCCTTCCTAATTCTGACACTACAGGACAAGGAACATGTCAGACATTCCCATTAATGGTGGTCCATGAGCTGGTAGCCCTAGTGATGGCTATGAAGTAGATAAAGCAACAATGCAGTAAAGCAAGACAGAGGCCCAGCCCAAACAATGCCCCCTTTATTGGCCAGGCTGTGGAGATCCTGTTTGTTTAGTCTTTGCTTCAATTAAACCCATTAACCGGCGTCTATAAATAGTGCGAGGACGTTCAGACTTGCTGGTTAATGAGTCAGCGAGCGCCGAAATCAATGAGACCTCCATAATTAATGGGATTATCAGATCCGCACTCATTGGAGGCCACAAGTCGAGGCAGAGGAGCGCCAGTGGAGTCATCTTCCATTCTCCATGTATAATTAAGACGGAGGAAACGATTTCTCCTTGTTCCTTGGCCAAGTTCTCTGAATTACTTTACTAATTGTTTTATGATGAATTATAACTAAAACACCTTTTAGAATCTCCCCCCGTTCAGTTGCTTTCTTGTTTAGGAATCTTTCGTAGTGGGAATTGGCCAGAAAGGACCTCCATGAAGGACCCAACCTGTCTGTGAATTACATTCCTTTATTTCACTGGGTACCATGTAATGCCGCATTTCCCCTGCGGAGGCGGTGCAGAAAAATTGAGCACTTGCTGTTTTACTTTCCCACAGATTACAGTTGGGTGTCAGATGTGGGATATCCCGTGATCAACTTATTTGTAGCCAAAAAGTGTACATGGTGAAATCCTACATACTGATTGGCCCTAGTTCACATTTTGGAAGGTGGCCATACACCTTCACGAGCCCATTTGGCCGACGGCTATTTCTGTCACCCCCTTCCCCCCTCTCATTCCCATTTATGGATGTATGCTTGGTGCAGCCGAGTGTTTTTGTTCTCATAGGAAAGCAGGGAATAATCTGCTGCCAGAGACCCATAGTGACTGCTTATCTCCCTTAACAAAAGGATTGGGCATGTTGACATCCAGTATGTCCATCCCTTCTTTTTCCTATCTATTGGGCTTAGTCTGACTTGGGGCGATTAATATTCAGCAGAATTTGCTCGTCTCTCTCTATAGTGATCCTATAGGTGCCTATAAATAAGGGATGGGCTATTGTGGTCAATAAAACAAAACAGAACCCAATAGTTGGTTCTCCTGACTACGACCTGCTGATATCCGGGGACTAAATGAAGCCGTTGTCCATTGGTGTAGGGGCCCGTTATATAGCGGCCTGGCTGTCGGGCGCTCTCCCTTGACCGTTGTCTAGAGCTCGGATTCGCACACAATGGCCGCTCCTCTTTGTATCAAGTTGTCGGTAAACATTTCTCCTTCAGAGCAAACACGGAGCGTCGCAGCGGTGCGGCTATTTCTGTTGCTGTGTTTACTCATGGATTTTTTAGTACCGTTCTTCTGTGTATCTTTCCTCTCCAACAATGTTCACGCTTGTGTGACTGTGTGACAGCCGAGAGCTGACCCGTGCGGGACAAAGAACGCCCTGTGTTTGGATAGAGGTGAAGTGGTTCAGTCAGGGCCGGACGGCCAAACTTAAAGACCCCAGTTCTGGACAAAATGGAGTAGCTTTTAATAGTTCTTTAAATGTTCCTTCTGTGGGGGGATGGGGTGGTAAGACGTTGCGGGATCCTTCAGCTTTAGTCTCGCTATGACCACTGATATAAGTGCGAGAGCCATCGTCTTCCGTCCATACAGGTACGTGCTTGTGGGAAGTCGGAGCAGCTGACGGGGCTGAAAAGAATTTCTGTTTTTTCGACTCCTCAGTTCTCAAATTTCGACATAGTTTTTGCATAGTGTCAGGGCGTGATGGGGTCACCACAGGCAGAATCGCCCCTGTCATGAGTGACGGGGTCACTGAGCACATGTGACGCTTGTTCGCTCTCCTTTGCCGCTGTCTCATGAGTTTGGTCTTACTTGGCGTCGAGCGCTTGTTAATTTTACCTCAGGTATGTCACGTAAATCTCCTCCATTTGCCGCACAGATGGTCGGGGATTTACTTTACAATCTCTGTTTCCAGTGTTTGTCTAAGTCATTCTTTATTCCCACAGCTGCAACCTTTACAGAATTGGAGTTCATGTAAACAGCGGTGGCGAAACGCAACCGCCATATCTATATTCTCTCTTTCATACAGATTTGGTCATCCTGACCGGAAAAGTACAATTATCGGAGTCCACAGCCTTGTGTAAGCAGCCATTTGTCATGGCGTTGGCCTCTGCTCTCCGGATACACTCAGGAAGTCACAAATGGACTTGGCTGGAGCCGCGCCACATGCGACTGTCCGCGGAATTATACACAAGTCTGAGGCCAAGATTCCTGCAGTGATGTGTTCTTGTACGCCGGGGCTTGTGGTTGGCCGTGCGCGCCGTCTTTGTTTTGGATGTGAAACCTCCTGATGTTACCTCTGGGGTGGCGCAATCGTGTTTTGGTTTCCCGGCATCAGCATCGTGAAGGGCTTTTATTAGATTTACTTTTTCATCTATTTTTATAGTGGGGTTTGTTTTCCTTTGTTTTTCATTGTGTTTTCTTCTCGGTATCGCAGTAATACGTGTAACGTTACGCCTACCCCACAGCGATATTAGGGCCCCTACAGCGCTAAATGAAGGGGCAAAAGCCTCATATTAATGCAGACGGACCCCACTGACCTTGATGGCGTCTGTCCGGTACCCTTTATTGTTGGGATCATATATGGATTGTTTGCAACTTTCTTTCCTGAAGGAGCTCGTAGATGGTAATTCTAATATTTTACCACAGATTGTCGGCGATTCTTTGCTTTGGCGCTCCAGGTAATAGAGATTTGTGCTGATCTGTAGGGTTTTTTTTGTTTGTTTTTTATTTTTATTTTTTTTATTTTACAAATATTCTGATACGGACCCTGTAGAAGATGCTGCGGACAGCGCGACCTCCTCCAGCTGCAACTCAAAGGCCAAACATGGCAGCTGTGATGTGACCACAAACCGCGCGCCCATTCTTGCTGCCATAAACAATCATACACGCTGTACGTGGCTGCCATGTCTGGTCTTCCCCTTATGGTGTGACTTTATTTCCAGTTACTTCTAATCTCTCGATTAGTAATATCCATTAGATGGCGGCTGGAAAAACAATCCTGCGTCTTGATGTATCCGTCTGACCATCTGTTGGAGCCGATTTCTCGGAGATATTTGCTCTGCTAATCCGTCATCTCCCAAACAAGTTCCACAGATGTCTCCCAAAATGGTCAAATCCTAAAGAGGTTGTATATGGGTGAGGGCCCTGGCTCCTGTGTGTATATAGGGCCACAGTATTGTGAATGGTAGGTGGGGGCCCGGTTACAGGCATTGGGGTGGGGCTCAGGAGCTTTAAGTGACGCCCGTCCCTTTAACACTGTTGCAGACGGGACGGCTTTGACTTTCCGATCGTTCAGGTTTGGACTTAGTACATGGCTTCACCTTTTATTATAAAGAGACAAGTAGTCACGTGACTAATCTGTAGGAATCTGTAATAATCCCAACACCCTGATTTATCACAAAAACATTTCTAGGGGGTTTTGTATAGGGGTTGTGTGAGTTTGTTTTTTGTTTTTTTTGTACATTTCCATCTGGTTTATCCCAAGTGACTTGTCTGTCTGGTCTGTGGCCGGGGATCTGCCCCTTGCACATCCAGCAGGCCCGGTATTGGAGTTAGGACTTTGCCCCCTGCTGTGTAACACTTGGAGGTTTCAGGCTTTCTGTGCCGTGTACACACTTATACATATATACAGTCTCTGACTGTGCGGCCGCTCCCTCACTCCCCGTTTTCTGAACTTGTGTCTTGCTGATGGACGTCTCCAGCGATGAGGTAACGCCATCTTGTACACGTTTGGATTCCCAGTTTGTGTTTTTAGGAGGGCTCTGGGGCCTCCCCAAGTGTTGCGCCCTCGTATCTGCCCCTCCCCGAGTGTTGCGCCCTCGTATCTGCCCCTCCCCGAGTGTTGCGCCCTCGTATCTGCCCCTCCCCGAGTGTTGCGCCCTCGTATCTGCCCCTCCCCGAGTGTTGCGCCCTCGTATCTGCCCCTCCCCGAGTGTTGCGCCCTCGTATCTGCCCCTCCCCGAGTGTTGCGCCCTCGTATCTGCCCCTCCCCGAGTGTTGCGCCCTCGTATCTGCCCCTCCCCGAGTGTTGCGCCCTCGTATCTGCCCCTCTCCGAGTGTTGCGCCCTCGTATCTGCACCTGCCTGAGTAATGCGCCCTCGTATCTACCCCTCCCCGAGTGTTGCGCCCTCGTATCTGCACCTCCTTGTATTAGTTATGTCTAAATCCTTCATGGTGTGTTGTGAACACGTTTTCTGCTCCACGTTGAGGGGATGTTTTGCCGTCTTTGTGCTCACAGCGCCTTGTGACATGCAGTAAATGGTGATCGCCTGCTTTGCCTGAAGTGTCAACAAGCCGCAGATATCTGACCCAGCGCTCGACCCTCCAGCGAGAGCCAAACACTCCATTGTTTCTATTGGTCTTGGAGTTGGTCCAGGACTTTAATACATCTGCAGATACAATATATACCTGATAGAATCGCAACTTGCAGCCATTTCCTCTCCTGCCAAACATTACAAAGCCGCAGGTCACAAAGTAATTAGATGACTTCTCAGTTGTCGGTGAGGTTTAGTCCCGTCTTGTAAGGAAGCGGCGGGATAATCTTTATTAATGTGCTGGGGTCACCATGGAGTCCGTAGTCTATTGGGCTGAATCTCCCACAGGTGTCAGCTTGACCGTTCCGCAACTATAACCAGATTGCTGGGTGGCGGTTTCACAAAATACTCTGAGTGATTTCCAAGATAAACTTAGAGGAACGGTCGTCTGTAACGCAGAGCATGTCCTGAGCGTCCAGCTGACGGCTTGGCTTCTTCTTTTGCAGAGTACATCCTGGAGGAAGCTGAAGAAGATGGTCCACTGGTCACCATTTGTGGTGTCCTTCAAAAAGCACTACCCATGGGTCCAGCTGGCCGGGCATGCAGGTAAGGGAACATGGCTTCTTGGGTTCTCCCATTTTCTAAAGATATTTGCTTAATGTAAGCCGGAGTCTGAGTTACCCCACATTCACCCGTGAAACTCGGTCCATGTTTTGGCCAGATTGAAGGGCCTGAGCAGTTTAGGGGAGTCCTAGCAATACAGTAATGGATGTATGATGGCAGCAGTGAGTATAGTACAGGACAGTATGTCGTGGGAGGCCGGGACTGCTAGTAGCAGAGATAACTGCTAGGACTCCCGGCGTACTGGTCAGGCTGGTAAATCCAACCAATAGCGTCCTATAAATGCGGGGGTTAGGGTGACCGTGTCCCTTTCATTAGCTGTTGGCAGAACACTTGACCGGCTGACAGCTATTCCTTCCATTTCCCTCATACACATGCACAGTCAGTACAGCTGTGGGTATATATGTATTAAATGGGAGCAGGGACAGAAATAGCTGCCGGATACTTCTGCCAGCACCTAATCTGCCATGATAGGGCATGTTCAATTCCAACATGCTTGATCCTTCTTTCCCCCAGCATCGATTTGCAGAGTTGTTACAACCCCCATAGATATATGTAACAGACTATACATCTAATGATATAATATTACTAATTCTATAATATCATTAATAATCCAGTGATTGATCCCTATGATAGTAAATATATAACAGACTCGACATCTAATTATATAATTAATATCATTAAAAATCATTTTGAAGCCGGAGTCATTAACTTTCTTGGACTCCACCCAAAATTGGTCCCTCACTTTGCAGTCCTGGGTTCATCTTGCTTGTATATTTTTTGGGGGGGGATTCTGAGGGATTTTTATTTGTCAGGTTCTTCCTCAGTAAGTTGCACAGAAGTTTCCGGTAGCTGTACAGACACACTGGGGGTCAGTAATATGACTTGTGCTTCGTCTTCTGCCTGACATAACACCGATGAGTAAACCTTAAGAAGTGCAGAGCAATGTGGACTGGACGATCTAAACTAATTTTTTTCTCTCTTCTCTCCTTGTAGGTAACTTCAAGGCTGGAGAATTTGGGAAGATCCTAAAGAAGTTCTGTCAGTGCGAGCAGCAATGTTTAGAATGGCTGAATCAAGACTCTTTACGGCCGTTTGTCCCTGGATATTATGGAGTGGTTGAGAAGGACGGAGAGACCTACAACCAGATGGAGGACCTTCTCTCAGAGTTTGACTCTCCGTCCATCATGGACTGTAAAATGGGTGTTCGGTGAGTGATGTCGTGGGTGGTTTGGGTTCCCTTCTTGTGCTCCAACTACTGTGGAAATAATGGAGCTGCCCTTAAAGGGCAACCTAAGCTTTAGTGTAAGAAAAAGGGAAGATCATTGACCGTTAAAATGGTTTATCTCACAATATGAACTAGATCGCTGGAGATCCTGCTGTCGGGATCCCCACGATCACGAGAATTGAGGCTCTGGTTCCCCTGTCATTCAGTCTCTCTAGGCCTCTGTGTAGACCCGAGTACAGCACTTATTATTGCCGCCAGCCACATAGGCTTTCTTATGGCCGGTTGTTGGATCCCTGGTGATCAGTTACCTGTCCCCTACCCTGTGGATGGGTGAGAAGTTGAGATTGTAGCACACATTCCCTTTAAAGGGAACATATCGGGTCTACTTGGGACACTAAAACCACCCTCAGGGCCTTCTGGACTGGAGGTTTAATGTC
This sequence comes from Leptodactylus fallax, assembly GCA_947044405.1. Lineage (NCBI taxonomy): Eukaryota > Metazoa > Chordata > Amphibia > Anura > Leptodactylidae > Leptodactylus > Leptodactylus fallax. Next base: position 306,564 of record CAMRHE010000137.1, on the reverse strand, counting down.
CCAGATAGCGCGGTCAGTGCCTGTACTCCTGGAGCCTGCGCAGCCCTTCTGTGACTTCGAAGGAGTACACTGCAGCATCAGAGCGCATGCGCCGGCCCACACAGAAGCCGAGGTGTATGTCTGTGACTTCAGTGAACAACCGCGCAGGCGCCGAGAGCACCAAAGAGGAGTCCAAAAAGATTCATCAGACTCGTTTCTAGTAAAGATTTATTTTTTCATAGCGGCCATGGACAGAGTTGGGACACTGAACCACCGATTCATAAAACCCTTTAAGACCACTCAGAATAGATTTGTCAGGTGTGTCTGGTGCTCCTGATCTCCGTGCTCAGATATCATCCTCACAATGTAATGTTTTCTTCCTTCAGAACATATCTAGAGGAGGAACTGGTCAAGGCCCGGGAGAAGCCCAAGCTGAGAAAGGACATGTATGACAAGATGGTCGCCGTAGACCCCAACGCCCCGACTGAAGAGGAGCACAAACAAAGAGCGGTCCTGAAGCCCAGATACATGCAGTGGCGCGAGACCCTCAGTTCAACCGCAACCATGGGCTTCAGAATAGAGGGAATCAAGGTGGGCAAAACCAAATCTCTCCTGTCCAGAAATTCTGATCGAAATCTGTTACACAAACACCGAGAGGTTTTATCTCGTCAGCTTATACTGAATGTCCCCTCCGTATCCCCTGCAGAGAGCTGACGGGACGTGCAACACCAACTTCAAGAAGACCAAACATCGTGAGCAGGTGATGAGGGCCCTGGAGGACTTCGTGGATGGCAATAAGAATATTTTGGTGAGTTTATGGAACCTCGTAAGGAGTTATTGTCTATAAGCTGAGCCTCTCTGTACACGATGGGCACGGCCCGGGGGGCAGCGACGAGACCTCTCACCATATTATATTCTCTACTTGCAGAGAAACTACTTGACAAGATTGAAAGAGCTTCGCATTGAACTGGAAAAGTCGGAGTTTTTCAAGCAACATGAGGTATGTACAGATACATATATAGAGCGAGAATGAGAGAGATTATAATATATATATATATATATATATATATATATATATATATATATATAAGAGATGGAGATATATATAGAGAGGCATAGCTACACATGTGGACAAAATTGTTGGTCCCCTCCCTTGTTTAATGAAAGAAAACCCCACAATGGTCACAGAAATAACTTGAATCTGATAAAAGTAATAATATATAAACTACATGTTGACAAGCCACAAAGCTTCTGGGAGAATGTCCTATGGACAGATGAGACAAAAATCAAAATTTTTTGGCAAGGCACATCAGCTCTATGTTCACAGACAGAAAAATGAAGCCTATCTTGAAAAGAACACTGTCCCTACTGTGAGACATGGAGGAGGCTCTGTAATGTTCTGGGGCTGCTTTGCTGCATCTGGCACAGGGTGTCTTGAATCTGTGCAGCGTACAATGAAATCTCAAGACTATCAAGGGATTCTGGAGAGAAATGTGCTGCCCAGTGTCAGAAAGCTTGGTCTCAGTCGCAGGTCATGGGTCTTGCAACAGGATAATGACCCAAAACACACAGCTAAAAACCCCCAAGAATGGCTAAGAGGAAAACATTGGACTATTCTGAAGTGGCCTTCTATGAGCCCTGACCTAAATCCTATTGAGCATCTTTGGAAGGAGCTGAAACATGCCGTCTGGAAAAGGCACCCTTCACACCCGAGACACCTGGAGCAGTTTGCTCATGAGGAGTGGCCAAAATACCTGCTGAGAGGTGCAGAAGTCTCATTGACAGTTACAGGAATCGTTTGATTGCAGGGATTGCCTCAAAAGGTTGTGCAACAAAATATTAAGTTAAGGGAACCATCATTTCTGTCCAGGCCTGTTTCATGAGTTTTCTTTTTTAAAAAAATTCTGTTGAAGCCTGGTTGGAAAGCAATGTCTGACTTTCATATGTTCATATTCATAGAATTTTTAGATATTATTACTTTTCAGATTCAAGTTATTTCTGTGACCATTGTGGGGTTTTCTTTCATTAAACGAGGGAGGGGACCAACAATTTTGTCCCCGTGTGTGTATATAGAGATGAGATCTCTCTGTATCTGGTGTATGGTGTGACATGGACGAGACCTTACAAACTGCACTGAGCCCTGCCATGTCCTATTAGATGGGTCAAGGAAAGGGAAGGACTTTTGTCTATAACTGAAATCCGTTTCTAATTAGATCACATCATTGAAAGGGTTAACTGTTGCAGCAAAAAAAATAAAAAATCTGCACATAGTGAATGTATAAACGAGAACAGCTGAAATCTCATTCAATTTGCTGCTACTGTAATGTAATGCAGCATTTTTTGACATTTGGGTTTCCCCAGTGGACCAAACGCTGCGTTTCTGCATCCTGTGGACTCGGGTCCCACGTAGTGGCTGCAGCAAAAAACGCTGCGGCAAGGCAGCACTGTTTTTCCTGCAGCGCTTTTCACAGAAACTTCACAGAGATTTTCTCCACAGACTTTCTGCTTCCATTATACCTATAGGGGGAAGCGCTGGCGTTTCTGTAGGTGTAAGCGACTTGCTGTGATTTCCATAACCGCAGCGGGTCTGCATATTGCATTGTCTGCTGCGCGTATTTCACTAGAATCTCATCCACTATGCTGTGACTGTAAAACGCCATGTTTTTTTCCGCGGCTGGGAATCCACTGTGTTTATGCCACACGGGGCCCCGGCCTTAAAGGGGTTTTCTGCCTCTAATACGTGTTTCATACTTATGACCTATCTACAGTATGTGATTGAGGTCTGACAACCGCACCATGCACAGATCAGATGTTCCATGTACTGGAAGTTTCCACAGTGGATGGGGAGCAGAGGTAATAGTATATGGTACTATATGGTAATGGCTCCGGCATCTACGGCTCGGCTCCAGTTACTTAGTAGATGGCTCGCGCTCTCCGTGCCCTCTGACGGCTCGCGCTCTCCGTGCCCTCTGGCGGCTCGTGCTCTCTGTCCACTGCAGCAACCTCTGGTGCCCGGATCTGTGCAGGGTCCAGTTGTCAGATAACCACAGATCAGCAGGAAACCTGCCCAGAAAACCCCAATGAGCTGACATGTAGCTGTAGGAACCAGGGCTGGGCAGCTGCTGACGGGGTGAATCATGGGGTACATCAAAATGGGCATAGGTGACAAGAACATGGCTCTGCCACATTACAAACCACGAGTCAGATGGCACAGGGATTATTGTGTACGGTGCAGAAGAAAGTTGTGGTGGTGTCTGAACGGACTCCAAAGACTGGAAACCAAAGTACGACACCCAAAGCTGTAGCTATAAGTGGGGGGGGGGGCGCTCTAGAGCAGAGGATTCTTTCCTGTGAGAGCAGTGAGACGATTGATCTGTTAGGGGTTGTAATGATGAAGAGTTCAGCAGGGTCCAGATTGCTTCATCGCCTTGTCCATGAGGCCCGGAGGTGACCCTGTTTATTCCTTTAGTCTTCCCAACGCTGCGTCATCCGCATCCTGCCCATAATCTGGTGCCGTAATATTTGGGAACACTTAGTCACTGATTTCCTCCAAGGTCTTCTCCGCAGCCCCCATACACAGTAGTCATACATGACTTAGTCTTGGTCTGATCCCTTGAGCTTAGCGTGTAGGCTGACACGTGTCACATGTGATGAGGACTATACAGGAGCCTGACCCAAACTCTTGCTCACCCATGTCTTCTCCTCAGGTGGTCGGCAGCTCCTTGCTCTTTGTCCACGACTCCTCGGAATTGGCCAAGGTTTGGATGATTGACTTTGGAAAAACTGTTCGGCTGCCGCACAAGCAGACACTAAACCACCGGGTGCCTTGGGTGGAGGGTAACCGAGAAGACGGCTACCTGTGGGGGCTCGATAACCTCATCCACATCTTCTCTGACCTGGTGCAGGACTAAGACGTGAGACTGGCGCCGCCACATGGTGGACTATTATAGTGGACTGGACGCCTGCTCTTCAGTCTGTTGTACTTTACCTTGTATTATATTTGGATTTTATTTATGCCTTTTGTAGCCTCCTAGAAACAGAACACTGGAACCTGTACAGACCAGAGGGGGTGCCGCCACGGCGAGCTCCTCCTCCTTTTATAATTTGTATATAGATATATTTTATTACTACTTTACAAACTGATTTTATTCTATTTTATTATTTTTTTTAACTGTTCACTTTAATTTGACGTAACGTTGTCGTCTGATACAGGTTGGCGAGATTGAGCCAAAGCAATCACTGTATACGCAGGACATGCTTATTATAACCAGGTGGGTGGGAGAGCTGCTGTGGAACTACAACTCCCAGCATCCTCCATTCACAGAAGAGCAAGTATGCATGCTGGGAGTTGTAGTTTCACAACAGCCGGGGTGCAGTAGGTTGCTTATCCTTGTGTAAAGGTTCACTTAAATGGTTCTTAGCTGCAGTACCAGGCACAGCCAGTGCACAGGAGTGGCACTGTTTCTGGGGTGAAAAGAGAAGCCGAGCCTTTCTCCTAATTTCATGCGCTCAGTTTTGCTCGGATCTGTTCTCCCTTTCTGATCTGCGGGGGTCTGACCTCTAGGACCTCCCTGGTCGTGAAGGAGCTGCAGGGCTGGGCTAGAGCTGTTTATCCTTCCATAGTGAGCGATTAGGAGAGCAGGGATTAAAAGTCTCTCTCCTGCCATCCTCCATGTGAAGTCATGTGACCAGCGCTCCATTCACTGCTATGGGGCTATAGAGCGCTGGTCACACCAGTGCGCTGGCCCTTCAGTCACATGGAGGATGCCGGGGGTCCTTCAGTGCCCGCTTCTTCTGATGGCTGGGGGAGTATATAAGTATATAAATCTATATCCCTGGGCTCGCTGCAGCACTAAACCAGCAATGCGCCCCCTTCATTTGTAGCATCAGTGGGGTCAGACACCCCCCCCCCCCCCTCAATCCTACAGGAATGTCCCAGTGATGTCACTGCTTTACAGAAGGGGAGTAGCCCTTTAAGGACGGGTCTATATTGTCTTTAGCTGCTTGGAGATTGTTGGAGGTGATGAGAAGGATTTAGGTTGTCCAGGGCTATGATATTGAGCTCGGGCATGTTATGTCACATTCATCGGTCACATGGCCTGTTTGTGGCTCTCACCCTCACGTGAATAGGACTGACCTGCAATACCAAGCACAGCCACTATACAATGTATGGCGCTGTGCTTGGTAAGTAATGAAAGAGGGCCGCAGCGCTCAATATCATAGAAACCTGCAAGATATTCATGAGCAATAGAAGCTTCTAGAGACGCTGTATGTCCTTTAGTCATCCAAGTGGCTAATTCCACCTCTTAAATCAGAAATCCATGGCTGCTTTCTTATAGGCACAGCGCCACCCCTGGCCACAGGTTGTGTGTGGTATTACTCCTCAGCTCCATTCACATCTACAGAGCTGAGCAGCACTCCCAATCGGCTGGCACTGTTCTTGTAAGAAAGCCGTCATGTTGTCCTAGTCCTATTGAACTGTAAGTCATCGCTTTGAGCAGAGCCGTGGCTTTGCTTTACGTGTCATTTAGATGTATCCTTGGAATAGGTTATCGGTCTTGGTCAAGGGGGGTCCCCGACTCTCAGCGCCCCTGCTTTGGAAGAGGACACAGCTCCATACACTGTGTAGTGGCCGGGCCTGGTACTGCAGCTTAGTCAGTGAATGGGACTGAGCTGTCCTGCATTTCACACCCACTACAGAGGGCTTTTAATATACTGATCATACGGACCAAGGCGGTGGCAATGGGAACATAGTTAAAGGGCTTTTCCAGGATTTATACGCGACGACTTCTCCTTAGTATAAGGTCATCAATTAGAGATCAGCAGATCATGGAAGGGGCACTCACTTCTATCAGCTGATCTGCGGGGTACAGTGTGTGGGACCTCCACAGATCTCCAATTGATGACTTAAGGATAAGTGATGAATTACAAAGTCCTGGACAACCCCTTTAATGCCGACCTCGGTGGTGGCCCATACGAGATTCCACGTGGTCCCTCCATGGACTGGTTCACTAAGACTCTCCCCTGCTGCTGGTCTGTGGCTCAGATCACTGCACAGGCTCCTGTGGCCCTTACACGTTCATGAATGTCTGTCCGGATTCTGTGACTTGTAGTTCCACAGCCACAAGTTGTCTACCTCTATGGCAGCGGACATGACGTATCTAGATCAAGGAGTTGCGATACTCAGTGTCATATGAAGCAATAGCATTGATGAGGGTGAAGGGTGAAATATAACAAATGGGTTCCTGGGTCTATTTTTTTTTTTTTTTGGTCCTTTTTACCCAGAATGCCTTATTTTTACTATTCCTGTACAATATTTGGAATATGGTTTTATAATAAACAAGACCTTTAAAAAGGAAGTGGATCTGGTTTACTGATGATGTCATGAATGTTCTATTATACAGAAGCGGCGGCGCGGTATACAACATGCAACAATCAGGAAGCTAAACAGGAAGTGAAAAGGGCAACCCAAAATAGCTGCCCCTGGGGGCAGGGGGACGTCACACTCTGATACACCATGTCCTTCTAGTGCAGGGGTCACTAACCTGCAGCGCTCCAGCTATTGTGAAACTACAACTCCCAGCAGGTTCTGACAGTCTGTAAGTGCATGCTGATAGTTATAGCATCACACCTGGCACGTCATAGGTTCTAGTGTTTACTACTAAGAGCAGAGCGTGGATCAGTACTGATTGCACTCACACCGCCATATTGTGCTCATACCGCTATATAGTCCCCTCTGATGGATCTGTCCTATCTATTACTAGTACTGCTAGCCCTCACACCGCCATATAATGCACACACCGCCATATAGACCCCTCTGAAGGATCGGTCCTAATTATTACTAGTACTGATAGCGCTCACACCGCCATATAGTGCTCAAACCACCATATAGACCCCTCTGATGGATCTGTCCTAATTATTACTAGTACTGATAGCCCTCACACCGCCATATAGACCCCTCTGATGGATCTGTCCTAATTATTACTAGTACTGATAGCGCTCACACCGCCATATAGACCTCTCTGATGGATCTGTCCTAATTATTACTAGTACTGATAGCCCTCACACCGCCATATAGTGCTCATACTGCCATATAGACATCTCTAATGGATCGGTCCTAATTATTACTAGTAGTGATAGCGCTCACACCGCCATATAATACACCGCCATATAGACTCCTCTGATGGATTTGTCCTAATTATTACTAGTACTGATAGCGCTCACACCGCCATATAGACCCCTTTGATGGATCAGTCCTAATTATTACTAGTACTGATAGCCCTCACACCGCCATATAGTGCTCAAATCACCATAGAGACCCCTCTGATGGATCAGTCCTAATTATTACTAGTACTGATAGCGCTCACACCGCCATATACTGCTCACACCGCCATATAGACCCCTCCGATGGATCAGTCCTAATTATTACTAGCACTGATAGTGCTCACACTGCCATATAGACATCTCTGATGGATCTGTCCTAATTATTACTAGATGAGTACTGATAGCCCTCACACTGCCATATAGCCCTCACACCGCCATATAATGCTCACACTGCCATATAGACCCCTCTGATGGATCAGTCCTATTTATTACTAGTACTGATTGCTCACACCGCCATATAGACCCCTCTGATGGATCTGTCCTAATTATTACTAGTACTGATAGCGCTCACACCGCCATATAGACCCCTCTGATGGATCTGTCCTAATTATTACTAGTACTGATAGCGCTCACACCGCCATATAGACCCCTCTGATGGATCTGTCCTATTTATTACTAGTACTGATAGCGCTCACAATGCCATATAGCGCTCACACTGCCATATAGACCTCTTTGATGAATCTGTCCTATTTATTACTAGTACTGATTGCTCACACCGCCATATAGACCCCTCTGATGGATCTGTCCTAATTATTACTAGTACTGATAGCGCTCACACCGCCATATAGACCCCTCTGATGGATCTGTCCTAATTATTACTAGTACTGATAGCGCTCACACCGCCATATAGACCCCTCTGATGGATCTGTCCTATTTATTACTAGTACTGATAGCGCTCACACTGCCATATAGCGCTCACACTGCCATATAGACCTCTTTGATGAATCTGTCCTATTTATTACTAGTACTGATTGCTCACACCGCCATATAGACCCCTCTGATGGATCTGTCCTAATTATTACTAGTACTGATAGCGCTCACACCGCCATATAGACCTCTTTGATGAATCTGTCCTATTTATTACTAGTACTGATTGCTCACACTGCCATATAGACCTCTTTGATGGATCTGTCCTATTTATTACTAGTACTGATAGCGCTCACACTGCCATATAGACCCCTCTGATGAATCTGTCCTATTTATTACTAGTACTGATAGCGCTCACACCGCCATATAGACCTCTTTGATGAATCTGTCCTATTTATTACTAGTACTGATTGCTCACACCGCCATATAGACCTCTCTGATGAATCTGTCCTATTTATTACTAGTACTGATAGCGCTCACACCGCCATATAGAGCTCACACCGCCATATAATGCTCACACCCCCATATAGACCCCTCTGATGGATCTGTCCTATTTATTACTAGTACTGATAGCCCTCACACCGCCATATAGACCTCTTTGATGGATCTGTCCTATTTATTACTAGTACTGATAGTGCTCACACCACCATATAGACCCCTCTGATGGATCTATCCTATTTATTACTTGTACTGATAGCCCTCACACCGCCATATAGACCCCTCTGATGGATCTGTCCTATTTATTACTAGTACTGATAGTGCTCACACCGCCATATAGACCCCTCCGATGGATCAATCCTAATTATTACTAGTACTGATAGCCCTCACACCGTCATATAGACCTCTTTGATGGATCTGTCCTATTTATTACTAGTACTGATAGCGCTCACACCGCCATATAGACCTCTCTGATGGATCTGTCCTATTTATTACTAGTACTGATAGCGCTCACACCGCCATATAGACCTCTCTGATGGATCTGTCCTATTTATTACTAGTACTGATAGCGCTCACACCGCCATATAGCCCTCACACCGCCATATAGCCCTCACACCGCCATATAATGCTCACACCGCCATATAGACCCCTCTGATGGATCTGTCCTAATTATTACTAGTACTGATAGCCATCACACCGCCATATAGACCCCTCTGAAGGATCGGTCCTAATTATTACTAGTACTGATAGCGCTCACACCGCCATATAGACCTCTCTGATGGATCTGTCCTATTTATTACTAGTACTGATAGCGCTCACACTGCCATATAGACCCCCCTGATGGATCTGTCCTATTTATTACTAGTACTGATAGCGCTCACACCGCCATATACTGCTCACACTGCCATATAGACCCCTCTGATGGATCTGTCCTATTTATTACTAGTACTGATAGCGCTCACACTGCCATATAGACCTCTTTGATGAATCTGTCCTATTTATTACTAGTACTGATAGTGCTCTCACCGCCATATAGACCCCTCTCATGGATCTGTCCTAATTATTACTAGTACTGATAGCGCTCACAACGCCATATAGTGCTCACACCTCCATATAGTGCTCACACCGCCATATAATGCTCACACCCCCATATAGACCCCTCTGATGGATCTGTCCTAATTATTACTAGCACTGATAGTGCTCACACCGCCATATAGACCCCTCCGATGGATCAATCCTAATTATTACAAGTACTGATAGCCCTCACACCGCCATATAGACCTCTCTGATGGATCTGTCCTATTTATTACTAGTACTGATAGCTCTCAAACCGCCATATAGTGCTCACACCTCCATATAGACCCCTCTGATGGATCTGTCCTGTTTATTACTAGTACTGATAGCACTCACACCGCCATATAATGCTCACACCGCCATATAGACATCTCTGATGGATCAGTCCTAATTATTACTAGTACTGATAGCGCTCACACCGCCATATAGTGCTTATGCCGCCATATAGACCCCTCTGATGGATCTGTCCTATTTATTACTAATACTGATAGCGCTCACACCGCCATATAGACCCCTCTGATGGATCTGTCCTATTTATTACTAGTACTGATAGCGCTCACACCGCCATATAGTGCTTATGCCGCCATATAGACCACTCTGATGGATCTGTCCTATTTATTACTAGTACTGATAGCGCTCACACCGCCATATAGACCCCTAAAATGGATCTGTCCTAATTATTACTAGTACTGATAGTGCTCATACTGCCATATAGATATCTCTGATGGGTCGGTCCTAATTATTACTAGTACTGATAGCCCTCACACCGCCATATAGACCCCTCTGATGGATCAGTCCTAATTATTACTAGTACTGATAGCGCTCACACCGCCATATAGACCTCTCTGATGGATCTGTCCTATTTATTACTAGTATTGATAGCGCTCACACCGCCATATAGCCCTCACACCGCCATATAGCCCTCACATCGCCGTATATCCCTCACACCGCCATATAATGCTCACACCGCCATATAGACCTCTCTGATGGATCTGTCCTAATTATTACTAGTACTGATAGCGCTCACACCGCCATATAGACCCCTCTGATGGATCAGTCCTAATTATTACTAGTACTGATAGCCATCACACCGCCATATAGACCTCTCTGATGGATCTCTCCTATTTATTATTAGTACTGATAGCGCTCACACCGCCATATACTGCTCACACTGCCATATAGACCCCCCTGATGGATCTGTCCTATTTATTACTAGTACTGATAGCCCTCACACCGCCATATAGACCTCTCTGATGGATCTGTCCTATTTATTACTAGTACTGATAGCCCTCACACCTACATATAGACCTCTCTGATGGATCTGTCCAATTTATTACTAGTACTGATAGCGCTCACACCTACATATAGACCCCTCTGATGGATCTGTCCTATTTATTACTAGTACTGATAGCGCTCACACCGCCATATAGTGCTCACACCGCCATATAGACCCCTCCGATGGATCAATCCTAATTATTACTAGTACTGATAGCCCTCACACCGCCATATAGACCCCTCTGATGGATCTGTCCTAATTATTACTAGTACTGATAGCGCTCACACCGCCATATACTGCTCACACTGCCATATAGACCCCCCCTGATGGATATGTCCTATTTATTACTAGTACTGATAGCCCTCACACCGCCATATAGACCTCTCTGATGGATCTGTCCTATTTATTACTAGTACTGATAGCCCTCACACCTACATATAGACCTCTCTGATGGATCTGTCCAATTTATTACTAGTACTGATAGCGCTCACACCGCCATATAGACCTCTCTGATGGATCTGTCCTATTTATTACTAGTACTGATAGCGCTCACACCTACATATAGACCCCTCTGATGGATCTGTCCTATTTATTACTAGTACTGATAGCGCTCACACCGCCATATAGTGCTCACACCGCCATATAGACCCGATGGATCAATCCTAATTATTACTAGTACTGATAGCCCTCACACCGCCATATAGACCCCTCTGATGGATCTGTCCTAATTATTACTAGTACTGATAGCGCTCACACCGCCATATACTGCTCACACCGCCATATAGACCCCTCTGATGGATCTGTCCTAATTATTACTAGTACTGATAGCGCTCAAACCGCCATATAGACCCCTCTGATGGATCTGTCCTATTTATTACTAGTACTGATAGCGCTAACACCGCCATATAGACCCCTCCGATGGATCAATCCAAATTATTACTAGTACTGATAGCCCTCACACCGCCATATAGACCTCTCTGATGGATCTGTCCTATTTATTACTAGTACTAATAGCGCTCACAACTCCATATAGTGCTCACACCGCCATATAGTGCTTATATCGCCATATAGACCCCTCTGATGGATCTGTCCTAATTATTACTAGTACTGATAGCGCTCACACCGCCATATAGACCCCTCTGATGGATCTGTCCTATTTATTACTAGTACTGATAGCGCTCACAACGCCATATAGTGCTCACACCGCCATATAGTGCTTATATCGCCATATAGACCCCTCTGATGGATCTGTCCTAATTATTACTAGTACTGATAGCGCTCACACCGTCATATAGACCCCTCTGATGAATCTGTCCTATTTATTACTAGTACTGATAGCGCTCACACCGCCATATAGACCCCTCTGATGGATCTGTCCTAATTATTACTAGTACTGATAGCGCTCACACCGCCATATACTGCTCACACCGCCATATAGACCCCTCTGATGGATCTGTCCTAATTATTACTAGTACTGATAGCGCTCAAACCGCCATATAGACCCCTCTGATGGATCTGTCCTATTTATTACTAGTACTGATAGCGCTCACACCGCCATATAGACCCCTCTGATGGATCTGTCCTAATTATTACTAGTACTGATAGCGCTCACACCGCCATATAGACCCCTCCGATGGATCAATCCAAATTATTACTAGTACTGATAGCCCTCACACCGCCATATAGACCCCTCTGATGGATCTGTCCTATTTATTACTAGTACTGATAGCGCTAAAACCGCCATATAGTGCTCACACCTCCATATAGACCCCTCTGATGGATCTGTCCTGTTTATTACTAGTACTGATAGCACTCACAACGCCATATAATGCTCACACCGCCATATAGACATCTCTGATGGATCAGTCCTAATTATTACTAGTACTGATAGCGCTCACACCGCCATATACTGCTCACACCGCCATATAGACCCCTCTAATGGATCTGTCCTAATTATTACTAGTACTGATAGCGCTCACACCGCCATATACTGCTCACACCGCCATATAGACCCCTCTGAAGGATCGGTCCTAATTATTACTAGTACTGATAGCACTCACACCGCCATATAGTGCTCACACTGCCATATAGACCCCTCTGATGGATCTGTCCTAATTATTACTAGTACTGATAGCGCTCAAACCGCCATATAGACCCCTCTGATGGATCTGTCCTATTTATTACTAGTACTGATAGCGCTCACACCGCCATATAGACCCCTCCGATGGATCAATCCAAATTATTACTAGTACTGATAGCCCTCACACCGCCATATAGACCCCTCTGATGGATCTGTCCTATTTATTACTAGTACTGATAGCGCTAAAACCGCCATATAGTGCTCACACCTCCATATAGACCCCTCTGATGGATCTGTCCTGTTTATTACTAGTACTGATTGCACTCACAACGCCATATAATGCTCACACCGCCATATAGACATCTCTGATGGATCAGTCCTAATTATTACTAGTACTGATAGCGCTCACACCGCCATATAGACCCCCCCTGATGGATCTGTCCTATTTATTACTAGTACTGATAGCGCTCACACCGCCATATACTGCTCACACTGCCATATAGACCCCCCTGATGGATCTGTCCTATTTATTACTAGTACTGATAGCGCTCACACCGCCATATAGACCCCTCTGATGGATCTGTCCTATTAATTACTAGTACTGATTGCGCTCACACTGCCATTTAGACCCCTCTGATGGATCTGTCCTAATTATTACTAGTACTGATAGCGCTCACACCGCCATATAGTGCTTATGCCGCCATATAGACCACTCTGATGGATCTGTCCTAATTATTACTAGTACTGATAGCCCTCACACCAGCATATAGACCCCTCTGAAGGATCGGTCCTAATTATTACTAGTACTGAGAGCACTCACACCGCCATATAGTGCTCACACCGCCATATAGACCCGTCTGATGGATCTGGCCTAATTATTACTAGTACTGATAGTGCTCACACCGCCATATAGTGCTTATATCGCCATATAGACCCCTCTGATGGATCTGTCCTAATTATTACTAGTATGATAGCGCTCAAACTGCCATATAGACCCCTCTGATGGATCTGTCCTATTTATTACTAGTACTGATAGCGCTCACACCGCCATATAGACCCCTCTGATGGATCTGTCCTAATTATTACTAGTACTGATAGCGCTCACACCGCCATATAGACCCCTCCGATGGATCAATCCAAATTATTACTAGTACTGATAGCCCTCACACCGCCATATAGACCTCTCTGATGGATCTGTCCTATTTATTACTAGTACTGATAGTGCTCAAACCGCCATATAGTGCTCACACCTCCATATAGACCCCTCTGATGGATCTGTCCTGTTTATTACTAGTACTGATAGCACTCACACCGCCATATAATGCTCACACCGCCATATAGACATCTCTGATGGATCAATCCTAATTATTACTAGTACTGATAGCGCTCAAACCGCCATATAGTGCTTATACCGCCATATAGACCCCTCTGATGGATCTGTCCTATTTATTACTAGTACTGATAGCGCTCACACTGCCATATAGACCCCTCTGATGGATCTGTCCTATTTATTACTAATACTGATAGCGCTCACACCGCCATATAGACCCCTCTGATAGATCTGTCCTATTTATTACTAGTACTGATAGCGCTCACACCACCATATAGACCCCTCTGATGGATCTGTCCTATTTATTACTAGTACTGATAGCGCTCACACCGCCATATAGTGCTTATGCCGCCATATAGACCACTCTGATGGATCTGTCCTATTTATTACTAGTACTGATAGCCCTCACACCGCCATATAGACCTCTATGATGGATCTGTCCTATTTATTTCTAGTACTGATAGCCCTCACACTGCCATATAGACCTCTTTGATGAATCTGTTTTATTTATTACTAGTACTGATAGTGCTCAAACCGCCATATAGACCCCTCTGATGGATCAGTCCTAATTATTACTAGTACTGATAGCGCTCACACCGCCATATAGTGCTCAAACCACGATAGAGACCCCTCTGATGGATCTGTCCTGATAATTACTAGTACTGATAGCGCTCACACCGCCATATAGTGCTCACACCGTCATATAGACCCCTCTGATGGATCAGTCCTAATTATTACTAGTACTGCTAGCCCTCACACCGCCATATAGTGCTCACACCGCCATATAGACCCCTCTGATGGATCTGTCCTAATTATTACTAGTACTGATAGCGCTCACACCGCTATATATTGCTGATATCGCCATATAGACCCCTCTGATGGATCTGTCCTAATTATTACTAGTACTGATAGCGCTCACACCGCCATATAGACCCCTCTGATGGATCTGTCCTATTTATTACTAGTACTGATAGCGCTCACACTGCCATATAGACCTCTTTGATGAATCTGTCCTATTTATTACTAGTACTGATAGCGCTCACACCGCCATATAGACCTCTCTGATGGATCTGTCCTATTTATTACTAGTACTGATTGCTCACACCGCCATATAGACCCCTCTGATGGATCTGTCCTAATTATTACTAGTACTGATAGCGCTCACACCGCCATATAGACCTCTCTGATGGATCTGTTCTATTTATTACTAGTACTGATAGCGCTCAAACCGCCATATAGTGCTCACACCTCCATATAGACCCCTCTGATGGATCTGTCCTGTTTATTACTAGTACTGATAGCACTCACACCGCCATATAATGCTCACACCGCCATATAGACATCTCTGATGGATCAGTCCTAATTATTACTAGTACTGATAGCGCTCACACCGCCATATAGTGCTTCTGCCGCCATATAGACCCCTCCGATGGATCAAACCTAATTATTACTAGTACTGATAGCGCTCACACCGCCATATAGACCTCTCTGATGGATCTGTCCTATTTATTACTAGTACTGATAGTGCTCACACTGCCATATAGACCTCTCTGATGAATCTGTCCTATTTATTACTAGTACTGATAGCGCTCACACCGCCATATAGTGCTCACACCGCCATATAATGTTCACACCCCCATATAGACCCTTCTGATGGATCTGTCCTAATTATTACTATCACTGATAGCGCTCACACCGCCATACAGACCCCTCTGATGGATCAGTCCTATTTATTACTAGCACTGATAGCGCTCACACCGCCATACATACCCCTCTGATGGATCTGTCCTATTTATTACTAGTACTGATAGCGCTCACACCGCCATATAGACCTCTCTAATGGATCTGTCCTATTTATTACTAGTACTGATAGCGCTCACACCGCCATATAGCCCTCACACCGCCATATAGCCCTCACATCGCCATATAGCCCTCACACCGCCATATAATGCTCACAGCGCCATATAGACCCCTCTGATGGATCTGTCCTAATTATTACTAGTACTGATAGCGCTCACACCGCCATATAGACCCCTCTGATGGATCAGTCCTAATTATTACTAGTACTGATAGCCATCACACCGCCATATAGACCCCTCTGAAGGATCGGTCCTAATTATTACTAGTACTGATAGCGCTCACACCACCATATAGTGCTCACACCGCCATATAGACCCCTCTGAAGGATCGGTCCTAATTATTACTAGTACTGATAGTGCTCACACCGCCATATAGTGCTTATATCGCCATATAGACCCCTCTGATGGATCTGTCCTAATTATTACTAGTACTGATAGCGCTCAAACCGCCATATAGACCCCTCTGATGGATCTGTCCTATTTATTACTAGTACTGATAGCCCTTACACCGCCATATAGACCTCTCTGATGGATCTGTCCTATTTATTACTAGTACTGATAGCGCTAAAACCGCCATATAGTGCTCACACCTCCATATAGACCCCTCTGATGGATCTGTCCTGTTTATTACTAGTACTGATAGCACTCACAACGCCATATAATGCTCACACCGCCATATAGACATCTCTGATGGATCAGTCCTAATTATTACTAGTACTGATAGCGCTCACACCGCCATATAGACCCCCCCTGATGGATCTGTCCTATTTATTACTAGTACTGATAGCGCTCACACTGCCATATAGACCCCTCTGATGGATCTGTCCTAATTATTACTAGTACTGATAGCGCTCACACCGCCATATAGACCCCTCTGATGGATCTGTCCTAATTATTACTAGTACTGATAGCCCTCACACCAGCATATAGACCCCTCTGAAGGATCGGTCCTAATTATTACTAGTACTGAGAGCACTCACACCGCCATATAGTGCTCACACCGCCATATAGACCCGTCTGATGGATCTGTCCTAATTATTACTAGTACTGATAGTGCTCACACCGCCATATAGTGCTTATATCGCCATATAGACCCCTCTGATGGATCTGTCCTAATTATTACTAGTATGATAGCGCTCAAACCGCCATATAGACCCCTCTGATGGATCTGTCCTACTTATTACTAGTACTGATAGCGCTCACACCGCCATATAGACCCCTCTGATGGATCTGTCCTAATTATTACTAGTACTGATAGCGCTCACACCGCCATATAGACCCCTCCGATGGATCAATCCAAATTATTACTAGTACTGATAGCCCTCACACCGCCATATAGACCTCTCTGATGGATCTGTCCTATTTATTACTAGTACTGATAGTGCTCAAACCGCCATATAGTGCTCACACCTCCATATAGACCCCTCTGATGGATCTGTCCTGTTTATTACTAGTACTGATAGCACTCACACCGCCATATAATGCTCACACCGCCATATAGACATCTCTGATGGATCAGTCCTAATTATTACTAGTACTGATAGCGCTCAAACCGCCATATAGTGCTTATGCCGCCCTATAGACCCCTCTGATGGATCTGTCCTATTTATTACTAGTACTGATAGCGCTCACACTGCCATATAGACCCCTCTGATGGATCTGTCCTATTTATTACTAATACTGATAGCGCTCACACCGCCATATAGACCCCTCTGATAGATCTGTCCTATTTATTACTAGTACTGATAGCGCTCACACCACCATATAGACCCCTCTGATGGATCTGTCCTATTTATTACTAGTACTGATAGCGCTCACACCGCCATATAGTGCTTATGCCGCCATATAGACCACTCTGATGGATCTGTCCTATTTATTACTAGTACTGATAGCCCTCATACCGCCATATAGTGCTCAAACCACGATAGAGACCCCTCTGATGGATCTGTCCTGATAATTACTAGTACTGATAGCGCTCACACCGCCATAAAGTGCTCACACCGCCATATAGACCCCTCTGATGGATCAGTCCTAATTATTACTAGTACTGCTAGCCCTCACACCGCCATATAGTGCTCACACCGCCATATAGACCCCTCTGATGGATCTGTCCTAATTATTACTAGTACTGATAGCGCTCACACCGCTATATATTGCTGATATCGCCATATAGACCCCTCTGATGGATCTGTCCTAATTATTACTAGTACTGATAGCGCTCACACCGCCATATAGACCCCTCTGATGGATCTGTCCTATTTATTACTAGTACTGATAGCGCTCACACTGCCATATAGACCTCTTTGATGAATCTGTCCTATTTATTACTAGTACTGATAGCGCTCACACCGCCATATAGACCTCTCTGATGGATCTGTCCTATTTATTACTAGTACTAATTGCTCACACCGCCATATAGACCCCTCTGATGGATCTGTCCTAATTATTACTAGTACTTATAGCGCTCACACCGCCATATAGACCTCTCTGATGGATCTGTTCTATTTATTACTAGTACTGATAGCGCTCAAACCGCCATATAGTGCTCACACCTCCATATAGACCCCTCTGATGGATCTGTCCTGTTTATTACTAGTACTGATAGCACTCACACCGCCATATAATGCTCACACCGCCATATAGACATCTCTGATGGATCAGTCCTAATTATTACTAGTACTGATAGCGCTCACACCGCCATATAGTGCTTCTGCCGCCATATAGACCCCTCCGATGGATCAAACCTAATTATTACTAGTACTGATAGCGCTCACACCGCCATATAGACCTCTCTGATTGATCTGTCCTATTTATTACTAGTACTGATAGTGCTCACACTGCCATATAGACCTCTCTGATGAATCTGTCCTATTTATTACTAGTACTGATAGCGCTCACACCGCCATATAGTGCTCACACCGCCATATAATGTTCACACCCCCATATAGACCCCTCTGATGGATCTGTCCTAATTATTACTATCACTGATAGCGCTCACACCGCCATACAGACCCCTCTGATGGATCAGTCCTATTTATTACTAGCACTGATAGCGCTCACACCGCCATACATACCCCTCTGATGGATCTGTCCTATTTATTACTAGTACTGATAGCGCTCACACCGCCATATAGACCTCTCTAATGGATCTGTCCTATTTATTACTAGTACTGATAGCGCTCACACCGCCATATAGCCCTCACACCGCCATATAGCCCTCACATCGCCATATAGCCCTCACACCGCCATATAATGCTCACAGCGCCATATAGACCCCTCTGATGGATCAGTCCTAATTATTACTAGTACTGATAGCCATCACACCGCCATATAGACCCCTCTGAAGGATCGGTCCTAATTATTACTAGTACTGATAGCGCTCACACCGCCATATAGTGCTCACACCGCCATATAGACCCCTCCGATGGATCAATCCTAATTATTACTAGTAGTGATAGCGCTCACACCGCCATATAGTGCTTATGCCGCCATATAGACTCCTCTGATGGATCTGTCCTATTTATTACTAGTACTGATAGCGCTCACACTGCCATATAGACCCCTCTGATGGATCTGTCCTATTTATTACTAATACTGATAGCGCTCACACTGCCATATAGACCTCTTTGATGAATCTGTCCTATTTATTACGAATACTGATAGCGCTCACACCGCCATATAGACCCCTCTGATGGATCTGTCCTATTTATTACTAGTACTGATAGCGCTCACACCGCCATATAGTGCTTATGCCGCCATATAGACCACTCTGATGGATCTGTCCTATTTATTACTAGTACTGATAGTGCTCACACCGCCATATAGACCCCTCTGATGGATCTGTCCTATTTATTACTAGCGCTCACACCGCCATATAGACCCCTAAAATGGATCTGTCCTAATTATTACTAGTACTGATGGCCCTGACACCGCCATATAGACCCCTCTGATGGATAAGTCCTAATTATTACTAGTACTGATAGCGCTCACACCGCCATATAGACCCCTCTGATGGATGTGTCCTAATTATTACTAGTACTGATAGCCCTCACACCGCCATATAATTCTCACACCGCCATATAGAACCCTCTGATGGATCTGTCCTATTTATTACTAGTACTGATAGCACTCACACCGCCATATACTGCTCACACTGCCATATAGACCCCCCTGATGGATCTGTCCTATTTATTACTAGTACTGATAGCGCTCACACCGCCATATAGACCCCTCTGATGGATCAGTCCTAATTATTACTAGTACTGATAGCCATCACACCGCCATATAGACCCCTCTGAAGGATCGGTCCTAATTATTACTAGTACTGATAGCGCTCACACCACCATATAGTGCTCACACCGCCATATAGACCCCTCTGAAGGATCGGTCCTAATTATTACTAGTACTGATAGTGCTCACACCGCCATATAGTGCTTATATCGCCATATAGACCCCCTCTGATGGATCTGTCCTAATTATTACTAGTACTGATAGCGCTCAAACCGCCATATAGACCCCTCTGATGGATCTGTCCTATTTATTACTAGTACTGATAGCCCTTACACCGCCATATAGACCTCTCTGATGGATCTGTCCTATTTATTACTAGTACTGATAGCGCTAAAACCGCCATATAGTGCTCACACCTCCATATAGACCCCTCTGATGGATCTGTCCTGTTTATTACTAGTACTGATAGCACTCACAACGCCATATAATGCTCACACCGCCATACAGACCCCTCTGATGGATCTGTGCTATTTATTACTAGTACTGATAGCGCTCACACCACCATATAGACCCCTCTGAAGGATCGGTCCTAATTATTACTAGTACTGATAGCACTCACACCGCCATATACTGCTCACACTGCCATATAGACCCCCCTGATGGATCTGTCCTATTTATTACTAGTACTAATAGCCCTCACACCGGCATATAGACCTCTCTGATGGATCTGTCCTATTTATTACTAGTACTAATAGCCCTCACACCGCCATATAGACCTCTCTGATGTATCTGTCCAATTTATTACTAATACTGATAGCGCTCACACTGCCATATAGACCTCTTTGATGAATCTGTCCTATTTATTACGAATACTGATAGCGCTCACACCGCCATATAGACCCCTCTGATGGATCTGTCCTATTTATTACTAGTACTGATAGCCCTCACACCGCCATATAGACCTCTCTGATGGATCTGTCCTATTTATTACTAGTACTGATAGCCCTCACACAGCCATATAGACCTCTCTGATGTATCTGTCCTATTTATTACTAGTACTGATAGCGCTCACACCGCCATATACTGCTCACACTGCCATATAGACCCCCCTGATGGATCTGTCCTATTTATTACTAGTACTAATAGCCCTCACACCGGCATATAGACCTCTCTGATGGATCTGTCCTATTTATTACTAGTACTAATAGCCCTCACACCGCCATATAGACCTCTCTGATGTATCTGTCCAATTTATTACTAATACTGATAGCGCTCACACTGCCATATAGACCTCTTTGATGAATCTGTCCTATTTATTACGAATACTGATAGCGCTCACACCGCCATATAGACCCCTCTGATGGATCTGTCCTATTTATTACTAGTACTGATAGCCCTCACACCGCCATATAGACCTCTCTGATGGATCTGTCCTATTTATTACTAGTACTGATAGCCCTCACACAGCCATATAGACCTCTCTGATGTATCTGTCCTATTTATTACTAGTACTGATAGCGCTCACACTGCCATATAGACCCCCTGATGGATCTGTCCTATTTATTACTAGTACTGATAGCGCTCACACCGCCATATACAACCAACACCGACCTAAGCGGAGATCATTACACACAGAGAACTGAAATATCTCTCTGCCTGTTATATCCCCCCCCCCCCCTCCTCTGCTACGTCCTATCTGTCTGTCTGTTATTAATGTAATGCCTCTCACCTTGGAACATTCCTGTACATGTTGTATTTGTATTTGTATCTGCTTATCTTATCTTTGCTGCTGTAACACACTGAATTTCCCCACTGTGGGACTATTATTATTATTATTATTATTATTATTATTATTATATACTGCTCACACCGCCATATAGACCCCTCTGATGGATCTGTCCTAATTATTACTAGTACTGATAGCGCTCACACCACCATATAGACCCCTCTGAAGGATCGGTCCTAATTATTACTAGTACTGATAGCACTCACACCGCCATATAGTGCTCACAACGCCATATAGACCCCTCTGATGGATCTGTCCTAATTATTACTAGTACTGATAGTGCTCACACCGCCATATAGTGCTTATATCGCCATATAGACCCCTCTGATGGATCTGTCCTAATTATTACTAGTACTGATAGCGCTCACACCGCCATATAGACCCCTCCGATGGATCAATCCAAATTATTACTAGTACTGATAGTGCTCACACCGCCATATAGTGCTTATATCGCCATATAGACCCCTCTGAAGGATCGGTCCTAATTATTACTAGTACTGATAGCACTCACACTGCCATATAGTGCTCACACCGCCATATAGACCCCTCTGATGTATGTGTCCTATTTATTACTAGTACTGATAGCGCTCACACCGCCATATAGACCCCTCTGATGGATCTGTCCTAATTATTACTAGTACTGATAGCCCTCACACCGCCATATAGTGCTCACATCGCCATATAGACCCCTCTGATGGATCTGTCCTATTTATTACTAGTACTGATAGCGCTCAAACCGCCATATAGTGCTCACACCTCCATATAGACCCCTCTGATGGATCTGTCCTGTTTATTACTAGTACTGATAGCACTCACACCGCCACATAATGCTCACACCGCCATATAGACATCTCTGATGGATCAGTCCTAATTATTACTAGTAGTGATAGCGCTCACACCGCCATATAGTGCTTATGCCGCCATATAGACTCCTCTGATGGATCTGTCCTATTTATTACTAGTACTGATAGCGCTCACACCGCCATATAGACCCCTCTGATGGATCTGTCCTATTTATTACTAGTACTGATAGCGCTCACACCGCCATATAGTGCTCACACAGCCATATAATGCTGACACTGCCATATAGACTCCTCTGATGGATCAGTCCTAATTATTACTAGTACTGATGGCCCTCACACCGCCATATAGACCCCTCTGATGGATCAGTCCTAATTATTACTAGTACTGATAGCGCTCACACCGCCATATAGACCCCTCTGATGGATGTGTCCTAATTATTACTAGTAGTGATAGCACTCACACCGCCATATACTGCTCACACTGCCATATAGACCCCCCTGATGGATCTGTCCTATTTATTACTAGTACTGATAGCGCTCACACCGCCATATAGACCCCTCTGATGGATCAGTCCTAATTATTACTAGTACTGATAGCCATCACACCGCCATATAGACCCCTCTGAAGGATCGGTCCTAATTATTACTAGTACTGATAGCGCTCACACCGCCATATAGACCTCTCTGATGTATCTGTCCTATTTATTACTAATACTGATAGCGCTCACACCGCCATATAGACCCCCCTGATGGATCTGTCCTATTTATTACTAGTACTGATAGCCCTCACACCTACATATAGACCCCTCTGATGGATCTGTCCTATTTATTACTAGTACTAATAGCCCTCACACCGCCATATAGACCCCCCTGATGGATCTGTCCTATTTATTACTAGTACTGATAGCCCTCACACCTACATATAGACCTCTCTGATGGATCTGTCCAATTTATTACTAGTACTGATAGCGCTCACACCTACATATAGACCCCTCTGATGGATCTGTCCTATTAATTACTAGTACTGATAGCGCTCACACCGCCATATAGTGCTCTCTGATGGATCTGTCCTAATTATTACTAGTACTGATAGCGCTCACACCGCCATATACTGCTCACACCGCCATATAGACCCCTCTGATGGATCTGTCCTAATTATTACTAGTACTGATAGCGCTCACACCGCCATATAGTCCCCTCTGATGGATCTGTCCTAATTATTACTAGTACTGATAGCGCTCACACCGCCATATACTGCTCACACCGCCATATAGACCCCTCTGATGGATCTGTCCTAATTATTACTAGTACTGATAGCGCTCACACCACCATATAGACCCCTCTGAAGGATCGGTCCTAATTATTACTAGTACTGATAGCACTCACACCGCCATATAGTGCTTATATCGCCATATAGACCCCTCTGATGGATCTGTCCTAATTATTACTAGTACTGATAGCGCTCAAACCACCATATAGACCCCTCTGATGGATCTGTCCTATTTATCACTAGTACTGATAGCGCTCACACCGCCATATAGACCCCTCTGATAGATCTGTCCTATTTATTACTAGTACTGATAGCGCTCACACCACCATATAGACCCCTCTGATGGATCTGTCCTATTTATTACTAGTACTGATAGCGCTCACACCGCCATATAGTGCTTATGCCGCCATATAGACCACTCTGATGGATCTGTCCTATTTATTACTAGTACTGATAGCGCTCACACCGCCATATAGATCTCTCTGATGGATCTGTCCTATTTATTACTAGTACTGATTGCTCACACCGCCATATAGACCCCTCTGATGGATCTGTCCTAATTATTACTAGTACTAATAGCGCTCACACCGCCATATAGTGCTTATATCGCCATATAGACCCCTCTGATGGATCTGTCCTAATTATTACTAGTACTGATAGCGCTCACACCGCCATATAGACCCCTCTGATGGATCTGTCCTATTTATTACTAGTACTGATAGCGCTCACACCGCCATATAGACCCCTCTGATGGATCTTTCCTAATTATCACTAGTACTGATAGCGCTCACACCGCCATATAGACCCCTCCGATGGATCAATCCTAATTATTACTAGTACTGATAGCGCTCACACCGCCATATAGACCTCTCTGATGGATCTGTCCTATTTATTACTAGTACTGATAGTGCTCACACTGCCATATAGACCTCTCTGATGAATCTGTCCTATTTATTACTAGTACTGATAGCGCTCACACCGCCATATAGTGCTCACACCGCCATATAATGCTCACACCCCCATATAGACCCCTATGATGGATCTGTCCTAATTATTACTATCACTGATAGCGCTCACACCGCCATACAGACCCCTCTGATGGATCTGTGCTATTTATTACTAGTACTGATAGCGCTCACACCACCATATAGACCCCTCTGAAGGATCGGTCCTAATTATTACTAGTACTGATAGCACTCACACCGCCATATAGTGCTTATATCGCCATATAGACCCCTCTGATGGATCTGTCCTAATTATTACTAGTACTGATAGCGCTCAAACCACCATATAGACCCCTCTGATGGATCTG
Source organism: Leptodactylus fallax (assembly GCA_947044405.1). NCBI lineage: Eukaryota > Metazoa > Chordata > Amphibia > Anura > Leptodactylidae > Leptodactylus > Leptodactylus fallax. The sequence continues at coordinate 281,096 of CAMRHE010000137.1, read as the reverse complement.
TCCTATTTATCACTAGTACTGATAGCGCTCACACCGCCATATAGACCCCTCTGATGGATCTGTCCTATTTATTACTAATACTGATAGCGCTCACACCGCCATATAGACCCCTCTGATAGATCTGTCCTATTTATTACTAGTACTGATAGCGCTCACACCGCCATATAGTGCTTATGCCGCCATATAGACCACTCTGATGGATCTGTCCTATTTATTACTAGTACTGATAGCCCTCACACCGCCATATAGACCTCTCTGATGGATCTGTCCTATTTATTTCTAGTACTGATAGCCCTCACACTGCCATATAGACCTCTTTGATGAATCTGTTTTATTTATTACTAGTACTGATAGTGCTCAAACCGCCATATAGACCCCTCTGATGGATCAGTCCTAATTATTACTAGTACTGATAGCCCTCACACCGCCATATAGACCTCTTTGATGGATCTGTCCTATTTATTACTAGTACTGATAGCGCTCACACCGCCATATAGACCTCTCTGATAGATCTGTCCTATTTATTACTAGTACTGATTGCTCACACCGCCATATAGACCCCTCTGATGGATCTGTCCTAATTATTACTAGTACTAATAGCGCTCACACCGCCATATAGTGCTCATATCGCCATATAGACCCCTCTGATGGATCTGTCCTAATTATTACTAGTACTGATAGCGCTCACACCGCCATATAGACCCCTCTGATGGATCTGTCCTATTTATTACTAGTACTGTTAGCGCTCACACCGCCATATAGACCCCTCTGATGGATCTGTCCTAATTATCACTAGTACTGATAGCGCTCACACCGCCATATAGACCCCTCCGATGGATCAATCCTAATTATTACTAGTACTGATAGCGCTCACACCGCCATATAGACCTCTCTGATGGATCTGTCCTATTTATTGCTAGTACTGATAGTGTTCACACTGCCATATAGACCTCTCTGATGAATCTGTCCTATTTATTACTAGTACTGATAGCGCTCACACCGCCATATAGTGCTCACACCGCCATATAATGCTCACACCCCCATATAGACCCCTATGATGGATCTGTCCTAATTATTACTATCACTGATAGCGCTCACACCGCCATACAGACCCCTCTGATGGATCTGTCCTATTTATTAGTAGTACTGATAGCCCTCACACCGCTATATAGTGCTCACACTGCCATATAGACCTCTTTGTTGAATCTGTCCTATTTATTACTAGTACTGATAGTGCTCACACCGCCATATAGTGCTCACACCGCCATATAGACCCCTCCGATGGATCAATCCTAATTATTACTAGTACTGATAGCCCTCACACCGCCATATAGACTTCTTTGATGGATCTGTCCTATTTATTACTAGTACTGATAGCGCTCACACCGCCATATAGACCTCTCTGATGGATCTGTCCTATTTATTACTAGTACTGATTGCTCACACCGCCATATAGACCCCTCTGATGGATCTGTCCTAATTATTACTAGTACTGATAGCGCTCACACCGCCATATAGACCCCTCTGATGGATCTGTCCTATTTATTACTAGTACTGTTAGCGCTCACACCGCCATATAGACCCCTCTGATGGATCTGTCCTAATTATCACTAGTACTGATAGCGCTCACACCGCCATATAGACCCCTCCGATGGATCAATCCTAATTATTACTAGTACTGATAGCGCTCACACCGCCATATAGACCTCTCTGATGGATCTGTCCTATTTATTGCTAGTACTGATAGTGTTCACACTGCCATATAGACCTCTCTGATGAATCTGTCCTATTTATTACTAGTACTGATAGCGCTCACACCGCCATATAGTGCTCACACCGCCATATAATGCTCACACCCCCATATAGACCCCTATGATGGATCTGTCCTAATTATTACTATCACTGATAGCGCTCACACCGCCATACAGACCCCTCTGATGGATCTGTCCTATTTATTAGTAGTACTGATAGCCCTCACACCGCTATATAGTGCTCACACTGCCATATAGACCTCTTTGTTGAATCTGTCCTATTTATTACTAGTACTGATAGTGCTCACACCGCCATATAGTGCTCACACCGCCATATAGACCCCTCCGATGGATCAATCCTAATTATTACTAGTACTGATAGCCCTCACACCGCCATATAGACTTCTTTGATGGATCTGTCCTATTTATTACTAATACTGATAGCGCTCACACTGCCATATAGACCTCTTTGATGAATCTGTCCTATTTATTACGAATACTGATAGCGCTCACACCGCCATATAGACCCCTCTGATGGATCTGTCCTATTTATTACTAGTACTGATAGCGCTCACACCGCCATATAGTGCTCACAGAGCCATATAATGCTGACACTGCCATATAGACTCCTCTGATGGATCAGTCCTAATTATTACTAGTACTGATGGCCCTCACACCGCCATATAGACCCCTCTGATGGATCAGTCCTAATTATTACTAGTACTGATAGCGCTCACACCGCCATATAGACCCCTCTGATGGATGTGTCCTAATTATTACTAGTAGTGATAGCACTCACACCGCCATATACTGCTCACACTGCCATATAGACCCCCCTGATGGATCTGTCCTATTTATTACTAGTACTGATAGCGCTCACACCGCCATATAGACCCCTCTGATGGATCAGTCCTAATTATTACTAGTACTGATAGCCATCACACCGCCATATAGACCCCTCTGAAGGATCGGTCCTAATTATTACTAGTACTGATAGCGCTCACACCGCCATATAGACCTCTCTGATGTATCTGTCCTATTTATTACTAATACTGATAGCGCTCACACCGCCATATAGACCCCCCCTGATGGATCTGTCCTATTTATTACTAGTACTGATAGCCCTCACACCTACATATAGACCCCTCTGATGGATCTGTCCTATTTATTACTAGTACTAATAGCCCTCACACCGCCATATAGACCCCCCTGATGGATCTGTCCTATTTATTACTAGTACTGATAGCCCTCACACCTACATATAGACCTCTCTGATGGATCTGTCCAATTTATTACTAGTACTGATAGCGCTCACACCTACATATAGACCCCTCTGATGGATCTGTCCTATTAATTACTAGTACTGATAGCGCTCACACCGCCATATAGTGCTCTCTGATGGATCTGTCCTAATTATTACTAGTACTGATAGCGCTCACACCGCCATATACTGCTCACACCGCCATATAGACCCCTCTGATGGATCTGTCCTAATTATTACTAGTACTGATAGCGCTCACACCGCCATATAGTCCCCTCTGATGGATCTGTCCTAATTATTACTAGTACTGATAGCGCTCACACCGCCATATACTGCTCACACCGCCATATAGACCCCTCTGATGGATCTGTCCTAATTATTACTAGTACTGATAGCGCTCACACCACCATATAGACCCCTCTGAAGGATCGGTCCTAATTATTACTAGTACTGATAGCACTCACACCGCCATATAGTGCTTATATCGCCATATAGACCCCTCTGATGGATCTGTCCTAATTATTACTAGTACTGATAGCGCTCAAACCACCATATAGACCCCTCTGATAGATCTGTCCTATTTATTACTAGTACTGATAGCGCTCACACCACCATATAGACCCCTCTGATGGATCTGTCCTATTTATTACTAGTACTGATAGCGCTCACACCGCCATATAGTGCTTATGCCGCCATATAGACCACTCTGATGGATCTGTCCTATTTATTACTAGTACTGATAGCGCTCACACCGCCATATAGACCTCTCTGATGGATCTGTCCTATTTATTACTAGTACTGATTGCTCACACCGCCATATAGACCCCTCTGATGGATCTGTCCTAATTATTACTAGTACTAATAGCGCTCACACCGCCATATAGTGCTTATATCGCCATATAGACCCCTCTGATGGATCTGTCCTAATTATTACTAGTACTGATAGCGCTCACACCGCCATATAGACCCCTCTGATGGATCTGTCCTATTTATTACTAGTACTGATAGCGCTCACACCGCCATATAGACCCCTCTGATGGATCTTTCCTAATTATCACTAGTACTGATAGCGCTCACACCGCCATATAGACCCCTCCGATGGATCAATCCTAATTATTACTAGTACTGATAGCGCTCACACCGCCATATAGACCTCTCTGATGGATCTGTCCTATTTATTACTAGTACTGATAGTGCTCACACTGCCATATAGACCTCTCTGATGAATCTGTCCTATTTATTACTAGTACTGATAGCGCTCACACCGCCATATAGTGCTCACACCGCCATATAATGCTCACACCCCCATATAGACCCCTATGATGGATCTGTCCTAATTATTACTATCACTGATAGCGCTCACACCGCCATACAGACCCCTCTGATGGATCTGTGCTATTTATTACTAGTACTGATAGCGCTCACACCACCATATAGACCCCTCTGAAGGATCGGTCCTAATTATTACTAGTACTGATAGCACTCACACCGCCATATAGTGCTTATATCGCCATATAGACCCCTCTGATGGATCTGTCCTAATTATTACTAGTACTGATAGCGCTCAAACCACCATATAGACCCCTCTGATGGATCTGTCCTATTTATCACTAGTACTGATAGCGCTCACACCGCCATATAGACCCCTCTGATGGATCTGTCCTATTTATTACTAATACTGATAGCGCTCACACCGCCATATAGACCCCTCTGATAGATCTGTCCTATTTATTACTAGTACTGATAGCGCTCACACCACCATATAGACCCCTCTGATGGATCTGTCCTATTTATTACTAGTACTGATAGCGCTCACACCGCCATATAGTGCTTATGCCGCCATATAGACCACTCTGATGGATCTGTCCTATTTATTACTAGTACTGATAGCCCTCACACCGCCATATAGACCTCTCTGATGGATCTGTCCTATTTATTTCTAGTACTGATAGCCCTCACACTGCCATATAGACCTCTTTGATGAATCTGTTTTATTTATTACTAGTACTGATAGTGCTCAAACCGCCATATAGACCCCTCTGATGGATCAGTCCTAATTATTACTAGTACTGATAGCCCTCACACCGCCATATAGACCTCTTTGATGGATCTGTCCTATTTATTACTAGTACTGATAGCGCTCACACCGCCATATAGACCTCTCTGATAGATCTGTCCTATTTATTACTAGTACTGATTGCTCACACCGCCATATAGACCCCTCTGATGGATCTGTCCTAATTATTACTAGTACTAATAGCGCTCACACCGCCATATAGTGCTCATATCGCCATATAGACCCCTCTGATGGATCTGTCCTAATTATTACTAGTACTGATAGCGCTCACACCGCCATATAGACCTCTCTGATGGATCTGTCCTATTTATTACTAGTACTGTTAGCGCTCACACCGCCATATAGACCCCTCTGATGGATCTGTCCTAATTATCACTAGTACTGATAGCGCTCACACCGCCATATAGACCCCTCCGATGGATCAATCCTAATTATTACTAGTACTGATAGCGCTCACACCGCCATATAGACCTCTCTGATGGATCTGTCCTATTTATTGCTAGTACTGATAGTGTTCACACTGCCATATAGACCTCTCTGATGAATCTGTCCTATTTATTACTAGTACTGATAGCGCTCACACCGCCATATAGTGCTCACACCGCCATATAATGCTCACACCCCCATATAGACCCCTATGATGGATCTGTCCTAATTATTACTATCACTGATAGCGCTCACACCGCCATACAGACCCCTCTGATGGATCTGTCCTATTTATTAGTAGTACTGATAGCCCTCACACCGCTATATAGTGCTCACACTGCCATATAGACCTCTTTGTTGAATCTGTCCTATTTATTACTAGTACTGATAGTGCTCACACCGCCATATAGTGCTCACACCGCCATATAGACCCCTCCGATGGATCAATCCTAATTATTACTAGTACTGATAGCCCTCACACCGCCATATAGACTTCTTTGATGGATCTGTCCTATTTATTACTAGTACTGATAGCGCTCACACCGCCATATAGACCTCTCTGATGGATCTGTCCTATTTATTACTAGTACTGATTGCTCACACCGCCATATAGACCCCTCTGATGGATCTGTCCTAATTATTACTAGTACTGATAGCGCTCACACCGCCATATAGACCCCTCTGATGGATCTGTCCTATTTATTACTAGTACTGTTAGCGCTCACACCGCCATATAGACCCCTCTGATGGATCTGTCCTAATTATCACTAGTACTGATAGCGCTCACACCGCCATATAGACCCCTCCGATGGATCAATCCTAATTATTACTAGTACTGATAGCGCTCACACCGCCATATAGACCTCTCTGATGGATCTGTCCTATTTATTGCTAGTACTGATAGTATTCACACTGCCATATAGACCTCTCTGATGAATCTGTCCTATTTATTACTAGTACTGATAGCGCTCACACCGCCATATAGTGCTCACACCGCCATATAATGCTCACACCCCCATATAGACCCCTATGATGGATCTGTCCTAATTATTACTATCACTGATAGCGCTCACACCGCCATACAGACCCCTCTGATGGATCTGTCCTATTTATTAGTAGTACTGATAGCCCTCACACCGCTATATAGTGCTCACACTGCCATATAGACCTCTTTGTTGAATCTGTCCTATTTATTACTAGTACTGATAGTGCTCACACCGCCATATAGTGCTCACACCGCCATATAGACCCCTCCGATGGATCAATCCTAATTATTACTAGTACTGATAGCCCTCACACCGCCATATAGACTTCTTTGATGGATCTGTCCTATTTATTACTAGTACTGATAGCGCTCACACCGCCATATAGACCTCTCTGATGGATCTGTCCTATTTATTACTAGTACTGATAGCGCTCACACCGCCATATAGCCCTCACACCGCCATATAGCCCTCACATCGCCATATAGCCCTCACACCGCCATATAATGCTAACACCGCCATATAGACCCCTCTGATGGATCAGTCCTAATTATTACTAGTACTGATAGCCATCACACCGCCATATAGACCTCTCTGAAGGATCGGTCCTAATTATTACTAGTACTGATAGCGCTCACACCGCCATATAGTGCTCACACCGCCATATAGACCCCTCCGATGGATCAATCCTAATTATTACTAGTACTGATAGCGCTCACACCGCCATATAGACCCCTCTGATGGATCTGCCCTATTAATTACTAGTACTGATAGCGCTCACACTGCCATATAGACCTCTTTGATGAATCTGTCCTATTTATTACTAGTACTGATAGTGCTCTCACCGCCATATAGACCCCTCTGATGGATCTGTCCTAATTATTACTAGTACTGATAGCGCTCACACCGCCATATACTGCTCACACCGCCATATAGACCCCTCTGATGGATCTGTCCTAATTATTACTAGTACTGATAGTGCTCACACCGCCATATAGACCCCTCTGATGGATCTGTCCTAATTATTACTAGTACTGATAGCGCTCACATCGCCATATAGACCCCTCTGATGGATCTGTCCTAATTATTACTAGTACTGATAGCGCTGACACCCCCATATAGACCTCTCTGATGGATCTGTCCTATTTATTACTAGTACTGATAGCGCTCAAACCGCCATATAGTGCTCACACCTCCATATAGACCCCTCTGATGGATCTGTCCTGTTTATTACTAGTACTGATAGCACTCACACCGCCATATAATGCTCACACCGCCATATAGACATCTCTGATGGATCAGTCCTAATTATTACAAGTACTGATAGCGCTCACACCGCCATATAGTGCTTCTGCCGCCATATAGACCCCTCCGATGGATCAAACCTAATTATTACTAGTACTGATAGCGCTCACACTGCCATATAGACCTCTCTGATGGATCTGTCCTATTTATTACTAGTACTGATAGTGCTCACACTGCCATATAGACCTCTCTGATGAATCTGTCCTATTTATTACTAGTACTGATAGCCCTCACACCGCCATATAGTGCTCACACCGCCATATAATGTTCACACCCCCATATAGACCCCTCTGATGGATCTGTCCTAATTATTACTATCACTGATAGCGCTCACACCGCCATACAGACCCCTCTGATGGATCAGTCCTATTTATTACTAGCACTGATAGCGCTCACACCGCCATACATACCCCTCTGATGGATCTGTCCTATTTATTACTAGTACTGATAGCCCTCACACCGCTATATAGTGCTCACACTGCCATATAGACCTCTTTGATGAATCTGTCCTATTTATTACTAGTACTGATAGCGCTCACACCGCCATATAGACCTCTCTGATGGATCTGTCCTATTTATTACTAGTACTGATAGCGCTCATACCGCCATATAGCCCTCACACCGCCATATAGCCTTCACACCGCCATATAGACCCCTCAGAAGGATCGGTCCTAATTATTTCTAGTACTGATAGCGCTCACACCGCCATATAGTGCTCACACCGCCATATAGACCCCTCCGATGGATCAATCCTAATTATTACTAGTACTGATAGCGCTCACACCGCCATATAGACCCCTCTGATGGATCTGTCCTATTTATTACTAGTACTGATAGCGCTCACACTGCCATATAGACCCCTCTGATGGATCTGTCCTATTTATTACTAGTACTGATAGCCCTCACACCGCCATATAGACCTCTCTGATGGATCTGTCCTATTTATTTCTAGTACTGATAGCCCTCACACCGGTATATAGTGCTCACACTGCCATATAGACCCCTCTGATGGATCTGTCCTATTTATTACTCGTACTGATAGCGCTCACACCGCCATATATTGCTGATATCGCCATATAGACCCCTCTGATGGATCTGTCCTAATTATTACTAGTACTGATAGCGCTCACACCGCCATATAGACCCCTCTGATTTATCTGTCCTATTTATTACTAGTACTGATAAGGCTCAAACCGCCATATAGTGCTCACACCTCCATATAGACCCCTCTGATGGATCTGTCCTATTTATTACTAGTACTGATAGCACTCACACCGCCATATAATGCTCACACCGCCATATAGACATCTCTGATGGATCAGTCCTAATTATTACTAGTAGTGATAGCGCTCACACCGCCATATAGTGCTTATGCCGCCATATAGACTCCTCTGATGGATCTGTCCTATTTATTACTAGTACTGATAGCGCTCACACTGCCATATAGACCCCTCTGATGGATCTGTCCTATTTATTACTAGTACTGATAGCGCTCACACCGCCATATAGACCTCTCTGACGGATCTGTCCTATTTATTTCTAGTACTGATAGCCCTCACACCGCTATATAGTGCTCACACTGCCATATACACCTCTTTGATGAATCTGTCCTATTTATTACTAGTACTGAGAGTGCTCACACCGCCATATAGTGCTCACACCGCCATATAGACCTCTTTGATGGATCTGTCCTATTTATTACTAGTACTGATAGCGCTCACACCGCCATATAGACCTCTCTGATGGATCTGTCCTATTTATTACTAGTACTGATAGCGCTCACAACGCCATATAGCCCTCACACCGCTATATAGCCCTCACATCGCCATATAGCCCTCACACCGCCATATAATGTTCACACCGCCATATAGACCCCTCTGATGGATCTGTCCTAATTATTACTAGTACTGATAGCGCTCACACCGCCATATAGACCCCTCTGATGGATCAGTCCTAATTATTACTAGTACTGATAGCCATCACACCGCCATATAGACCCCTCTGAAGGATCGGTCCTAATTATTACTAGTACTGATAGCGCTCACACCGCCATATAGCGCTCACACCGCCATATAGACCCCTCCGATGGATCAATCCTAATTATTACTAGTACTGATAGCCCTCACACCGCCATATAGACCCCTCCGATGGATCAATCCTAATTATTACTAGTACTGATAGCCCTCACACCACCATATAGACCCCTCTGATGGATCTGTCCTGTTTATTACTAGTACTGATAGCACTCACAACGCCATATACACATCTCTGATGGATCAGTCCTAATTATTACTAGTACTGATAGCGCTCACACCGCCATATAGACCCCCCTGATGGATGTGTCCTATTTATTACTAGTACTGATAGCGCTCACACCGCCATATACTGCTCACACTGCCATATAGACCCCCCTGATGGATCTGTCCAATTTATTACTAGTACTGATAGCGCTCACACCGCCATATAGACCCCTCTGATGGATGTGTCTTTTTTATTACTAGTACTGATAGCGCTCACACTGCTATATAGACCTCTTTGATGAATCTGTCCTATTTATTACTAGTACTGATTGCTCACACCGCCATATAGACCCCTCTGATGGATCTGTCCTAATTATTACTAGTACTGATAGCGCTCACACCGCCATATAGACCCCTCTGATGGATCTGTCCTATTTATGACTAGTACTGATAGCGCTCACACCGCCATATAGACCCCTCTGATGGATCTGTCCTAATTATTACTAGTACTGATAGCGCTCACACCGCCATATAGACCCCTCCGATGGATCAATCCTAATTATTACTAGTACTGATAGCGCTCACACCGCCATATACTGCTCACACCGCCATATAATGCTCACACCCCCATATAGACCCCTTTGATGGATCTGTCCTAATTATTACTATCACTGATAGCGCTCACACCGCCATATAGACCCCTCTGTTGAATCTGTCCTATTTATTACTAGTACTGATAGTGCTCACACCGCCATATAGTGCTCACACCACCATATAGACCCCTCCGATGGATCAATCCTAATTATTACTAGTACTGATAGCCCTCACACTGCCATATAGACCTCTTTGATGGATCTGTCCTATTTTTTACTAGTACTGATAGCGCTCACACCGCCATATAGACCTCTCTGATAGATCTGTCCTATTTATTACTAGTACTGATAGCGCTCACACCGCCATATAGCCCTCACACCGCCATATAGACCTCTCTGATGGATTTGTCCTAATTATTACTAGTACTGATAGCCATCACACCGCCATATAGACCCCTCTGAAGGATCGGTCCTAATTATTACTAGTACTGATAGCGCTCACACCGCCATATGGTGCTCACACCGCTATATAGACCCCTCCAATGGATCAATCCTAATTATTACTAGTACTGATAGCCCTCACACCGCCATATACTGCTCACACTGCCATATAGACCCCCCTGATGGATCTGTCCTATTTATTACTAGTACTGATAGCGCTCACACCGCCATATACTGCTCACACTGCCATATAGACCCCCCTGATGGATCTGTCCTATTTATTACTAGTACTGATCGCCCTCACACCGCCATATAGACCTCTCTGATGGATCTGTCCTATTAATTCCTAGTACTGATAGCCCTCACAATGCCATATAGACCTCTTTGATGAATCTGTCCTATTTATTACTAGTTCTGATAGTGCTCTCACCGCCATATAGACCCCTCTGATGGATCTGTCCTAATTATTACTAGTACTGATAGCCCTCACACCACCATATAGACCCCTCTGAAGGATCGGTCCTAATTATTACTAGTACTGATAGCACTCACACTGCCATATAGTGCTCACACCGCCATATAGACCCCTCTGATGGATCTGTCCAAATTATTACTAGTACTGATAGCGCTCAAACCGCCATATAGACCCCTCTGATGGATGTGTCCTATTTATTACTAGTACTGATAGCGCTCACACCGCCATATAGTGCTCACACCTCCATATAGACCCCTCTGATGGATCTGTCCTGTTTATTACTAGTACTGATAGCACTCACACCGCCATATAATGCTCACCCCGCCATATAGACATCTCTGATGGATCAGTCCTAATTATTACTAGTACTGATAGCACTCACACTGCCATATAGTGCTCACACCGCCATATAGACCCCTCTGATGGATCTGTCCTAATTATTACTAGTACTGATAGTGCTCACACCGCCATATAGTGCTTATATCGCCATATAGACCCCTCTGATGGATCTGTCCTAATTATTACTAGTACTGATAGCGCTCAAACCGCCATATAGACCCCTATGATGGATGTGTCCTATTTATTACTAGTACTGATAGCGCTCACACCGACATATAGACCCCTCTGATGGATCTGTCCTAATTATTACTAGTACTGATAGCGCTCAAACCGCCATATAGTGCTCACACCGCCATATAGACATCTCTGATGGATCAGTCCTAATTATTACTAGTAGTGATAGCGCTCACACCGCCATATAGTGCTTATGCCGCCATATAGACTCCTCTGATGGATCTGTTCTATTTATTACTAGTACTGATAGCGCTCACACCGCCATATAGACCCCTCTGATGGATCTATCCTATTTATTACTAGTACTGATAGCGCTCACACTGCCATATAGACCCCTCTGATGGATCTGTCCTATTTATTACTAATACTGATAGCGCTCACACTGCCATATAGACCTCTTTGATGAATCTGTCCTATTTATTACGAATACTGATAGCGCTCACACCGCCATATAGACCCCTCTGATGGATGTGTCCTATTTATTACTAGTACTGATAGCGCTCACACCGCCATATAGTGCTTATGCCGCCATATAGACCACTCTGATGGATCTGTCCTTTTTATTACTAGTACTGATAGTGCTCACACCGCCATATAGACCCCTCTGATGGATCTGTCCTATTTATTACTAGCGCTCACACCGCCATATAGACCCCTAAAATGGATCTGTCCTAATTATTACTAGTACTGATAGCGCTCACACCGCCATATAATGCTGACACCGCCATATAGACTCCTCTGATGGATCAGTCCTAATTATTACTAGTACTGATAGTGCTCACACCGCCATATAGACCCCTCTGATGGATCTGTCCTAATTATTACTAGTACTGATAGCGCTCACACCGCCATATAGACCCCTCTGATGGATGTGTCCTATTTATTACTAGTACTGATAGCGCTCACACCGCCATATAGACCTCTCTGATGGATCTGTCCTAATTATTACTATCACTGATAGCGCTCACACCGCCATACAGACCCCTCTGATGGATCAGTCCTATTTATTACTAGCACTGATAGCGCTCACACCGCCATACAGACCCCTCTGATGGATCTGTCCTATTTATTACTAGTACTGATAGCCCTCACACCGCCATATAGACCTCTTTGATGGATCCGTCCTATTTATTACTAGTACTGATAGCGCTCACACCGCCATATAGACCTCTCTGATGGATCTGTCCTATTTATTACTAGTACTGATAGCGCTCACTCCGCCATATAGCCCTCACACCGCCATATAGCCCTCACATCGCCATATAGCCCTCACACCGCCATATAATGCTCACACTGCCATATAGATCCCCCTGATGGATTTGTCCTATTTATTACTAGTACTGATAGCGCTCACACCGCCATATAGACCCCTCTGATGGATCAGTCCTAATTATTACTAGTACTGATAGCGCTCACACTGCCATATAGACCCCCCTGATGGATCTGTCCTATTTATTACTAGTACTGATAGCCCTCACACCGCCATATAGACCTCTCTGATGGATCTGTCCTATTTATTACTAGTACTGATAGCCCTCACACCGCCATATAGACCTCTCTGATGGATCTGTCCTATTTATTACTAGTACTGATAGCGCTCACACTGCCATATAGACCCCCCTGATGGATCTGTCCTATTTATTACTAGTACTGATAGCGCTCACACCGCCATATACTGCTCACACTGCCATATAGACCCCCCTGATGGATCTGTCCTATTAATTACTAGTACTGATAGCCCTCACACCGCCATATAGACCTCTCTGATGGATGTGTCCTATTTATTACTAGTACTGACAGCCCTCACACCGCCATAAAGACCTCTCTGATGTATCTGTCCTATTTATTACTAGTACTGATAGCGCTCACACTGCCATATAAACCCCCTGATGGATCTGTCCTATTTATTACTAGTACTGATAGCGCTCACACCGCCATATACTGCTCACACCGCCATATAGACCCCTCTGATGGATCTGTCCTAATTATTACTAGTACTGATAGCGCTCACACCACCATATAGACCTCTCTGAAGGATCGGTCCTAATTATTACTAGTACTGATAGCACTCACACCGCCATATAGTGCTCACACCGCCATATAGACCCCTCTGATGGATCTGTCCTAATTATTACTAGTACTGATAGTGCTCACACCGCCATATAGTGCTTATATCGCCATATAGACCCCTCTGATGGATCTGTCCTAATTATTACTAGTACTGATAGCGCTCAAACCACCATATAGACCCCTCTGATGGATCTGTCCTAATTATTACTAGTACTGATAGCGCTCACACCACCATATAGACCCCTCCGATGGATCAATCCAAATTATTACTAGTACTGATAGCCCTCACACCGCCATATAGACCCCTCTGAAGGATCGGTCCTAATTATTACTAGTACTGATAGCACTCACACTGCCATATAGTGCTCACACCGCCATATAGACCCCTCTGATGGATCTGTCCTAATTATTACTAGTACTGATAGCGCTCAAACCGCCATATAGACCCCTCTGATGGATGTGTCCTATTTATTACTAGTACTGATAGCGCTCACACCGCCATATAGACCCCTCTGATGGATCTGTCCTAATTATTACTAGTACTGATAGCGCTCACACCGCCATATAGACCCCTCTGATGGATCTGTCCTATTTATTACTAGTACTGATAGCGCTCAAACCGCCATATAGTGCTCACACCTCCATATAGACCCCTCTGATGGATCTGTCCTGTTTATTACTAGTACTGATAGCACTCACACCGCCATATAATGCTCACACCGCCATATAGACATCTCTGATGGATCAGTCCTAATTATTACTAGTAGTGATAGCGCTCACACCGCCATATAGTGCTTATGCCGCCATATAGACTCCTTTGATGGATCTGTCCTATTTATTACTAGTACTGATAGCGCTCACACTGCCATATAGACCCCTCTGATGGATCTGTCCTATTTATTACTAATACTGATAGCGCTCACACTGCCATATAGACCTCTTTGATGAATCTGTCCTATTTATTACGAATACTGATAGCGCTCACACCGCCATATAGACCCCTCTGATGGATCTGTCCTATTTATTACTAGTACTGATAGCGCTCACACCGCCATATAGTGCTTATGCCGCCATATAGACCACTCTGATGGATCTGTCCTATTTATTACTAGTACTGATAGTGCTCACACTGCCATATAGACCCCTCTGATGGATCTGTCCTATTTATTACTAGCGCTCACACCGCCATATAGACACCTAAAATGGATCTGTCCTAATTATTACTAGTACTGATAGTGCTCATACTGCCATATAGATATCTCTGATGGGTCGGTCCTAATTATTACTAGTACTGATAGCGCTCACACCGCCATATAGTGCTCACACCGCCATATAATGCTGACACTGCCATATAGACTCCTCTGATGGATCAGTCCTAATTATTACTAGTACTGATAGCCATCACACCGCCATATAGACCCCTCTGAAGGATCGGTCCTAATTATTACTAGTACTGATAGCGCTCACACCACCATATAGTGCTCACACCGCCATATAGATCCCTCCGATGGATCAATCCTAATTATTAATAGTACTGATAGCCCTCACACTGCCATATAGACCCCCCCTGATGGATCTGTCCTATTTATTATTAGTACTGATAGCGCTCACACCGCCATATACTGCTCACACTGCCATATAGACCCCCCTGATGGATCTGTCCTATTTATTACTAGTACTGATAGCGCTCACACCGCCATATAGACCTCTCTGATGGATCTGTCCTATTTATTAGTAGTACTGATAGCGCTCACACCGCCATATAGACCTCTCTGATGGATCTGTCCTATTTATTACTAGTACTGATTGCTCACACCGCCATATAGACCCCTCTGATGGATCTGTCCTAATTATTACTAGTACTAATAGCGCTCACTCCGCCATATAGTGCTTATATCGCCATATAGACCCCTCTGATGGATCTGTCCTAATTATTACTAGTACTGATAGCGCTCACACCGCCATATAGACCCCTCTGATGGATCTGTCCTATTTATTACTAGTACTGATAGCGCTCACACCGCCATATAGACCCCTCTGATGGATGTGTCCTAATTATCACTAGTACTGATAGCGCTCACACCGCCATATAGACCCCTCCGATGGATCAATCCTAATTATTACTAGTACTGATAGCGCTCACACCGCCATATAGACCTGTCTGATGGATCTGTCCTATTTATTACTAGTACTGATAGTGCTCACACTGCCATATAGACCTCTCTGATGAATCTGTCCTATTTATTACTAGTACTGATAGCGCTCACACCGCCATATAGTTCTCACACCGCCATATAATGCTCACAACCCCATATAGACCCCTCTGATGGATCTGTCCTATTTATTACAAGTACTGATAGCCCTCACACCGCTATATAGTGCTCACACTGCCATATAGACCTCTTTGTTGAATCTGTCCTATTTATTACTAGTACTGATAGTGCTCACACCGCCATATAGTGCTCACACCGCCATATAGACCCCTCCGATGGATCAATCCTAATTATTACTAGTACTGATAACCCTCACACCGCCATATAGACCTCTTTGATGGATCTGTCCTATTTGTTACTAGTACTGATAGCGCTCACACCGCCATATAGACCTCTCTGATGGATCTGTCCTATTTATTACTAGTACTGATAGCGCTCACACCGCCATATAGCCCTCACACCGCCATATAGCCCTCACATCGCCATATAGCCCTCACACCGCCATATAATGCTCACACCGCCATATAGACCCCTCTGATGGATCTGTCCTAATTATTACTAGTACTGATAGCGCTCACACCGCCATATAGACCCCTCTGATGGATCAGTCCTAATTATTACTAGTACTGATAGCCATCACACCGCCATATAGACCCCTCTGAAGGATCGGTCCTAATTATTACTAGTACAGATAGCGCTCACACCGCCATATAGTGCTCACACCGCCATATAGACCCCTCCGATGGATCAATCCTAATTATTACTAGTACTGATAGCCCTCACACCGCCATATAGACCTCTCTGATGGATCTGTCCTATTTATTACTAGTACTGATAGCGCTCAAACCGCCATATAGTTCTCACACCTCCATATAGACCCCTCTGATGGATCTGTCCTATTTATTACTAGTACTGATAGCGCTCACACTGCCATATACACCCCCCCTGATGGATCTGTCCTATTTATTACTAGTACTGATAGCGCTCACACCGCCATATACTGCTCACACTGCCATATAGACCCCCCTGATGGATGTCCTATTTATTACTAGTACTGATAGCCCTCACACCGCCATATAGACCTCTCTGATGGATCTGTCCTATTTATTACTAGTACTGATAGCCCTCACACCGCCATATAGACCTCTCTGATGTATCTGTCCTATTTATTACTAGTACTGATAGCGCTCACACTGCCATATAAACCCCCTGATGGATTTGTCCTATTTATTACTAGTACTGATAGCGCTCACACCGCCATATACTGCTCACACCGCCATATAGACCCCTCCGATGGATCAATCCAAATTATTACTAGTACTGATAGCCCTCACACCGCCATATAGACCCCTCTGAAGGATCGGTCCTAATTATTACTAGTACTGATAGCACTCACACTGCCATATAGTGCTCACACCGCCATATAGACCCCTCTGATGGATCTGTCCTAATTATTACTAGTACTGATAGCGCTCAAACCGCCATATAGACCCCTCTGATGGATGTGTCCTATTTATTACTAGTACTGATAGCGCTCACACCGCCATATCGACCCCTCTGATGGATCTGTCCTAATTATTACTAGTACTGATAGCGCTCACACCGCCATATAGACCCCTCTGATGGATCTGTCCTATTTATTACTAGTACTGATAGCGCTCAAACCGCCATATAGTGCTCACACCTCCATATAGACCCCTCTGATGGATCTGTCCTGTTTATTACTAGTACTGATAGCACTCACACCGCCATATAATGCTCACACCGCCATATAGACATCTCTGATGGATCAGTCCTAATTATTACTAGTAGTGATAGCACTCACACCGCCATATAATGCTCACACTGCCATATAGACCCCCCTGATGGATCTGTCCTATTTATTACTAGTACTGATAGCGCTCAAACCGCCATATAGTGCTCACACCTCCATATAGACCCCTCTGATGGATCTGTCCTGTTTATTACTAGTACTGATAGCACTCACACCGCCATATAATGCTCACACCGCCATATAAACATCTCTGATGGATCAGTCCTAATTATTACTAGTACTGATAGCCCTCACACCAGCATTTAGTGCTCACACCGCCATGTAGACCCCTCTGATGGATCTGTTCTAATTATTACTAGTACTGATAGTGCTCACACCGCCATATAGTGCTTATATCGCCATATAGACCCCTCTGATGGATCTGTCCTAATTATTACTAGTACTGATAGCGCTCAAACCGCCATATAGACCCCTCTGATGGATCTGTCCTATTTATTACTAGTACTGATAGCGCTCACACCGCCATATAGACCCCTCTGATGGATCTGTCCTATTTATTACTAGTACTGATAGCGCTCACACCGCCATATAGACCCCTCCGATGGATCAATCCAAATTATTACTAGTACTGATAGCCCTCACACCGCCATATAGACCTCTCTGATGCATCTGTCCTATTTATTACTAGTACTCATAGCGCTCAAACCGCCATATAGTGCTCACACCTCCATATAGACATCTCTGATGGATCTGTCCTGTTTATTACTAGTACTGATAGCACTCACACCGCCATATAATGCTCACACCGCCATATAGACATCTCTGATGGATCAGTCCTAATTATTACTAGTACTGATAGCGCTCAAACAGCCATATAGTGCTTATGCCGCCATATAGACCCCTCTGATGGATCTGTCCTATTTATTACTAGTAGTGATAGCGCTCACACCGCCATATAGACCCCTCTGATGGATCTGTCCTATTTATTACTAGTACTGATAGCGCTCACACCGCCATATAGACCCCTCCGATGGATCAGTCCTAATTATTACTAGTACTGATAGCCCTCACACCGCCATATAGACCTCTTTGATGGATCTGTCCTATTTATTACTAGTACTGATAGCGCTCACACCGCCATATAGACCCCTCTGATGGATCTGTCCTATTTATTACTAGTACTGATAGCGCTCACACCGCCATATAGTGCTTATGCCGCCATATAGACCCCTCTGATGGATCTGTCCTATTTATTACTAGTAGTGATAGCGCTCACACCGCCATATAGACCCCTCTGATGGATCTGTCCTAATTATTACTAGTACTGATAGCGCTCACACCGCCATATAGATCCCTCCGATGGATCAATCCAAATTATTACTAGTACTGATAGCCCTCACACCGCCATATAGACCTCTGTGATGCATCTGTCCTATTTACTACTAGTACTGATACTGCTCAAACCGCCATATAGTGCTCACACCTCCATATAGACCCCTCTGATGGATCTGTCCTTTTTATTAGTAGTACTGATAGCACTCACAACGCCATATAATGCTCACACCGCCATATAGACATCTCTGATGGATCAGTCCTAATTATTACTAGTACTGATAGCGCTCACACCGCCATATAGACCCCCCTGATGGATCTGTCCAATTTATTACTAGTACTGATAGCGCTCACACCGCCATATACTGCTCACACTGCCATATAGACCCCCCTGATGGATCTGTCCTATTTATTACTAGTACTGATAGCGCTCACACCGCCATATAGACCCCTTTGATGGATCTGTCCTATTAATTACTAGTACTGATAGCGCTCACACTGCCATATAGACCCCTCTGATGGATCTGTCCTAATTATTACTAGTACTGATAGCGCTCACACCGCCATATACTGCTCACACCGCCATATAGACCCCTCTGAAGGATCGGTCCTAATTATTACTAGTACTGAGAGCACTCACACCGCCATATAGTGCTCACACCGCCATATAGACCCCTCTGATGGATCTGTCCTAATTATTACTAGTACTGATAGTGCTCACACCGCCATATAGTGCTTATATCGCCATATAGACCCCTCTGATGGATCTGTCCTAATTATTACTAGTACTGATAGCGCTCAAACCGCCATATAGACCCTTCTGATGGATCTGTCCTATTTATTACTAGTACTGATAGCGCTCACACCGCCATATAGACCCCTCTGATGGATCTGTCCTAATTATTACTAGTACTGATAGCGCTCACACCGCCATATAGACCCCTCTGATGGATCTGTCCTATTTATTACTAGTACTGATAGCGCTCACACCGCCATATAGTGCTTATGCCGCCATATAGACCACTCTGATGGATCTGTCCTATTTATTACTAGTACTGATAGTGCTCACACCGCCATATAGACTACTCTGATGGATCTGTCCTATTTATTACTAGCGCTCACAACGCCATATAGACCCCTAAAATGGATCTGTCCTAATTATTACTAGTACTGATAGTGCTCATACTGCCATATAGATATCTCTGATGGGTCGGTCCTAATTATTACTAGTACTGATAGCGCTCACACCGCCATATAGTTCTCACACCGCCATATAATGCTGACACTGCCATATAGACTCCTCTGATGGATCAGTCCTAATTATTACTAGTACTGATGGCCCTCACACTGCCATATAGACCCCTCTGATGGATCAGTCCTAATTATTACTAGTACTGAAAGCGCTCACACCGCCATATAGACCCCTCTGATGGATGTGTCCTAATTATTACTAGTACTGATAGCCCTCATACCGCCATATAATGCTCACACCGCCATATAGAACCCTCTGATGGATCTGTTCTATTTATTACTAGTACTGATAACACTCACACCGCCATATACTGCTCACACTGCCATATAGACCCCCCTGATGGATCTGTCCTATTTATTACTAGTACTGATAGCGCTCACACCGCCATATAGACCCCTCTGATGGATCAGTCCTAATTATTACTTGTACTGATAGCCATCACACCGCCATATAGACCCCTCTGAAGGATCGGTCCTAATTATTACTAGTACTGATAGCGCTCACACCGCCATATAGTGCTCACACCGCCATATAGACCCCTGCGATGGATCAATCCTAATTATTATTAGTACTGATAGCCCTCACACCGCCATATAGACCTCTCTGATGGATCTGTCCTATTTATTACTAGTACTGATAGCCCTCACACCTACATATAGACCCCCCTGATGGATCTGTCCCATTTATTACTAGTACTGATAGCGCTCACACCGCCATATAGTGCTCTCTGATGGATCTGTCCTAATTATTACTAGTACTGATAGCGCTCACACCGCCATATACTGCTCACACCGCCATATAGACCCCTCTGATGGATCTGTCCTAATTATTACTAGTACTGATAGCGCTCACACCGCCATATAGTCCACTCTGATGGATCTGTCCTAATTATTACTAGTACTGATAGCGCTCACACCGCCATATACTGCTCACACCGCCATATAGACCCCTCTGATGGATCTGTCCTAATTATTACTAGTACTGATAGCACTCACACCACCATATAGACCCCTCTGAAGGATCGGTCCTAATTATTACTAGTACTGATAGCACTCACACCGCCATATAGTGCTCACACCGCCATATAGACCCCTCTGATGGATCTGTCCTAATTATTACTGGTACTGATAGTGCTCACACCGCCATATAGTGCTTATATCGCCATATAGACCCCTCTGATGGATCTGTCCTAATTATTACTAGTACTGATAGCGCTCAAACCACCATATACACCCCTCTGATGGATCTGTCCTATTTATCACTAGTACTGATAGCGCTCACACCGCCATATAGACCCCTCTGATGGATCTGTCCTATTTATTACTAGTACTGATAGCGCTCACACTGCCATATAGACCCCCCTGATGGATCTGTCCTATTTATTACTAGTACTGATAGCGCTCACACCGCCATATAGACCCCTCTGATAGATCTGTCCTATTCATTACTAGTACTGATAGCGCTCACACCACCATATAGACCCCTCTGATGGATCTGTCCTATTTATTACTAGTACTGATAGCGCTCACACCGCCATATAGTGCTTATGCCGCCATATAGACCACTCTGATGGATCTGTCCTATTTATTACTAGTACTGATAGCCCTCACACCGCCATATAGACCTCTCTGATGGATGTGTCCTATTTATTTCTAGTACTGATAGCCCTCACACTGCCATATAGACCTCTTTGATGAATCTGTTTTATTTATTACTAGTACTGATAGTGCTCAAACCGCCATATAGACCCCTCTGATGGATCAGTCCTAATTATTACTAGTACTGATAGCCATCACACCGCCATATAGACCTCTTTGATGGATCTGTCCTATGTATTACTAGTGCTGATAGCGCTCACACCGCCATATAGACCTCTCTGATGGATCTGTCCTATTTATTACTAGTACTGATAGCGCTCACACCGCCATATAGTGCTCACACCGCCATATAGTCCCCTCTGATGGATCTGTCCTAATTATTACTAGTACTGATAGCGCTCACACCGCCATATACTGCTCACACCGCCATATAGACCCCTCTGATGGATCTGTCCTAATTATTACTAGTACTGATAGCACTCACACCACCATATAGACCCCTCTGAAGGATCGGTCCTAATTATTACTAGTACTGATAGCACTCACACCGCCATATAGTGCTCACAACGCCATATAGACCCCTCTGATGGATCTGTCCTAATTATTACTGGTACTGATAGTGCTCACACCGCCATATAGTGCTTATATCGCCATATAGACCCCTCTGATGGATCTGTCCTAATTATTACTAGTACTGATAGCGCTCACACCGCCATATTGACCCCTCTGATGGATCTGTCCTATTTATTACTAGTACTGATAGCGCTCACACTGCCATATAGACCCCCCTGATGGATCTGTCCTATTTATTACTAGTACTGATAGCGCTCACACCGCCATATAGTCCCCTCTGATAGATCTGTCCTATTCATTACTAGTACTGATAGCGCTCACACCACCATATAGACCCCTCTGATGGATCTGTCCTATTTATTACTAGTACTGATAGCGCTCACACCGCCATATAGTGCTTATGCCGCCATATAGACCACTCTGATGGATCTGTCCTATTTATTACTAGTACTGATAGCCCTCACACCGCCATATAGACCTCTCTGATGGATCTCTCCTATGTATTTCTAGTACTGATAGCCCTCACACTGCCATATAGACCTCTTTGATGGATCTGTCCTATTTATTACTAGTACTGATAGTGCTCAAACCGCCATATAGACCCCTCTGATGGATCAGTCCTAATTATTACTAGTACTGATAGCCCTCACACCGCCATATAGACCTCTTTGATGGATCTGTCCTATTTATTACTAGTACTGATTGCTCACACCGCCATATAGACCCCTCTGATGGATCTGTCCTAATTATTACTAGTACTGATAGCGCTCACACCGCCATATAGACCCCTCTGATGGATCTGTCCAATTTATTACTAGTACTGATAGCGCTCACACCGCCATATAGACCCCTCTGATGGATCTGTCCTAATTATCACTAGTACTGATAGCGCTCACACCGCCATATAGACCCCTCCGATGGATCAATCCTAATTATTACTAGTACTGATAGCGCTCACACCGCCATATAGACCTCTCTGATGGATCTGTCCTATTTATTACTAGTACTGATAGTGCTCACACTGCCATATAGACCTCTCTGATGAATCTGTCCTATTTATTACTAGTACTGATAGCGCTAACACCGCCATATAGTGCTCACACCGCCATATAATGCTCACACCCCTATATAGACCCCTATGATGGATCTGTCCTAATTATTACTATCACTGATAGCGCTCACACCGCCATACAGACCCCTCTGATGGATCTGTCCTATTTATTACTAGTACTGATAGCCCTCACACCTCTATATAGTGCTCACACTGCCATATAGACCTCTTTGTTGAATCTGTCCTATTTATTACTAGTACTGATAGTGCTCACACCGCCATATAGTGCTCACACCGCCAGATAGACCCCTCCGATGGATCAATCCTAATTATTACTAGTACTGATAGCCCTCACACCGCCATATAGACCTCTTTGATGGATCTGTCCTATTTATTACTAGTACTGATAGCGGTCACACCGCCATATAGACCTCTCTGATGGATCTGTCCTAATTATTACTAGTACAGATAGCGCTCACACCGCCATATAATGCTCACACCGCCATATAGACCCCTCTGATGGATCAGTTCTAATTATTACTAGTACTGATAGCCATCACACCGCCATATAGACCTCTCTGAAGGATCGGTCCTAATTATTACTAGTACTGATAGCGCTCACACCGCCATATAGACCCCTCTGATGGATCTGTCCTATTAATTACTAGTACTGATAGCGCTCACACTGCCATATAGACCTCTTTGATGGATCTGTCCTAATTATTACTAGTACTGATAGCGCTCACACCGCCATATACTGCTCACACCGCCATATAGACCCCTCTGATGGATCTGTCCTAATTATTACTAGTACTGATAGTGCTCACACCGCCATATAGACCCCTCTGATGGATCTGTCCTAATTATTACTAGTACTGATAGCGCTCACACCGCCATATAGACCCCTCTGATGGATCTGTCCTAATTATTACTAGTACTGATAGCGCTCACACCGCCATATAGACCTCTCTGATGGATCTGTCCTATTTATTACTAGTACTGATAGCGCTCAAACCGCCATATAGTGCTCACACCTCCATATAGACCCCTCTGATGGATCTGTCCTGTTTATTACTAGTACTGATAGCACTCACACCGCCATATAATGCTCACACCGCCATATAGACATCTCTGATGGATCAGTCCTAATTATTACTAGTACTGATAGCGCTCACACCGCCATATAGTGCTTCTGCCGCCATATAGACCCCTCCGATGGATCAAACCTAATTATTACTAGTACTGATAGCGCTCACACCGCCATATAGACCTCTCTGATGGATCTGTCCTATTTATTACTAGTACTGATAGTGCTCACACTGCCATATAGACCTCTCTGATGAATCTGTCCTATTTATTACTAGTACTGATAGCGCTCACACCGCCATATAGTGCTCACACCGCCATATAATGTTCACACCCCCATATAGACCCCTCTGATGGATCTGTCCTAATTATTACTATCACTGATAGCGCTCACACCGCCATACAGACCCCTCTGATGGATCAGTCCTATTTATTACTAGCACTGATAGCGCTCACACCGCCATACATACCCCTCTGATGGATCTGTCCTATTTATTACTAGTACTGATAGCCCTCACACCGCTATATAGTGCTCACACTGCCATATAGACCTCTTTGATGAATCTGTCCTATTTATTACTAGTACTGATAGTGCTCACACCGCCATATAGTGGTCACACCGCCATATAGACCCCTCCGATGGATCAATCCTAATTATTACTAGTACTGATAGCCCTCACACCGCCATATAGACCCCTCTGATGGATCTGTCCTATTTATTACTAGTACTGATAGCGCTCACACTGCCATATAGTGCTTATGCCGTCATATAGACCACTGTGATGGATCTGTCCTATTTATTACTAGTACTGATAGTGCTCACACCGCCATATAGACCCCTCTGATGGATCTGTCCTATTTATTACTAGCGCTCACACGCCATATAGACCCCTAAAATGGATCTGTCCTAATTATTACTAGTACTGATAGATTTCATACTGCCGTATAGATATCTCTGATGGGTCGGTCCTAATAATTACTAGTACTGATAGCGCTCACACCGCCATATAGTGCTCACACCGCCATATAATGCTGACACTGCCATATAGACTCCTCTGATGGATCAGTCCTAATTATTACTAGTACTGATGGCCCTCACACAGCCATATAGACCCCTCTGATGGATCAGTCCTAATTATTACTAGTACTGATAGCCCTCACACCGCCATATAATGCTCACACCGCCATATAGAACCCTCTGATGGATCTGTCCTATTTATTACTAGTACTGATAGCACTCACACCGCCATATACTGCTCACACTGCCATATAGTCCCCCCTGATGGATCTGTCCTATTTATTACTAGTACTGATAGCGCTCACACCGCCATATAGACCCCTCTGATGGATCAGTCCTAATTATTACTAGTACTGATAGCCATCACACCGCCATATAGACCTCTCTGATGGATCTGTCCTATTTATTACTAATACTGATAGCGCTCACACCGCCATATAGTGCTCACACCGCCATATAGACCCCTGCGATGGATCAATCCTAATTATTATTAGTACTGATAGCCCTCACACCGCCATATAGACCTCTCTGATGGATCTGTCCTATTTATTACTAGTACTGATAGCGCTCACACCGCCATATACTGCTCACACTGCCATATAGACCCCTCTGATGGATCTGTCCTATTTATTACTAGTACTAATAGCCCTCACACGGCCATATAGACCTCTCTGATGGATCTGTCCTATTTATTACTAGTACTGATAGCCCTCACACCGCCATATAGACCTCTCTGATGTATCTGTCCTATTTATTACTAATACTGATAGCGCTCACACCGCCATATAGACCCCCCTGATGGATCTGTCCAATTTATTACTAGTACTGATAGCCCTCACACCTACATATAGACCCCTCTGATGGATCTGTCCTAATTATTACTAGTACTGATAGCGCTCACACCGCCATATAGTCCCCTCTGATGGATCTGTCCTAATTATTACTAGTACTGATAGCGCTCACACCGCCATATACTGCTCACACCGCCATATATACCCCTCTGATGGATCTGTCCTAATTATTACTAGTACTGATAGCGCTCACACCACCATATAGACCCCTCTGAAGGATCGGTCCTAATTATTACTAGTACTGATAGCACTCACACCGCCATATAGTGCTCACACCGCCATATAGACCCCTCTGATGGATCTGTCCTAATTATTACTGGTACTGATAGTGCTCACACCGCCATATAGTGCTTATATCGCCATATAGACCCCTCTGATGGATCTGTCCTAATTATTACTAGTACTGATAGCGCTCAAACCACCATATAGACCCCTCTGATGGATCTGTCCTATTTATCACTAGTACTGATAGCGCTCACACCGCCATATAGACCCCTCTGATGGATCTGTGCTATTTATTACTAGTACTGATAGCGCTCACACTGCCATATAGACCCCCCTGATGGATCTGTCCTATTTATTACTAGTACTGATAGCGCTCACACCGCCATATAGACCCCTCTGATAGATCTGTCCTATTTATTACTAGTACTGATAGCGCTCACACGACCATATAGACCCCTCTGATGGATCTGTCCTATTTATTACTAGTACTGATAGCGCTCACACCGCCATATAGTGCTTATGCCGCCATATAGACCACTCTGATGGATCTGTCCTATTTATTACTAGTACTGATAGCCCTCACACCGCCATATAGACCTCTCTGATGGATCTGTCCTATTTATTTCTAGTACTGATAGTCCTCACACTGCCATATAGACCTCTTTGATGAATCTGTTTTATTTATTACTAGTACTGATAGTGCTCAAACCGCCATATAGACCCCTCTGATGGATCTGTCCTATTTATTACTAGTACTGATAGCGCTCACACCGCCATATAGACCTCTCTGATGGATCTGTCCTATTTATTACTAGTACTGATTGCTCACAACGCCATATAGACCCCTCTGATGGATCTGTCCTAATTATTACTAGTACTAATAGCGCTCACACCGCCATATAGACCCCTCTGATGGATCTGTCCTAATTATTACTAGTACTGATAGCGCTCACACCGCCATATAGACCCCTCTGATGGATCTGTCCTATTTATTACTAGTACTGATAGCGCTCACACCGCCATATAGACCGCTCTGATGGATCTGTCCTAATTATCACTAGTACTGATAGCGCTCACACCGCCATATAGACCCCTCCGATGGATCAATCCTAATTATTACTAGTATTGATAGCGCTCACACCGCCATATAGACCTCTCTGATGGATCTGTCCTATTTATTACTAGTACTGATAGTGCTCACACTGCCATATAGACCTCTCTGATGAATCTGTCCTATTTATTACTAGTACTGATAGCGCTCACACCGCCATATAGTGCTCACACCGCCATATAATGCTCACACCCCCATATGGACCCCTATGATGGATCTGTCCTAATTATTACTATCACTGATAGCGCTCACACCGCCATACAGACCCCTCTGATGGATCTGTCCTATTTATTACTAGTACTGATAGCCCTCACACCTCTATATAGTGCTCACACTGCCATATAGACCTCTTTGTTGAATCTGTCCTATTTATTACTAGTACTGATAGTGCTCACACCGCCATATAGTGCTCACACCGCCAGATAGACCCCTCCGATGGATCAATCCTAATTATTACTAGTACTGATAGCCCTCACACCGCCATATAGACCTCTTTGATGGATCTGTCCTATTTATTACTAGTACTGATAGCGCTCACACCGCCATATAGACCTCTCTGATGGATCTGTCCTAATTATTCCTAGTACAGATAGCGCTCACACCGCCATATAATGCTCACACCGCCATATAGACCCCTCTGATGGATCAGTTCTAATTATTACTAGTACTGATAGCCATCACACCGCCATATAGACCTCTCTGAAGGATCGGTCCTAATTATTACTAGTACTGATAGCGCTCACACCGCCATATAGACCCCTCTGATGGATCTGTCCTAATTATTACTAGTACTGATAGCGCTCACACCGCCATATACTGCTCACACCGCCATATAGACCTCTTTGATGAATCTGTCCTATTTATTACTAGTACTGATAGTGCTCTCACCGCCATATAGACCCCTCTGATGGATCTGTCCTAATTATTACTAGTACTGATAGCGCTCACACCGCCATATACTGCTCACACCGCCATATAGACCCCTCTGATAGATCTGTCCTAATTATTACTAGTACTGATAGTGCTCACACCGCCATATAGACCCCTCTGATGGATCTGTCCTAATTATTACTAGTACTGATAGCGCTCACACCGCCATATAGACCCCTCTGATGGATCTGTCCTAATTATTACTAGTACTGATAGCGCTCACACCGCCATATAGACCTCTCTGATGGATCTGTCCTATTTATTACTAGTACTGATAGCGCTCAAACCGCCATATAGTGCTCACACCTCCATATAGACCCCTCTGATGGATCTGTCCTGTTTATTACTAGTACTGATAGCACTCACACCGCCATATAGTGCTCACACCGCCATATAGACCCCTCTGATGGATCTGTCCTAATTATTACTGGTACTGATAGTGCTCACACCGCCATATAGTGCTTATATCGCCATATAGACCCCTCTGATGGATCTGTCCTAATTATTACTAGTACTGATAGCGCTCAAACCACCATATAGACCCCTCTGATGGATCTGTCCTATTTATCACTAGTACTGATAGCGCTCACACCGCCATATAGACCCCTCTGATGGATCTGTGCTATTTATTACTAGTACTGATAGCGCTCACACTGCCATATAGACCCCCCTGATGGATCTGTCCTATTTATTACTAGTACTGATAGCGCTCACACCGCCATATAGACCCCTCTGATAGATCTGTCCTATTTATTACTAGTACTGATAGCGCTCACACGACCATATAGACCCCTCTGATGGATCTGTCCTATTTATTACTAGTACTGATAGCGCTCACACCGCCATATAGTGCTTATGCCGCCATATAGACCACTCTGATGGATCTGTCCTATTTATTACTAGTACTGATAGCCCTCACACCGCCATATAGACCTCTCTGATGGATCTGTCCTATTTATTTCTAGTACTGATAGTCCTCACACTGCCATATAGACCTCTTTGATGAATCTGTTTTATTTATTACTAGTACTGATAGTGCTCAAACCGCCATATAGACCCCTCTGATGGATCTGTCCTATTTATTACTAGTACTGATAGCGCTCACACCGCCATATAGACCTCTCTGATGGATCTGTCCTATTTATTACTAGTACTGATTGCTCACACCGCCATATAGACCCCTCTGATGGCTCTGTCCTAATTATTACTAGTACTAATAGCGCTCACACCGCCATATAGTGCTTATATCGCCATATAGACCCCTCTGATGGATCTGTCCTAATTATTACTAGTACTGATAGCGCTCACACCGCCATATAGACCCCTCTGATGGATCTGTCCTATTTATTACTAGTACTGATAGCGCTCACACCGCCATATAGACCGCTCTGATGGATCTGTCCTAATTATCACTAGTACTGATAGCGCTCACACCGCCATATAGACCCCTCCGATGGATCAATCCTAATTATTACTAGTATTGATAGCGCTCACACCGCCATATAGACCTCTCTGATGGATCTGTCCTATTTATTACTAGTACTGATAGCGCTCACACCGCCATATAGTGCTCACACCGCCATATAATGCTCACACCCCCATATGGACCCCTATGATGGATCTGTCCTAATTATTACTATCACTGATAGCGCTCACACCGCCATACAGACCCCTCTGATGGATCTGTCCTATTTATTACTAGTACTGATAGCCCTCACACCTCTATATAGTGCTCACACTGCCATATAGACCTCTTTGTTGAATCTGTCCTATTTATTACTAGTACTGATAGTGCTCACACCGCCATATAGTGCTCACACCGCCAGATAGACCCCTCCGATGGATCAATCCTAATTATTACTAGTACTGATAGCCCTCACACCGCCATATAGACCTCTTTGATGGATCTGTCCTATTTATTACTAGTACTGATAGCGCTCACACCGCCATATAGACCTCTCTGATGGATCTGTCCTAATTATTACTAGTACAGATAGCGCTCACACCGCCATATAATGCTCACACCGCCATATAGACCCCTCTGATGGATCAGTTCTAATTATTACTAGTACTGATAGCCATCACACCGCCATATAGACCTCTCTGAAGGATCGGTCCTAATTATTACTAGTACTGATAGCGCTCACACCGCCATATAGACCCCTCTGATGGATCTGTCCTAATTATTACTAGTACTGATAGCGCTCACACCGCCATATACTGCTCACACCGCCATATAGACCTCTTTGATGAATCTGTCCTATTTATTACTAGTACTGATAGTGCTCTCACCGCCATATAGACCCCTCTGGTGGATCTGTCCTAATTATTACTAGTACTGATAGCGCTCACACCGCCATATACTGCTCACACCGCCATATAGACCCCTCTGATGGATCTGTCCTTATTATTACTAGTACTGATAGTGCTCACACCGCCATATAGACTCCTCTGATGGATCTGTCCTAATTATTACTAGTACTGATAGCGCTCACACCGCCATATAGACCCCTCTGATGGATCTGTCCTAATTATTACTAGTACTGATAGCGCTCACACCGCCATATAGACCTCTCTGATGGATCTGTCCTATTTATTACTAGTACTGATAGCGCTCAAACCGCCATATAGTGCTCACACCTCCATATAGACCCCTCTGATGGATCTGTCCTGTTTATTACTAGTACTGATAGCACTCACACCGCCATATAATGCTCACACCGCCATATAGACATCTCTGATGGATCAGTCCTAATTATTACTAGTACTGATAGCGCTCACACCGCCATATAGTGCTTCTGCCGCCATATAGACCCCTCCGATGGATCAAACCTAATTATTACTAGTACTGATAGCGCTCACACCGCCATATAGACCTCTCTGATGGATCTGTCCTATTTATTACTAGTACTGATAGTGCTCACACTGCCATATAGACCTCTCTGATGAATCTGTCCTATTTATTACTAGTACTGATAGCGCTCACACCGCCATATAGTGCTCACACCGCCATATAATGTTCACACCCCCATATAGACCCCTCTGATGGATCTGTCCTAATTATTACTATCACTGATAGCGCTCACACCGCCATACAGACCCCTCTGATGGATCAGTCCTATTTATTACTAGCACTGATAGCGCTCACACCGCCATACATACCCCTCTGATGGATCTGTCCTATTTATTACTAGTACTGATAGCCCTCACACCGCTATATAGTGCTCACACTGCCATATAGACCTCTTTGATGAATCTGTCCTATTTATTACTAGTACTGATAGTGCTCACACCGCCATATAGTGGTCACACCGCCATATAGACCCCTCTGATGGATCTGTCCTAATTATTACTAGTACTGATAGCGCTCAAACCGCCATATAGACCCTTCTGATGGATCTGTCCTATTTATTACTAGTACTGATAGCGCTCACACCGCCATATAGACCCCTCTGATGGATCTGTCCTAATTATTACTAGTACTGATAGCGCTCACACCGCCATATAGACCCCTCTGATGGATCTGTCCTATTTATTACTAGTACTGATAGCGCTCACACCGCCATATAGTGCTTATGCCGCCATATAGACCACTCTGATGGATCTGTCCTATTTATTACTAGTACTGATAGTGCTCACACCGCCATATAGACCCCTCTGATGGATCTGTCCTATTTATTGCTAGCGCTCACACCGCCATATAGACCCCTAAAATGGATCTGTCCTAATTATTACTAGTACTGATAGTGCTCATACTGCCATAGAGATATCTCTGATGGGTCGGTCCTAATTATTACTAGTACTGATAGCGCTCACACCGCCATATAGTGCTCACACCGCCATATAATGCTGACACTGCCATATAGACTCCTCTGATGGATCAGTCCTAATTATTACTAGGACTGATGGCCCTCACACAGCCATATAGACCCCTTTGATGGATCAGTCCTAATTATTACTAGTACTGATAGCGCTCACACCGCCATATAGTGCTTATGCCGCCATATAGACCACTCTGATGGATCTGTTCTATTTATTACTAGTACTGATAGTGCTCACACCGCCATATAGACCCCTCTGATGGATCTGTCCTATTTATTGCTAGCGCTCACACCGCCATATAGACCCCTAAAATGGATCTGTCCTAATTATTACTAGTACTGATAGTGCTCATACTGCCATATAGATATCTCTGATGGGTCGGTCCTAATTATTACTAGTACTGATAGCGCTCACACCGCCATATAGTGCTGACACTGCCATATAGACTCCTCTGATGGATCAGTCCTAATTATTACTAGTACTGATGGCCCTCACACAGCCATATAGACCCCTCTGATGGATCAGTCCTAATTATTACTAGTACTGATAGCCCTCACACCGCCATATAATGCTCACACCGCCATATAGAACCCTCTGATGGATCTGTCCTATTTATTACTAGTACTGATAGCACTCACACCGCCATATACTGCTCACACTGCCATATAGTCCCCCCTGATGGATCTGTCCTATTTATTACTAGTACTGATAGCGCTCACACCGCCATATAGACCCCTCTGATGGATCAGTCCTAATTATTACTAGTACTGATAGCCATCACACCGCCATATAGACCCCTCTGAAGGATAGGTCCTAATTATTACTAGTACTGATAGCGCTCACACCGCCATATAGTGCTCACACCGCCATATAGACCCCTGCGATGGATCAATCCTAATTATTATTAGTACTGATAGCCCTCACACCGCCATATAGACCTCTCTGATGGATCTGTCCTATTTATTACTAGTACTGATAGCGCTCACACCGCCATATACTGCTCACACTGCCATATAGACCCCCCTGATGGATCTGTCCTATTTATTACTAGTACTAATAGCCCTCACACCGCCATATAGACCTCTCTGATGGATCTGTCCTATTTATTACTAGTACTGATAGCCCTCACACCGCCATATAGACCTCTCTGATGTATCTGTCCTATTTATTACTAATACTGATAGCGCTCACACCGCCATATAGACCCCCCTGATGGATCTGTCCAATTTATTACTAGTACTGATAGCCCTCACACCTACATATAGACCCCTCTGATGGATCTGTCCTAATTATTACTAGTACTGATAGCGCTCACACCGCCATATAGTCCCCTCTGATGGATCTGTCCTAATTATTACTAGTACTGATAGCGCTCACACCGCCATATACTGCTCACACCGCCATATATACCCCTCTGATGGATCTGTCCTAATTATTACTAGTACTGATAGCGCTCACACCACCATATAGACCCCTCTGAAGGATCGGTCCTAATTATTACTAGTACTGATAGCACTCACACCGCCATATAGTGCTCACACCGCCATATAGACCCCTCTGATGGATCTGTCCTAATTATTACTGGTACTGATAGTGCTCACACCGCCATATAGTGCTTATATCGCCATATAGACCCCTCTGATGGATCTGTCCTAATTATTACTAGTACTGATAGCGCTCAAACCACCATATAGACCCCTCTGATGGATCTGTCCTATTTATCACTAGTACTGATAGCGCTCACACCGCCATATAGACCCCTCTGATGGATCTGTGCTATTTATTACTAGTACTGATAGCGCTCACACTGCCATATAGACCCCCCTGATGGATCTGTCCTATTTATTACTAGTACTGATAGCGCTCACACCGCCATATAGACCCCTCTGATAGATCTGTCCGATTTATTACTAGTACTGATAGCGCTCACACGACCATATAGACCCCTCTGATGGATCTGTCCTATTTATTACTAGTACTGATAGCGCTCACACCGCCATATAGTGCTTATGCCGCCATATAGACCACTCTGATGGATCTGTCCTATTTATTACTAGTACGGATAGCCCTCACACCGCCATATAGACCTCTCTGATGGATCTGTCCTATTTATTTCTAGTACTGATAGTCCTCACACTGCCATATGGACCTCTTTGATGAATCTGTTTTATTTATTACTAGTACTGATAGTGCTCAAACCGCCATATAGACCCCTCTGATGGATCTGTCCTATTTATTACTAGTACTGATAGCGCTCACACCGCCATATAGACCTCTCTGATGGATCTGTCCTATTTATTACTAGTACTGATTGCTCACACCGCCATATAGACCCCTCTGATGGATCTGTCCTAATTATTACTAGTACTAATAGCGCTCACACCGCCATATAGTGCTTATATCGCCATATAGACCCCTCTGATGGATCTGTCCTAATTATTACTAGTACTGATAGCGCTCACACCGCCATATAGACCCCTCTGATGGATCTGTCCTATTTATTACTAGTACTGATAGCGCTCACACCGCCATATAGACCGCTCTGATGGATCTGTCCTAATTATCACTAGTACTGATAGCGCTCACACCGCCATATAGACCCCTCCGATGGATCAATCCTAATTATTACTAGTATTGATAGCGCTCACACCGCCATATAGACCTCTCTGATGGATCTGTCCTATTTATTACTAGTACTGATAGTGCTCACACTGCCATATAGACCTCTCTGATGAATCTGTCCTATTTATTACTAGTACTGATAGCGCTCACACCGCCATATAGTGCTCACACCGCCATATAATGCTCACACCCCCATATGGACCCCTATGATGGATCTGTCCTAATTATTACTATCACTGATAGCGCTCACACCGCCATACAGACCCCTCTGATGGATCTGTCCTATTTATTACTAGTACTGATAGCCCTCACACCTCTATATAGTGCTCACACTGCCATATAGACCTCTTTGTTGAATCTGTCCTATTTATTACTAGTACTGATAGTGCTCACACCGCCATATAGTGCTCACACCGCCAGATAGACCCCTCCGATGGATCAATCCTAATTATTACTAGTACTGATAGCGCTCACACCGCCATATAGACCTCTCTGATGGATCTGTCCTAATTATTACTAGTACAGATAGCGCTCACACCGCCATATAATGCTCACACCGCCATATAGACCCCTCTGATGGATCAGTTCTAATTATTACTAGTACTGATAGCCATCACACCGCCATATAGACCTCTCTGAAGGATCGGTCCTAATTATTACTAGTACTGATAGCGCTCACACCGCCATATAGACCCCTCTGATGGATCTGTCCTAATTATTACTAGTACTGATAGCGCTCACACCGCCATATACTGCTCACACCGCCATATAGACCTCTTTGATGAATCTGTCCTATTTATTACTAGTACTGATAGTGCTCTCACCGCCATATAGACCCCTCTGATGGATCTGTCCTAATTATTACTAGTACTGATAGCGCTCACACCGCCATATACTGCTCACACCGCCATATAGACCCCTCTGATGGATCTGTCCTAATTATTACTAGTACTGATAGTGCTCACACCGCCATATAGACCACTCTGATGGATCTGTCCTAATTATTACTAGTACTGATAGCGCTCACACCGCCATATAGACCCCTCTGATGGATCTGTCCTAATTATTACTAGTACTGATAGCGCTCACACCGCCATATAGACCTCTCTGATGGATCTGTCCTATTTATTACTAGTACTGATAGCGCTCAAACCGCCATATAGTGCTCACACCTCCATATAGACCCCTCTGATGGATCTGTCCTGTTTATTACTAGTACTGATAGCACTCACACCGCCATATAATGCTCACACCGCCATATAGACATCTCTGATGGATCAGTCCTAATTATTACTAGTATTGATAGCGCTCACACCGCCATATAGTGCTTCTGCCGCCATATAGACCCCTCCGATGGATCAAACCTAATTATTACTAGTACTGATAGCGCTCACACCGCCATATAGACCTCTCTGATGGATCTGTCCTATTTATTACTAGTACTGATAGTGCTCACACTGCCATATAGACCTCTCTGATGAATCTGTCCTATTTATTACTAGTACTGATAGCGCTCACACCGCCATATAGTGCTCACACCGCCATATAATGTTCACACCCCCATATAGACCCCTCTGATGGATCTGTCCTAATTATTACTATCACTGATAGCGCTCACACCGCCATACAGACCCCTCTGATGGATCAGTCCTATTTATTACTAGCACTGATAGCGCTCACACCGCCATACATACCCCTCTGATGGATCTGTCCTATTTATTACTAGTACTGATAGCCCTCACACCGCTATATAGTGCTCACACTGCCATATAGACCTCTTTGATGAATCTGTCCTATTTATTACTAGTACTGATAGTGCTCACACCGCCATATAGTGGTCACACCGCCATATAGACCCCTCCGATGGATCAATCTTAATTATTACTAGTACTGATAACCCTCACACCGCCATATAGACCTCTTTGATGGATCTGTCCTATTTATTACTAGTACTGATAGCGCTCACACCGCCATATAGACCTCTCTGATGGATCTGTCCTATTTATTACTAGTACTGATAGCGCTCACACCGCCATATAGCCCTCACACCGCCATATAGCCCTCACATCGCCATATAGCCCTCACACCGCCATATAATGCTCACAGCGCCATATAGACCCCTCTGATGGATCTGTCCTAATTATTACTAGTACTGATAGCGCTCACACCGCCATATAGTGCTCACACCGCCATATAGACCCGTCCGATGGATCAATCCTAATTATTACTAGTACTGATAGCCCTCACACCGCCATATAGACCTCTCTGATGGATCTGTCCTATTTATTACTAGTACTGATAGCGCTCACACTGCCATATAGACCCCCCTGATGGATCTGTCCTATTTATTACTAGTACTGATAGCGCTCACACCGCCATATACTGCTCACACTGCCATATAGACCCCCCTGATGGATCTGTCCCATTTATTACTAGTACTGATAGCGCTCACACCGCCATATAGACCTCTCTGATGGATCTGTCCTATTTATTACTAGTACTGATAGCGCTCACACCGCCATATAGACCCCTCTGATGGATCTGTCCTATTAATTACTAGTACTGATAGCGCTCACACCGCCATATACTGCTCACACCGCCATATAGACCCCTCTGATGGATCTGTCCTAATTATTACTAGTACTGATAGCCCTCACACGACCATATAGACCCCTCTGAAGGATCGGTCCTAATTATTACTAGTACTGATAGCACTCACACCGCCATATAGACCTCTCTGATGGATCTGTGCTAATTATTACTAGTACTGATAGTGCTCACACCGCCATATAGTGCTTATATCGCCATACAGACCCCTCTGATGGATCTGTCCTAATTATTACTAGTACTGATAGCGCTCACACCGCCATATAGACCCCTCTGATGGATCTGTCCTATTTATTACTAGTACTGATAGCGCTCAAACTGCCATATAGACCCCTCTGATGGATGTGTCCTATTTATTACTAGTACTGATAGCGCTCACACCGCCATATAGACCCCTCTGATGGATCTGTCCTAATTATTACTAGTACTGATAGTGCTCACACTGCCATATAGACCCCTCCGATGGATCAATCCTAATTATTACTAGTACTGATAGCCCTCACACCGCCATATAGACCTCTCTGATGGATCTGTCCTATTTATTACTAGTACTGATAGCGCTCAAACCGCCATATAGTGCTCACACCTCCATATAGACCCCTCTGATGGATCTGTCCTGTTTATTACTAGTACTGATAGCACTCGCACCGCCATATAATGCTCACACCGCCATATAGACATCTCTGATGGATCAGTCCTAATTATTACTAGTACTGATAGCGCTCACACCGACATATAGTGCTTCTGCCGCCATATAGACCCCTCTGATGGATCTGTCCTATTTATTACTAGTACTGATAGCGCTCACACCGCCATATAGACCCCTCTGATGGATCTGTCCTATTAATTACTAGTACTGATAGCACTCACACCGCCATATAGTGCTCACATTGCCATATAGACCTCTTTGATGAATCTGTCTTATTTATTACTAATACTGATAGCGCGCACACCGCCATATAGACTCCTCTGATGGATCTGTCCTATTTATTACTAGTACTGATAGCACTCACACCGCCATATAGACCCCTCTGATTGATCTGTCCTATTAATTACTAGTACTGATAGCACTCACACCGCCATATAGTACTCACACTGCCATATAGACCCCTCTGATGGATCTGTCCTATTAATTACTAGTACTGATAGCGCTCACACCGCCATATAGATCCCTCTGATGGATCTGTCCTATTAATTACTAGTACTGATAGCACTCACACCGCCATATAGTGCTCACATTGCCATATAGACCTCTTTGATGAATCTGTCCTATTTATTACTAATACTGATAGCGCGCACACCGCCATATAGACCCCTCTGATGGATCTGTCCTATTAATTACTAGTACTGATAGCGCTCACACCGCCATATAGACCCCTCTGATGGATCTGTCCTATTAATTACTAGTACTGATAGCACTCACACCGCCATATAGTGCTCACATTGCCATATAGACCTCTTTGATGAATCTGTCCTATTTATTACTAATACTGATAGCGCGCACACCGCCATATAGACCCCTCTGATGGATCTGTCCTATTTATTACTAGTACTGATAGCGCTCACACCGCCATATAGACCACTAAAATGGATCTGTCCTAATTATTACTAGTACTGATAGTGCTCATACTGCCATACAGATATCTCTGATGGGTCGGTCCTAATTATTTCTAGTACTGATAGCGCTCACACCGCCATATAGTGCTCACACCGCCATATAATGCTGACACCGCCATATAGACTCCTCTGATGGATCAGTCCTAATTATTACTAGTACTGATAGCCCTTACACCGCCATATAGACCCCTCTGATGGATCAGTCCTAATTATTACTAGTACTGATAGCCCTCACACCGCCATATAGACCCCTCTGATGGATCAGTCCTAATTATTACTAGTACTGATAGCGCTCACACCGCCATATAGACCCCTCTGATGGATCTGTCCTATTTATTACTAGTACTGATAGCGCTCACACCGCCATATAGACCCCTCTGATGGATCTGTCCTAATTATTACTAGTACTGATAGCGCTCACACCGCCATATAGACCCCTCCGATGGATGAATCCTAATTATTACTAGTACTGATAGCGCTCACACCGCCATATAGACCTCTCTGATGGATCTGTCCTATTTATTGCTAGTACTGATAGCGCTCACACCGCCATATAGTGCTCACACCGCCATATAATGCTCACACCCCCATATAGACCCCTCTGATGGATCTGTCCTAATTATTACTAGTACTGATAGCGCTCACACCGCCATATAGACCCCTCTGATGGATCTGTCCTAATTATTACTAGTACTGATAGCGCTCACACCGCCATATAGACCCCTCCGATGGATGAATCCTAATTATTACTAGTACTGATAGCGCGCACACCGCCATATAGACCCCTCTGATGGATCTGTCCTATTAATTACTAGTACTGATAGCGCTCACACCGCCATATAGACCCCTCTGATGGATCTGTCCTATTAATTACTAGTACTGATAGCACTCACACCGCCATATAGTGCTCACATTGCCATATAGACCTCTTTGATGAATCTGTCCTATTTATTACTAATACTGATAGCGCGCACACCGCCATATAGACCCCTCTGATGGATCTGTCCTATTTATTACTAGTACTGATAGCGCTCACACCGCCATATAGACCACTAAAATGGATCTGTCCTAATTATTACTAGTACTGATAGTGCTCATACTGCCATACAGATATCTCTGATGGGTCGGTCCTAATTATTTCTAGTACTGATAGCGCTCACACCGCCATATAGTGCTCACACCGCCATATAATGCTGACACCGCCATATAGACTCCTCTGATGGATCAGTCCTAATTATTACTAGTACTGATAGCCCTTACACCGCCATATAGACCCCTCTGATGGATCAGTCCTAATTATTACTAGTACTGATAGCGCTCACACCGCCATACAGACCCCTCTGATGGATCAGTCCTATTTATTTCTAGCACTGATAGCGCTCACACCTACATATAGACCTCTCTGATGG
This sequence comes from Leptodactylus fallax, assembly GCA_947044405.1. Taxonomy (NCBI): domain Eukaryota; kingdom Metazoa; phylum Chordata; class Amphibia; order Anura; family Leptodactylidae; genus Leptodactylus; species Leptodactylus fallax. Next base: position 239,810 of record CAMRHE010000137.1, on the reverse strand, counting down.
ATCTGTCCAATTTATTACTAGTACTGATAGCCCTCCTAGCGCTATATAGTGCTCACACTGCCATATAGACCTCTTTGTTGAATCTCTCCTATTTATTACTAGTACTGATAGTGCTCACACCGCCATATAGTGCTCACACCGCCATATAGACCCCTCCGATTGATCAATCCTAATTATTACTAGCACTGATAGCCCTCACACCGCCATATAGACCTCTCTGATGGATCTGTCCTATTTATTACTAGTACTGATAGCGCTCACACCGCCATATAGCCCTCACACCGCCATATAGCCCTCACACCGCCATATAATGCTCACACCGCCATATAGACCCCTCTGATGGATCTGTCCTAATTATTACTAGTACTGATAGCCATCACACCGCCATATAGACCTCTCTGAAGGATCGGTCCTAATTATTACTAGTACTGATAGCGCTCACACCGCCATATAGTGCTCACACCGCCATATAGACCCCTCCGATGGATCAATCCTAATTATTACTAGTACTGATAGCGCTCACACCGCCATATAGACCCCTCTGATGGATCTGTCCTATTAATTACTAGTACTGATAGCGCTCACACTGCCATATAGACCTCTTTGATGAATCTGTCCTATTTATTACTAGTACTGATAGTGCTCTCACCGCCATATAGACCCCTCTGATGGATCTGTCCTAATTATTACTAGTACTGATAGCGCTCACACCGCCATATACTGCTCACACCGCCATATAGACCCCTCTGATGGATCTGTCCTAATTATTACTAGTACTGATAGTGCTCACACCGCCATATAGACCCCTCTGATGGATCTGTCCTAATTATTACTAGTACTGATAGCGCTCACACCGCCATATAGACCTCTCTGATGGATCTGTCCTATTTATTACTAGTACTGATAGCGCTCAAACCGCCATATAGTGCTCACACCTCCATATAGACCCCTCTGATGGATCTGTCCTGTTTATTACTAGTACTGATAGCACTCACACCGCCATATAATGCTCACACCGCCATATAGACATCTCTGATGGATCAGTCCTAATTATTACTAGTACTGATAGCGCTCACACCGCCATATAGTGCTTCTGCCGCCATATAGACCCCTCCGATGGATCAAACCTAATTATTACTAGTACTGATAGCGCTCACACCGCCATATAGACCTCTCTGATGGATCTGTCCTATTTATTACTAGTACTGATAGTGCTCACACTGCCATATAGACCTCTCTGATGAATCTGTCCTATTTATTACTAGTACTGATAGCGCTCACACCGCCATATAGTGCTCACACCGCCATATAATGTTCACACCCCCATATAGACCCCTCTGATGGATCTGTCCTAATTATTACTATCACTGATAGCGCTCACACCGCCATACAGACCCCTCTGATGGATCAGTCCTATTTATTACTAGCACTGATAGCGCTCACACCGCCATACATACCCCTCTGATGGATCTGTCCTATTTATTACTAGTACTGATAGCCCTCACACCGCTATATAGTGCTCACACTGCCATATAGACCTCTTTGATGAATCTGTCCTATTTATTACTAGTACTGATAGTGCTCACACCGCCATATAGTGGTCACACCGCCATATAGACCCCTCCGATGGATCAATCCTAATTATTACTAGTACTGATAGCCCTCACACCGCCATATAGACCTCTTTGATGGATCTGTCCTATTTATTACTAGTACTGATAGCGCTCACACCGCCATATAGACCTCTCTGATGGATCTGTCCTATTTATTACTAGTACTGATAGCGCTCACACCGCCATATAGCCCTCACACCGCCATATAGCCCTCACATCGCCATAAAGCCCTCACACCGCCATATAATGCTCACAGCGCCATATAGACCCCTCTGATGGATCTGTCCTAATTATTACTAGTACTGATAGCGCTCACACCGCCATATAGTGCTCACACCGCCATATAGACCCCTCCGATGGATCAATCCTAATTATTACTAGTACTGATAGCCCTCACACCGCCATATAGACCTCTCTGATGGATCTGTCCTAATTATTACTAGTACTGATAGCCATCACACCTCCATATAGACCCCTCTGAAGGATCGGTCCTAATTATTACTAGTACTGATAGCGCTCACACCACCATATAGTGCTCACACCGCCATATAGATCCCTCCGATGGATCAATCCTAATTATTACTAGTACTGATAGCCCTCACACTGCCATATAGACCCCCCTGATGGATCTGTCCTATTTATTACTAGTACTGATAGCGCTCACACCGCCATATACTGCTCACACTGCCATATAGACCCCCTGATGGATCTGTCCTATTTATTACTAGTACTGATAGCGCTCACACCGCCATATAGACCTCTCTGATGGATCTGTCCTATTTATTACTAGTACTGATAGCGCTCACACTGCCATATAGACCTCTTTGATGAATCTGTCCTATTTATTACTAGTACTGATAGCCCTCACACCACCATATAGACCCCTCTGATGGATCTGTTCTATTTATTACTAGTACTGATAGCGCTCACAGTGCCATATACTGCTCACACTGCCATATAGACCCCCCTGATGGATCTGTCCTATTTATTAGTAGTACTGATAGCGCTCACAGTGCCATATACTGCTCACACTGCCATATAGACCTCTGTGATGGATCTGTCCTATTTATTAGTAGTACTGATAGCGCTGTCACCGCCATATAGACCCCTCTGATGGATCTGTCCTAATTATTACTATTACTGATAGAGCTCATACTGCCATATACTGCTCACACCGCCATATAGACCCCTCTGATGGATCTGTCCTAATTATTACTAGTACTGATAGCCCTCACACCACCATATAGACCCCTCTGAAGGATCGGTCCTAATTATTACTAGTACTGATAGCACTCACACCGCCATATAGTGCTCACACCACCATATAGACCCCTCTGATGGATCTGTCCTAATTATTACTAGTACTGATAGTGCTCACACCGCCATATAGTGCTTATATCGCCATATAGACCCCTCTGATGGCTCTGTCCTAATTATTACTAGTACTGATAGCGCTCAAACCGCCATATAGACCCCTCTGATGGATGTGTCCTATTTATTACTAGTACTGATAGCGCTCACACCGCCATATAGACCCCTCTGATGGATCTGTCCTAATTATTACTAGTACTGATAGCCCTCACACTGCCATATAGATCCCCCTGATGGATCTGTCCTATTTATTACTAGTACTGATAGCGCTCACACCGCCATATACTGCTCACACTGCCATATAGACCCCCCTGATGGATCTGTCCTATTTATTACTAGTACTGATAGCCCTCACACCGCCATATAGACCTCTCTGATGGATCTGTCCTATTTATTACTAGTACTGATAGCGCTCACACCGCCATATACTGCTCACACCGCCATATAGACCCCTCTGATGGATCTGTCCTAATTATTACTAGTACTGATAGCGCTCACACCACCATATAGACCCCTCTGATGGATCTGTCCTATTAATTACTAGTACTGATAGCGGTCACACTGCCATATAGACCTCTTTGATGAATCTGTCCTAATTATTACTAGTACTGATAGTGCTCAATCCGCCATATAGACCCCTCTGATGGATCTGTCCTAATTATTACTAGTACTGATAGCGCTCAAACCGCCATATAGACCTCTCTGATAGATCTGTCCTATTTATTACTAGTACTGATAGCGCTCAAACCGCCATATAGTGCTCACACCTCCATATAGACCCCTCTGATGGATCTGTCCTGTTTATTACTAGTACTGATAGCACTCACACCGCCATATAATGCTCACACCGCCATATAGACATCTCTGATGGATCAGTCCTAATTATTACTAGTACTGATAGCGCTCACTCCGCCATATAGTGCTTATGCCGCCATATAGACCCCTCTGATGGATCTGTCCTATTTATTACTAGTACTGATAGCGCTCACACTGCCATATAGACCCCTCTGATGGATCTGTCCTATTTATTACTAGTACTGATAGCGCTCACACCGCCATATAGACCCCTAAAATGGATCTGTCCTAATTATTACTAGTACTGATAGTGCTCATACTGCCATATAGATATCTCTGATGGGTCGGTCCTAATTATTACTAGTATTGATAGCGCTCACACCGCCATATAGTGCTCACACCGCCATATAATGCTGACATCGCCATATAGACTCCTCTGATGGATCAGTCCTAATTATAACTAGTACTGATAGCGCTCACACCGCCATATAGACCCCTCTGATGGATCAGTCCTAATTATTACTAGTACTGATAGCCCTAACACTGCCATATTGACCCCTCTGAAGGATCGGTCCTAATTATTACTAGTACTGAAAGCGCTCACACCGCCATATAGTGCTTATGCCGCCATATAGACCCCTCTGATGGTTCTGTCCTAATTATTACTAGCACTGATAGTGCTCACATTGCCATATAGTGCTCACACCGCCATATAGACCCCTCTGATGGATCTGTCCTAATTATTACTAGTAGTGATAGCGCTCACACCGCCATATAGTGCTTATGCCGCCATATAGACCACTCTGATGGATCTGTCCTATTTATTACTAGTACTGATCGCCCTCACACCGCCATATAGACCCCTCTGATGGATCTGCCCCATTTATTACTAGTTCTGATAGCGCTCACACCGCCATACAGACCCCTCTGATGGATCTGTCCTATTTATTACTAGTACTGATAGTGCTCACACCGCCATATAGACCCCTCTGATGGATCTGTCCTAATTATTACTAGTACTGATTGCGCTCACACCGCCATATAGTGCTCACACCGCCATATAGACCCCTCCGATGTATCAATCCTAATTATTACTAGTACTGATAGCGCTCACATCACCATATAGTCCCCTCTGATGGATCTGTCCTATTTATTACTAGTACTGATAGCGCTCACACCGCCATATAGACCTCTCTGATGGATCTGTCCTATTTATTACTAGTACTGATAGCCCTCACACCGCCATATAGCACTCACACCACTATATAGTGCTCACACTGCCATATAGACCCCTCCGATGGATCAATCCTAATTATTACTAGTACTGATAGCCCTCACACCGCCATATAATGCTCACACCGCCATATAGACCCCTCGGATGGATCTTTCCTAATTATTACTAGTACTGATAGTGCTCACACCGCCATATAGACCTCTCTGATGGATCTGTCCTATTTATTTCTAGTACTGATAGCCCTGACACCGCCATATAGCGCTCACACTGCCATATAGACCCCTCCGATGGATCAATCCTAATTATTACTAGTACTGATAGCCCTCACACCGCCATATAGTGCTCACTCCGCCATATAGTGCTCACACCGCCATATAGACTCCTCTGATGGATCTGTCCTTCTAATTATTACTAGTACTGATAGTGCTCACACCGCCATATAGTGCTCACATCGCCATATAGTGCTAACACCGCCATATAGACTCCTCTGATGGATCTGTTCTTCTAATTATTACTAGTACTGATAGTGCTCACATCGCCATTTAGACCCCTCTGATGGATCTGTCCTAATTATTACTAGCACTGATAGCCCTCACACCACCATATAGTGCTCACACCACCATATAGACCCCTCTGATGGATCGGTCCTAATTATTACTAGTACTGATAGCGCTCACATCGCCATTTAGACCCCTCTGATGGATCTGTCCTAATTATTACTAGCACTGATAGCCCTCACACCACCATATAGTGCTCACACCACCATATAGACCCCTCTGATGGATCTTTCCTGTTTATTACTAGTACTGATAGCGCTCAAACCGCCATATAGTGCTCATCCTGCCATATAGACATCTCTGATGGATCGGTCCTAATTATTACTAGTACTGATAGCGCTCACACCGCCATATAGTGCTTTTGCCGCCATATAGACCCCTCTGATGGATCTGTCCTATTTATTACTAGTACTAATAGCCCTCACACCGCCATATAGTGCTCACACCGCCATATAATGCTCACACCACCATATAGACTCCTCTGATGGATCTGTCCTGTTTATTACTAGCACTGATAGCGCTCAAACCGCCATATAGTGCTCACATCGCCATATAGACCCCTCTGATGGATCTGTCCTAATTATTGCTAGCACTGATTGGGCTCACACCGCCATATAGTGCTCATACCGCCGTATAGACCCCTCTGAAGGATCGGTCTAATTATTACTAGTACTGATAGCGCTCACATCGCCATATAGTCCCCTCTGATGGATCTGTCCTATTTATTACTAGTACTGATAGCGCTCACACCGCCATATAGACCTCTCTGATGGATCTGTCCTATTTATTACTAGTACTGATAGCCCTCACACCGCCATATAGCACTCACACCACTATATAGTGCTCACACTGCCATATAGACCCCTCCGATGGATCAATCCTAATTATTACTAGTACTGATAGCCCTCACACCACCATATAATGCTCACACCGCCATATAGACCCCTCGGATGGATCTTTCCTAATTATTACTAGTACTGATAGTGCTCACACCGCCATATAGACCTCTCTGATGGATCTGTCCTATTTATTTCTAGTACTGATAGCCCTCACACCGCCATATAGCGCTCACACTGCCATATAGACCCCTCCGATGGATCAATCCTAATTATTACTAGTACTGATAGCCCTCACACCGCCATATAGTGCTCACTCCGCCATATAGTGCTCACACCGCCATATAGTGCTCACACCGCCATATAGACTCCTCTGATGGATCTGTCCTTCTAATTATTACTAGTACTGATAGTGCTCACACCGCCATATAGTGCTCACATCGCCATATAGTCCTAACACCGCCATATAGACTCCTCTGATGATTCTGTTCTTCTAATTATTACTAGTACTGATAGTGCTCACATCGCCATTTAGACCCCTCTGATGGATCTGTCCTAATTATTACTAGCACTGATAGCCCTCACACCACCATATAGTGCTCACACCACCATATAGACCCCTCTGATGGATCGGTCCTAATTATTACTAGAACTGATAGCCCTCACACCGCCATATAGTGCTCACACCACCATATAGACCCCTCCGATGGATCAATCCTAATTATTACTAGTACTGATAGTTCTCACACCGCCATATAGTGCTCACATCGCCATATAGACTCCTCTGATGGATCTGTTCTTCTAATTATTACTAACACTGATAGCACTCACACCGCCATATAGGACTCCTCCGATGGATCAGTCCTAATTATTACTATTACTGATAGCGCTCACATCAGTATTAGAATGGTAGGGGTTCTGATACCTGACAGCCCCACTGGTCAGCTGATTGAAGAGGTGGTGCTATGAGGCAGGCACAGTGACCTCCACATGTATACCAACACACCGCCATATACTGTATGCAGATCCAGAAGCTGTACACATTGGGCAGCGCCAGAATCTATATACAGTGGGCAGAGACAGAAGTTGTATACAGTGTACAGAGCCAGAAGCTGTACACAGTGGGCAGAGCCAGAAGCTATATACAGTGTATGTAACTCTGTACACTGCAGGAGCGGCGATGTGAAATGTGGCTCGGTGGTGAATCTGCAGCAGGTCTATTCATGTGACGGACATTCCCCTTGGATTAGAACCTTTACATGTTCCCGTACATCATGTGTGACCCGGAGGTCGGGGTGAATCGGCATCCACTGCTCAGACATGGGGTCTCCATCATTCTGTGCTCAGCTTCTTGTCCGCAGGGCGCCATTTATAAAGCTGAGCATGAACCTCGGTGTGGATCTGCTGCACATCCAGAGCACGCGAGGATCTGCCACAGAAATACAATCACATATACAAGTGTGAACAAGGCCTTACAGGTCTAGTCCTGCTGTCACAGCTGCACCTCCTGGATGGACTTCAGGGGAATCATTTACCATCATTAGTGATGAAGAGCATCAAGTCTGTTACAGATTAGGTCTTAGGCTTTATTAACATTGAGGTTTTGGGTCCAGTGTAGGGAGTGCAGAAAGCCAGACATTATATAAAAGGTGTACATTATATAAAAGCCGGACATTATATAAAAGGTGTACATTATATACTAGCCGTACATAATATAAAGGCCGGACACTATATGAAATGTGTACATTATATAAAAGCCGGACATTATATAAAGGTTGTACATTATTTAAAAAGTGGACATTACATAAAGACCACGCATTATATAAGAGCCAGGCATTATAAAAGAGCCGGACATTATATAAGAGCCAGGCATTATAGAAGAGCTGGACATTCTATAAAGGCCGCACATTATATAAGAGCCGGACATTATATAAAGGCCGGACATTATACGAGAGCCGGACATTATATAAAGTCCGGACATTATATAAGAGACGGACATTATATAAGAGCCGGACATTATATAAAGGCCGGACATTATATAAAGGCCGGACATTATATAAAGACCGGACATTATATAATCAGAAAAGCACTGATGCAAACACTAATAAAACTTAACATTTAATTACTAAACATTAAAACAATATCAAAAATGTAGAACAAACATCAAAATAAATATAGCCACTCAATGGAGTGTAATGTTATAGCAAATATGTGTAAATATTCACCACCATATACCGTAAAACATCATGGCGGCTACACAGTTAGAAAATGAAACGATCTTACCAATATCTGAGGCAGGAGTAACCTGGCAGGTGATGGTGCAACACAGGAGGATGAACTAAGTCCCTATTCATGCCCCTGAGATTTCCACTAACACCCAAAATGACTCCTGCCCTAACAAGGACAGTACCAAGCTGTCCTTAAAATGACCCTATAAATCCCTAGTCCCTACACGTTTCCTGGTACAGTAACGCACCAATCATCAGGGGACTTATTAGACTACTCATAAGAACCAAAAAAGTTGGTCAAATACATATAGAAATTAAATAAATGCTGCCTACAGTGGTAGAACAAAACAAAAAAAAACCCACAATGGAGGAAAACCGCTAGATGCTAAATGACTCCATGTAGTGACAATGGTAGTGAGAGCAAAGTGAATCAGGGCAACTTATATAGCGGTAAACTCTGCCTACAAACAGGTGTGCTCAAATTCACATAAATAATGTTTATTTGAATATGGCGCTAAAAAAAGCACACATTGATGACGTCATATGTAGTATCGCGTCAACCCGTAATGATACGAGTGCTATAAACCGTACTGCGCATGCGCGAAGTAAAAAACTCCCGTGCATGCGCAATTACACTCGGGTTACTCCTGCCTCAGATATTGGTAAGATCGTTTCATTTTCTAACTGTGTAGCCGCCATGATGAGTGGCTATATTTATTTTGATGTTTGTTCTACATTTTTGATATTGTTTTAATGTTTAGTAATTAAATGTTAAGTTTTATTAGTGTTTGCATCAGTGCTTTTCTGATTAATCACTGTCTGTTGCAATTGGTGGATTATTTCTGTCAGATGTCATAATACTCCACTTTTTCTTGGCTCCTTTTTGCTTTTGTGTCGGACATTATATAAGAGCCGGACATTATATAAAGGCCGGACATTATATAAGAGCCGGACATTATATAAAGGCCGGACATTATATAAGAGCCGGACATTATATGAGAGCTGGACATTATATAAGAGCCGGACATTATATGAGAGCTGGACATTATATAAGAGCCAGACATTATATAAAGGCCGGACATTATATGAGAGCTGGACATTATATAAGAGCCGGACATTATATAAAGGCCGGACATAATATAAGAGCCGGACATTATATGAGAGCTGGACATTATATAAAGGCCATACATTATATAAAGGCCGGACATTATATAAAGGCCGGACATTATATAAAGGCCACACATTATATAAAGGCCGGACATTATACTGACTCCCGATACATTCTGATCTTCTTCCCAGGTCTTTACACTTGTATATTCTCTTCTCACTCTTCAGTTTTCCGTCCCGCTCTCACTTGGGTGTTTCAGGAGCACAATTTTGCCGCACAGCCCGGCTTGTACGCCCCCTTCAGGCAGCACGTAGACATTGCCATCGCAGGTTCTCTTGGGGTCCAGGTGACTTAGCTGACTATTACTGCGGCTCAGGCACTGACGTTCCCACAGCTGGTAGCGGCAGCTCTTGCCCTGCTTGGCGATGAAGTAAATTTCTTCTATGTCACCTGTGTCAAGGGCAGAAGGGCTGCAGGGTGGCAGGAACAGCCTCGGGATGTCAGGGTCTGGGGCAAAAGAGCCATTCTGCATTCCAAGAAGAACCCCTAAGAATAAAGAATTGGGCATCAGAGATGACATGACCTTCAATCCCCACAGAAGTAACTGAGGCCGGGGCGCAGCGGGGTCAAGAAGAATAAACTACCAAATCATCATCATTATCAATCCTAATACTGGATTTTATGTCCCCTGCACCATCGCCATTATTAGCCTGACGGACTCCATTGACTATACAGTCAGTGTGCGACACTGTGTGTGCGCCGGAGGGGCCTAACCCATACCCGTACCTGATATAACTGCCCAGTGTGCTCGGTGCCCACCTCTCTGGCACGGCTCGTGATTGAAGTCCTCATCGTATCTGTACAAGCTGTTAAATACTTATATGTGCAAATATTCCTGATAAAATTCACTATCAAAAGCAAATGAAATGTAAATCTGCGCCGTAATCTCTGCGGCTGCCATTATAGTGACAATTCTCTGCACTGTTGCTGCCCTCTAGTGGCCATCAAGCAGAAAGCCTTCTGTACTATATACTCCTATATATACTCCCTATATACTATACTATATACTCCCTATATACTCACTTACCTTTAGGATTTACCTCCATTCTCTAAAGTGTATACAAGCAGATTTAGGTAGCGGACGAGTAACCCTTTAGGAACCAGCACTCTGGAAATAACTTCTATAATCATTGCTCACAGGTAAAGGATACGGGATAAGAACAGGCAGCCCGGCTGTCAGGTGACTCAGGATCCTCTCTCTGTTCTCTCCTTCCATTCCTCCGGTCAGTAGTTCGCAGCGACAGCCAAAAACTTCCTCTGCTAGGCAAGACATATTGTCCGCTAGGACAGAAAGAAGGATTTTATCCACTACAGTCACATCCATCAACGCCGCCATCTGTGCCTAGTTGTGCAAGGACATTCACCAGTCTAAGCCTCATGATAGGCCATAAATACCTAATCGCTGTACGGAGCTTCTTCCAGCGCCCGTCCTACACACTATACAGGGCAGGATATAGAACGCTCCATCCCCTGTATAGCAGCCGGACACCGTCACTGCAGCTCAACTCCCATTGAAGTCAGTGGGAAATGAGCGACAATGATGGCGCCCAAACACAATACAGGGTTGGTGCTTTCTGCCTTGCACAGTGTATAGGATGGGTGCTGGAAGCAGCATCTTAGTGTTTGACCCCACTGATCAGGTATTTATAGCCTATCTTGAGGATAGGCCTTAATAAAGCTTAAAGGGGCTGTCCTGTTATGGACACTTATTCCCTATCTACAGGACAGGGGATAGATAAGTGACCGATCACCAAGTCCCCCAATGATCAGGAAGACGGAGGACCAGTGAGCTTGCACGACCAACACTGCATTCATTTCTATGGGGCTGCGGGCGCTGCTGGAGATTACAGTACCAGCAAAGTGAATGGAGCGCTGGTCACACAAACCCACTGGAGCTCCATTCACATGGGGGCCTTAGGGGGACTTTCGGACTCCCGTCCTCCTGTCACTGGGGGACTGTGTATAGGAGATAAGTGTCCATAATGGGACAACCCCTTTAATCAATTGATGGGTTAATCCCATCTCTGCAAATTACTACCAAGATGAGAATAATGGATCCCAAGTATGGAAGCCTAGGCCCCCAGGCACAGCTGGGGGGCGCTGCTCTATGCTGTTCCCATACAGGAGGCAGAGCACATCTAACTACACGGGTTCCATAACTGTGAAACATCATCGCTCAGCTCCTCTATGGGAGTTATGGGAACAGCATCGGGCAGCACTGCCGGATAGTTCCTGTAAGTTCTGGCCATAGAGGTCAGGGTACAATTATCCAATGTCGGCAGCAATCGGCCAAGGTACGAATTAACCTTTATCATGTGACCGTGTTGGTGCACTCCAGGCAGCACTCACCTGAGAACATTTCCCCATGGATGGTGAATCCTCTTGAGGTCGCCACCTGTACAATGTAGTCAAGTGTCACCTGGTGTTTATTGCTCAGCATTCCCCCTGCCATCCATAGGGCAACAAGACCACACCTGCGAGGACGTGACATGGTGATGTACATTGCACTAACAAAGCTGCGTTTACAGTGAGTAGCATGCACGGGAGTATTGTGGAGCGGTTCCTGGTTATCTGGGTGGAGAGAATTTGGTTTAGCAAATGCAAATCTGAAATCCTATCCATAAATGTACAGCGAGCTGAGCATTGTAGACGCCTCTCTACCTACCTGGCTAGTGAGCGGAGGAGGCAGCCGAAAGTCCCAGCGACACCCGGGGCCTCGCCTAGTGCCATCCCTGACCACACATCACCCTACCTCACTGTCTGCGCTGCTTATACTAACACTATTTCTAGATCATCCTTTCAAGACCTCCACTTGCTATCAGTGAATGACAACACTTATTATTACGGGCCCCGGATGACATATAGGGGCCCATGATAATACACGGTTGTGAGTATAGAGCCATAGAAATGAATGGGTCAGTGTGCTAGATGTGAGAAACACGGCTAACATACTGAAAACACACACAGACGCATGCATGAGGCCTTACATCCAGAGCCTGACCATGTCCTGCTGACACAGCTGCAGGGCTCCTGGTCATACATATCCTTTACTGCGCCGTGCAGCTGTGTCAGTGGGACAAGACAAGGACTGGATTACAAACTACTCACCCAGAGATCTTGGAAACAGTGAGGAGACAAAAGTCTATTATAAAGTGTCACTCATGATATAAGGATTGTGCTTTAGTCCCATAAATCTGGACACCCCCTTAATAAATGTGACCCATTGTTCCTGCTACCATTTCAATGTGACTTTCTTGCACTTACTGAGGACCCTCCTGTATAAGGGATGGGATGTGCTGGTTGTACAGGAGCCACTTTAAATGTCCACCGAATCTGAAATAGAAAAAAAGCAATGTGGATAACACAAGTTCTGTTGAAGCCGTGCCCCATATCACCCACGCTATGGCAGCCCACTCCATGCTGTACAATGTACGGCCCCCTTCATGTGTTAGGCTCTGTAGAGGTCTCATTGCAGCCCTACATCTTTTAGGGTCCATCAGGCCAGTAAGTGTTGGAGATATATGGGGCGCTAAACAACCCACAGGTCCTTATGGATCGGAGTCTTAGTGTCCCAAGTGTCCCTTCTCCTAACTCTGTGGCCGCCCCGGGCAAAAAACACAACACCAAATACCGCACAAGTTTCTTCAGTACATGGGAGCCGGTGGTAGATGTCTTACTGCTGTATACCTCCGTATACCTCCAATAGACGGCCCTAACATGGACAGAGCCGCAGAACCAGCACTAAGTTAACTCTTTGCATCCCCTCCTACAATAAGCAGAGCTTGCACCCTCACATGCCCCCTGCTTTTATCACATTATGATGGATGATCGGCCAAATTTGCTTTTTCTCAGGCTGATGACATTTAGTGCATATGCCTTTAAGACTGTCAGATAGAACTATCTCTATCCCCTGAATACCCTATGGCAATAAACCTGCACACTCGGACGGGCATATGGTAGAACCTGCTTTATGGGGAGCTGCCAAGAGTTAACTCTTTGATGTCATCTCTGTGTGATCATTGCCTCAGTATATCCTACACGATGCCCTAAATTCTCACCGCTCCTGTTGATTCCTGATCAGCCTTTTTAACTCTTCACATCCTCCCACTAAGGGGTTGCTGTTCTCTGCCACCTTCTTATAGAACTTGCTTTTGACCTGAGATGGAGGAGGGAGGCAGAGCACTGGTGGTGGTGGCGGCGGCGGTGGTGGTGGTGGTGGCAGCAGCGGCGGTGGTGGCGGTGGCAGCAGAGGTGGTGGCATTGGCCGTCCAGGAGTGTTTGTAGAGGCCCCTTCATCCTGCTTCGGCATGAGTACTAAAAAGATATCATGAATAGAGTGTGAGCTCACAGACAGCCCAATGCTCGCCATGTTCTATGATCATGGTACAGATCTGTAATATGATGGCCATGGTTAGATTGGGGGGAGGGGGGAGCCGCGGCAGTGTTATGGGCGTATTTTTTTCCCTTATTAGCATTGCTATTAATACAGTGTGTGATGCTGCATTGTGCAGTGCCTATGGGGCACCAGTATAGGCTATAGGGACACCATACTGCTCTTTACAGCCTCCCTCTATGTGAATTTGTGTTCATGAGGCCTTATTGGATATTTGCAGAAATTCTGCTGCACTCAGAAGAACATGCCTGGGATCACGTGTGTGATGTACATTTAACGTGTACCCCAGGAAAGCTCGCGACATACGTGTTTCACATGTTCATATAATTACATTGGGCAGGGGAAGCCATCACTCTCTGTGTCTGGTGCACGTCAGTATAAGTCGCCCGTGTGACATGACGCAGTCGTCTGCTCTATACACGGATCCGTCACATGAACGTGTTACAGCCAAATCACAGCCCTAAAAATGTCACACACCAGTGCCCACTGTCCATGAAGGGGCCGCGGCCGGGGTCACGTCTGTGGTGTTGTCTCCGCACATCAGCAGTTTTGGGATCCTTCTAAATATCATAAAAACTGATTAGAAATGGTTAATAACCGGTAGATTTCAGTGGATTTTACTACCGTCCTCCGCGGTGCGTTTGGAGCGCTTCCGCCGCGTATCCGCTCTTTTGGATGAAGACAGAAGCCGAGCTCACAGCACTTTTGCTCCGGGGAAAAAAAAACAAGGATACGCCACAGATCCTGACACTTGTGACACTGAGGTCTATGGGAGGCGGACATACGGATCACCAGCGCACGATGATCCGTTCCTGTCCGCTTTTTCCCTCATCATTCATCTCTGCACATGCTCAGAATGAAGATAAAAGGGGAAAAAAACGGATCCACCAAAAATGGACACAAAGACGCTTTTTGGACGCATCCGGGTTATGTTACATGCGGTGTAACCGTTTGTGTCTGATTTTATGACAAATCCGTTGTTTTTCTTTACACAGATTGTCAATGGGCGGATACGAGACGTGAACATCGCATCACACACGTCGCACAACTTCTATCTGACTGTATGTGTAGCCCTCGCCTAATAGGTCGTCCATGTCTGCTTTCTTCAAGAAACAGCGCCACTCCCATCCTAAGGCTTTGTCTGGTATTACAGCCCAGTTCCGCTGAAGTGAATGGCGTGGAGCTGCAAGTCAGACATAACTGCCCACCTCGCCCCCCGAAAATGCTGCACAAAAAGCAAGAAGTTCACTATAAATACTAAAATCCTGCACATAATGGGGGTGATTTTGTTTTTTCAAATGACATATGTGGAGAAGTTTCCATAGCAACCAATCTGAGGTCATAGATCAAAGGCCCCTGATAAATTATAAATGATGAGGGGAGGGGCTGTATATATAGGTGTCTAAGGAGAGGGGTGTGTGTGTGTATATGTATATATATATATATATATATATATATATATATATATATATGTGTCTGAGGAGAGGGGCTGTATATATAGATGTGTCTGAGGGGAGGGGCTGTATATATAGATGTGTCTGAGGGGAGGGGCTGTATATATAGATGTGTCTGAGGGGAGGGGCTGTATAAATAGATGTGTCTGAGGGGAGGGGCTGTATATATAGATGTGTCTGAGTAGAGGGGCTGTATTTATAGATGTGTCTGAGGGGGAGGGGCTGTATATATAGATGTGTCTGAGGAGAGGGGCTGTATATATAGATGTGTCTGAGGGGAGGGGCTGTATATATAGATGTGTCTGAGGGGAGGGGCTGTATATATAGATGTGTCTGAGGGGAGGAGCTGTATATATAGATGTGTCTGAGGAGAGGGGCTGTATATATATATATAGATGTGTCTGAGTAGAGGGGCTGTATATATAGATGTGTCTGAGGAGAGGGGCTGTATATATAGATGTGTCTGAGGAGAGGGGCTGTATATATAGATGTGTCTGAGGAGAGGGGCTGTATATATAGATGTGTCTGAGGGGAGGGGCTGTATAAATAGATGTGTCTGAGGGGAGGGGCTGTATATATATATATAGATGTGTCTGAGTAGAGGGGCTGTATATATAGATGTGTCTGAGTGGAGGGGCTGTATATATAGATGTGTCTGAGGGGAGGGGCTGTATATATAGATGTGCCTGAGGAGAGGGGCTGTATATATAGATGTGTCTGAGGGGAGGGGCTGTATATATAGATGTGTCTGAGGGGAGGGGCTGTATATATAGATGTGTCTGAGGAGAGGGGCTGTATATATAGATGTGTCTGAGGGGAGGGGCTGTATATATAGATGTGTCTGAGGAGAGGGGCTGTATATATAGATGTGTCTGAGGGGAGGGGCTGTATATATAGATGTGTCTGAGGGGAGGGGCTGTATATATAGATGTGTCTTAGGGGAGGAGCTGTATATATAGATGTGTCTGAGTGGAGGGGCTGTATATATAGATGTGTCTGAGGGGAGGGGCTGTATATATAGATGTGCCTGAGGAGAGGGGCTGTATATATAGATGTGTCTGAGGAGAGGGGCTGTATATATAGATGTGTCTGAGGGGAGGGGCTGTATATATAGATGTGTCTGAGGGGAGGGGCTGTATAAATAGATGGGTCTGAGGGGAGGGGCTGTATATATAGATGTGTCTGAGTAGAGGGGCTGTATATATAGATGTGTCTGAGGGGAGGGGCTGTATATATAGATGTGTCTGAGGAGAGGGGCTGTATATATAGATGTGTCTGAGGGGAGGGGCTGTATATATAGATGTGTCTGAGGAGAGGGGCTGTATATATAGATGTGTCTGAGGAGAGGGGCTGTATATATAGATGTGTCTGAGGAGAGGGGCTGTATATATAGATGTGTCTGAGGAGAGGGGCTGTATATATAGATGTGTCTGAGGGGAGGGGCTGTATAAATAGATGTGTCTGAGGGGAGGGGCTGTATATATATATAGATGTGTCTGAGTAGAGGGGCTGTATATATAGATGTGTCTGAGGAGAGGGGCTGTATATATAGATGTGTCTGAGGAGAGGGGCTGTATATATAGATGTGTCTGAGGGGGAGGGGCTGTATATATAGATGTGTCTGAGGGGGAGGGGCTGTATATATATATATATAGATGTGTCTGAGTAGAGGGGCTGTATATATAGATGTGTCTGAGGAGAGGGGCTGTATATATAGATGTGTCTGAGGGGAGGGGCTGTATATATAGATGTGTCTGAGGGGAGGGGCTGTATATATAGCTGTGTCTGAGGAGAGGGGCTGTATATATAGCTGTGTCTGAGGGGAGGGGCTGTATAGCTGTGTAATTTGGGGGTTTACCCCAGTGCACGGTCAGACACTGCAGCTGCTGATAACAACCAATCACTTTACAGCTTTCACTTTCCCAGAGCGGGTTAAAAAAATGAAAGCCGAACTTTAATCCGTTGTTATGGGCAACGTCCGCACTTTGCAAAGCGCTAGTACATGCAAACGCATTACCTGTCGGCCTGTGCAGTGTGTACAATCACCTGTATACTCTACAATACAGACAATCCATGAAGCCACAGACAGTCCCCTCCTCAGTCCGCTCGTTCATTGATCAAAGTCCATCACGTAACGGACGTAAGAGCCCAGTGTACGTAAGAGGCGCTGACCAATCAGGAGCGCCGTATTGGAACACGGGGGCGGGGTTATATCACTGGTCACTGCCCGGTCTGAGGCCGGTCCAATCCTAGTGGGGGAGAGGACGCAACTGAAGCCCCTCCCCCTGGCCGGAGAGTGTGTGTATATATATATATATATATATATATATATATATATATATATATATATATATATATATATATATATATATATATATATATATATATATATATATATATATAGATAGTGTATACGGTAGGACTGAAGCCCCTCCCCCTGTCCACCAGGATATAGTATATACAACAGTCCATCTGTTTATATAAGAAAACAAAGTCCTAGTTGGGTAAATGACACATAATATATATATATATATATATATATATATTATATAATGTCCTAATGTTGGTGTTTTATTTTTGTTTTTTTTATATCTAAATGGTTTATGTATTTTTCGGATGGCGCCGGCGTATTCTGAAGCGCTTTCTAGGTCATCAGTTTAGGATCTGTGGGGTCCGATCAGCTGTTTGAGGCTGCCCTGGCCATCACTGAGAACATCTTCCATTTTACAGGCCATGTTATGTAAGTCACATGACCTGATCGCAGCTCAGTCCCAATCAAATAAAGGGGCTGAGCTGTGAAATCAAGCACAGCCGCTGTACGGATGTCATTGTGTTGTCCAAATCCGGAAGATTCTGCCACGCTCACGTGAACCCTACAGTCTCTACAACCAGCTGGTCAGCCGTAGTAAGACTTGTCATCTCTCCCAGAAGAGCGCTACTATCTCCTAGATGCCCCACATACCCCAGTGTCACCCCGCTGATATGTCAGGGGCCCAGCGTCATGTCGCTGATATGTCAGGGGGCCCTGGTGTCATAGTGCTGATATGTTAGGGGCCCCGGTGTCATAGTGCTGATATTTGAGGGGGCCCCGGTGTCATAGTGCTGATATGTCAGGGGGCCCCGGTGTCATAGTGCTGATATGTTAGGGGCCCCGGTGTCATCCTGCTGATATGTTAGGGGCCCCGATGTCATCCTGCTGATATTTGAGGGGGGCCCGGTGTCACGCCACTGATATAACATTCATGACCTATCCAGAACCTGTCTCTTTTTCAGAAAGTGGCAAGGGTGGCTTAAAGAGACTATTTGTGCAAAAAGTGTTTAAAAAAATAAAAATTGTAAACCCAAAGTTTAAAGGAATACCCCAAATTGTGTTGGAAGAAAGAAAAATAGTGTAAGCATGTGACACACTTTGACATGGGTGACCAGATGACTGGGGGGGACATCTCAAATATGGCTGGTCTTGTGGGGTGTTCATGGTATATATTGGTTAGTACTTACCAACAGTGCTCCAAGGAAGGACAACGATGAACCAGCAACGGGATCATGGGAACCCAAAGCTCATCAATGCATGTGAGGGGTGAAGGCTCGCCCGGCCGGTCTGACCCCAGAGAAACGCCACCGGATCTCCAGCTGCTGTAACCTGTCTGTCGGTTGGGCTGCATTCACACCATGTTTCCTGTTTCAGTTAAACCAATCTAGGGCAGATGTATTAGGCCCATCACACCAGTTTTCTGGCATACAAGGCATAAAAAGTCGCAACCATTTATGTAAAAATGCAATTTGCACAAAAAATAGATTTTTTATTTTGGTTCTGGGCCGCCTGTGCCACTTCTCCGCAGAGTCCCCGCCGGATTTACCATCATGTACGCCAGAAATGTGACATAAAGGACAGCGGACACGTATGGCAGCTACGAGCTGGCGCACATCTCCCCGATATATAAGGTGCAGCCTCCGCTGCCCCAATTGTTTTTACACAAAAACCTAAAAAAAAAACCTTTAATTGATATATAAGAAGAAATATGAAAAAAATGTCAAAAGTGAGATTTTGATTTCCTGTTTTCTTTACTGCATGGGAAATATACAGATGTGTGCACAATTACATCTACAAAAAACGGATGCAAGGGAAAAACCTGGTGTGAAAGCAGCTCAAAGCACGGGGAACCTCAGCGCAGCCACAGACCATAACCTCTTCTGTCCATCGCCAAAAGGACCTACAAGAGACACAAGAGCATCAGAACGGTAGAAGGTGACCTGCTCATCAAAACCCTCCTTGAAAGGATCTTAAAGGGAATGTCCAAGCAGACTCTCCCACCTTGTGTCACACAGAGGATAAATACCTGATCGGGGGTGGGGGTCTGAACACTGAGACCCCCGCTTATCTCAAGAACGAAAAGTCCTTTCCCTCTGCTGCGCATTCAGACTGGTAGTGGACGGCGCCCCCATTCACTTCAGTGGGTGCACCGGAGATCGCCAAAGTCCAGCATTCAGTAGGCGTATCTGGTGGTGGACGGCGCTCCCATTCACTTCAATGTAAGCGCCGTCCACCACCACATGTCTATATACAGCCTGGCTCAGGTCAGACTGAATGCAGAGCAGGAGAAAAGAACCGGTGGGGGACGCAGCCGTCAGACCCCCACTGATCAGATATTTGTCCCCTGTCCTATGGATAGATGATAAATACTTTTCATGGCATAATCCCCTTTACAGGGGTTTAGTTTAAGCTTATTACCTATTACAGTGGCCATTCCCCACAGCTCTGACACTAATCTATCCTGACCGCAAGGACCCCCACCACCATCAGAACTGGGGTCCTGCATTTGTACTACTGCTCCAGTCATCTCTATGAGACTGCTGAAAAGAAGTGGAGTTCAGAATTATCTCTGGCAGTCCCAAAGAGATGGCCGGATCAGCAGCACATTGTGGGTCATCGTTCTATTCATATAGGGCAGAAACAGGACCCAATGGTCAGATCCCCAGTGATCTACTGGTTATTCCTAGAGGGAATAGGTAGTTGTGTCTGGTGCTGGAAGCAGAACATCTGTTTCCTTGCAGTATTCCCCACCGCCTATATACAGTGAACAGAGCTGCAGCATTCCCCACCGCCTATATACAGTGAACAGAGCTACAGCATTCACCACCGCCTATATACAGTGAACACAGCTGCAGTATTCACCATCACCTACTATATACAGTGAACACAGCTGCAGTATTCACCACCGCCTATATACAGTGAACACAGCTGCAGTATTCACCATCACCTACTATATACAGTGAACATAGCCTTGTGCTCCCAGCTCCGTCCCCTGTATAGGTTCTAGTATTGGAGACCGATCTCTGCAGGGTCTGAAGCTGGACCCCCCACCGATCTGATACTGGTGACCCTATGCGAATCTGTATCAAAAATGCCCTCCAGCCCAGAAAACCCCTTTAATGAAAGAAAAACAAAACAAAACAGGACAATGAATGTTTTTAGTGAAAAATCTATTTTAATTTTATATTCAAAGCAAAAAAAGACACAAGAGCAAAACATTACATGGGAGAAATCCTTATAAAATATATTACCCGGAGGAGGCCTTTATGGGACATTATACTGTGTGCAGGGGCCGCTATGGGACATTATACTGTGTGCAGGGGCCGCTATGGGACATTATACTGTGTGCAGGGGCCGCTATGGGACATTATACTATGTGGAGGGGCCGCTATGGGACATTATACTATGTGACATTGGGGCACCATCAGACTACAGCACCGGTACCTAGTGATTCGTAGTGGGGTCTTCACACCATTGAGGTCCATTTCTTCTACCCACATAAACCTAGAAGGAAAAAAAAAAAATTCCATGTGACAGCAGAAGCGCAGACCCCATGAAGAACACCTTGCTGCAACAGTGAACACTGCCCCCCATATTTTAAATGTTATCTTCATGTGACTGCCCCATTTCCAGCACAGACTGTACCCATATCCCCCCTTCTCTCCCTCACGCCCAGCCCGCACCCCCATATCTCCCCCTTCCCTATACACAGCCCGCACCCCCATATCCCCCCTTCCCCATACACAGCCCGCACCCCCATATCCCCCCTTCCCCATACACAGCCCGCACCCCCATATCCCCCCCTTCCCCATACATAGCCCGCACCCCCATATCCCCCCCTTCCCCATACATAGCCCGCACCCCCATATCCCCCCCTTCCCCATACACAGCCCGCACCCCCATATCCCCCCCTTCCCCATACACAGCCCGCACCCCCATATCTCCCCCTTCCCCATACACAGCCCGCACCCCCATATCCCCCCTTCCCCATACACAGCCCGTACCCCCATATCCCCCCCCTTCCCCATACACAGCCCGCACCCCCATATCCCCCCCCTTCCCCATACACAGCTTGCACCCCCATATCCCCCATTCTCTCCCTCACTCCCAATCTGCACCCCCATATCCTCCTCCTCTCCCTCATGCCCAGCCCGCACCCCCATATCCCCCCTGTTCCTCATGCCCAGCCTGCACCTCTATATCCCCCTTCTCTCCCTCACACCCAGTCTGCACCCCCATATCCCCCTTCCCCATACACAGCCCGCACCCCCATATCCCCCCCTTCCCCATACACAGCCTGCACCCCCATATCCCCCCCTTCTCTCCCTCACTCCCAATCTGCACCCCCATATCCTCCTCTCTCTCATGCCCAGCCCGCACCCCCCATATCCCCCCTTCCCCCATACACAGCCCGCACCCCCATATCCCCCCCTTCCCCATACACAGCCCGCAACCCCATATCCCCCCTTCCCCATACACAGCCCGCACCCCCATATCCCCCCCTTCCCCCATACACAGCCCGCACCCCCATATCCCCCCCCTTCCCCCATACACAGCCCGCAACCCCATATCCCCCCTTCCCCCATACACAGCCCGCACCCCCATATCCCCCCCTTCCCCATACACAGCCCGCACCCCCATATCCCCCCCTTCCCCATACACAGCCCGCACCCCCATATCCCCCCTTCTCTCCCTCACTCCCAATCTGCACCCCCATATCCTCCTCTCTCTCATGCCCAGCCCGCACCCCCATATCCCCCCCTTCCCCATACACAGCCCGCACCCCCATATCCCCCCCTTCCCCATACACAGCCCGCACCCCCATATCCCCCCTTCCCCATACACAGACCGCACCCCCATATCCCCCCCCCTTCCCCATACACAGCCCGCACCCCCATATCCCCCCCCTCCCCCATACACAGCCCGCACCCCCATATCCCCCCCCTTCCCCATACACAGCCCGCACCCCCATATCCCCCCCCCTTCCCCATACACAGCCCGCACCCCCATATCCCCCCCCCCTTCCCCCATACACAGCCCGCACCCCCATATCCCCCCCCTTCCCCATACACAGCCCGCACCCCCATATCCCCCCTTCTCTCCCTCACTCCCAATCTGCACCCCCATATCCCCCCTGTTCCTCATGCCCAGCCTGCACCTCTATATCCCCCTTCTCTCCCTCACACCCAGTCTGCATCCCCATACCCCCCCTTCTCGTTACCTTCCATCTGTTTCCGGTCCCAGGCTCCTCCTCTTCCTGTATAACGCCGCACTACAATCCAGAATAGCTCCGCCCACACCGGAGTCCGATCACATGGTGGTGACGTCATCAGGGGGTCTTATAGCCCACTAGCAGATCGCAGCCTCCACCTTTGCGGCCTTGTGTGCGGTTTTCGCGCCTCGTGTTCCCAGTCAGTGCGGTTACGCTGCGGTCTCCAGGTGTGATTATTCCGGAGTCGTCTGTATACAGGTGAGGCCGCCATTGTGTGTCCGGCCTGGTCAGATAATCCATGGCCGGCTCTGTCCTGCGCAGATGATGGGGGTGGTTGTCTCATCGTGTCTCATTGTGCTGAGGGCCTTGCTGTGCTGCGGCTTACACGGCCTTGGGCCCTGTTCACATGTGAGACTCTTTCTGCCGCAGGTTCCCTTCACTCTGCGGCCTCCTGCCTGATTAGTGTGCCGGGGTGTGAGGGCCCAGGCTCTGGCTGGAGCAGGCTGGTTTGGTTACCTGCGGTTCTGGGTGTGACTGGATTATTTTGTGATGACGCTCGGCCCTGTCTTGGGCTCCTCCTATGTTTTAGTTTATTTCCTGCGCTTACGGCTGTGACTTTGGGTTATTTAGTGAGGACGCGCCTGGCCCTGTTTTCGGCTCCTCCTGTGTCTTAATGAATTTCCTGTCTGTTTCCTTTTAGTGTCTTGTGAAATGGCGGTGCAGGAGATCCGGCCTAACAACACCATCTACATCAACAACCTCAACGAGAAGATCAAGAAGGATGGTGAGTGCGTGTGCACTGCAGAGAGCCGGAGCCTGCCTGCAGGCTTCTGTATAATGTGCTGAGGGTGCGTGTGCTGATGCACTACAGAGAGCCGGAGCCTGCCCGCAGGCTTCTCCTATAATGTGCTGAGTGCGTGTGCACTACAGAGAGCCGGAGCCTTACAGTCCCAGGACTAGACCCCTGCCTGCAGGCTTCTCCTATAATGTGCTGAGAGTGCGTGTGCACTACAGAGAGCCGGAGCCTGCCCGCAGGCTTCTCCTATAATGTGCTGAGAGTGCGTGTGCACTACAGAGAGCCGGAGCCTGCCCGCAGGCTTCTCCTATAATGTGCTGAGGGTGCGTGTGCTGATGCACTACAGAGAGCCGGAGCCTGCCCGCAGGCTTCTCCTATAATGTGCTGAGAGTGCGTGTGCACTACAGAGAGCCGGAGCCTGCCCGCAGGCTTCTCCTATAATGTGCTGAGTGCGTGTGCACCACAGAGCCGGAGCCTGCCCGCAGGCTTCTCCTATAATGTACTGAGAGTGCGTGTGCACTACAGAGAGCCGGAGCCTTACAGTCCCAGGACTAGACCCCTGCCCGCAGGCTTCTCCTATAATGTGCTGAGAGTGCGTGTGCACTACAGAGAGCCGGAGCCTGCCTGCAGGCTTCTGTATAATGTGCTGAGGGTGCGTGTGCTGATGCACTACAGAGAGCCGGAGCCTGCCCGCAGGCTTCTCCTATAATGTGCTGAGTGCGTGTGCACTACAGAGAGCCGGAGCCTTACAGTCCCAGGACTAGACCCCTGCCTGCAGGCTTCTCCTATAATGTGCTGAGAGTGCGTGTGCACTACAGAGAGCCGGAGCCTGCCCGCAGGCTTCTCCTATAATGTGCTGAGGGTGCGTGTGCTGATGCACTACAGAGAGCCGGAGCCTGCCCGCAGGCTTCTCCTATAAGGTGCTGAGAGTGCGTGTGCACTACAGAGAGCCGGAGCCTGCTCGCAGGCTTTTCCTATAATGTACTGAGCGTGCGTGTGCACTAGAGAGAGCCGGAGCCTACCTGCAGGCTTCTCCTATCATGTGCTGAGGATGCGTCTGCACTACAGAGAACCGGAGCCTTACAGTCCCAGGACTAGACCCCCGCCCGCAGGCTTCTGTATAATGTGCTGAGAGTGCGTGTGAGCTACAGAGAGCCGGAGCCTTACAGTCCCAGGACTAGACCCCCGCCCGCAGGCTTCTGTATAATGTGCTGAGAGTGCGTGTGCACTACAGAGAGCCAGAGCCTTACAGTCCCAGGACTAGACCCCCCTCCCCACAGCCTTTGGTCCTTCTTTATAGTCTGCTGTCAGCTAAAAACATTGGTGTTACAAATAATTTCTTCCTTTTTCTTGCTTGTATAGCGCCATCCTATTCAGCAGCGCTGTACAGAGAGATCAACGCTTCACTATCTAAATTCCCTATCAGTGTGTCTTTGGAGTACAAATAGTTACAATGTGTCAGTGTAGTA
Source organism: Leptodactylus fallax (assembly GCA_947044405.1). Lineage (NCBI taxonomy): Eukaryota > Metazoa > Chordata > Amphibia > Anura > Leptodactylidae > Leptodactylus > Leptodactylus fallax. The sequence continues at coordinate 214,373 of CAMRHE010000137.1, read as the reverse complement.
AAATATAACTGTAGAGGCCACTGAAGACTGAACCAAAATCTCAGTCGGTCATGGGCACCTGTCACACTTGCTAAACCTCCTTCAAATTATATAGAAAGTTCTGGTACTTTCGTGCTTAGTCTGTCCAGGATCTTAAAACCGAGGCCCCACGTGGCAGATTTTGCTGCGTGTTTGTTTTTTTTTTTGTTTTTTTGAGCCAAAGCCAGAAGTGACTTGAAAACGAATGCGGAATATCTAGAAGCTTCTTCTACTTCTCCCCTCTGCTCAGTCCACTCCTGGCTTTGGCTAAAAAAAATAAAAAAAATCTGCGTCTGCACAATGTGGTGCTTTAGTCTAAAGGAGTTTTCCAGGACTTATTCATGACTTTTACTTAGGGTATTCGGGGTTGCACTCCACTTGGTGCTCAAGTAGGGCTTTAACCCTTTCATGTACAGTAGAAGAAAACTTGCCACTCAGATTGTCGTATAAAAGGTTTTTTTATTTAATATGGAATTTCAAAATCAGGAACAATAGTAACGTTTCCTTCATCACCGCAACCTTCATCAGACAGATTGCAAAAGGAGTAAGGAATATTCAGTGTGTGTAGCCCCCAGCTATTCCCTGGCCCACACACTGAATATTCTTTACTCCTTTTGCAATCTGTCTGATGAAGGAAACATTACTATTGTTCCTGACTTTTAAATTCCATATTGAATAAAAAAAAACTTTTACTTAGGATAGGTTATCAGTTAGTGATTGGTGGAGGTCAAACCCTCCAGGACCCCCACAGATCAGCTCTGCATTCCAAGCACAGTGCCTTGCATAACACTCAGCTCCGCTCACCTGAATGGGACTGAGCTGCTGTTATATCATGTGACTGAACGTGATGTCATCAGTACAGTAAGGAGACTGCAGTGCACAACTCCCAAAAAAAAGAAAATAATTGAATGCCTTTAAGCTGCTGGTCTGGCAGTTGCTCACTTCCTCTCTATTGAGAGCACATGCACACTCGTCTGAGCACATGCAGGTTTATGATCAGCCTTGGGTTATAGGCACTGTGCTGGATTTGATCTTCATATTACATGCTTAGGTATCTGACTGCTCAGACTGACCCTACTTATATTTTTTCTTTACTTTTAGAGCTGAAGAAATCTCTGTACGCCATCTTCTCCCAGTTTGGTCAGATCCTTGACATCTTGGTGTCTCGTAGTCTGAAGATGAGAGGACAGGCATTTGTCATCTTTAAGGAAGTTAGCAGTGCAACAAATGCCCTGAGGTCGATGCAAGGATTCCCTTTCTATGATAAGCCAATGGTTGGTGTTACACTTATTAAAGCTAACGCTATTGATGGCCTGTCGTTGTCTGTCTGACCTCTGATCAGCTGCTGTCAGCGGCCGCTATACAGAGAACAGCAGGAAGAAGGCAGCGCTAGTCTGTTCTGAGTTATTGCAGTTCAGCTCCTGTACAAGTTAATGAGCTGCAGTAATTGTCACAGCCACTACACAATATAGATGTGTCTGCCAAAGGTAGGTCATCAATAGTTTGCCCAGAAAATCCCTTTAATTATCAATATCAACACTCTTGGCCATAGCCAGGTCTGTCACTGCAAAAGTCTACAGTCCTTCTCCACTCTCTGAGGGTTTGGTAATTCTGTTCTTCCATTGTTTCATTCAGAGAATACAATATGCAAAATCCGACTCTGACATCATAGCTAAGATGAAGGGCACCTTTGTAGAGAGAGACAGAAAGAGGCAGGAGAAGAGGAAAGTCAAGGGGCAAGATGCTGCAGCTGCCAAGAAGGCTGTTCCAGGCGCTCCTGTGGTACCAGGCTTACCTGGGCAGATACCAGTGAGTTATCTTACAGATTTCTATGGTTGCCGCTGCTCTATCCTGGATCGTCTTATAAATGTTTTGTCTTTAGGGAATGCAGAACATGCCGGGAATGTCCCAGGCACCGCGTATGATGCATATGGCTGGACAGACTCCATATATGCACCATCCAGGCATGATGCCACCCCCAGGAATTGCACCAGGACAGATACCCCCTGGCGGCATGCCTCATGGACAGATGATGCCAGGACAGCTGGCACCTATGCAGCCGGTAAGTAGCCCAAGGCTTGCTTGTATGTCACTGGTGTGAATTCATTCTGCCTGCCTGATATGTGCAGTACTGGTGACATGGAATCGATCCCTGTGACAGGGGAATCTGGAGCTGATGAGTAGTTTGGCATAGCCCTAAAATACTCCCACCCGGTGAAGGCAAGGCCCTTCTTGATGTCTTCTCTGCATGGCTACTGGTCAGCTACTGCTCTTATTGCCCCATTCAAGCAAAGAACATTAGATCTGCCATTTCCCACAGTGATCAGTAAGTGATGGCGTATCAGCAGGATCTGCCGTCACATCGTAGGGTAGGAAAACCCCTCTGAGATGGTGTCTGAACAGAGGGCAATTCTGGCAGAAGCCAGGCCATGCTATGCATTACATGTGAGACTGCATTTATTCTGCAGAGGTGATCCAGGGTTTTACGATGCCAGCTTCCTCCTCAAGACACCCCCCTTCAATGCCCTACCTTTTGTCCGTTCTCCTTGATCCTCTCTTGTATTGTGACGTTCTGTGATCGGGACTACCATTTACATTATATCTTCTTTCTCAGATATCTGAAAATCCTCCCAACCACATTCTGTTCCTGACCAACCTCCCGGAAGAAACAAATGAGCTGATGCTGTCCATGCTGTTCAACCAGTGAGTATCAGTCGCCCTATACTGGTGTTAGAGATGTCAGAAAGCAGTCATACTGGCATTGCCTAACAATCATTCAGTGGACAGTCTCCCAGTACCCCATATATATGCACACCCGGCTTATCTGAGCAGTGCATGTGGACTGGGGTGGGGAAGGGGTAAGTTACTGCTGGACACTTCTGATGCAGCTTATCCTATGCACAAAAGAATTGGGTAGTTATGACTGCCTGATCCTTATCTCGCCTGATAGATCTGGAGAAAGTCAGGTGCTGCCCCCCCTACACATCCAGTCCCACCAAAATAGGTGGGTTTGACCAGCTGTGTTGCAATGTGTATGGCCAGCTTAAAAAGCTCGTCTAAGATGTGTGTTTTGGATACTGTTGACCTTATCATAGGATAGGTCTGCCATTCAGACCCTGCATTGATCAGATAGTGGTCACCTATGCTATGGAGGTCCTCAGTATGCAAAACACATGGTCTTGACCATTCCCTTTAAGGCTTTGTGCTAGTCCTAATACTCCTGACAACCCTGTTTAGTCAGTAAAGTGGAGACTTCTGTGTCTTCTGCAGCGCTGACTCCTTTCAAATACTAACTTGTAAATGTTTCCTCCCAGGTTCCCTGGCTTCAAGGAAGTCCGTCTAGTCCCTGGACGTCATGATATAGCATTTGTGGAATTTGACAATGAAGTCCAGGCAGGTGCGGCTCGAGAGTCTCTACAAGGGTTCAAGATCACCCAGAGCAACTCCATGAAGATTTCATTTGCTAAGAAATAGTGCACGGTGTGTAGGGGAATGTCAAGCTTCAGCCTGCTTTGGTAACACCACTGACTTGCAGTCGGGCAGGAGTAGATAGCGATCGGACTCTTTCTATTTAATTCTATCAATTGTTCAGTGCTGAGCTCTCATCCAGCGTGTTATGTTGGTGAGTATGGCATGGTTTCTTTTTTTTAATACCTCTGAAAGCATTGCACCCAGAGTCTGACTTCCAGACATTGTACCTGGAGCTTGTGAATAAAATGTTTTCTATGAGTCTTCTGTTATGCATTGTATGTGTTTTGGAATACAAAGGGTTAAACCTGGAGATGGGTTATCATGACATAAGCATTAAAACGTGTGCATCTGCTGTCATAAGATATATACACTGTACACAGTGCAAACCTCCCTGAGGTCATCCATGATAAGAAGCTGCTGCAGATAACAGAAGGAGCTCAAAGTAATCTTACCGACAATGACCTCAGATGTACAAAGATGATCAATAATTCTGTATAATGGACAGCCCAGAGATCCTTGTCTGCAGATGTCTCCTGGCACTGAGTACAGAGGCTTTCTATGGGGAGATAACTGTATAGCACATGACATACAGTATATATTACTCACTGCTCCTTTCTTAAGGCAGTGTAGTAGACATATATATAAATAGGGCCCATCACCACTCACATTAATGCAAGTATAGGATAAAGGTAAGTTCTCATGGTACACAGGTGTGCATCATACCAGGGCTAATCAGCTGCTTTTAGTAAAGGTCCACTTCTTTGATGTCCCCTTATTGGCCTTCCATTAGTAGTAACCACATGGTGCCCCCTGCTGGAGTTATAGGAGCCCTGTGTGAAGTGACAATGACTGGTTGTACGACAGACCTGACCGCTGCTGCCCTTTTTGGCACTGATAGGCAGTATAGCCACACTACTCCTGTGTAGGCAGCAGGGCTGACGATGATACCTGCTGCCGCTACTCTATTGTACTTACGGGGCAGGAGATCAGTATTACTGCCACCCTATGTCACTATGTAATACGAAGCAGGAGTCTGGTCAGCTGGAGGCTGTGGTCTGACATATGAGTACCAGTGGTCTGACATATGAGTACCAGCGCTCTAACAAAACTACCCATGATGACCAGCACTTGGCCCTCTACACAAACCAAAAAAGCCCGACCACCCAGTATGCTACCTCAGGTCAAATGTGACCCATAAGATCAGGACTGCACAAGCTGCTCATTGATGGAGCAGTACACTGGTGGCTTTGTGTATTCATAGGGCTGTGTGGAGGCGGCAGGTCACAGAGCGCTTCTTGTATCGCTATTATATACACGTACTGCAGCCAGGAGTAAAGGAATGGTATATACTGCCTTCATGTAAGCTCACTGGACCGCTCCATCCATGAAGATAACAGGTCAGCATTACATAAGACCAAAGGGTGATGATCCTGTGCTGCAAGATGGAACATTTTATACCTTCTTTGCCTGTTTATTTGTATAATCAAAGAAAGCCGCAGCGCCCCGCCCTGTAATAAATGTCTATGGTCCCTGACCTATGTGATGGAGTTACATTTGCTGACTTTCTATATCTTGTGTCTGGAGGCATAAACAGCATTGTTAATAATCACACAAGGGCGATATCACCTCGAATGTAAGTGAGATGATGTATAGTTTCCCTCCCTATAGGATTGCACTTGTATGCAATATTGCTTTGCAAGTGTTACATATATAATCTATGTAACTTATATTTTATTTTTATGTACATCAGAATAGAATTGAGCTGCAGTAGCATTCATGGCCATATCACTGTGTACAGCGCTGTACCCTCTTCTGGAGCACTGCTCATCGGTGCAGGTTCTCATCACTGATTGTCTAACTTAAGAACAGGTCATCAATAGAAAAGTCCCAGAAACTTATTTGAGGACCCTTTAACACTGTTTTGCAAACTTAAAAAAAAAAAAAACCCAATCCATGAAAAAACAGACATGTGAATGGCGCCATCTACTATAATGGGTGCGTCCACTTTATTTTTTTTCACAGGGACAGAGAGGGAGTATAAGAATAAGAGGAAGTATAAGAGAGGTATAAAAGGAGTATAAGAGGAATATAATAGAGGAGTATAAGAGGGAGTAGAAGTATATAAGAGAAGTATAAGAGAAAGTATAAAAGGAAGTATAAGAGGAGTATAAGAGAAGTATAAAAGGAGTATAAAAGGTGTATTAGAGAAGTATAAGAGGAGTATAAGAGAAATATACAGTGCCTTGCGAAAGTATTCGGCCCCCTTGAACTTTTCAACCTTTTGCCACATTTCAGGCTTCAAACATAAGGATATAAAATTTAAATTTTTTGATGAAGAATCAACAACAAGAGGGACACAATTGTGAAGTGGAATGAAATTTATTGGATATTTTAAACTTTTGTAAAAAATAAAAAACTGAAAAGTGGGGCGTGCCAAATTATTCGGCCCCCTTAAGTTAATACTTTGTAGCGCCACCTTTTGCTGCGATTACAGCTGCAAGTCGCTTGGGGTATGTCTCTATCAGTTTTGCACATGGAGAGACTGAAATTCTTGCCCATTCTTCCTTGGAAAACAGCTGGAGCTCAGTGAGGTTGGATGGAGAGCGTTTGTGAACAGCAGTTTTCAGCTCTTTCCACAGATTCTGGATTGGATTCAGGTCTGGACTTTGACTTGGCCATTCTAACACCTGGATACGTTTATTTGTGAACCATTCCATTGTAGATTTTGCTTTATGTTTGGGATCATTGTCTCGTTGGAAGATAAATCTCCGTCCCAGTCTCAGGTCTTTTGCAGACTCCAACAGGTTTTCTTCCAGAATGGTCCTGTATTTGGCTCCATCCATCTTCCCATCAATTTTAACCATCTTCCCTGTCCCTGTTGAAGAAAAGCAGGCCCAAACCATGATGCTGCCACCACCATGTGTGACAGTGGGGATGGTGTGTTCAGGGTGATGAGCTGTGTTGCTTTAACGCCAAACATATCGTTTTGCATTGTGGCCAAAAAGTTCAATTTTGGTTTCATCTGACCAGAGCACCTTCTTCCACATGTTTGGTGTGTCTCCCAGGTGACTTGTGGCAAACTTTAAACAAGACTTTTTATGGATATCTTTGAGAAATGGCTTTCTTCTTGCCACTCTTCCATAAAGGCCAGATTTGTGCAGTGTATGACTGATTGTTGTCCTATGGACAGACTCTCCCACCTCAGCTGTAGATCTCTGCAGTTCCTCCAGAGTGATCATGGGCCTCTTGGCTGCATCTCTGATCAGTCTTCTCCTTGTTTGAGATGAAAGTTTAGAGGGACGGCCGGGTCTTGGTAGATTTGCAGTGGTCTGACACTCCTTCCATTTCAATATGATCGCTTGCACAGTGCTCCTTGGGATGTTTAAAGTTTGGGAAATCTTTTTGTATCCAAATCCGGCTTTAAATTTCTCCACAACAGTATCACGGACCTGCCTGGTGTGTTCCTTGGTCTTCATGATGCTCTCTGCGCTTTATACAGAACCCTGAGACTATCACAGAGCAGGTGCATTTATACGGAGACTTGATTACACACAGGTGGATTATATTTATCATCATCAGTCATTTAGGACAACATTGGATCATTCAGAGATCCTCACTGAACTTCTGGAGTGAGTTTGCTGCACTGAAAGTAAAGGGGCCGAATAATATTGCACGCCCCACTTTTCAGTTTTTTATTTTTTACAAAAGTTTAAAATAACCAATAAATTTCATTCCACTTCACGATTGTGTCCCACTTGTTGTTGATTCTTCACCAAAAAAAAAAAATTTTATATCTTTATGTTTGAAGCCTGAAATGTGGCAAAAGGTTGAAAAGTTCAAGGGGGGCCGAATACTTTCGCAAGGCACTGTAAGAGGAGTATAAGAGGAGTATAAGTGTAATATAAGAGGAGTATAAAAGGAAGTATAAGGAGTATAAGAGGAATATAAGAGGGAGTATAAGAGGAGTATAAAAGGAAGTATAAGGAGTATAAGAGAAGTATATGGGGAGTATAAGATGAGTATATTCGCTTCCTATATATTTCCCACTCCTTTTGAATCCACTCAGTATAGTCTATTAGAAAGGTTTGGGCTCCTTTAATCCCCCCATTCCTAGCATGTAGTGTATTAGGCAATTCTAGCTAAATGTACTTGTTTTTGACACTTTCCTGGTGGTCACTTCTGGGAATAAATCTGCAGGAGACGTCACAAGATGGGTTTATTTAATAAGTGATGTCACATGACAAGAGCACGATCCATCACACCAATAACGCTAGGTCTTGTGTAGGAGGAAGCTGAGTCATGGGGACTATTTCGCATAATCTTTTTATGCTTTTTGCCAGCATCAGCTTGAAACATGCAAAGTAATGGAGACAATCTGTGAAATAAAGCAAAGTCAGCAGGAGATGACGGCCGGAAGAGAGAGCGAGCGTGACGGAGCAAATAGATGAGCTTATTGTTCTACATGAAAAGAGAAATTGTAATATCTTAAAGGGGTAAAGAATGGCTGTTTTTACCTAGAAACAGCGCCACTCATGTCCAGGGGCTGTGTCTGGCATTGCAGTTTAGCCTCTAATACTTCACTACAGCTGAGCTGCAATACCAGACATGGCCTTTGGATATAAGTGGTGCTGTTTCTATCAAAAAAAAAAAAAAAAAAAAGGAAAAATACTGAATGGTGCAAGTATTTTTCCATGTTCTGTAAAGGGGTTGCCCCGTTTTGGATACTTATCCATTATCCACAGGCAGGGGATGAGTGTCCAATTACTAGGGGCCTGATCGTCGGGTCTCCCAAGGATCAGGAGAACAAGGGACTGAAAATCCCCCCAGGGCCTGCTTGTGAATGGAGCCTCAGTGTGCTTGTGTGACCGACGCTCCATACACTTCTATGGGGCTGCTGAGATTGTAATCTCTGACAGGTCACCCTGCCCCATAGTAGTGTATGGAGCACCAATCACATTGACGCATCATCCAGGAAAGGCTGCCTCCTCTTCTGTGTGCCGGCCCCCCACACGCGTGCGCAATAGTGCCTGGGAAGCTGGCACACAATACTTACCTGGCTTTTCTTACTTCCGGTCCGTAGCTGAGCAGTGACGTCACTTCCGGAAGTGACGTCGGGCCCGGCTCCGGGCAGCGTGGGAGGCCTGCGGCGCAGAGCCAGCACCTCCTCCACTCCTGGCAGACGCCAAGAAGAGGAGGGGCCAGGAAGACAGTTAAGTGTGATGGGGTTGTGGGGGGGGGGTGGGCAGAGTTAGTTGGGAAGGGCTAGTAATGGACGGCTGGCTAGGGAGACGGAGGGGTTGAGAGGGGGATCTGAGTGAAGAGCAATGCATCATGGTAGTTGTAGACTAAACCATCTAAACAAATGCAGAAGATGCCAGGAGCTCCTAGAGAAACCCAGAAATCACTCAAAACACAGCTAAAGGTATTTGGATGCCCTTATTAACCCATTAATAACATTAACAAACCTTTTTTAAAAAAATAATTTTTGCCCGGAAAACCCCTTTAAGGATACCTTATACTTCTCACAGCTTATAGTTTGCGGCCTGACTCAGAGCCTCAATCAAAGGCAGACACTCATGCCCTCTTGTCTGCTCCTGCCTGACACCGCCCACTTGACATTAGACAGCCTACTTAGCATATCAGGCACCAAAATTAACTGCACTTATTGCTCAGGAATGGTGCGGGATAGAGAAAAAAAATCCAACTTGTGCCTTTTAGGGAATGAATGAGGTAATACCCCCCCCCCTTCACAGTGTGAACGCTCCCTTACTGTACAACAAAACTGTGCCTGTAAGTGTAGTAATATGGACTGTATGTACCAATGATTTATGGGGGAGTTTGTGGTCCAGTATATAATATGTATATCTCTATATATATAATATAATCAGTCACAAGTCACGCTGCAATATTCATAGGCAGCCAATAGGAGTTTGTTATTCCACCCCCTCCCCCATCTTTCCCACCAACTTGTTACAGTGAGAAAAAAAGAGGTGGGCAGGTGACGTGAAACAGGTTAGTGATCTGCGGTGATAGTCCTGCAGGCTGGTCAGTGTCTGAAGCAAGCAGAGCGGCGCAGTCATGGATCGCTCACTGCTCGGGATTTTCTTCTGCGTGTTGCTTGGGCTGGTTGGTGGAAACCGGAAGATGCCAAAACTTGCGGACAGGAAGCTCTGTGCGGATGAGGAATGTAGTCGTAAGTGCTCCTGAGATGATGAGGGTTGTAATTCTGGTGAATGCAACATCTGGGGAGGTTTATGACATTGCCAAAAAGTGAAAATCTGTTCATCTCATGGAGGCCAAATTGTTGTGTTCATGTTGATCTTTAGTAATAGACTGGGATAGAATCTGGTCTCAGATCTCAAGTGTTTGCCATAAAATCCGAGAATTTCTAACAAACAAGTAATTATTGAGATTTGCTGAAAAGTCACCAAGAAGTTCAGGAAAAGCTAAAGGGTACCTGAGTTTTCAGGAAAAGTTTAAATCTGTGCAGGATCTTGCTGGGCCGTCTGTTCTATGACTGTATAACCCTTCATACATGATGTCCTATCAGGTTTCCTGCTGCTAATACCCCCTTTATGGCTGCAGCACATTTTACATTTGTGTATGTACAATATGGAGCAGTCTGCCCCCTCGCCCCATCCATTACTGATAATGTCCTGCCAGGAGTAACTGTACTATAGCAAACAAATTGCTGAGAAATGCCCAAGTGACCATAATATAGAAGATCACTGGGCTGTAAATATAGGGCAAATACATGCAGCCAAGCAGATACACAGGGTAAAAAAAAACAAACAAACAATCTATGAGCACAGTCAGTAAAGCTGCTGTTGTCTGTGAATAATATCCCATCTGTAATCACACAAGCAGCCAGAGGTAGATACAAGTACATAGAAGACTTATCTTACATTGTCTTTTGCACACAGCAACAGTTTGCAGACATGTCTGTGCAGGCTGTCAGGAGAATCAGCCCCTCCCCTCTCCATTCATTGTGTGAAGCGAGTAAAGGATCATTCTCTACATTCACTGTCTTTCCATCTTGCTTATCTACCGAATCTATGGACAGACCTTGGTTAGCAACAGGAATTGAACTGCAAATTAGTTTCAAGGGAGACACCTAGTGGCAGAAACTTTAGAGAGGTTTATCAGGCATAAAGTAGCCACATTCTTAATTAAAGCAAGTTATCTATGAAGTGAGACAAAGTGATCTAAATAGTCAGTGACCGTTTCAGGCTAAGGCCCAACATAACGATACACTATAAATATATAGAGAAAACGATTCTGCAGCTATAATGTGCAAGATGGTTGCTGGATGAGGTTATCTTAGTACATGTAGTGCACTTCAGTAGGCAGTGGAGGATGGGTGTTCATCTTTGGTAATTCCCTAATAAAAATAGGGTGTTCCCCGACCAGTGGGGGCCCCACCTTTGACTACTCAGGAGTCTATACTAATCAGTCTAAGGCCGGTTGCAGACGACCGTGCTGCAACCAGCCTGTCGTGAATTAAAAGCATGGGCAGCACATGGGGGACACGGGGATGTCTCCTGTGCGCCGCCTGTGCACGGGCCGTGCTTCCGCGGCTCCATTAATTAAATAAATAGGAGCCACGGAAGCAAGGGCCGCAAAATAGGACAGGAATAGGACCTGTTCTGTATTTTGCGGCCCGGACTGTCAACCCGCACATGGGACCGTGAAATTTACGGTCGTGTGTACGGGCCCATAGAAAAGAATGGGTCAGTGTGCTCTCCGGGAAATACTATTCAAATGCTATCTGCGTTTTACTATTCACAAATACTGATCCACAATCTGCAATTATCATGTCCACATCAGTGTGTCATCACAATCACCGATCCGCAGAAGGACTTGTATAATCCCCTCTATGTGTATCGGAGTCTGTGCCGCAATACGGATAAGAATAGGACGTGCTCCGTAATGTGCAGATCGTATCTACAGCCCGGATACTGATCAGTAAAAACTACGGACGTGTGTATGGGGCCAAAGACATGAATGGACCGTGGACAATATATGGAAACCGCTACGGTCATCGGCATATATATATATATATATATATATATATATATATATACATCCCTGAAAGCTGCGGCCTGGGATATCTGGATATCCCCGGCCTTCGGACAGTGTCATATAACAAGTACTTGGCATGACAGCAAGTCTGGTAGATCTGGCCAAGATCCATTCCAATCAGGCTACTAACAACAGGAGCCTGAAGAAGCTCCAGCAAATTATAACGCAATGTGTGAACAAGGCTTTACAATTATATCATTAAACATGGCTCCAGTAATAACTCCAGTCGGAGGGAGCGCTCGTGCACTGACCTCCAGCAGTCTCTATGAAGCACAGGCCTGGTGAGGCATGTGAGTAACCCTGCACGTATCAGACACATCTCTACAGTACTGTTCATCCTGAGCACCCTGGTTCATGAACAAAGATTGGCACTGCTGTAGGGACTTGGTATAACGATGGAGATATACGTGCCATGGGGTTACCCTGTCAGTGGGGATCTGAGTCTCGCCGGAGGTCCTGCTGCGCTCCAGCATAGACGTGACCCCTTCATGGTTTACCAGGTGCTATTTTGTACTTTTAGTGACATATCCAATCTCATAACTAAGATCAGCTCATTGCCATTGTATTGAATGAGACTGAGCCACCATAACAGGCACAGCACGACTAAGGGGATGTTCATACAGTAGAATTTGGGTCAGTCGTCCACCTCAAAATCATCACCAAAAAGGCCCTGAATCGAGGCCTCGCACATTAGGATTAGTATATGAGGCCTCGCACATTAGGATTAGTATATGAGGCCTCGCACATTAGGGTTAGTATATGAGGCCTCGTATATGCTTAGTATATGAGGCCTCGCACATTAGGATTAGTATATGAGGCCTCGTACATTAGGATTAGTATATGAGGTCTCGTATATGCTTAGTATATGAGGCCTCGCACATTAGGATTAGTATATGAGGCCTCGTATATGCTTAGTATATGAGGCCTCGCAAATTAGGATTAGTATATGAGGCCTCGCACATTAGGATTAGTATATGAGGCCTCAAATATGCTTTGTATATGAGGCCTCGCACATTAGGATTAGTATATGAGGCCTCGCACATTAGGATTAGTATATGAGGCCTCGCACATTAGGATTAGTATATGAGGCCTCGTATATGCTTAGTATATGAGGCCTCGCACATTAGGATTAGTATATGAGGCCTTGTATATGCTTAGTATATGAGGCCTCGCACATTAGGATTAGTATATGAGGCCTCGCATATTAGGATTAGTATATGAGGCCTCGTATATGCTTAGTATATGAGGCCTCGCACATTAGGATTAGTATATGAGGCCTCGCACATTAGGATTAGTATATGAGGTCTCGTATATGCTTAGTATATGAGGCCTCGCACATTAGGATTAGTATATGAGGCCTGGTATATGCTTAGTATATGAGGCCTCGCACATTAGGATTAGTATATGAGGCCTCGCACATTAGGATTAGTATATGAGGCCTCAAATATGCTTTGTATATGAGGCCTCGCACATTAGGATTAGTATATGAGGCCTCGTATATGCTTAGTATATGAGGCCTCGCACATTAGGATTAGTATATGAGGCCTCGCACATTAGGATTAGTATATGAGGCCTCAAATATGTTTTGTATATGAGGCCTCGCACATTAGGATTAGTATATGAGGCCTCGTATATGCTTAGTATATGAGGCCTCGCACATTAGGATTAGTATATGAGGTCTCGTATATGCTTAGTATATGAGGCCTCGCACATTAGGATTAGTATATGAGGCCTCGCACATTAGGATTAGTATATGAGGCCTCGTACATTAGGATTAGTATATGAGGTCTCGCACATTAGAATTAGTATATGAGGCCTCGCACATTAGGATTGGTATATGAGGCCTCGCACATTAGGATTGGTATATGAGGCCTCGCACATTAGGATTGGTATATGAGGCCTCGCACATTAGGATTGGTACATGAGGCCTCGCACATTAGGATTAGTATATGAGGTCTCGTATATGCTTAGTATATGAGGCCTCGCACATTAGGATTAGTATATGAGGCCTCGTATATGCTTAGTATATGAGGCCTCGCACATTAGGATTAGTATATGAGGCCTCGCACATTAGGATTGGTATATGAGGCCTCGCACATTAGGATTGGTATATGAGGCCTCGCACATTAGGATTGGTATATGAGGCCTCGCACATTAGGATTGGTATATGAGGCCTCGCACATTAGGATTAGTATATGAGGTCTTGTATATGCTTAGTATATGAGGCCTCGCACATTAGGATTAGTATATGAGGCCTCGTATATGCTTAGTATATGAGGCCTCGCACATTAGGATTAGTATATGAGGTCTCGTATATGCTTAGTATATGAGGCCTCGCACATTAGGATTAGTATATGAGGCCTCGCACATTAGGATTAGTATATGAGGTCTCGTATATGCTTAGTATATGAGGCCTCGCACATTAGGATTAGTATATGAGGCCTCGCACATTAGGATTAGTATATGAGGCCTCGCACATTAGAATTAGTATATGAGGCCTCGCACATTAGGATTGGTATATGAGGCCTCGCACATTAGGATTGGTATATGAGGCCTCGCACATTAGGATTGGTATATGAGGCCTCGCACATTAGGATTGGTATATGAGGCCTCGCACATTAGGATTGGTATATGAGGCCTCGCACATTAGGATTAGTATATGAGGTCTCGTATATGCTTAGTATATGAGGCCTCGCACATTAGGATTGGTATATGAGGCCTCGCACATTAGAATTAGTATATGAGGCCTCGCACATTAGGATTGGTATATGAGGCCTCGCACATTAGGATTGGTATATGAGGCCTCGTATATGCTTAGTATATGAGGCTAATGACCTGTGGAAACCTGCAGAGGAAAGATGAGACTTGGCTTTGGCTTTCTGATGCTGATTTTACAAAGACGGTTGAAACACATATGAGATGTGTATGTGGTTGTCATGGGCACTGAGATCACATTTATCTCTGTGGCCTAACACTCTCTTCTCTTGGCAGATCCCATCTCAATGGCGGTGGCGCTCTCGGACTACACCCCCCCTGATTGTCGCTTCATCCCCATCAGACGCGGGCAGACTCTCTATATTTACTCCAAGTTAAAGGGCCGTGGGCGGCTGTTCTGGCTTGGAAGTGTAAGTATAAATGCAGTAGTGTAAGGGTATAATGTACTATAATATATGATGTGCTATGTGCTGTTACTCCATAGGTGCAAGGAGATGAGTATGGGGAGTACACGGCAAAGCTGGGTTACTTTCCAAGTTCAATTGTCCAAGAAGAACACTATTTAATGCCTGGAAAAGTGGAGCTGAAAACAGATGTAAGTCTTACTGACGGTGAATCTCACTTCTATGTCTGCCCTTTGGGTCTATAGTTGGGTATTAGCTTGAGCTTGGTCACCTCCAATGGAATATACAAGGGTAGCATTGGTCTATACCATATATGTAGTATTACATTACTCTCAGTAGGGTTAAGGGGTTATCCAGTTTTGTTTCATTTGCAAGCTCACTACCCCTCCCTGTGAGCAGGGCAGCCAGCAAATGAAACATCACAGCAGCATCATGTGACCTCAGGTGTGGGGTGATTTAAAATCTGTGCATATCTATTGCAGGAGAGAGTGGAGAAGGGAGAGCACACAGAGAGTGAGAGCAGGCAGATGAATCATGGGAAATGTAGTTTGTCCACAGATTCACCGCATGTAAATAACAGGGGTACAAGGAGCAGTATGTAAAATAAAGCCAAGCAAATTCTGCACAAGGGAGCGGGGAGGATTTAGCAGTGCTGGGGATGGATTTGCAGATGAGTTTTGGAAGCTGGATAACATTTAAGCGTGCTGAGGTTGGAAGTAGAATCAGGCGGAGACACTCCGGGGTGCACAATGTGCGCAGGGCCAGAGAAGGTCCCAAAAGCCACTTTCGGTTGCCCAAGTTATGCTAAGTTCACACCTGCATCGGGGGGGGGGGGGTCTTTTGTTTGTTCTGCCCATTGAAGGACCAAAAAACAGACAAAAGGATTTCTAAAATAGTGGACACCAAGAGAGCCCAAGGTCAGGATTGGGTGTCCACTGACTTTTTCATCTGGCGACTTCAGGTGGACACTGCAATGGGGTCTCCAAACTGAGACTCTGACGCAGATGTGAACATACCCTTATTTAGATTCAGGTCCATGGGGCAAAGTTAGGGAAGGTCTAGTAACTGAGCACTAAAAACAGAAAGGCTCTGCTGGTGTCCTGTTGTTGTTGGGGTGTATGATGCAACTCCCCAATGATTGCTAGGAGGGGACTTTAGGATTTGGCAAGGTCCTATCTGCTTTATCCAAGCATATCTGTATTTCGAGTTGTCTCCAGTGCAAACAATGGGGCTATAATCTCTGCGCACCATAACTCAAAGGGATGTCTGACTGAAGCCGATGGGACACATAGCTTGTTAGAATGCTACGGGCCATCGATTCAGTGTCTGGGTTGGGCCCATCACAATCGAGTGGACCCGACTAACTTCAGCCCAACACGACTTATTCTGTTCTGTCTCTTCTATTTCAGCAATGGGATTTCATGTGTCACTGACCCCTCTGACCTCGTGATTGTGGAGATCGGCGGCATCACAATTCATCACAATGTCAATGGAGAATAACACAAGATCTTATTCCTATTATACTATATATGATGTATACATATACAAGTGATGTCATATTAAAGGGATAATGTAGCTTGTCTGTCCAGCCATAAAGTTGTCTAATGCCCACTTATTCTATAGATGGAGTTGTATGGACTATACAGTGAGTGCCCTGTGCAGACTACATTGGAGTTGTAGTTCTTCAAAGTTACAAATCTGACTACAGCTATGACCCTGGTTGGCAGATCATAGGAGGGTGTCAGAGGCCGTGACATCATCAGACCATAGCTCTGTAGTCACATGAAATGTGTGCACTGGAGACAGACAACGCTCAGCCCTCGGCCATCTCTGGCACTCCCATTGATGTAAATGGGATTTTGGATGCGGCATACAGGAAGAAAAACACTTCTCAGGATCGGTGGGGTCTCCATGGTCAGATTCCCACCAGGTCCATTCCTATAATGTAATCCATTCCTATTTTCAGTGACTTGTGAACCTTTTGGTTATAGTGTTAGGCACGGTTGTTCACTCACTTATGTCTAGGGCTACACGGTGTTCTTTGGCTGCATTTCCCAATGCGTGACCAATGATTTCTATGTGGCCCTGCGACTCCTTCGCCAAGTGAAAAGGGTTGTGTTGTGACCCCAAGGGTACATTGCTGGATTTTTAGAAGTTGTAGCACCCTCGGGGTTGCAACATGACTCCACTCACTTACTTTGGTGAAGGAGTCACAGAGCGACATGGCGGTCTTTGGTTGTGATATGCTGGTCTTTGTTTGTGACATGGAGGTCTTTGGTTGCGACATGGCGGTCTTTGGTCGCGACATGGCGGTCTTTGGTTGTGACATGGCCATCTTTGATTGTGACATGACGGTCTTTGGTTGCGACATGGCGGTCTTTGGTTTGACAAGGTGGTCTTTGATTGTGCTATGGGAGCCGTAGCCAAAGTCACCGTATATCCTTAGCCTAAACGGGGATGATCTGCAACACCACAAACATCCCAACTAATTTGACATTTTTGTGAATGAAGCTCCACCCAGCTGTATCTGCTGCTCTGTGAATATATTGGGCATTTCCATAGGGTCTGTTGTAGGGGCCGTGATCACTGATCCAAGAAACTTTCCACTACACAGATAAGCCATTTATACCAAGTCATCGGCCCCTCAGGAACTGTCTAATCCCACTATCCCATCCCATGTAAATGGGGTCAAGATCAGTTTAGACTTCTCTGTGAAGGAAATTACCATCTCATTTACAGGAGGGCGCTAAGTGCCCACTTATTATAATGTCATTACAAGGGGCCCTGGAACATTCTTATCCTATTGTAAAGGGTGTTAATGGCCACAGTGATGGCCAGAGTCAAGTCTGTGTACAAGACATTAACATGTGATCTCATCTAAAGAAGGACAATGGAGGCCGCGGAGAGGTTACGGCGGCTACAAACAAATATCAATGCAGGGCAGACAATGTGTGACTACATGGTGTGTGCTCAGAGTCGGCCATACAGTAAGCTTCTCATCATATACTATACAGCCATGTCTCTACTACAGTGGGGTCTACAATGTAATCTACATAGGTGGTCATAAACCAGATCTGTACACACTGAGCACAGCCATAGCACAACAGGGCCCCACTCTACCAAGGCCATCATAAGCAGCAAGTACATTGTTTTGGTCTCCTTTACACATAGGGATAGTACACACAGTGATGTCACAGTACAGGGATAATACACACAGTGATGTCACAGTACAGAGATAATACACACAGTGATGTCACAGGACAGGATAGTACACACAGTGATGTCACAGTACAGGGATAATACACACAGTGATGTCACAGTACAGGGATAATACACACAGTGTTTTCACAATATAGGGATAATACACAGTGATGTCACAGTACAGAGATAATACACACAGTGATGTCACAGTACAGAGATAATACACACAGTGATGTCACAGTGCAGGATAATACACACAGTGATGTCACAGGACAGGATAATACACAGTGATGTCACAGTACAGGGATAATACACACAGTGATGTCACAGTACAGGGATAATACACACAGTGTTTTCACAATATAGGGATAATACACAGTGATGTCACAGTACAGAGATAATACACACAGTGATGTCACAGTACAGAGATAATACACACAGTGATGTCACAGTGCAGGATAATACACACAGTGATGTCACAGGACAGGATAATACACAGTGATGTCACAGTACAGGGATAATACACACAGCGATGTCACAGTAATAGTTATCACTAATTATCCCCTAAGTCTCAGTGGAAATGGCCCCTTTAGTTGTTGGGCCACATAGCAGCTGCTTTATCTGATAACCTGGTAGTTATACCCATGGACAGAGAGTGGTGACTTAGTGGTTAGTATGGTGGCCTTGAACCACTGGAGTCCTGGGTTCGAATCCTGCTAAGGACAACATCTGTATGTAGTTTGTATGTTCTTCACGTGTTTTTGGGTTTCCTCCCACACTACAAATACATCCTGATATGGAATGTAGATTGTGAGCCCTATATGGGACAGTGACTGTCTATGTCTGTAAAGCGCTGCGGAATATGATGGCGATATATAAGTAAGCAAAATAAAAAATAAACTTATACAGTGGAAAAAGCACCTGATATAGCCAATATAATAACTGCACAGCCTCTAGATGGCAGAAGAGCTCTGCAGGCCCAGATATTCTCTAATACAGTCATATGAAAAAGTTTGGGCACCCCTATTAATCTTAATCATTTTTAGTTCTAAATATTTGGGTGTTTGCAACAGCCATTTCAATTTGATCTATCTAATAACTGATGGACACAGTAATATTTCAGGATTGAAATGAGGTTTATTGTACTAACAGAAAATGTGCAATATGCATTAAACCAAAATTTGACCGGTGCAAAAATTTGGGTACCCTTATTTTATTGATTTGAATACTCCTAACTACTTTTTACTGACTTGCTGAAGCACAAAATTGGTTTTGTAACCTCACTGAGCTTTGAACTTCATAGCCAGGTGTATCCAATCATGAGAAAAGGTATTTAAGGTGGCCAATTGCAAGTTGTTCTCCTATTTGAATCTCCTCTGAAGAGTGGCATCATGGGCTCCTCAAAACAACTCTAAAATGATCTGAAAACAAAGATTGTTCAACATAGTTGTTCAGGGGAAGGATACAAAAAGTTGTCTCAGAGATTTAACCTGTCAGTTTCCACTGTGAGGAACATAGTAAGGAAATGGAAGACCACAGGGACAGTTCTTGTTAAGCCCAGAAGTGGCAGGCCAAGAAAAATATCAGAAAGGCAGAGAAGAAGAATGGTGAGAACAGTCAAGGACAATCCACAGACCACCTCCAAAGAGCTGCAGCATCATCTTGCTGCAGATGGTGTCACTGTGCATCGGTCAACAATACAGCACACTTTGCACAAGGAGAAGCTGTATGGGAGAGTGATGCGAAAGAAGCCGTTTCTGAAAGCACGCCACAAACAGAGTCGCCTGAGGTATGCAAAAGCACATTTGGACAAGCCAGCTTCATTTTGGAAGAAGGTCCTGTTGACTGATGAAACAAAGATTGAGTTGTTTGGTCATACAAAAAGGCGTTATGCATGGCGTCCAAAAAACACAGCATTCCAAGAAAAACACTTGCTACCCACTGTAAAATTTGGTGGAGGCTCCATCATGCTTTGGGGCTGTGTGGCCAATGCCGGCACCGGGAATCTTGTTAAAGTTGAGGGTCGCATGGATTCAACTCAGTATCAGCAGATTCTTGAGAATAATGTACAAGAATCAGTGATGAATTTGAAGTTACGCCGGGGATGGATATTTCAGCAAGACAATGATCCAAAACACAGCTCCAAATCTACTCAGGCATTCATGCAGAGGAACAATTACAATGTTCTGGAATGGCCATCCCAGTCCCCAGACCTGAATATCATTGAACATCTGTGGGATAATTTGAAGCGGGCTGTCCATGCTCGGCGACCATCAAACTTAACTGAACTGGAATTGTTTTGTAAAGAGGAATGGTCAAAAATACCTTCATCCAGGATCCAGGAACTGATTAAAAGCTACAGGAAGCGACTAGAGGCTGTTATTTTTGCAAAAGGAGGATCTACTAAATATTAATGTCACTTTTCTGTTGAGGTGCCCATACTTTTGCACCGGTCAAATTTTGGTTTAATGCATATTGCACATTTTCTGTTAGTACAATAAACCTCATTTCAATCCTGAAATATTACTGTGTCCATCAGTTATTAGATATAGCAAATTGAAATGGCTGTTGCAAACACCCAAATATTTAGAACTAAAAATGATTAAGATTAATAGGGGTGCCCAAACTTTTTCATATGACTATCTATCTATGTCATATCCATCCATATCTCTCTTCCTGCCACGCCGCCATAAATAACACGATAGTCAGGGGCCCTGTTACAGATTTTGGGGCCCGCAAGCTATAAGTCACGCCTCTACAACCATAGACATGGCCGGACAGTAGAATATTTTGTATAGGTGACCCTAGAACACTTATAACATCTGTATGTGTGTCATATATGGAGCTGTAATACATCTTTATGACCATAGGGAGGCAGCAGATACATTTCTTCTAACTTTCCCATCTAGGAGATTAACCTGTTCATCTGCTGCTAAATCAGGGTATGCTGGGGACAGTAGTTCTGCTGCAGATATGGGGTCAAATGTTGCACAAGTGTGACATAGATATAAGAACTAGCCATAGCTTACTGTAACACGGAGGAAAGATATTGCTAATAATCACTGTCTGCATGCACAAGGCCACATCATGGCTCTGTACAGGGTTGTATGGAGCGGTGATACAACATGTATAGACGTCTGTGGGTCACTACTGCACCTCCATAAGGCTACCTGTATATCTGCGGTCGGTGTCTGTCTGAAATCCCAGCCAGTAAAGTCCTGCAGGCCTGACTCAATGGAGTCACAATGGGGTCTGTTGTTGTCCATCATTAGAGGGACTGGCTTTTATTCTTCAGGTCCTATGACTTCCCTATATATATAGTAGACAAATGCCGAACTGTACCCGGCCCTATATATATATATATATATATATATATATATATATAAGTAGACAAATGCTGAACTGCACCGGCCATATACTGTATATATGAGACAAATTGTAGATGATCATTATGGCTGCCAGTGACATCACATTGTACAATCTTACGGATTACCCATTTATTCCCATAATGTTGATGTCAGTATATACACGGGGGGGGGGGGGGGGAGTGTTGTAGCTTTTAGGAGGGAAAAATGTGTCAGGTGAGCGTCCACCCCGGCCATAAAACATGATCATGGCCATAATCCCCCAGTATAAACAGTAACAGGGAGCCGCTATCTCTGGCTCCCAATGTTTGATCTGGGACACGCTGGGTGGGCTCCATCTCCTCAGGATAAACAGCTGCCGACTCTGCGGAGTTATTGGGGCCTGGGGAGGAGGAGGCCGCACTCATACAGGGTCACTGTTCACACCTAGGGTGTCAGTTTCCATGGAGGGGATAAAGCGAGGAGGGCCTGATGGTTCTTCCACATGGCGGTCATTACTGTGAGGAGGCGTTTGGCAATCAAAGGGTTAATGGGTACGCCACAGAAGATTCATGTCAGGGGTAAAATAACAAGGGGATAGATATTGGGGATCCAGGGTACATGAGTGAATGACATTCTGGGGTACACACATTTATAATATGATGGTCTGGTCTGTATTGAGCAGCTTCATGCTACACCTCAGCATGTAACTGGTTAATATTCAGACTCTATCTACGTCATCCTTTACAGTGTTATATGAGGTCATCGCCAGATGTGCTGGGCCCAGGCCTCACATGGTTAATATTCAGACTCTATCTACGTCATCCTTTACAGTGTTATGTGATGTCATCACTGTAGGTGCTGGGCCCAAGGCTCACATGGTTAATATTCACAATGTATGTGGAGACTTTATAGCATGACATCATCATATTATGTGACATCAATGCCAGTCGGGTGCTGGGCCAGGTAAAGATTTAGCACCAGGGCTCAAGCCTGTGATGTTCCCTTATATGAAAGTGGCGCTGCTGGTAAGAGGGCACGCCATGACATCATCGGCAGCGTGAGCCCTGCGGCCACACAAGTCTTGCACTGACTTAAGTAGACCAGGCGGACAAGTGCAGGCTTCTCCCTATACAGCCTGCGGGGTGCTGCGTATTCTGGAACTCCACTAGTAATTGACTTGTTTAGGGTTTGATCTCTATCCCAAACAGACTGATCCAAAAAGTGATGGCGGCTTCGCAGGATCCCGGCGCACTCGGCAGACATTATACGTCTTAATTCTCCCTGTATGAGAATGTAAAGCTGCACAAAGCGGGATTATAGTATTAAGTAAGTATATTACAGGGTAAGCCGGGGATAGGAGCAGGAGATCCTACACTGCCCATGGCCCGAGACGGAGGGGGTTAAATAAGGGCTTCTTAGGAAAGTTCATTGCACAGGATCTGAAGTGCAACTCTTCAGGGAGGAGATTGCCAGAAGCCGCAGCTTTAACTCTTCCTTTTCCCAGATTTCTTGGATTAGTGTTGGCTCTGTGAATGTGAATCTTCTTCCCAATTCTCTGCAGACCCCTTGTGTGAGGAGCTGAGCCCTCCATCCCACCTCCCCCAACCACATCAGCCCCTTCGTCCTCCCCATTGATTATCCCAGACTCCTCCTCTCCTGATCCCGGCCCTCAGCCTGCAGAGTGAGGGGGACGTCTCGCACAAAGAGGGAGGGGGAAGCGATTTTAAAAAGTCATTTCTCCTTTCCTGAAACAGTATACCTGTAGAAACCTAGCAAGGTGGACGCTGCGAGAGCCCAGGATAATGCCCCCCCAAGAGATGTCCATGGAATACACCTCACACTTTGCACCCCCTGTGCCGCCCCACAAGCCGAAACCTCTACCATCCAGCGGAGGTCAAGAGAGGAACCTGAAATGTGTCCTGCTAGGAGATGGGGCGGTGGGTAAGACCAGCCTTCTGGTCAGCTACACCACCAATGGTTACCCCACTCGGTACATCCCCACCGCCTTCGATGACTTCTCAGGTAGGGTCACTTATACACGTTTTATGGCAATGATGTATTCGGGATACAGAGAAGCCGGGGCAATCTGTTTTTAGGTTATTTTTCTGCGTTTTGCAGGGATCTTTTCCCTGATATGTTTCTGTCCAAATCGTCTTGTATTCCTTGCACGTCAAGTTAAAGCGGATTGTACAGGGTTTCCAGGGCATTTGTGAAAGGGATCCGATATTAGGATCATATAGGACACCCCTGGGGGGATTCTTGTTACTCTGCAGTTTTTCCATTTCAGAATGTGCAGGTCTTTAGGGCTGATTTATTTGCCGGTGACTGGTTGGGGCCAGATATAATATATCTGGGGATAACGTCACCTTTCACTGTGTCACGCTGAATTATACAATTTCTCCTCACACTGGGAAATCTACGTATTAATAGGGTCATGTCTGCGCCAACTTATAGTTTGTACCCGTTAAATGCCGTAGGGGATTGTGTGCAAAAAACTAGGGTGTGTGCAAAGGGTTAATTCTATATCACTTTTTTTTTTTTGCAGCTCTGGTGCAAGTAGGGAACACGCCTGTCAAGCTGCAGCTCTGTGACACCGCAGGGCAGGTAAGTGCTCAGCTGGATTGTATGTCCCCTCCTGCGTGTAGTACTGTATATCCCTGAAGGGAGGTAGAGACGCCATATCTCATGTCTGTGTCACCCTGCAGACTCCACGTCCTCCATTGCCTACCTTCTGTCTCAGTCAGTCGCTGCCGCCCTGTATTAGTATCAGACATCACGTCTACTAGGGTTATACCTTGTCCACAGTATATGGGGTCTCTCTTACCCTACATTAGTTCCACCTTCACCAGTTTCTATTTCTTCTGGATCCACAAACCTAAACCTATACCCCTTTCTCTCTCCAGGATGAATTTGACAAGCTTCGCCACTTCTGCTACCCCAAAACTGACGTGGTCATCCTATGTTTTAGTGTGGTGAGCCCTTCATCTTTTCAGAACATATCAGAGAAATGGATCATGGAGATACAAACTCACTGCCCCAATGTGCCGCTGGTCCTGGTGGGCACTCAGTGCGACCTTCGAGAGGATGTCAAAGTCTTAATCCAGTTAGCACGGTATCGGGAGAAGCCTGTGCCCCCTTCCTCTGCCAGGGCTCTCGCTGAAAAAATTGGGGCAGTTGCCTACGTTGAATGCTCCGCTCTTACTCAAAAGAAGCTGAAAGACGTCTTTGACACGGCCATCCTGTCCGGCCTCCGATACTCTGACCTTAGAAACCAGAGAGACAGGAAGATGGCCGCCACAGCTAGCAAGATGAAGACTCTCTCTAAGGCTTGGTGGAAAAAGTACGTGTGCGTTTAGGACTCTTACTCGTTGTAACACGGGACCAACAAGTAAAGCCAAGTGCCTTATCCAAAGAGCTTGCACTCGGAGCAAGAGCTTGACTTCTTGCTGTGAAAGGTGACTGTGAGCGTTCACAATGCCCAATGTCCAGGAGCACGCAGAGTTCAAAGACTTGTAGCGGGGCCAGGTATGGACTGAACCAGCAGGCCCCGGAAATGGGGCTCCTTGGCGGCAGATTAACCCACATAACGACATTCTGACACCTTCTTAAAGGGATACATCCAATTTGCACCTCTGTTTACACTGGATCGGGTTCCAGACTGGAATGTGTCGGAATGAATCCTGGTGACCGGGACGGGCCTATACTGAATTAATATAATGATTGCTTTGATTTGCTGCCTTGTAGTGGCGGCTGAAACCTGAATCTGCTTCTGTTCTAAGAAGCGTAGAACATATGGACATTGTAATACTGTGTATTAGCATGGACATCCGTGTCTGCGAGTCAGCCATGACCAGGACTGCGGCTTCAAACAGCAGATTTACGTCCACTGGGCTATGTCATCCGGCATCAAATAGGCCTTGCGTAACTGGAGGCGTCCAGCTGTTCTCTAACTACATGGCCCCATGCTGAGACTTGTAGTTCCGGGACATCTGGGTGCCGCTGGTTACTGCATCCTGCCTGTCTTACTAGCACCAGTGCGCTGTCACCCATAGCCATAACATGTCCGCTCGCTCGTCGCATCGGTCTCAGTGATGACGCTTTACAAGCATTTGTTTGGGACACAAAATCTCTTTTCATGTGATTCTGTTTGCAAATAAAATTGACTTTTATTCTGTACATTGTCTGGTCTTTACTCGGTACAATAGACATCGGCATCTTCTATTACATCCGAGACTGTGCGAAGGAAGAATAAAACAGCCAACCTTCACCATGGCTGATAACAGGGAACAATAGACTGCAACAACAGAGCAGATGGAGACAGGATAGTGTTTAGGTTTAGTGATCCTATAGCGCACAAAAAGTAACATATATAATAACATATATATAATAGATGTGACACATTATAACACTTAGTATTATTACAGTCTTCATATTCATTAATATTAGAGCAATATTTACCAAGTTTATTCCCACCAAGATAAACAGCGCCCCCGGTGGTTATTGTATTCCAGGCATCACCAAATACATTGCGGAGTATCAAAAGGATTTTATGGTTATGTGAAGACTCCGCATTACAACTACACAATATAGAGTTGGGTATCTAAGGGTTACTATAATGTATGAGCCGACCCGGTCTGTGCGCTGAGAGGCGATGATGTAAGAAGTGCCCATAAATAAGAAGCACCCATACATAAGAATTACTCATATATAAGAAGTGCCCGTACATAAGTACCTATATATATATATGAGTGCCCATATACTCTGGACGTTGTCTGTGGCAGAAAGGCAACTTTTTTATAAAGTTTAAAAAAAAAATTGGTCTCACTTCCTCTCCAGCAGGGAATAGGCATAGAAAGTGCAGAAACTTATACAGACGGAGATGTTATTTTTAAAGATGCACAAAAATTTGAAACACAAAAGTCACATCAGATATTAATGGATTTACATTTCTCTTCTCTTGTCTTCATTCACTTCATTAAATAAGCTATTAACCCTTCTATTTCTGAATGTATTCTTACTGCACTGCATTTTTCCATGTCTGTCTAAAACTTTTGCACATTATTGTATGCTATGGTATAGTTGTGTGTTCTGTGTCAGTGTGTATACTAGGTCTGGATGAGGTGTGTGTGCGTATATAGATATATAATGTATACTTATTATGGGATAGTTGTGACCTCTGTGTATATACTAAGTCTGTACATGTATATATTATGGGAGAAATACAAGATCAAGAGATTGAGATCAAAAAGCCTCAATGTAAAGTCCCAACAATCTTTCGGTCAACAAAACTGCTCATCTATGCCCTCATCATCTCCCCGCCTGGACTACTACAACCCCCTTCTCTGTGGCCTCCCATGTAATGTTCTTGCTCCCCTCCAATCCACCTTCACCTGGGCTCTGAGGCCTGGTTATTCTGCCTCTCCCCTCTGCTAGTCCCTTCACTGACTATACATCGAGTAGTGAATCCAGTTCAGAATATTATAAGAATGACATAAAAGGCCATCCACAACCTGTCCCCTCCATACTCCTCCAAGCTACCCTCCTGATACCTCCTCACATGTTATCTCAGATCCTTACAAGACCTTCTTCTTTGCCTGGAAACTCTTCTATAGGAGGGCCATACTTAGAATTATTGTATTTGCCGCTGACCTTAGACCTTCTATCCCAGGCCTAATATCACAGTGTAGCAGAGTCTACTCTACATGTATATACTGTATATATTGGGCCACTGCTATGCGTAGATATCATTGTGCACATGTACATATTACATTTCATAGTATAGCAGTACTTCATATGCATTATTAGGCCCCAGTGCGGTGCAGCGGAGCGCTTTGTGTATATGTAGTACTATATGTATTAGATCACAGATGTGTAGACATACAGCATGGTGCATACATGCATAAATGTATAATATAGTGGTGCTGTATACAGTATATACTAGGTCACATGATGTAGTACAGCCATCGCATACACATACACACACACACACACTGTAGTACAGTCAGCTCTGTATATACATATATATATATATATATATATATATATATACACACACACACAGTGCCTTGCGAAAGTATTCGGCCCCCTTGAACTTTTCAACCTTTTGCCACATTTCAGGCTTCAAACATAAAGATATAAAATTTTAACTTTTTGGTGAAGAATCAACAAGTGGGACACAATTGTGAAGTGGAACGAAATTTATTGGTTATTTTAAACTTTTGTAAAAAATAAAAAACTGAAAAGTGGGGCGTGAAATATTATTCGGCCCCTTTACTTTCAGTGTAGCAAACTCACTCCAGAAGTTCAGTGAGGATCTCTGAATGATCCAATGTTGTCCTAAATGACTGATGATGATAAATATAATCCACCTGTGTGTAATCAAGTCTCCGTATAAATGCACCTGCTCTGTGATAGTCTCAGGGTTCTGTATAAAGCGCAGAGAGCATCATGAAGACCAAGGAACACACCAGGCAGGTCCGTGATACTGTTGTGGAGAAGTTTAAAGCCGGATTTGGATACAAAAAGATTTCCCAAACGTTAAACATCCCAAGGAGCACTGTGCAAGCGATCATATTGAAATGGAAGGAGTATCAGACCACTGCAAATCTACCAAGACCCAGCCGTCCCTCTAAACTTTCATCTCAAACAAGGAGAAGACTGATCAGAGATGCAGCCAAGAGGCCCATGATCACTCTGGATGAACTGCAGAGATCTACAGCTGAGGTGGGAGAGTCTGTCCATAGGACAACAATCAGTCGTACACTGCACAAATCTGGCCTTTATGGAAGAGTGGCAAGAAGAAAGCCATTTCTCAAAGATATCCATAAAAAGTCACCTGGGAGACACACCAAACATGTGGAAGAAGGTGCTCTGGTCAGATGAAACCAAAATCCAACTTTTTGGCCACAATGTAAAACGATATGTTTGGCGTAAAAGCAACACAGCTCATCACCCTGAACACACCATCCCCACTGTCACACATGGTGGTGGCAGCATCATGGTTTGGGCCTGCTTTTCTTCAGCAGGGACAGGGAAGATGGTTAAAATTGATGGGAAGATGGATGGAGCCAAATACAGGACCATTCTGGAAGAAAACCTGTTGGAGTCTGCAAAAGACCTGAGACTGGGAAGGAGATTTATCTTCCAACAAGACAATGATCCCAAACATAAAGCAAAATCTACAATGGAATGGTTCACAAATAAACGTATCCAGGTGTTAGAATGGCCAAGTCAAAGTCCAGACCTGAATCCAATCGAGAATCTGTGGAAAGAGCTGAAAACTGCTGTTCACAAACGCTCTCCATCCAACCTCACTGAGGTCAAGCTGTTTTCCAAGGAAGAATGGGCAAGAATTTCAGGTCTCTCCATGCGCAAAACTGATAGAGACATACCCCAAGCGACTTGCAGCTGTAATCGCAGCAAAAGGTGGCGCTACAAAGTATTAACTTAAGGGGGCCGAATAATTTGGCACGTCCCACTTTTCAGTTTTTTATTTTTTTCAAAAGTTTAAAATAACCAATAAATTTCGTTCCACTTCACGATTGTGTCCCACTTGTTGTTGATTCTTCACCAAAAAATTAAAATTTTATATCCTTATGTTTGATGCCTGAAATGTGGCAAAAGGTTGAAAAGTTCAAGGGGGCCGAATACTTTCGCAAGGCACTGTATATATATGTACTAGATCACATATGATGTAGTAGAACCAGCTCTGTGTATGATATATATATGTACTAGGTTACCGTCAGCTCTGTATATATATATGTACTAGGTCACACACGCTGTAGTACAGTCAGCTCTGTATGTATATATATATATATATATATATATATATATATATACATACACACACACACTCTAGGTGACACGCTGTAGTACAGTCAGCGCTGTATATACATATATATATATATATATATATATATATATATATATATAGTACTAGGTCACATATTGGCGCTTTGTGTGTCTTACTTTAGTATTGTCTGTTTTCTACCTATTCTGCTGCAGCAATGTTAATAAGACTATATATAGCAGTGCTGTCTCTGCGAGGACGTATTTTTGTGGGGATTAGGCGCCTCACCATGGAGACGGACGGTGACATCATTAATATAAGGCCGTCGGGGTAACGTATTCCTCTAATTCTTAATTAGTAGATCTATTTATAGGAAGAAAATAAGGGGCAGCGCAGGAAGCCATCATCTACGCGAGGAAATCTGGGCTGTTATTAGATGGAGGTTTCATTATGAGAAGTCTCCTAATTATAGTGCAGAGGACAACAATGACCCTTCATCCCAGCGCGCCCTCTGAAAGGGCATTTAAAGGGGCAGTACAGCTATATGGCATCAGTAAGTGATGGGCACCAGGCAATTATCTAATTCTGTGTGTCCGCTCCCAGGTAAACCACCGGTGCCGGTGTCTTAAGAATCGCAGAAGATAAGAGGATGACGAAGTTCATAAAGTTTGACAACAGAAACTTGATATTTCCCTCCCCCATTTATTGCTAGCTCTGAAAATGAAAAGAACCGCCTGCGATAAGAAGAAAGGCCGGGACTTCCCGAGAAATCTCTGGCCAAAGGTCTCTCAGCTGTTCCAGTAACTCCGACAACTTATTTACGAGCTTGTGCAATGACATGAAGCATTATTATTATACAGATTACAGGGCGCTACAGATATTAAAGAGGTTCCAATGGCTGCTGCAGGTAGAAGCCAAGACAGGGGCATAGCTAGGGAGGGGCAGAAGTGTAACCAGAAGTGCCTGGGCCCCAATGGAAAATCTGTGACTGACCCCCCAGTGTAAGAAGTACCAGGGGATCCTCCAGGCTCAAACCCAACAATGGTCCAGCAGAGGACACCCAAATTTGAAGGGTACTATAGCCTATTTCCTAAGTGTTGTTGAAGGATGGGCCCCAAGAACCATTTATCTGGTGGGTCCAAGGAACCGGAGCCCAACACTAACTCCCACATACCAAAATTGGAGTGTTCTTATGTGGTGGAGGGGTTTTCGGGTTCTGGTGACAGTAACCTATCTGCAGGGCTGGGGTGATATGCTGGTGACACTAACCTATCTACCTGCAGGGCTGGGGTGATATGCTGGTTCTGGTGACACTAACCTATCTATCTGCAGGGCTGGGCTGATATGCTGATTTTGGTGACACTAACCTATCTATCTGCAGGGCTGGGGTGATATGCTGGTTGTGGTGACAGTAACCTATCTATCTGCAGGGCTGGGGTGATATGCTGGTTCTGGTGACACTATCCTATCTATCTGCAGGGCTGGATTTATGTGCTGGGATCTGGTGATGGACTCTTAAGACAGACTCCCTTTAAGCTGGCCATGCACCTTCAATAGCTGGTGTTGAGCTGACAGCTATTCCTCATGCCCCCCGATCCTATACACATATATGCTCAGATCAGCCCAGTGTGCATGTGTTTTCCATGTGAGAGGAGTAAGCAGCTGTCAAACACCTCTTGCTGTTGAAATTCAACCTGCCTGCTCCTTCCTCTCCCTGGCATGGTCTCTTGGCACACCCCCGTACACATAACGCACTGAATCAGTGGGTTTGGCAGACTTTGTTTTTATGGATTTTCATGTTCCAAGACTGTTCTAAGACGTCAGCCAATGACATAGAGGATGGGAGAAGCTCCTGAGGTATGAATCCTCATGTCACGGCTCGGAGTACTCCCTCTATTCAGGTCCTCTAGATTCTCAGGACTACGTTATGGTTATTGTCAGTACATTATGTATTATTATCATAAGGATCTCATCATGTGTGGTCAGAGGGGCCACAGGTGAGAAGATGTCACGCAGACACCAATGGTACCATGTTATCACGTCAGACAGTATCAGGGTCTTCCTTTTATCACTCAGAGACTTGTCAAGACATCAGATTGGTAGAGGACGGTGAGCTGGGATCTCAACCAAATCTCATAATGAGAGGTCCCCATCACTTTGTAGGGTAACCAAGCACTTTAAGGCTGTTGTAGATATTTCTTACGTTCCTCAAAATAATCCTTGTAACAGGTCATCGTGGAAATTAATACGAGAGGAGCAGACCCAATATCATCCCAAAGCACAGATCTCTATACTTATATACTGGTACCGGACGTTCCCACAAGAGTACTGGAAGCTCCTGTGGTGGGCCATATAGCTGAAATATTAATGAACCCCTAATACAACGGAGCATCAAAGGTTCAGCAGAAGACAACACCATTTGGGGTTGACTTTGGTTCCAATCTTATTGATATGTCTTGTGTGTACGATGATTTACAGAATCTCTACAGGTTGAGGATGTGCCCTCAGAATCATCTCCTCTGGTGGGGCCCAAGAAACCCCAATCTGACACTCCTGATGGTTTGAGCACCCTTCATAGAACAGGGAAGGAATAGTCTGACGTCTAAGAATGGGCAGATCGCTCATGACCATCGGTGTGGACAAGGTAGGTTCTACTTTCTGAGATCCCGAGCATCACATTAAGGTTCGGCTCACATGGCGGAATAATTTCAATGAAATAATGAGAGACCCTGCTCGATGAACATCATTGCTGGAGCCAGATAGATGGAGATCAGCAGGGAACCATGGAAGAGCTGGCACAGACCAGCAGGGACTGGCGAGTATTTTATACCATTGTCAGCTGTTTGTGTGGTCTAATATTCTAGATCTTCTTGGAAGGACATTGTGAAACAGTAAGTGTAAATATCCATCCGTGAGATCAGCGCCTTCATGTCTCATCACCGGATCCTATGGAAGATATGCAGGGACTGGCAGCGCGGTGACATACCGTACTTGGAAAATAAAATATTATGACGCATATCCTCAACCCATCCCTAAAATCTCCGAAACGGTCGTGTGCCAGCACATCTCTGCCTGAGGGGGTTGGGAGGACGTATGAGTAGAGACAATGGGGATGTGTCCCCGCTTCTCTCCACCAGTCACTGACCACTGCAGGACTACATGAGCTCACTGCAAAACAGCTGCTTATCTGCAAGAGGACACATCCTGCCAAGTGAGCAGCGCACGCGCACGCCAGCGCCGGGACTGGAATCATTTCTTTCTTTCTTCTAAACATAAGTGACAAGAAGTTGAATTATTATTATTCCATTACCCTGCGGCAGAGTTTAACACTTAAAGGGCCGCTACACTTAAAATACAACTTGGCTTCTCTACAGAAATGACACAACATCTGTGAAGCTTCAATTACTGGAAACCACATTCTGTATCCAGAGCCTTTACGTGCATGGTGTTTGATGAAGAACAAAGGGGCGTCAAGGGGAAACCTATGGGGGCATTTGTGGCAGGCAATGAATGGAGGCACCTGCGGGTGGCGCACTGTTATTGGGACATTTGTGCTCATAGGCTGTAGAGATTTTCACTTTCATGCGCACCTGAGCTATTTTTTGGATTTGCTTTGTCATGTTGGATGGGGTAGGGGGATTCAAATGATCAATCTTAAAGAGGTTATCTAAGATCAGAAAAATATGGCTGATTTCTTCCAGAAACAGCGCCACCTTTATCTGTAGGTTGTGTGTAACATTGCAGCTCATCTCCATGGAAGTGATGGACACTGAGCTGCAATACCACACACAGCCTGAGGACAGGCATGGCCTAGCCACAGACTCAAAGTGGACATATTTTACTAATCTTGGATAATCCCTTTAAGGCTAAGGAAACGCTGTTTTTTTTTGTTGCAGATTTTGCTGGAAAGGTGAGAGTTGGAGACAGTCAGAAGAAAGGTGAGAGGAGGAAACAGAAGAAAGGTGAGAGATGGAGACAGTCAGAAGAAAGGTGAGAGGTGGAGACAGTCAGAAGAAAGGTGAGAGGTGGAGAAAGTCAGAAGAAAGGTGAGAGGTGGAGACAGTCAGAAGAAAGGTGAGAGGTGGAGAAAGTCAGAAGAAAGGTGAGAGGTGGAGACAGTCAGAAGAAAGGTGAGAGGTGGAGACAGTCAGAAGAAAGGTGAGAGGTGGAGACAGTCAGAAGAAAGGTGAGAGGTGGAGACAGTCAGAAGAAAGGTGAGAGGTGGAGACAGTCAGAAGAAAGGTGAGAGGTGGAGACAGTCAGAAGAAAGGTGAGAGGTGGAGACAGTCAGAAGAAAGGTGCTTTATCAGAAAATGACAGATGATATAAGGACATTTTATGACATGCAGTTCAGTAATCACACTGAAGGACATCTCTCCAGTCACCTGATATCATTTACTACCCGTCCCGCATATAGTGCTAAGATAATACTGCCATATCCAGCTCACCTAATACCATCTATATAATATACAGTATCCAAATAATTCTCCTTTTAGAAGCACCCATCATACTGCCATATAGTTCCCATAAATAGTACAGCTCAATTCCAAAATGATACCGCCATGTAGTGCTCTATAATACTGGGTTGCCGCGTAACTCCGTGGAGCAATGGCAGCTTCCTCATTACTCCATAGATCTGATTTATATCATGACAAAAACAGCAATATCTGGATGGCTGAGACGTCTCTATGGCCGGATAGATAAGATGTCAGTGACGGTGATACATGTGTGAGCCCAATAACTTTATGTCATGTGAAGGTGAGAACTACCTGCGTGCTGTATAAACATACTATTTCTTGGAGTTAGTTTTATGACAAGTCTGAACACAGTCCAGCCTCTCTGAACCAATATACGGATTATCATCAATCATCCCGATGGACAAAAGGAATGCGGAGAGTGGCGCTGACTCCAGGAAAGGGACTGAGCCTCGTAGTCAGTAACATGGGGCCACATCCCTGGAGAACAACATGTATTAGAATGCTTGTACTTGCTATGTCATGGGTGCAGTAAAACACTAGACATAAGAGGTCGTAAATGACAGCAACACTCTGAAGGGATCGGATGTAAAGGAGTTCTCCACAATCCTAGGAATAGGGATGCTTAAAGAGGTTTTCCAGGACATACATATTGATGAGATATCCTTACGGCGGGTGGAGGGTCTGACACTGAGGACCCTACAGATCAGCTGTTTGAAGAGATGGCAGAATTTGGGGGAGTTTTGAGGCCTCTTCTCTGAATACTAAGTGAATGAAAGTGATGTCTCCGGCCTGGGAAATAATAAGAAGAGACCAGGGGTGTAGCTAGAGAGGGGCAGTCACTATCGGCCCCTGGACCCTGAGGGGCCCCAAAGGTCCCTCTGCCACATAAAATATACCGCTATTCTAAATGGCACTAGGTAGGGGCCCCATTACAGATTTTACATTGGGGCCCAGGAGCTTGAAGTTGCACCTCTGGAAGAGACATTCATTAAAGCGCTGCTGATGCTTTGAGAGCTGATCTGTGGAGCTCCCGGGTGTCAGACTTCCCCCACCAGGCAGATATTCAAGACCTATTCTAAGACCCCCTAAAACCCCTTTAAGTCGATCCGCTCGGATCAACCCAAACCAGACTGGAACACTGTTTTGTATGGGGTTTGGGCAAACCTCTCCTCTGGGGGGTTGGTGCTGGTTGTTCAGAAACTTCAACAATTTTTGAGCCTAAACATTTGTTACAAGATATTAGGGACAGTCCTGACCCATTTGGGCCTGGTATTGGGGGTCTCCTCCAGTCCTCCAGTCATTGGCATCACCTACATCATTCACACGACCGCTGCAGACAATGGCTGGCCTTGACTATCCAGCACACGCCCGCTGAGGTCAATGGTTGGATGCAGCGGTCACATGAATGGCGTACATGACATCATCACGGCAGGGGTTTGTTTTCCCGGGTGAGAATAGGTGATTGATTTATTTTATTCCCGATCCTGCACACCCCTTTAATAACACACATTTTATGGGCACCTATCCCTGGTATTTCTCTTTCAGGCCCTAGTGTGAGTGACTTGTAGGTGCCCATACACCAAAGATGGATATTGGCCAAACCCGGCAGTTTTGGCAGGACTGGTAAACCGTCTGATGTTAAGGGGGTGCCCTGACTCCCTAATGGCAGAAGAAGAGGAAAGATTAGCATGTTAGAGTTTGGTTTGTCTGTAGTAGGTAAGGCTCTGCCAGAGGTTTATTTCCGTTTTCTAAAAAAGAACACATGCACCCTCAGCAGAGCTAAATGTGCGTGTATGGGAGTGATTGAAAGGAATGGCTGCCAGCTATCTATGGGTTATGGACATACTTGCCAACATTGAGGCAGAAGGGTCTGGGAGAACGACATGTAAATGTTTGGGTGAGACTTCGCCCCTTCTGGACATTCAGTGACCCCCTCTTGTGACACAAATGGGCCAGTCACACCCGCTTTTGGGACTCATGTAAAATGCCTGCTAGCTCGGTGAATGTGGGACATTATCGCCGGGCCCTTTGCTTGCTCCTTTAGGAGGTCACCTCTTTTTTGGGGGCCTCCTGGACATTCTGGGAGAGCTGGCATGGGTACGGACTGTGGCCTCCTTCTGCAATAGGTCTTAATGCCCTAATGGGGCTGACAATATCTTTTCCCTATTCCCAGTATACACACTACTCTTACTGGTTTCTATTGGCAGGCAGGCTCAGTTCTGAAGAAATTTGCTTGGGACAACAAGTGACGTCGTCCTCCGCACTGGTGACACATTAACCCAATAGTAGCTGGGCTCCGCGGCCATTAGTCTGACTGCACTGACAGATCCACAACATGGGCTGCAGGTCAAGCAGATAAACAGTGAATGTGGCAATAACATGAGATCATCCCGGCCGGCTTACTGACTATTGACCAATGCAGGAAGTTCTGCAGAACTCCTGATATGTCTATTGTTACGGGAACCCGCATGGGATCATCTGGTCATCAGGACTTCACGTGACACAACACACTGACCCAGGCAACAGACCTCAGTGCTCATCAAAGGAGCCCCTGTAAGAGGAGCCCTTCAGGGGCCCAGGAGGGGCCCTGCTCATTTCCTTGGTCGTGCCCCCATCACAATAACATCC
This sequence comes from Leptodactylus fallax, assembly GCA_947044405.1. Classification (NCBI taxonomy): domain Eukaryota; kingdom Metazoa; phylum Chordata; class Amphibia; order Anura; family Leptodactylidae; genus Leptodactylus; species Leptodactylus fallax. The sequence continues at coordinate 178,240 of CAMRHE010000137.1, read as the reverse complement.
TGCAGACACTGGGACGTGAGCAAAGCTCTGAGGACCTTCTCCAGAAGACCGTGTGCCCGAGGGCTTAGGAAGCAGTGTCAGCATATAATAATATAATGGAGGAGCCGCGCTATATATAGTCTATAGGTCTTCTCTCCTGAGGGTCAAAGGCCCCAACATGAGCAGCACATGTGGTGGGCAATGTGGCTATATTACCACCCTGCACACTGAAATCCATACAACCAGGTGACGGCTGCCATATAGAAAGAGGTTCTGGAGTAAACATACAAGTGGGCCGTCTGGTGCGGATTTATCTCGTTTTACACCAAAGCAGAATTTTTTTTTTTCCTAACTCTCATCCCAAATCTTATTCCCATAGCTGTTCTCCCCATTGACTCAGATTGAGGAGAAGGGACCCTTCTGAAGGTTCGTTCACTTCACCCATCAGAAAGAGTGATAGGGTTAGTCCCAGCTGGGTCTTATCTTTTTCTTCTTGGGTCCCATAGAAGCTGTAGGTCCGTAAAGGTGACAACCCCGCCTGTCTATGACAATGACAAATAATTGTAATGCACAAGGACTCAAAGCGCAGGGAGCGTTGTGGAGTAGGGGAGTCAGTGGGCGCCATACAGGCGCTCATCCCCAACACCCACAAGGGTCACTTTATAGGAAGCCAATTCACCTATCAGTATATTTTTGGCATGTGGGAGGAAACCCCTACAAACACAGGAAGAACATACAAACTCCATGCAGGTGCTGTCCTCGGTTGGATTTTAACTCAAGATCCCATCAAGGCCACCACGCTAACTACTGAGCCACCGCACTAACCAATGAGCCACCACACTAACCACTGAGCCACCGCGCTAACCACTGAGCCACCACACTAACCACTGAGCCATCGTACTAACTACTGAGCCACCGGGCAAACCACTGAGCCACCGCCCTAACCACTGAGCCACCACACTAACCACTGAGCCACCGAGCTAACCACTGAGCCACTGCACTAACCACTGAGCCACCGCACTAACCACTGAGCCACCACACTAACCACTGAGCCATCACACTAACCACTGAGCCACCGAGCTTACCACTGAGCCACCGCACTAACCACTGACCCATCGTACTAACTACTGAGCCATTGTACTAACCACTGAGCCACCGTGCTAACCACTGAGGCTGTGGCCTCTTCACTGTATACTGGGCACCTTCTATACTAGGTATATTATATATAGGTCACAGGCACTATATAGGTATATATAGAACCTGTGGCCCCACAATCTTGTACCATGGCTTACTAGAAGAAGTACACACCTATATTATATATACTACAGAAAGAATCTCAGCAATGCAGCAGGTGAGAATATAAGACAACGTCCTGACTGATAAGATTTGTGTCTTCAGAGATCTTGTCCTTGAATGATCACCAAATTGCACACGGTTACCCCACAATCCTATACTGTACAAGTGCGGCCACCTATGTGTACAATGGGAATACATAAGGGATAAAATATTCATGTCAGTGGGGGGGCAGACGCTTCATTTTCCACTGGCTGCTTTTTCCAACTAGAGGATGAAGAAGCGCCCGGCTCAATTTTGGGATGTACCCGCTTTCTTGTGAGGGCAGGAAGATTTCCGCAGTGAATTTGAATGGGGCGTCCCACTTCAAAATCCACTGTGTGAACTGACCCCAAGAAATCCTTATTATTATAAGTGGCACATGGTAGGTTGGAGGCAGAGACATAGCGAGAAGCTTCTGGCCCCAATGTAAAATCTGTAATGGGCCCCACTTACCTTGTGCTATGTATAATGCTGGTGTTTCAGGCTGTAGAGAGGTCTTTGGGCCCCCTCAGCCTTTAGGGCTATCTCTGCACCCCCTATAGCTACACCCCTGGTTGGTGCCCTATTACACATTCTGCACTGGGGCCCAGAAACCTAAGGTTATGACTCCGGATTGAGTGGATGTATACAATGATTATATATATATATATATATATATATATATATATATATAACTGTATATATATATATATATACACATGTATGTTCTGCTCCATGTCTGTGGTAATGGGGGATGAATACAATGTTGTATAAGAGCCAAACATCAGGAGGACGTGTCAGTCACTGAACTTTCCTACCTGGTGAGTGACTCCCATAATGTGGAGTGTAAGGTCCTGGCCAGCGCTTGGACATGTCTGTCCTCTCTGATCATACCTGATAGACCTTTCATTCATGGTGAATCCTAACACTATTAACCCGTAAGGCATCTATAACAAGACCCTCCATTATAAGAAGTACAATGTCAATAACTGGATGACAAATAAATGAAAACACTCCTTATATATGAAGATCTTTAGTGGCGTCTCTTACAATATATACGAGGCGTCTCGAGCCGTCGGTACATGTGACCTACATTCTAGTTTTCATTATTTCAAGAAATTTAAAGTCTTCAAATAGAAGGAATAACTTTTCATCTTGGCGGGGGTCGTCTCCTGCATCTCTCTGATCTCATCTGCTGCCCAGCACTGAACATGGCTTCCCACCAGCTGCTTGTAGACACTTCTGGGCTGCAGTCAGATCTATTGACCAAGAAAATATACCCCATGTGGCCCCTCTGAGGACCCTGGAGATGGGGCTCAGCATTGGATGGCCACGTCACTTATTTTACTAGGTAGTGAGAACCTGTGCACCGATTCCTCCTGTCCAGGCTGGTTGAGTGTGAATGGCCTTACATGTCAGATAGCTGAAGGCTAATCCCACCCATGCACATGCATGCTCGATTTAGCAGAGCATGGATGTATTTTTAATGGGAGTAAGCTCTGGTAGAGGCTGGTAGAAAACGATCAAGCGTGTTGAAACCCCCCTACCTGATCCCCGACATCTGCAGAGTTGGGAGGTCCTCATAGACATTAGGTGGTCAGCTGGTCCTGCTGAAAATCATGTTCAGTCGACATTTATCTACAGTGGATAGCCAGCTTAAGAAGTCGTGTCAACCAATACCCAATAGGGACCCCATCTATGATATGGGGCACCTTCTCTTCTATGTATATGGTCACCAAAGCCAGAAAACCAGCAGTAACTAGGCAACCAGAAATGGCCGTACATATTAGAGACTTGTTGGCAGATCCCTTCTATCTAACCAAACCAAATTCGGTATATGGAGGTAGCCGGACGACACCAAAGTCATCGTAACCCTAACCCCCATGATATAAACAGTGTCCCATGCTCTCATTTTCCTCTTTTCCTACAATGGGGAGTCACAGCTATCTCCTTTTAGAACAACAGATCGGGGATGTCGGGAAATCCAGTTGTGTGATTCTTTACCCAACATCTGTCATTGGGGGAGAGTCTTGTTATCCCCTTAAACACTCGATAATTTGCCAATCCCACCAAAACTGATGAGTTTGGCCTACATTCATGTAATATGTATCGCCACCTTTATGAATGGCCGCCATTATTTACAGACTAACTGCCCCGCTTTCACAGTAACTCAGAGATCGTATATTACGCTGCCCATTTTCTATAAGGGCCTTCTCTATATCGTTCTGGTTTCCTTTTAACAAATGGCAGCTGACTCGAGATACGATTGTCCTGAGATTTTCTCTGCACGGGGAGGTGGGGAGGTCATCGATCGGCTGAGGATTTATTGTGTTTACATTGGACAGAAGCCAGCTCCGAGAAACTGGTTTGCTTTATGTAATATTGCAGGATAGACTGTGCTTGGCCCAAGTCATGTGAAGGGCTTGTCATAGCGGCGAGGTTGGTGCACATGTCAGCGAGGCACTTTAATTCAGCTGGGTGCAGTTAGACAATGGTGCTACTAAATATACCTGCCCAGAAGGACAATCCTGGGTGGCCTGGAAGAGGTGCATTCAGAATACAGGAAGCCGCTAAATGCTCCCGAAAAGAGCTTTGATTACTTAGATTATTATGGAAGGGTTAAAAGGTGACTAGAGGCGAGGGGCACATGATGGAGTGTGCCGCTGTTTGTATGGACATAAAGCAGGGTATACAGAGACGCCCTGTATAAACACAACCATGCTCCATTGTAGAAGGTAAAGGAAACTGATGGAAGGCAAATCATACAAACAAACATGATCATAGGGATTGCATGTACGGAAAGCAGAGGTGGGGTACGAGGCAGAGATGGCGTCAGAAGGAGAGAAAGTTTGCATAAGAGCTGTATACACAGAACAGGGTGCAGTATACAGGACAGGTGTGTATATGTATATGAGAAGCACAGACCAAAGCATGTACTGTATGTTCTCCGGCCCAGGGCTCTCAATGTCAAAAAATGTTCAAGTCACGGTCAGCCAAAAAATTTTATTAAATTTGTTGGATGACTCCAAGAGACATTGGGGCAGATTTAATACTTAAAATGCACCAGAATTCTGGAGTAACTGGAGCCAAAAGCGGGTACAAGCCTTGCACCATGTTTTTTTTTTTTTTTTTAGACACCATGTCTTCCTTGACAAGGGTGTGTGACGTCATGAGAAAGCGGGTATGGCTTATCAGAATGGAGCGTGGACTGAGGTGCAATACAATGTGGCGTGATGTGGTGGTGGGAGCGTGCCGTCTTACTTTACATAGCTATTCAGGTAATTTTAAGTTACCCCTTATCCACTGTGTTGGATATCTCTGATGGGTGAAGGTCTGACCACTAGGACCAGCGATCAAGAGAGTGGAGGTCCTGTTCCCCACCTAAAGGAAGCAGCAGGTCGAACTCATGAGTTGCCACTCCATTCCTTCAGGCTGCGCATGCACGACAGACGCTTCATTCATATGTAATCTTGTCAGTCTGTATCCCATTGAAGTAGTAGTTCATGTCCATGTCCAACTGCACTGTCTTCATAATAATATATACATAAACCATCCTACATGGGCAGCCGCACTCTCTCTATAGCTAAGCCACCATAATTCACCAACAGATATAGATATAGTGCCCCCATAGCAGAGCCAACCAAAGTGACTCAATAGTATTGCCAGCCACAATGCCCCTATAATAGTGCCATTAACAATGCCTCACTGTAGAGCCAGCCACAATGCCCCTATAATAGTGCCATCCACAATGCCCCTATAATAATGCCAGCCACAATGCCCCTATAATAGAGCCAGCCACAATGCCCCTATAATAGAGTCAGCCACAATGCCTCACTGTAGAGCCAGCCACAATGCCCCTATAATAGAGCCAGCCACAATGTCCCTATAATAGAGCCAGCCACAATGCCCCTATAATAGAGCCAGCCACAATGCCCCTATAATAGAGCCAGCCACAATGCCTCACTGTAGAGCCAGCCACAATGCCCCTATAATAGAGCCAGCCACAATGCCCCTATAATAGAGCCAGCCACAATGCCTCACTGTAGAGCCAGCCACAATGCCCCTATAATAGAGCCAGCCACAATGCCCCTATAATAGAGCCAGCCACAATGCCTCACTGTAGAGCCAGCCACAATGCCCCTATAATAGAGCCAGCCACAATGCCTCACTGTAGAGCCATCCACAATGCCCCTATAATAGAGCCAGCCACAATGCCCCACTGTAGAGCCAGCCACAATGACCCTATAATAGAGCCAGCCACAATGCCTCACTGTAGAGCCAGCCACAATGCCCCTACAATAGAGCCAGCCACAATGTCCCTATAATAGAGCCAGCCACAATGCCTCACTGTAGAGCCAGCCACAATGCCCCTATAATAGAGCCAGCCACAATGCCTCACTGTAGAGCCATCCACAATGCCCCTATAATAGAGCCAGCCACAATGCCCCACTGTAGAGCCAGCCACAATGACCCTATAATAGAGCCAGCCACAATGCCTCACTGTAGAGCCAGCCACAATGCCCCTATAATAGAGCCAGCCACAATGCCCCTATAATAGAGCCAGCCACAATGCCTCACTGTAGAGCCAGCCACAATGCCCCTATAATAGAGCCAGCCACAATGCCTCACTGTAGAGCCATCCACAATGCCCCTATAATAGAGCCAGCCACAATGCCCCACTGTAGAGCCAGCCACAATGACCCTATAATAGAGCCAGCCACAATGCCTCACTGTAGAGCCATCCACAATGCCCCTATAATAGAGCCAGCCACAATGCCTCACTGTAGAGCCAGCCACAATGCCCCTATAATAGTGCCAGCCACAATGCCTCACTGTAGAGCCAGCCACAATGCCCCTATAATAGAGCCAGCCACAATGCCCCTATAATAGTGCCATCCTCAATGCCCCACTGTAGAGCCAGCCACAATGCCCCTATAATAGAGCCAGCCACAATGCCTCTATAATAGTGCCAGCCTCAATGCCCCACTGTAGAGCCCGTGTTCCCACATTGCGTCTATTACATTATTATTCACAGAGCCCATAAAAGATCTCCAGTCTTATATTAACTCCTTGAGGTTTTTTTTTTATTTTTCAGCTTCATGTTCCAATGATCAGAATGTGTTTATTTTTTGTCCAGCTCCACTATACAAAGCTTTGTGTCTTCTGGTGGAAGAGTCGCACTTATTGTCGGCTCCATTATACGCTTCAGCATTTCATGTACATTATATTAGTTCATATGTTGGCAATAATCCAGAATATAAAAAGTTTTCTCTGCAGATTTTTAATAGATATATTTTATGGCTTCCTCCAGTCATCAGAAATTATGCGAAACATTTGTTGTACGGCTGTGACTATACCGAGCTTGTGTATATTACTCAATGTCATGAGACTTATATTTGATAAAGTTTACGTATTGCAAAAAAAAAAAAGAGGCAGATTTAAAAAAAAAAAAAAAAAAAAAAAACCACACACCACACACACACACACAACAAAAAAAACCCCATGACTTGATTATTTTATTAATTTCATTTTTTTCCATAAGATTTTGTATTTTGTACATCCATATTCCTGTACATTGTCCTGTGTAATTGTATACAGTGAGTTGTCAGGGCGTATTTAAGTGAATTAGTTAGAAAAGTTGTCAAACAGTAATAGATAGGAGTTTTTAGATATCACGGGGGAGGGGGAGAGGGGTGCAGGGGGCGCGGTGAGGAGGGGTGCGGGGGGCTTACAGCTACGGTCAACCCCCCAAACTGTTAACAAGTTAATAGCTACATCAAAAAGCTCGGCCGTCCTCATAACAGGAAGAATGATGTGGAAATGATAATGTGGAAAATGTTAGAGAGAAGAGGAATTCCCATGCGGTGAGGTCAGACTTTCCCACATCTGGATGACAGGTAGGTTGTCTTTCAAGTTCAGAGCCTGAGGCCAGCGATTAGGTAAAGTGCTTGCCGGGGTCAGCCGATGGCTCCGAATGTGTCACTCACGAACAGTCCGCGGGGTCAGCAGATTGTCCTGATCTGGGGTCATTCATGGTCTTCTCCGCAGATCACTTAATTTGTCAACCTACAAACAAAACGCAGGCCTCAAATCCTTTCTGAGGTTGCCCATATTTTACCCTAATCCTACTAAATCTCGACCACCATGGTCAAGGCCTTCACTCACATGGCCTCAACGTTGTCTAGATATCAGGTTCTTAAAGTACATTAGTCCTAAGATTATAAAAGAATAATCTGTGGGAAAGCTGGGTGGCTGTCAGTATGGCTGCCATTGGACCCAGATGGGCTGATACACAGCTTTCCTGGGCTTGTCACGCACGCCTATGTCACTGTATAACTCAGAGGACTTGACCTCATAGAAGAGGTACAAGGATTGTCAATTAGGAGAAATACTGAGGGGCCCCTGGACTATGAAGCTGGGGCCACAGGGGTTGGACACTCGGCTGAATTTCCGCACACCCAGTTTCTAGAAATTCAGCAGCCCAAAAACCACCTGTAAGAATCACTTCAGGCCTCCTGCTGTGGAAAGCTATCCCGCTGCACTGACTGCCTGGGTGCCGCAGCTTAAGGGGAATCTGTCTGGGCAATTTGAGACACATAATATAATAAAACCTTTATCCCCCCAGCCGCTGTTCTCCTCGCATCGTCTTCACTGAGTACAGAGGCTTACACCTCAGCTCCAGTGCACATGCGCCGTACCTCCTGTACCTCCAGCACTTGCACAGTGAAGCGGTACGTCCTGAGCTTTACTGAAGAACTGCGCAGGCGCCGGGAGCACCAGAGAGGAGTCCGATGAGACTGATGAGACTCATCTCTAGGGGGATGTAAAGGTTTATTTTATTATCTGTGGGCGCGGATGGATTTATAACAGGGCGATTTGGAACACTAAACCCCCAGTCTATAAGGACCTGGGGAAGAACCACTTTAGCACATTGGTGGGCCCAGTGCATAAGTTTCATAAGGTGTTCCCCATCACCACCACTTAGAAATTCCTGACCTGCACAAATTATAATGCCCCCTCAGTGGCCCCCACATAGTATAATGTCCCATAGTGGCCCCATACAATATAATGCCCCTGCAGTGGCCCCACACAATATAATGCCCCTGCAGTGGCATCACACATTAACCTGTCACACCCCAGTGACCCCTCAGACATTATATTATTATATCCCCCTCCTGGTTGCCCCCACAGTTTCATTTCCCCTGCCTGTGTTTGGTTTAGTGCCCCAAATCGACCTGATAGGTTCCCTTTAAAGGGGTTTTCAGAAGCCCCTAGTGGCTTTTCCTACTAATGACCTATCTGATGGACGGGCGTCTGAAACCTGGACCCCGTACCTACCACATGATCCAGCTGGCTCCGGGTCTTGAAAGCTATAGAATTGGATGGAGCCGCATAGAGCATCGTTCTTTTCAAGTAATAGACGCAGAGCTGCAGGCTCTGTCCACTCTGTAGCGGTGGCTCTGGGGTTCTGCAGCCTGGTCCTACCCTGGAAGCCGTCAGATCAGCTGATCAGTGCAGGTATCAGATACTGAAGACCTGTCCTGCAGTGCTTAGCAGGTAGGTAGACACCGGTGTATGACGTCACCAGCCCCCTCCATTGAGGAGACCAGCCAGGTAACGTGACAGAATATGGACAGAAGTTCCCAAGGGAGCCCGGAACCCCAGTGTGAACATAGCCTTAATCAGTGGCCTAAAATCCTGGTGATGTCCATGGTCAAGCAATGTTTAGCAGCTTAAGAAGGTGTCGTGTGGTATGTAAGTGTCCAGGCACACATGACGGTGTCAGCATGATGGGCTGGAGGGAGGGACGGCAATTATACAGTGTTTGTTGTTGGACGGTATGGGAGGCTCATCACTAGCTTAATATTTTTGGACTATGGGGTCTTGAATGTCAGCAAATTCCAGAGTCCACTACTGGTGGAGTCAGCAGCTTCCAAGGCAAGGAAGGAGGATAATGTAAGGGCAATAATTCAGAGAGTCTTATTTTCCAATGAATATTGATTTTTCTTATAAAACAAAAGTCTGGTATGAAACAGCACCACTGGTGGCGACACGTCGTGCCTGGTATTACAGCAGTTACTTGGCTAATGTGTGCAATACCAGACACAGTCCATAGTGAAGGGTGGTGCTGTGTCTAGAAAAGGGAGCACAAATTACATATCACAACCTGCAACCCCATATCGTAAGTGAATGGAGTCTCATTGTCACCTTGTGGGTGCTAAGGCTGTGACTTCTAGTTGCAGAAAGACTTAGCACTGTGGGATTATTTTGCAACTAGAAGTCGCACTCGCAGCACCCTAGGAGTCACAATCCAACTCCTTTGCAGCCAAAGTCACCTTGTAACCCAAGCCGTATGTGTAAAACCACCCGACAAATGATATTTACAGCATTACAACCAGTGCCCGGCTGAGGTTCCTGATTGCTACCATATAAACTGATTCTGGGAGCCGACCCGCCAAAAAGCTCTATGAAATAGACCGTAGTATCCCTCAGATTTGGGTGCCTGCTGGGCTTTTATTGTGTTAGAGCAGGGGTCAGCAACCTTCAGCATGCTATGAAAATACAACTTCCAGCATGCTCCATTCACTTCCATGGAAGTTCCAAGAACAGAAGAGCAAGTATGCATGCTGGGAGTTGTAGTTTTACAACAGCTGGAGCTGCCTACCCCTGTGTTAGAGCCTGGGCCCGCTGGAGGATCCTCTGGTGGGCCAGTCTGACCCTGCCTATTACTTCAAGGGGATGTCCATTTTAGACAACCATGGTTCAATGACAACTTCTAGGACCCCCAGGCATCAGCCTATAAAATTGTGAAAGATGAAGAAAAGATGAAGCATGAGAGATTGCCAGGACCATAGGCAACATCTGGTCATCCACATTGGGGTATGAACTTCGCATTGGTTCTCCACTTTAGCTTATAGACTACCCAACAGAGGGATCTATGAGATCTGGAGCAGGAAAACCCTTCTGTACCCATAATTTGTCATCATAAGGGCCTCACCAGAGGTGAAGGGACCCACAAATGTCTGCCATGCTATCACTATTGATGGTTGTCGTAACGTTGGCCATAGACATGGACCGTTTTTAGCATATTTGTGACCCTATCGTCCATGCTTTGTTATATTGTTAGACCAGGACTGGGATTTATTCAATGAATTGTGAGCTGTTTGTCAAGAATTAAAGGAAAGAACTTAGTCTACAAGTAAATTAGGAAGTTAATCCCTTGTGAAGGTCTCTCCAGCTATTTACACAACAAAGAGTCCTCAGTTTGCAGCTTTAGATGTTAAACCCTTTATCTCCTATAATGCAAGGAGGAAATATAATGCCCCTCCTCCACCCCAAACAGTGCCCGGGTGTCCACCTACACATCTTCTAACACCTTCTTTAGTAGAAGAGAAGACTCCATGTCCATGGCCGGGCAGGCAGTGGTGACAATCTCTACAGCCAAAGTCTACATTTTATTGGCATTCCTCTCATCATAATAAAAGGCAGAGGAAGGAAAGTCCGACCACATAAGGTGCCTACACCAAATCTATGACATCACAAAACCATGGACAGAGCCGACACCTCAGCCGATGTTATTCATGTGTGTACGGGCACCATGACGTACGTCACATCCTCTAAGACTGTCCATGCAGAATCTGCACAGGCAGGGGTGGATTAAGACTACCAAGGGCCCCAGGGTGTATGAAGATTGTGTATTAAAACTACCTACTTGCCCCGGGAACTCACCTGAAAAGGCCATATTATAATTTGGTACTGGGCACAATATTGAGGAAAAGGGTTAAAGGGGTTGTCAAGGAATTACAGTTCTGGGCCAGGAGGGTGGGGAAAGTGCTAAACATAGAAGAACCATACTCACATGTCCTGGCACTCCGGTGTCCCCCACTGATGTCTGGTCCAGCAATGCCCGGGGGCTTGTTCCGGTGGAAGTCCTCGTGGTACGTCAGTGGTCACAGGAAGGGGCTGGTGACAGATATACTTATTTGCCACTCTGTTTATCGTACAATCCCAAATGATTGAAACGTCATTGTAAGTAGTTTTAGTCCATATTCCCATGAAGAGGCGATTCTCGGCCTTTAGAAGAGTCTGAATAGAGCTTTAGGCCTCATGCACAAAAATGGATGTGATGACGGACACCTTAAATAATTGTCACATGTCCCTTCTCAGAACAATGCAGTCAGTGGGTACATCAATGGGTACATTAGTGGGGCCATCAGTAGGTACATTAGTGGGTCCATCAGTAGGTACATCAGGGGGTACCTCAACACTGTCAATGAATAATATCTGATAAAAAGGAAGTCATGTCCTATTTCTGTCCATTTTCCTGGCCTGACGGACCCGGGACATGTCTATGGCTGTTTATAGAGTCTGTTTTTCAGCTGATGCTTCTGTTTCACATTAAAAAGGATCAGTGAGTTGGGTCAAAAAAAATAAAAGACCAATGAAATTCATCCATTTTTATTAACTGAGAGTTAACAACAGAGGACGAGAAGATAGAAAAATGGAGAGACGGACAAAATATCAATAAAAGATGTGTGAGACATGGATGGAAATGGATGCTAAAAACTGACAGATTCATCTGCATTTCCATGTCTGTTGCTTCTACATTTGTGTCCATGAGGCCGTAACGTCTGACTAAAGAGTGAACCCTGCACATGGGTCTCCCTGGTAGTCGGCTGGATGGGCATCCATTGGCTCAGCACCGTCCTCCCCAGTTTCGCAGCACTTCCCCATGACTGGAGTATACACAGCCTGGGACTAGAGGGCAGATATTGCGGTCGGCCGGGGATCACACCAGGCCAGCTATTGTTTGCAGTAATAATGTTTTTGTGAGGCAGAAATCTGCGGGAAGTCGTGGCGAGGCCCCGAGTGCTTTGTGTCAGGCGGGATGCCTCATTAATCACACGTCAGATGATGGTCAGAAGAGACAAAACACAGCCAGGCTGGAGAGGTCGAGTATTGTTCTGGGGGCCATGATGGAAGAGGGGGAAGGAATCAGATCAGGAGGGTTTGGGAAAGATAACAGACTGTTTCAGGACATGCAGCGAGGCAAGGAAAGAGCTTCAGTGTCTAAATATACATTTCTGCTTTAGTGTCATAGTTGGTTCCTCCGTCACATTTCCTCTGACCATACATCATCCTGTCTATTCCAACTCATCTTCAGCCTTCTGTCTTCCATCAAGTCCCACATTACAGATCCTTATTCCTTCATCCCATTCCAATGATTGCGTATTCCATACCGATATCGCCCATATCCTCTGCCGGTGCCGCTCCCACAATAATCCCAGGTTTAGGCCTTTGACCAAGAGCTGTGGCCCCTCCTAATCTTACAATAACATGCCATAAGAAGCTAACCACACATGGATAACACCTCCAGACCAGGACCTGCCTCACACTGCTTGCTTCGCCACCTTCCTTTTTCGTGTCCACACCACCTAGGTTATGGCTTCCTAACACTTTTTACAACCCCCAATCTCCTCTTCCCTCCTTCGTAGCATGCACCCCTTGTATGGCCTTATCATTGACCATATCTTATGTGCCTGTCCATGGACTCCAGTCCCGTACCCTTTCTCATATGTATTGTATACCTCACCTCCCTACCTCGCACTTCTTCTCTTCATTCACTGACCACCATGACACTTCCTTCCATCCCTCTGTAGTTGCGGTTCCATTATTCAGTAGGACCTAATTCACATTCTTCAGATACCTAATTGCCATCCTTCGCTCCTCGCTCACACTCTCTGCTGCTTATTCTGTCTGCTTTGCCGCCATCCACTTCTCTGCTTTCATCTATTTCACCCTTACTGTGACATTTTTATACATTTGCCATTTGCACCATTTTATGAGATGCAATTCCTGCCAACCATGTGCCCTCCCCTACGGATATAGATCAAAGTCTAGCTCTCTTCGCTGCCTACGAGTCCTACTTTTTCTGGCTCATTAGTGACATCATCAGCCAATTCTCTTTGCTGTTCTGCGGCAGCGATAAATTCTAGACATAGGAGGAAGCTGCGAATGAAGCTGAACAAAGCCAGCAAAGACAATGGAAGCGAGATAGGAGACACCACGTGCTGCGCACCATTGCCACACAGCACATAGGGCTGCTGATACTACGGATATATAGGGTTATATGATAGAGGAGAGAAGCGGAGCTTTGTGATATATAGGGTTATAGGATAGAGGGAGAGAAGCTGAGCTGTGTGATATATAGGGGTATATAATAGGAGAGAAGCTGAGCTGTGTGATATATAGGGTTATATAATAGGAGAGAAGCTGAGCTGTGTGATATATAGGGTTATATAATAGGAGAGAAGCTGAGCTGTGTGATATATAGGGTTATATAATAGGAGAGAAGCTGAGCCCTGTGATATATAGGTTATATAATAGGAGAGAAGCTGAGCTGTGTGATATATAGGGTTATATGATAGGAGAGAAGCTGAGCTGTGTGATATATAGGGTTAGATGATAGGAGAGAAGTTGAGCTCTGTGATATATAGGGGTATATAATAGGAGAGAAGCTGAGCTTTGTGATATATAGGATTATATAATAGGAGAGAAGCTGAGCTGTGTGATATATAGGGTTATATAATAGGAGAGAAGCTGAGCTGTGTGATATATAGGGTTATATGATAGAGGAGAGAAGCTGAGCTGTGTGATATATAGGGTTATATGATAGAGGAGAGAAGCTGAGCTGTGTGATATATAGGGTTATATGATAGAGGAGAGAAGCTGAGCTGTGTGATATATAGGGTTATATGATAGAGGAGAGAAGCTGAGCTGTGTGATATATAGGGTTATAGGATAGAGGAGAGAAGCTGAGCTCTGTGTGTGCGCGGGGTGATCAGGACTCTCACTGTCTCGCCAAGGAGTCTGGGCAGGATTTATTGTACTTGTGTTCTCACCCAGGGCAATGGAATTTCAGAACTCCTGATCCTTTTGTTCTCAGATATTCTACCACCAGCAGTCTACGGCATTGGCTTAGTTCGTCATTGAAAACACATTGATGCTTGACAGAATTGAGCATACATGTGCATGAAGGAATTTTGTGGAATAACCTAGTATTTAGCCCGCAGCTATGCCAAGTGCACGGCCTTGTGAAAGATTTCCATACACATAAGAGCAACGCCGACTCCTTTATAAAAGTGAGGTCTCTGGTGGGGTCTTACTGCAGTCTCCCCTCTGAGAACATGTGCATTCTCAACTGCTCCAAGCATGCATATGTATGGCGAAATTGGAAGGAATAGCTGTTGACCAAACAAGCTATGGGAGTTGTATAAACAGGTTAAGAAGACAGTTGGGGCTTGTAAGCGACCTCCACATTGGCCACCGTCTTCAGATTAAGCCTAAGCACAGTTTATCTACCCAGCACAAAAGTGACAATATACATGGAGGAATAATCACGCTTTAGGCAAAGGGATGAAGGTCTTAACACGACAATGTAATATAAAACACAGCGAGGGGCCGGGTGTGTGTGTGGGGGGTTTGACTGACATTAATACAAGGTTTGTACAAGTTCCCACAGAACACAATAACATGGTCATTGTCGGATAGCCATAGGGGGCAGCTTCCTAACATCAGCATTTTAATAGACTTAGAGTAAAACTGTCCCCAGCAGTGAGGGCCGTCTAATGACAGGGATGCATGTCAAGGGGTTAACAGCAGGTACTTATAGTGGAGGAAAGTGCAGGTTAGCTCTTAATATATTCACATCTTTGGGGTGAAACTGGTGGGAGATGACGGCCAACACCTACTATACTGAGACGGGAAGAAGATGACGTGTCCTCGGAGGAGTAATGAGATTATCTTATTGTCTTTATGGTCATTTCTATAGGGCCAAACTGCACAGGTTAGAATGTGGTCCGTCTAATCTAAGATTCTCTCAGAGACAGACTTAAAGGGTTTATCCCTTGACTATAAAACATCTTTAGGCCGGGGCTCCACGTAGCAGGCTGCAGCAAAAAGCGCTGTGGGATAAACTGCGTCGGAAACGCATCACAGTTTTCCCGCTGCGATTTTCTCAGAAAGTCTGCAAAGGTTTCCGCTGCTTCCATTATACCTATAGGGAAACTGCCAGCGTTTCAGTAGCTATAACTGACATGCTGCGATTACCAAAATCGAAACGGCTTTGGAAATCGCAGTGTGTCCGCTGTGCGTATTTTTCTGCAAGGTGTGGATGGGATTCCGCGGCTTTAGCCGATAAAGCTGAATTCACTGCATTGTCAGTTTTGCCGATAAGCGGCCCGGTACCAGAGATATTGGCGCCATTACTTTCAACACCGATATCCGTCCACTGTCAGAAGGGCGAGCCTTTAAACACCCCCAGCCCCTCCCCCAACGGTACAAGGCTATGGAAGAATATAGTCAGGGGGGCGTTCCTCACAGTGATGACACTGAGCAGTAAGACCCGCCCTTCTGACAGTGGAGGAATATTGGTGCTGAAACTAAGACCACTGATATCTCCGGCACCGGGGCGCATACTGGCGAAACTAACAGCGCTGAAATCTTCTTTCTAGCGGAATATAATAGCGCCGATGTCAGGGGACATGATGGATCCTCTATAAATTTGGAGAGAAATAAAAGTGAACCATTTCTCTCCGTTTCTTTTTGAACAACTCATCAATGTAGAATATTATTATTATTATACTTTATGTCACGGACTGGTCGGATCTTTCATACATTCAGCTCTATATAAACATAAAGCCATTTATTTGCATCCACTTTTTGCTTCTGTTTTTGGATCTTCTGAACAGATGTAGAAAAACCTGAGGTGAATCTTATTTGCAAACAAGTTTTCGCTGTCTGCTGATTTATATACGGTCATATTCACATGAAACCCCTTTAAGCGACCATATACAGTAGATTTTAGGCTGCTATGGTTGGTCTGGAACAAATTTTTGTCAATCTTTCCTACAGTCGATTGTTTCAAACACACACAGACAACAAGGAACGTTCGTTTACGCAAAACACATGAAGGTCAGTCAATGTTAAGGAGCTGATGAGACAGGAAATGAGGTCCATGTTGTGGGTGCTGATAGTACAAACACGTGTCCATAATACACAAATCCCACAAAGGTCTGTCAGGCTAGCCCATACACAAAGGACAGAAACCGAAAAAATATAACAACCAATTTTGGTTGGGACCAACTTTAGTTGATGAGGCAGACATTTGTATAGACCAAATGTTCAAAATCTTCTGCCTCGCCCACCTAAAATCTAATGTGTATGTCCAGCTTTGCCATGGCAGGCCTGATGCCGGACATGGCCCAGGGACAGGGACAGGCCTGACGACGGACACGGCCCACGGACAGGCCTGACGCCGGACACAGCCCAGGGACAGGCCTTCCTCCTAGTCCTGAACAACCCTTTTAAAACAAGCCAACACTGACTAAGGTTCTCTCAATGAAGCATTTTTTGATAAAAGGACCAAACAGGAAGTTTTCAGTGTAAAGGAATAAACGTCCTTCCTCCAGTCACAAATTTTTATCTTAAAGATCTTCTGATCGGATCGGATGTTGAGGTCGATTTAGACACAACAAAGTTCCGTGTGATGTGATGAAGGTCTCAGGTTCCTTAGATAATCTTAGCACGCATGTTGAAGACAGAGCCGTCACTAGACAGACCACTGAGGATATCGCTTTGTACTATATTGTCCTAACCACGATCACCGCCCATAACAGTCAGGATTAATGTGGGACAGGAGGATGCGTCACTAGATGACTAGGGTGATTTGCTATCCAGGAACTGTAATACGGGGCTGTAATACCGAGACCATCTCATCCATGTACCCCCCCCCCCCCCTCTATCCCATTCTATGTCTGGCTTTGGGCGAGCGATCATTGCCCCCGTGTATATATGGCCTGTGATCCACTGACAAAGCAGCAAACACTAATCTTTGTGGCTTATTTTAGATGGGCATAAATATCAATAGTTTTGGCACGATTACCTTGTGTGAACAGGGATGTACTGCCAGTAATATTGAAACTGTACGTGCCCGAATAATCCCACAGACAATCGTTTGGTCACATACATTACCCATACTTCATGCTTAATGTCAATCGCCACTCTCTACTGGCAGAAAATCATGCAGTATAAATGGACCTTAAAGGGATTGTCCAGTTATGGACACTTATTCCCTATCCACAAGACAGGGGATAAGTAACCAATTGCTGAGGCCTGAACGCCGGGTCCCCCAGAATTCAGGAGAACCGAGAATCCCCCTAAAGCCTCCTTGTGAGTGTAGCACCAGTGAGCTTGTCTGACCAGCGCTCCATTCACATCTATACTCAAATAACACTTATTTGAGTATAATAAAGCATCTTTGGTGAAGCGCGGTCCCACCTCATTTTTTGGGAGATTCTCCTACCAATCCACTACCTGTATACCGTCTGGATCCAGGAGATTCTGACGCCTAGAGGTTCCGCACCTCACATATACCAAAACATACTCTGGATCCATCCACTGTGTTAGTTGTGGGCCAGCACAACTTGAAAAGGTGAGAACCCACCTATTTTAACATCCATAATATCTAACTATCCTGGTTGTGAGATCACCAATTGAAGGGGTACTGTTTACCATCAGACCCAGCCAGTTGAACACTCACTATAATATAGACCAGTGATTTTGTGCTACTTAGTGGCTTTCCACCATACTTTCAGTGAATGATCCTTGTTGTTTCTCCAATCATTTGACTACCTCCTGTTCTCAACACAATTATCTATGTACAACCTATTTTTTAAGCAATATCACGCTATGTGCTGCTCGGCGTTGTTGTTTTTATTTTTGTTTTGAAGTATACCATTCACATCTATGGGACTGAAGAGGTATTACTCCTGGGAGCCCCATAGAAATTAATAGAGCCCTGGTCACGCAAACACACTAGTCTTGCATTCACAAGGGGGCCTTGGGGGAATTTCGGTCCCGTATCCTCCTGATCATTGGGGGACCAGGCAATCTTGGAGCCCCCCTCTACCCTGTGTGCAGCAGGAGCTTCCCCCCTCTACCCTGTGTGCAGCAGGAGCTTCCCCCCTCTACCCTGTGTGCAGCAGGAGCTTCCCACCTCTCTACCCTGTGTGCAGCAGGAGCTTCCCCCCCTCTACCCTGTGTGCAGGAGGAGCTTCCCCCCCTTTACCCTGTGTGCAGGAGGAGCTTCCCCCCTCTACCCTGTGTGCAGCAGGAGCTTCCCCCCCTCTACCCTGTGTGCAGCAGGAGCTTCCCCCCCCCTCTACCCTGTGTGCAGCAGGAGGTTCCCCCCCTCTACCCTGTGTGCAGGAGGAGCTTCCCCCCTCTACCCTGTGTGCAGCAGGAGCTTCCCCCCCTCTACCCTGTGTGCAGCAGGAGCTTCCCCCCTCTACCCTGTGTGCAGCAGGAGCTTCCCCCCTCTACCCTGTGTGCAGCAGGAGCTTCCCCCCCCTCTACCCTGTGTGCAGCAGGAGCTCCCCCCCCCTCTACCCTGTGTGCAGCAGGAGCTTCCCCCCTCTACCCTGTGTGCAGCAGGAGCTTCCCCCCTCTACCCTGTGTGCAGCAGGAGCTTCCCTCCCCCTACCCTGTGTGCAGCAGGAGCTTCCCCCCTCTACCCTGTGTGCAGCAGGAGCTTCCCCCCCCCCTACCCTGTGTGCAGCAGGACAAATGGTGAAATGAAGACCACACTGGAATATTAACAAACCCCATGCAGGAGGGTCATGATTGATATCCACCATGTGATAATCTAGCAAATCATATCATGGCTTCCGTTATAAATAGGTGTGAACAGATCATAATACGTACTGCTGATTTCTTTCAGGATTGGTTGATAAGGACCTGCCGCCCCTCCTGACATGCCATTACTCATGAAATAATTCTGGAAAACCTTATCTTAGAACTCTGCATTGCATCATTCCTCTGTTATTCTTCCTGGAAATACATAAAACAATTCCTACTACAGCACTGCACAGGGGAGTCCTTTGTAGACGTCTTGTCTACAAAGTGTCTTGTGTTTCCTGTTAACGCTCCTACAGGTTCCTATTATTCTTTCCATATGGGGTGATTGTAATAAGTAGTTATCTTATATAAACCAGCTTGTATTTTGGGATTAGCGGCTCTTTATTCTGGCTCTGGTGACCCAGTGTGTGCACTACTGAGATGTCACATATGGAAAGTGTTAATAAAATTGGCATTCTTTGAAGCTGGGAGAGGGTGCAGGCTGCAGGCACACGCTTCTTTAATCCACACGTCTCAGGTACAGTGCGTGCCTCACAAATCACGCTGCCAGCCTCTGACACATCCTTACATAACACATGGTGCCAGCGGCCGCCATACACCTTCATCTCTGCACAGCGCGCCTTGTCTCACATCCAGAACTCCTATCTGTTCCTACAGGTTTTGTATGTGGCTGGGTCACCTGTCATGTGGCTTTCTAGATTAGATTATCCAGCAGTGTTATCTAAGCATCAAACGGTAATGGAGAATCCGCCTCGTTGTCTGATGATCATGTCAGGGTGACCTGAAATAGTCACAAGTATCTGATACTGCTGGAGAGATACAGCCGTTGTGCATTCATGGCCGTGGGGAGGACGGGTCACTTTAAATGTACCTATTAATAGGCATTTCATGACGCCTTTAATGGGACCTGTCGTCACCTCCACATCTTTGCATCCTTCAATAGACGTCGCTCCACTGATTCTGGTACAGTTGAAATTTTTTCTGTCGCCCCCACCGTTCCTGAGCAATTGACGCTGTTAGTTTCAGTACCCAATATGCTAATTCATCTCTTTACGGTCAGGTGGGCGGTCCCAGACTCTCTGCTCCAGTCCAGGTCCATCTGACATTAGAAAGACAAGTTAGTATATTGGGTGCTGAAACTTCCAGAAATGATTGCTCAGGAATGGTGAGGGCTAGAGAAAAAATTCCAACTGTGTTGGGACAGTGGAGTCATGCCTATTAAAGGATTCAACAAGTTAGAGTTGGTGGAGATGGTGAAAGGTCCTCTTTAAGGGGGTACTCTAGCTACACGCATCATCATCTGTTTATTGAATAGGTAATAAACATTATGGCGGCCACTGCAACTCTGCTCGTGTTCTAGTTCATGACAACTAATCTGCAGTACCAGGTCTGACCACTACACATAGAACGGCGCTGTCTACTTCCTGCTCCAATCTCTGTGTATTAGTGATGGACAAACCAATCTCATGACATGATGGAAACTTCTTACCTTTTTTGGCTACATTAGTAGAGAACTAAACCGGGTCAAATCTCAAAACTACCCCAAAACATGAACATCACATTTGTCTAATGGTGGCACCAAAGCTGGGGCAAACACCAACAGCAGAGGGCCCCTGTGCAAGAACTGTATAAGGAGCACTTACTGCCCAGTACATCAGAATAGAGCGCCCCCTTATGTCTCTCACTAGCTCAGTCTGTTATATGCCCCCTAATAGACAGGAGGCCGCTTTTAGGGTGTCAGTGGGTCCCCTTATTTACTGGACCCCTCTGTCACTGCACAGGTTGTACATATGGTCTGTCCTGAAAGCAGGTCTAGTGACATGGCAGGGTACAAATACTTTCTATGCTGTGATCGGTTGTCCCACCATAGGGCAGTACATTGTGATGATCAGGCCAAGGTTGGACCATGTACGGAGCATTAGACGCTTCTTACAATCAGGATGATAAGGTTTTTGCTATTATGAAAATGATCCGTCTCCATTGCTGATCGCGCCGGTGGTCGTCCAAAAAAGGGGACTACAGATATTGTCGTCATCTGTATTGTACATTGTAAAAGTTACTGTTTTGCCCCATTCTATGCATTTCCCTTTATATACTTTGTTACTGTTTTGCCCCATTCTATGTATTTTCCCTTTATATACTTTGTTACTGTTTTGCCCCATTCTATGCATTTCCCTTTATATACTTTGTTACTTTTTTGCCCCATTCTATGTATTTTCCCTTTATATACTTTGTTACTGTTTTGCCCCATTCTATGCATTTCCCTTTATATACTTTGTTATTGTTTTGCCCCATTCTGTGTATTTTCCCTTTATATACTTTGTTACTGTTTTGCCCCATTCTATGCATTTCCCTTTATATACTTTGTTACTGTTTTGCCCCATTCTATGTATTTTCCCTTTATATACTTTGTTACTGTTTTGCCCCATTCTATACATTTCCCTTTATATACTTTGTTACTGTTTTGCCCCATTCTGTGTATTCTATAGCTGCACTTTGTGTCTGTGACACCTCCGGTGGAGACCTCATATATTGTACTATCTTCTTCTGGATCCACCATAGTTGTGTTGTCCTCTGTGGACTCTATTCTTAGCCTCTTTTCACATGGAGAGGAGGGAGGGGTGTCAGCCCCTGTGTTTGGGAGCTCCATGTTCCCTGTGTCTGCCTCCATGGCTAATGTTTGTCCTGCTAAGTACACAAGGCATCAGACCGTGCTCTCTATGTCTGCTCTCTATTAGCTCCCAATAAGGACCTATTAAAGGGCGATCATGTCTGCTGCGGTTATCAGTGTTCCCGGCCCTACAAGCCTATCAGTGCAGATTCCCGGCCTTTACTTATCATCAGTCCATCATAACAATGGCTTTTGTTTTCCCAGTCACTGGACTGGAGCTAAAAATCCACCATGTCCTTATCACCGTGGGAAGAGGCACCCGGTGCAAATAAACAGAATTAGACAGGAGGGACACGAGGGAGGCCGCACACCCCATCCTGTTACCATATGTACCTATTGTGTCTGTTCTACTGTTTGTTTACTAGGCCTGAAGTCTCCTTGTCCTCGCCGCTCTCCTACACAGAAGGATTAGCACAAGTTGAACTTGGGTCCTTTTACATCGAGTGGTCGGCTTGCGCAGAGACCCTTTTACAAATTTAGTAAAAAGCGACAAACCCAATGGGCTAAAACTGAGACCCACGTTCAAGGAGCTACTGGCCCCCCAGGGTGGCTTCTTATGAGTGCTGGATGGTAAGGACGTCTATAGTAAGCCATGGATGTGCCTTATGGATGTGCATTAAGGATGTACCTTATGGGTGTGCATTATGGATGTACCTTATGGGTGTACCCCTTTCATTTGTTTTACCTGAACCGGGCAAAAACATTATAGTTAAGAAAGTGACAATGGCTTAAGGAACCCGGGGCACCATTAAGTTACCCGCACACATTAAATTAACGTTGGTTGAATACACTGATTTTGGTGGGGCCAGAAATCTCATGTGAATGCGGTTGTCCCAACTTTCCCTAGACTGAAGATTTCAGGATAAAGAAGGATTGGGTAGGTTGAAGTTAATAGGTCCGTTCTTTCTGTCTGACTTACTCTCCTTTCAGAGCACATTTATGTTCAGTGGAGCAGAGTGTGCATGTATATGGTGGTCAGATAGAATGCAGCTAGTCTAGTAGGGGAAGCTACTACAGGTCTATGGCCACCACTAGGGTTGTGCATCGGACCATTGTACCACAGGTGAACTCTCCCTGAGCCTTGTAACCACTGGAAGTCTTAATATTAAAGGGGTTTTCCAGAACTTTTTATTGATCACCTATCCTTAATGGATGGAGTGGGAAGTGGATGGTGGACATTGTGTGGACAGTCCGTGGACGGTGTGTGCACAGAGTGGACAGTAGATGAAGCATTGCTACTTCTGGTGCTGATGTGGCCAATGTTTGGACCCCCATTCATCAGCCAACCCCTTGGACCTGTATAGGTACTGTTTAACAGAATTGGTCCATTGAAACTATGACTTCTGTATAGCCGCTTTTCCCCTAGACTTATTATGGCTTTTCTACTAGATGGGACCTTCCTGACCTCACCACAACTCTGTTTAGGTCCCGAGTACTTTGTTTTCCACTGCAGGTATTTCCCACTTTAGTGCCATAGTTGTCAATTACTATTTAAAGATGGCCGCTTGCGTCTGGTTGTTTCAGCTCCCTGAGATAACACAGGGTCGTAATGACTCTCTCTGACCAGTCTCTACTCTGATGTGCTTGGACAAGTGGCCTTATAATAACACTTTGATCCACCTGGTACCTGCCTGAAGAGGTACCAAAAAAGTACCTGGAAATAGCTAATATCTGGGAAAATGGCAAAAGTGGATAAGGGTGAGTGGAGGCGAGATGGCTCCATGCAGTGATCACCAACTAAAGAGTAGACCAATGAGTTGAAAAGTATGTCGATCAGGGTTCCAATGTCCTCATTGATCAGTTATAATGGCGGACTAGACCAGATTCTACCGATTATGGCCATACACTTAAGATAGTTGTTGGGCAAACACTCATTCGGCTTACAGCTATTCCTTTCATCTACCCATATATATGCACTCTCTGCCCTATGTGTCTACTGCCACTGACAGGGGTGATTATCTCTCCTCAGAAAAAAAAGATCGGGCATGTTGTAATCCATCAGCCCCATCCTTCTTTCCACCAGCATCTGCCATCAGGGGAAAGTCAGGAGAGCGACAAACACATTAGATGATCACCTGGTTCTGCCAAAATCAGTCTAATGGCCCGATAAATGAGATATTGAGAAAAAAAAATGGAGGTTTCCTTTAAGAATTTCCTGATACACGAGATGCAGAGAGTGAAGAGTTCCTAGAATTTCTTTGCAACTGTTATAATGAAAGCAACAAACAGACCGAGAAAAACATTGAAAGTGGAAAAAAAAGTGGGCCATGGCGGGAGGAAGAGCGGCTTTGTCCTGAATCTCCTGTAATGTATGTGGACAATGGAATCAACAGTTTAGTGCCCCAGAAAGGTCAGCGGGGCCCTCTCCGCCCTGCGCCTCTGGGTGTGGCCACTCCACAGTCCTGCTTAGATCCTCTGTGCTGGGAACAAGCCTGTACTTGCTGGCTCTGCCTGACTCTGTGACTTTACCCTCTATGATATCACAGAGAGAGGCCGCTTGTGATCTCACCGCCAGCTAACCATTAACCCATTCACTGTACGGCAGCGCTTTAGACTACAGCTCTCAGCATGGCGCAGGTTAGGAGTTGTAGTTACCTAACATCCATAAAGCCACGTGACTGGAAAGCGCCCCATGACCCGTGAGGAATGTGCACATACACCATGCATTTCTGGTAATGATTCTTGATTTTCCGTACATCAGGTTAGCCGGCAGCAGTCAGTTCTGCTTATCTGTGCAGGAACAGAACCCAGATCTCTCCTCGTCTACCTGACAGCTACCTGCAAATTGTAACATGTCCTAATATTTAACCACGTCCATCAAATCCTCCATTTACATATATACAACGTCAGCCCCAGGTCCTGCCTTCTCTACCATAGTGTTTGTAACAAGCAGGGAAGATACTGAGGCGGCTGCAAGTGAACCCCAAGAGCTTACACTTTAAAGGGCTTGTCCACTCTTATGCAAATGAATCGTGCACAATGAAAGGTTCTGCAACTCTCTAATACACTTTTCATTTCAGTTTATCACCATTTGCGAGACCTCTGCTTGCTGTCAGTGAACAGAAATGTTACAAACCTTGTGCAAAAGTCTTACAATTGTATCCAGTCCAGGCAATCCTCTGTGAGCTCAACCAGCCGGGAATCTAAGTGCTCTGATACATCACACTCTGAGAACTGAGAACAGAATTAGGTATTTAGCTCACAGGATTGCCCACGATTGATACAATTGTAGCAGACTCTCAGCTGTGAGAAGTATTAGGCTTGTACAAGTTGTGTAGTCCATGTTTTCAGCTTCATGAGTGTTTCAGTTCACTGACAGCAAGCAGAAATCTTGAACATGGTAAGAAACTAAACACAAGGAGGCAGATTTACCTGTCTAAGAAAAAAGTGTTGTTGCTACGGCAGGTGCAGATTTGCACCAAAATGTGCATCGTTTTCTGGCTTTACGTATAATAAAGTTGTGTAAAATTTTTTATGAGTCACTTGTGGACCCGGAAACTTTCCACTGTTGCGTTGCAAAGGCGGAAAGTCGTCGGGAAAAACCTGCAGTAATAATGGATACGGTACGGGTTCTAGCTGCGGTTTCTGCGGGCTCTAGCTGCAGGTTCTAGCTGCGGTTTCTGCGGGTTCTAGCTGCGGTTTCTGTGGGTTCTAGGTGCAGGTTCTAGCTGCAGTTTCTGTGGGTTCTAGCTGCGGGTTCTAGCTGTGGGTTCTAGCTGTGGTTTCTAGCTGCAGGTTCTAGCTGCAGTTTCTGTGGGTTCTAGCTGCAGTTTCTGCAGGTTCTAGCTGTGGTTCCTGCGGGTTCTAGCTGCGGTTTCTAGCTGCGGTTTCTGCGGGTTCTAGCTGCAGGTTCTAGCTGCAGTTTCTGCGGGTTTTAGCTGCGGGTTCTAGCTGCAGTTTCTGCAGGTTCTAGCTGTGGTTCCTGTGGGTTCTAGCTGCGGGTTCTAGCTGCGGTTTCTAGCTGCAGGTTCTAGCTGCAGTTTCTGCGGCTTTTAGGTGTGGGTTGTAGCTGTGGTTTCTAGCTGCGGTTTCTAGCTGCAGGTTCTAGCTGCAGTTACTGCGGGTTCTAGATGCAGTTTCTGCGGGTTCTAGCTGTGGTTTCTAGCTGCGGTTTCTGCGGGTTCTAGCTGCAGTTTCTAGCTGCAGTTTCTGCGGGTTTTAGCTGTGGTTTCTAGCTGCAGTTTCTGCGGGTTCTAGCTGCAGTTTCTAGCTGCAGTTTCTGCGGGTTCTAGCTGCAGTTTCTAGCTGCAGTTTCTGCGGGTTCTAGCTGTGGGTTCTAGCTGCGGTTTCTGCGGGTTCTAGCTGCAGTTTCTAGCTGCAGTTTCTGCGGGTTTTAGCTGTGGTTTCTAGCTGCAGTTTCTGCGGGTTCTAGCTGCAGTTTCTAGCTGCAGTTTCTGCGGGTTCTAGCTGCAGTTTCTAGCTGCAGTTTCTGCGGGTTTTAGCTGTGGTTTCTAGCTGCGGTTTCTGCGGGTTCTAGCTGCAGTTTCTAGCTGCAGTTTCTGCGGGTTCTAGCTGCAGTTTCTAGCTGCAGTTTCTGCGGGTTCTAGCTGTGGGTTCTAGCTGCGGTTTCTGCGGGTTCTAGCTGCAGTTTCTAGCTGCAGTTTCTGCGGGTTCTAGCTGCAGTTTCTAGCTGCGGTTTCTGAGGGTTCTATCTGCAGGTTATAGCTGCAGTTTCTGCGGGTTCTAGCTGCGGATTCTAGGTGCGGGTTCTAGCTGCAGGTTCTAGCTGCAGGTTCTAGCTGCGGGTTGTTGATGAGATTTGTATAACTGTCCTGCACAATGTGGCTACTACAGATCACAGCGGGATAGTCACCGGCCATGTCACATCGACTAACCTGCAGTCATTACTGTCCATGTGGCCTGGACATTAATTATTTTATGAAACTGTCTAAAGGAATAACTTGGGCAGATAAACGATCACTCCAGGTTCACACTATCGCTGCATCTCCGTTGTTCTGATCCATCAGATGACCAGAACAACGGAGGGCCAAACCACTAAAATAGCAGTTTTTTAACACACATAGCCCGGACGTTCCCATTGACTATAACGCTTCGTTTCCGCCAAAATAATGCCACAAATAATGGCACAATTTCTGGACCACAGTTTTGCGTATTAAGCTCCACCTTCTTTCAATTAGCCCCGCCCACCGGAGGGCTGAGGTGCAGAAATATCAATCACCGCACAGCTATAGGGTACGTTCACACAGCACAAAATGAAGAGGAATTTGAAGGCGACATCTGCGGTGGAAAGTTAAAGCAGATCTCTGGTTTTCTGGCCCCCAATTAGGCTCAGATGACTATGGGCCTAACCAGTCTGGACCAGCCGCAGTATCCGCAGCAAGATGGAG
Organism: Leptodactylus fallax; assembly: GCA_947044405.1. Lineage (NCBI taxonomy): Eukaryota > Metazoa > Chordata > Amphibia > Anura > Leptodactylidae > Leptodactylus > Leptodactylus fallax. Next base: position 151,231 of record CAMRHE010000137.1, on the reverse strand, counting down.
AGGGGGCACATATTTTTTCAGTCTCCTGCTTCAATCTCTGAATCCTATTGAAAGCAGTGGGAATATGCCACCTCAAAGTCAGCACCAGAGTCTGCCATGTGAACAGGCTCTTATATAATGAAAGCTGTGATTTGTTGCTAATGTGCCTCATGTCTCTCCTCTCTGTGTATATATATATATATCTCTTATATATATAAAAATGAGTTTCTGTCTGTCTGTCTGTTCTTTATGCGCGACCAAACGACTGGACTGATCCTCACCAAATTTGGCACACATGTACATCAGGTGTCTGGGAATATTATAGACTGGGTCTCAGCTCTCTTGGACGTACCGTTCCTGAAGTACAGTATTCCCAAAAAATGACCAGCATTAGTCTATACAAGCTTGCAAGTCTTTCACTCATATTCCAACTGCCATACACACGGTCACATGTCCCTTATCAGCCAATAACAGCTCGCAGGCGCTTACTCTCCTCAGGCACACAGGTTTCCATAGCAACCAAGCTATGTATGACCTGTATTAGTGAATAGCAGTTCACAGGACCTTAAATATTCAGTCATATCACGTGTATCAGCCAATATAAGTTCACATTTAATTTACCAGGTTTCCATAACAACACAGCCATAAATAGACTGTACCTATACTAGACTCAGTGGCGTAACTAGCAATGGCAGGGCCCCAAGGCGAACATTTGACATGGGACCCCCCCCCCGGCAACCCCCCCACGCACAAACTGCATTTCTGCACACACTATTATGCCCCATAGTGGCCCCTGCATACACTATTAGGCCCCATAGTGGCCCTTGCACACAGTATTCTGCCCCATAGTGGCCCCTGCACACAGTATCATAGTGGCTCCTTCATATAGTATTATGCGCACTTCCCGCTACTTCTTCAATGTTGGACCAGATGTCACGTGAGCCAGGCATGTATCGCAACGCATAATGACGTCGGACTGGCCCACCGATATCTGGGACGCCACCAAGGAGTCCCGAAGTCTGCTGAAAAGACCCCAGAGTATAATGATAGCAGTGTTTGTGGGGTTCACGGCCCACAGGCCTTACTTACTGATCCCCGCTCCTGCTCAGGAGTGGGGATCGGTAAGTAAATAGGACCCATTACCTGCTGTGTTAAAAAAAAAAAAAACATCAGAGGCCCGCCGGGTCCCCTAATGTCCCGGGCCCTGTGGCAGCTGTTACCACTGCTAAACCGGTATTTATGCCACTGACTGGACTGCCATACTGGATTTCAGCATTCTTATAAATTGAAACGTTTTTTAAACTACTCATGTCCCCTGCAGCAAAACGCATGGCTGCTGCTCAAGCTAATGAAAACTCTCAGCAGACCCAAGCCTGTCTCCAATCTGATAAGGTATGTTACAGACAACAGCGAGCTGCTGAAACTCCCCAGCAGACCCAAGCCCGTCTCTAATCTGACAAAGCATTGTCAGCCACATGCACACAGCTGCACTCCAGGTTTCAATAACAACCCAGCCATTTTTCTTCACTGCTGTAGGTCAGCTTTAAAGGGGCAGGGCTCTGTGGATGACACTGTTACACAAGGTCACATACACACAGCTTTACTCCAGGTTTTCCATAACAACCGATCGCAGGTTTTTCACTGATATCCAAACTGAGATGCACATGATCACATGACACTTATGGACCAATGGAAAATCGCAGGTTCAGTCTTGACATACACACAGCTTTACACCAGGTTTCCATAGCAACCAAGCTATTTATGTCCTCTATGAGTCAATAGCAGTTCGCAGGTCCTTAAATATTCAGTCATATGACGTATATTAGCCAATGTAAGTTCACATTTCATTTACCAGGTTTCCATAGCAACACAGCCATAAATAGACTATACCTATACTGGACTGCCATACTGGATGTCAACTGCAAAACTGGCCAGTTCTTATGGGGTCACTACACAAACAAAAAATGAAATATACCCGTGCGAAGCCGGGTCCTTCCTCTAGTATATATATATATATATATACGGGCCAGAAAAAGCTTTTGGAGCACGTGTTTAATGGATCTATAAACCTCCATGTACCTGGTGAAGCTTCCGGTCGGCTGGTACTCGCCAGGTTCTTCCCTGTATGTAATAAGACAGAAGTCTGCGTTATAACATGTGATAAGTGTATTCTGGGGAATGGGTGCCACTTACTGGCATTGGTTTTATGGGTCCGTTTAGTTTAAGTGCGGGAAGCGTTCACAGCGCATACATTAAACAGATGGGCGGGGCTTAATGGGAAAGTAACCTAAAGCTACACATTGCATAATAAAAGGTTACGCAACTAATATACGGTGAATAATAAACCATGACCTACATTTATATATCACATTATGCCAAAAACATTGGGAACTGCTGAACAAATGATTGCCGAGGGATATAATGTCCCAGGACTATTCCCTACACCAGGCGTAGATAAACAGGACAAGCTCGTAATGTCAGTCGCAGTCTCCAGATTAATCTCCGCCACCATCTCCAGATTAATGTCAGCCGTCATCTCTGGGGATAGCCGAGGTTTATGTTCATGTTGATTCTGTTATCTCTTCACTACCCCTTATTAAGTGTAAATGGCGCCACACATTCCTCAGCGTAGTACAGAGAACGCCCTCGTACCACCACTGGCGTAACTATAGGGGGTGCGGAGGTAGTAGTTTCTACCAGACCCTGGACCCTGATGGGGTCCCAAAGGTCCCTCTGTCACATAAAATATGCCACTATTCTCAATAGCACGTTGTACCTAGGGACCCATTACAGATTTTGCATTGGGGCCCAGGGGCCACATGTTATGCCTATATTTATTATCTAGTTTCCTTATGTCATGGGGATTGCTTCCTAGTTGATGGCTTCCAGTTTGGCTCCTGGACTTGACCTTTAGTTTACAGCCGGGAGTTTTGGTTTGGCCATACATTTCCTTAGCACCAACGACTGTAGGGAAATTGTGCTGTTATTTGGCAGGGCAGGAGGAATTCTTACAGAGGGGGGTCCCAAGTCCCAGCATATGGACAGGGGTTGTCTCGATTAAGCTAAATATACCTTGAGAGCAAACCTACTCAATGACAAGAACATTATACTATGTGGGGGCTGCTGTGGGGACATTTTACTGTATGGGGGTCACTGAGGGGGCATTATACTATGTGGAAGCTGCTGTGCAGACATTATACTATGTGGGAGCCACTGAGGGGGAATTATACTGTATGGGGTCACTGAGGGGGCATTATACTATGTGGGGCACTGTGGGGACATTCTTATATGTAGAGGCCGCTGTGCAGACATTATACTGTTTGGGTCTACTATGAGGATATTATACTATGCGGGGGCCGCTGAGGGGATATTATACTGAGTGGGGCCACTGAGGGGACATTATACTGTATGGGGGTCACTGATGGGGCATTATACTATGTAGGGGGCACTGTGGGGACATTCTAATATGTAGAGGCCACTGTGCAGACATTATACTGTGTGGGTCTACTATGAGGATATTATACTATGTAGAGGCCGCTGTGGGGATATTATACTGTATGGGGGACACTGAGAGGGCATTATACTATGTCGGGCACTGTGGGGACATTATTATATGTAGAGGCCGCTGTGCAGACATTATACTGTTTGGGTCTACTATGAGGATATTATACTATGTGGGGGCCGCTGAGGGGATATTATACTGAGTGGGGCCACTGAGGGGACATTATACTGTATGGGGTCACTGATGGGGCATTATACTATGTAGGGGGCACTGTGGGGACATTCTAATATGTAGAGGACACTGTGCAGACATTATACTGTGTGGGTCTACTATGAGGATATTATACTATGTAGAGGCCGCTGTGGGGATATTATACTGTATGGGGGCCACTGAGAGGGCATTATAATATGTGAGGCCAATGAGGGAACATTATACTATCTGGGGGCCACTGAAGGGAAAGATTGTCGTCCCTGGTGTCCAAAGATCCAGCACTGTGTTGTAGTTTCCATTTATAACTGAAACCATAATGCAGATGTGAGCACAACCTGATGCAAGTGTGAACAGAGCCTAAAGCCTCATGGTTTGGGGTTGTCAGGCTGCTTCCATAGACAAGCAGATCCTATGAGAATCAGTGGTATTTGCCAACAAAGATCATATCTGTGGCACCTTAACCAGGGGACCAGCTCATATGAAGACACCCTGTTGTGCTGATACACATGCCGATTGATTTCTACTTGTAGGGTAACTGCAGCTCTCCGCATTGCAGGGACAAGTTTATGTATTGCGTTACCTATGATCTGTGAACCCGCCAGTACTCATTGATATTAGATGGCGGTTCTCTCCGGCTGACTTTGGCTGCGGTGGTCTTCATGTTTATAGCGTCCATCATACTGTCTGATGTTGGAGGTCAGGTGGTGGCCTCAGTGGTCCCATGTTGGGTGATGTATCAGCAGTGACCACTGAGTCCAGTGATTGGCTGTAGCATCGGCCGAGAATCCGCACTTCTGGTCCAGACAGTCCATGGATTGAATGCAATGTTTTTTTAATTTACCCCAAAATTCCCCTTAAGCTTTCTGTACATTATATTTAATATATTGTTATGAGAATTTTCTGTCTGGGCCTGAGTGGGTAAAGAATATTATTATTATTATATTAAATTAGAAACCCCTTCCCCAAAATACATTGACGTGATATCTCGGTCACTTTGGTCAGGTTAGTGCTAATCATATTACACAGCGCAATGACTGAGGCCAGCAAGGGCCACAAAGATAAAGACATTTACAAGTCGTCCCTCATTGTATGTGCAGGTCCATGCGGTGTCTACAAGAGCGTGCGCTGCAATAAATCACCGCCAGTCATGTGGCTTGCCACTCGCTGTATTCAGTCCGTCTGTGGCTCGCTGTAATCAGTCCGTCTGTGGCTCTCTGTATTCAGTCCGTCTGTGGCTCGCTGTAATCAGTCCGTCTGTGGCTCGCTGAATTCAGTCCGTCTGTGGCTCGCTGTATTCAGTCCGTCTGTGGCTCGCTGTATGCAGTCCGTCTGTGGCTCGCTGTATGCAGTCCGTCTGTGGCTCTCTGTATTCAGTCCGTCTGTGGCTCTCTGTATTCAGTCCATCTGTGGCTCGCTGTATTCAGTCCGTCTGTGGCTCGCTGTATTCAGTCCGTCTGTGGCTCGCTGTATTCTGTCCGTCTGTGGCTCGCTGTATTCAGTCCGTCTGTGGCTCGATGTATTCAGTCCGTCTGTGGCTCGCTGTATGCAGTCCGTCTGTGGCTCGCTGTATGCAGTCCGTCTGTGGCTCGCTGTATTCAGTCCGTCTGTGGCTCGCTGTATGCAGTCCGTCTGTGGCTCGCTGTATTCTGTCCGTCTGTGGCTCGCTGTATGCAGTCCGTCTGTGGCTCGCTGTATGCAGTCCGTCTGTGGCTCGCTGTATGCAGTCCGTCTGTGGCTCGCTGTAATCAGTCCGTCTGTGGCTCGCTGTATTCAGTCCGTCTGTGGCTCGCTGTAATCAGTCCGTCTGTGGCTCGCTGTATTCAGTCCGTCTGTGGCTCGCTGTAATCAGTCCGTCTGTGGCTCGCTGTATTCTGTCCGTCTGTGGCTCGCTGTAATCAGTCCGTCTGTGGCTCGCTTTATTCAGTCCGTCTGTGGCTCGCTGTAATCAGTCCGTCTGTGGCTCGCTGTATTCAGTCCGTCTGTGGCTCGCTGTATTCAGTCCGTCTGTGGCTCGCTGTATTCTGTCCGTCTGTGGCTCGCTGTATTCAGTCCGTCTGTGGCTCGCTGTAATCAGTCCGTCTGTGGCTCGCTGTATGCAGTCCGTCTGTGGCTCACTGTATTCAGTCCGTCTGTGGCTCGCTGTATGCAGTCCGTCTGTGGCTCGCTGTATTCTGTCCGTCTGTGGCTCGCTGTATGCAGTCCGTCTGTGGCTCGCTGTATGCAGTCCGTCTGTGGCTCGCTGTATGCAGTCCATCTGTGGCTCGCTGTATGCAGTCCGTCTGTGGCTCGCTGTATGCAGTCCGTCTGTGGCTCGCTGTATTCAGTCTGTCTGTGGCTCACTGTATTCAGTCTGTCGGGCTCAGGTCATCGCTATAGATGATCAGATAATTCTAGATAATAAACCCCCTCATCTGTATCACAACAAAAAGTGACAAGTGACAAACCACCGGGAACAAGGAAGAAAAGTCACATCGATAACAGGTGCAGCTCCATGAAGTGCGGACCATAAATATGTACACATGGCGAGAACAATGGCGTCCATTCAGAATTGTTCAGCTTTGCTCCGAGCCCTTCTCTTATGTGAAGTCTTTTAATACTTTATCAGGTGTTACTTGCTGTAGGTGACAACTTATCGTAGCTCCGATAGACAAAGGCACCCAGCTTTCCATAGCTCTAAGAGGCAGGTTTGGATACAGACATCTGGGGCCCAAAGAACAGTTATGGGCCCCTTGTTTTACAGTTTCTCAGCATACAGCACCCCCTTATGTCTGTCTAACAACCCTCCAGTAATTCTTAGCCATCAAATTCATTACCAGTAATAGTATAAAGCTGCATCTAATGTGATGGGGCCCCCAGATCTAAAGGGCCCCTGTGCAGCGGTACAGGCTCAACCAATGGTATGTCCATCTCTGCTACTATAGCAGGTATACAGCTCTACAATATGTATACAAGGTTATTCCACCCACTACTCACCCGACTCAGCGATCTTTGGTTGCATGATGTGGCCCCCCATTTGCAGATAGAAAAATCACCTTTACTGGCCCCCATATAGTATATGGCCCCTTTTTTTTGGCCCCCACACAGTGATATGTTTGGCCGCTAGCTATTTGATGATAGCTCAGTTTCCGCACGAAGCAGGCGGAGAGAAAAGTGCTGCAAACAGCACTTTCCTCTCTGCATGTTTCATGCGGAAACCGAGCGGAAACCTCACAGACCCCTTTATAGTCTATGGGGTCTGCGGGTTTCCCAGGTAAGCCGATTTTTATGCATATATGTTTCTGTTCGGGGGGGTCCCCAAGCGGACTCCCCGAACGGAAACCCGAACGCAGATGTGAACCGCCCCTAAAACAGTCCACCAAAACCCCCCCCCAAAAACTGTCATGTGACTAGACCCATTCACTCTCAATGTATCGCACGTCCACTTATCACTGCTGTGTGAATAAGCGCTGGGCCTCACAACACAAATAAAAAAAGTGTAAAAAAACAGATTAAGTGGTTGGTCATTTTCCATTCATGTGTTACATATTTTTCATCCATTTCCCGTCTGTCTTTACGTCCACTTGTCCTCTGTTTCTAACTCTCCATTAAAAAAACAGATGAACGTCGTCCTTCGTCCAGTGATTGATCCATTTTTCACTTCTGTTGCTCGGACATAAATCTGTTTTGACAGACGTTAAAAACTGACCATTGACTTGTATTGAGTCTGTCCAGTCATGTAAATGGCAAAAAATCGGACGTCCTATCACTTTAATGGATGTGATTTACGGGCCCTTAAAAAAAAGACGTGTGAATATACCCATTAGATTTATTAAAATGGTCTAAAAGCAGAACTCTTAGCTACCCATAGTAACCAATCACAGCCCATAGCAACTTCCGCAACCCAGATGGATAGAACCGGAGGATGGGAGTAGTAGTGGCGGATGATGTGCCACCTGCTAAGCCGAGCACACTCAACCATGCACCCCAGCCCCGCTCCTGGGCCGGACATCGCTGAGGGGGGTCCTGCAGCACTACCTGGATGGTGGTGGTAGTAGTAGTTTCCCCCGGGGCACTTCCAGTTGGAGAGGGGACCTCTCCTCTCTGAGCCGGTGTGATGGTGATCGAAAGGGCCCTGATGGTAAAGCAGGCACGACTCAGGAGTCAGTGGTTGCAGTTGAACAGGATATTATTATTTATTCAGCAACTGGAGACAGGTACAAACAGCAGCTTCCAACAATGGGGGTAGTAGTACCTCAGTGTCCAATTCCCCCAGCCTTGGTCTTAGGAGGGTGCCCAGGGATGATGTTACAGGCTCTATGACAGACTTCTCCTCTAACTACAACTCCTCTTGTGCCACTCCCAGCTAAGGATGCTGGGGACAGTTGTCCAGGGAGTCCTGGTTACCTTTGCCTAGGCCCAAATCAACTCCTCCTATCCGTGTCCTCCACTGCTCCTCCTGGCATAGAATCCAACAGTCCAGACAGCCGAACTCCCTTCTCAGGGCTGTCTCTGGATGAGCCTAGGGCAAGTGTTTATCCTCCTAGGGGCTGTATGGACGGCCGTTGAGATCCAGTCTCAGTGCTGATGAGCACCTTGCACAAAGCAGAAGACCAATTGCTCACAAGCTAGACTGGCACAAGACTGGACTGAGTTCTCAACAGTCGCCCTGGAGACCTAGGTCTCCTACAACCCCGCACAGTAGTGGCCTGTGATTGGCCAGGGCTGAACCAAGGGGAAGGTTTGAACATAGAGGGGGAAAATAACAGGGAAAAGCTGCAAACTGTGACATAGAACATAGAGGACGGGACGTACCAACACAACCCAGAGGCACAATAGACAAACACTTAAAGCAATAGCACTCTGGGATTCTGCAGCAACCAATCACAGCCCATAGCAGCCAATCACAGACAAAAGCAACCAATCAAAGCCCATAGCAATAAATCACAGACAAAAGCAACCAATCACAGCCCATAACAACCAATCACAGCCCATAGGTACCAATCACAGCCCATAGCAACCAATCACAGAGCAGCTTTCATGTTTAGGAGCAAAATACAAAATGAAAGCTGTGCTATGATTGGTTGCTATGGGCTGTGATTGGTTGCTATGTGCTGTGATTGGTTGCTATATACTATAATTGGTTGCTATGGGCAGCTAAAACAGTTTTGCTTTTAGACCCTTTTAATAAATCTGCCCCATGGACTTCCATGGTTCTGAAAACACAGTCATTAAAATAACACCCGTCCGTTTTGTAACTGTGGTGTGGATGAGGCCCTGAAAGTTTTCCTCTGCTCTGACCCCAGGGCTCTGTCTGGTATTGCATATGGCTAAGCTGCAATGACAAACCCAGCCTTCTGGACACGAGGGGCGGTGTTCTGTTATAAAAGACATTAGGATTTTCACTGTAGTCAGAAGGGGCGCAGGCCATACAGAAAGACTCGGGAAACGCAGGCAGAGATTTCTTTCTATGACTAATATATTCCACTCTGTAATTAAAAAGTCATTTTCCATTATTACAAAATGCTGGGAAAACATAAAGGATGTAACAAGACATAATAATAAGGGACGAGAATGAATGACACTTCAGAAAGATTTACAAAGAGACGATTGCTCTGCAGCGTGCGCGGCCCTTGTAGGAAACCATAAGAATCCCAGGGATGTTTGTACATCAAGCACCAAGCCCCGGGCCAAAACACAGCTCTAAAAGCTTTTTAAGGATGCAGGATGGAGGTGATTACAGAGTCCGACCTCTGGCGGGGTAGAAGATGTGCCAGAATGCAGGTACTGTTCCCTTGCCCGAGGTCGTGACAACCGCTACGCATTGTGCTGGCCCAGCAGGCAGCTCCGAGCCCCTCTCCACACATCCATCAATATCTGGACTTTCACCTAATTTAATGGAGGCCCCAAAAGACGATTCTTCTTAGACGAAGACGCATCCTTCTCTAAATATTTACATGTATTCATTATAGTAAAAGCCGCCATATTGATTGCCTGCCCAAAACAGTCCAATACATCACAGAAACATTAACATGACCAGGGTAACAATTAACCCTGATGTATAGAAGGGAGGGCGCCGTATACGTGGGGGTAGTCTTATTCCATACGGAAAGCCAAGCTGAGTATATACAAGCAGTCTTTCAGTATATGGAGCACATATGGGTGTACACACATTGACTGTTTGACACTGTATGGGGGCACACTTTGGCTTGTTCTGTAAAACCTGGTCTGACAGGGGTGATGGGGCAGTCTTTGCCTGCCAATATTTATGGATAACTTATATCTGATATTATTAACGGGGACAGCCTCTGTTTGACACTGTATACGGGAGAACACGGCTTGCTCTGTAAATAAGGATATGTTGGGGTCTGCCCTGTTAATGCAGCCTCCTCCTGGTATTGTTTAAGGGGGGTATTGCTTATGAGAAGGGTCTCTTGTTCACAACATGTATGTGCCCCTTCTGGCTTGCACTATATATGGGTTAGTCTCTGCCCTGCGCTGTTTATGGGGCAGTCTCTAGTTGGTACTGAATACAAGAGCACACTCTGCTAATGGAGGTCGTCTCGTCCATTGTCGAGGAGGGCCGTCACTTTGTGCAGGGCACCCTGTGGTTTGCACTGTAAGTAAGGGTACACTGTATCTTGCACTGTCCATGGGGGGCGTACTGTTAGTGAATTTATAGTGCCCTAATAATGTATCTTTTTGGTAATTTCAAGATATAAAGTTCTTTAATGAATTACAGACTATGCCACTGGGAGGCGCAATAATAGAGACAATCAGGATCACAGATCTTGATTATGGCACCATCGGACAAATTGACCATAATGACGATAATCCATGAAATCTCTTTTCCCTTGTGTCCCATGTCCAGATGGACAACTGATCCTTATTCACACGTGATCAGTCATTCACAACCACAACAAGATGGAACCTTTAATGACAGCACATGAATAATGCATGCACCTTTATGACCCCATAAGACCTATGGGCCGGAGCTAGCAGCTGGCAGAGAAAACAATGATCTCTGAGACTACACATTTCCAACAATTAGTCTACATGCGGTGAATGTCCATGCCATAACCTATACAACAGACTGTGCGGAGGGCGCCGAATCCAAAAAACATGGAGGACTTCAGAGAAGACACGAGAAATTATAATCAGGCTTCACATTACAGATCTGTGTTAAGCAGTGGTTAAGCAGTGACCCACCATGTCACCAAACTGGTTTGACTTTGGGGTACATCTGAGGGTGTTGACTAAAAGGTCACCAGATTTTCACCCTCTAAGCCCCATATGGAGATCTAGGCTCAGGGGACCACCAGGTTACTACCTCTAGGAGTAGTTCTAGTGTTGGTGACAGCTGATCTAGGTGGGCCAAGAGACATGGGAATGTACAGTGCCTTGCGAAAGTATTCGGCCCCCTTGAACTTTTCAACCTTTTGCCACATTTCAGGCTTCAAACATAAGGATATAAAATTTTAATTTTTTGGTGAAGAATCAACAACAAGTGGGACACAATCGTGAAGTGGAATGAAATTTATTGGATATTTTAAACTTTTGTAAAAAATAAAAAACTGAAAAATGGGGCGTGCCAAATTATTCGGCCCCCTTAAGTTAATACCTTGTAGCGCCACCTTTTGCTGCGATTACAGCTGCAAGTCGCTTGGGATATGTCTCTATCAGTTTTGCACATGGAGAGACTGAAATTCTTGCCCATTCTTCCTTGGAAAACAGCTGGAGCTCAGTGAGGTTGGATGGAGAGCGTTTGTGAACAGCAGTTTTCAGCTCTTTCCACAGATTCTCGATTGGATTCAGGTCTGGACTTTGACTTGGCCATTCTAACACCTGGATACGTTTATTTGTGAACCATTCCATTGTAGATTTTGCTTTATGTTTGGGATCATTGTCTTGTTGGAAGATAAATCTCCGTCCCAGTCTCAGGTCTTTTGCAGACTCCAACAGGTTTTCTTCCAGAATGGTCCTGTATTTGGCTCCATCCATCTTCCCATCAATTTTAACCATCTTCCCTGTTCCTGCTGAAGAAAAGCAGGCCCAAACCATGATGCTGCCACCACCATGTGTGACAGTGGGGATGGTGTGTTCAGGGTGATGAGCTGTGTTGCTTTAACGCCAAACATATTGTTTTGCATTGTGGCCAAAAAGTTGGATTTTGGTTTCATCTGACCAGAGCACCTTCTTCCACATGTTTGGTGTGTCTCCCAGGTGACTTTTTATGGATATCTTTGAGAAATGGCTTTCTTCTTGCCACTCTTCCATAAAGGCCAGATTTGTGCAGTGTACGACTGATTGTTGTCCTATGGATAGACTCTCCCACCTCAGCTGTAGATCTCTGCAGTTCATCCAGAGTGATCATGGGCCTCTTGGCTGCATCTCTGATCAGTCTTCTCCTTGTTTGAGATGAAAGTTTAGAGGGACGGCCAGGTCTTGGTAGATTTGCAGTGCTCTGATACTCCTTCCATTTCAATATGATTGCTTGCACAGTGCTCCTTGGGATGTTTAAAGTTTGGGAAATCTTTTTGTATCCAAATCCGGCTTTAAACTTCTCCACAACAGTATCACGGACCTGCCTGGTGTGTTCCTTGGTCTTCATGATGCTCTCTGCGCTTTATACAGAACCCTGAGACTATCACAGAGCAGGTGCATTTATACGGAGACTTGATTACACACAGGTGGATTATATTTATCATCATCAGTCATTTAGGACAACATTGAATCATTCAGAGATCCTCACTGAACTTCTGGAGTGAGTTTGCTGCACTGAAAGTAAAGGGGCCGAATATTATTTCACGCCCCACTTTTCAGTTTTTTATTTTTTACAAAAGTTTAAAATAACCAATAAATTTCGTTCTACTTCACGATTGTGTCCCACTTGTTGTTGATTCTTCACCAAAAAATTAAAATTTTATATCTTTATGTTTGAAGCCTGAAATGTGGCAAAAGGTTGAAAAGTTCAAGGGGGCCAAATACTTTCGCAAGGCACTGTAGTATCGAAGGGAAAGGCAAGAGCGGTGTCAACGGTGAAGGCCGAGGTCAGGGCTGGAAGAGTTCAAGTGAATCTAAGCTATTGGTCAGGACTGGTACCTCAGGGTCAAGTAACAGTCCAAGGTCAAGACAGACAGTAAATCTCACAAACAGGAGCACCTATACAGGGAATAGAATAGCAAGCTAAGAACCAAAATTATTCAAGCACCTTTCTGTGGGGACGTGAGTGGCAGCGTGAGGGGTGCACAGAAGCACAACAGATCAGATCTGCAATATTGGGCCCATAGTGATCGATAGGACTTTCCTATACCTCTGTGTGCCTCCAACCTTAAACGTGTGAATTCTCCAGGACTGTATGTGGTGCTGTATGGAGGGGCATATGGCGTGAGGTTGTTTCCATCAAAAACAACTTGATGGGCTCCTTTATATGTCAGGTTATGACCTAAATATCACTTGTCAGCTGGATATACAGGGAGTCATTTTATGTCCCCCAGACAAGAATGTGTTCTCCGCATGTAGTCTGGTGTCCTTCCATATACCAAAAACATAGAATAATCATAACTCTTATGACATTTAGCAAGGTAAGTGACACTTGCAGGCTATACTGGCTATAAAGGCTATAAAGGCTATACTGGCTATACTGGCTATAAAGGCTATACTGACTATAAAGGCTATACTGGCTATACTTGCTATGGCATGATGAAAGTTGGAAGTCGGAGGAATATGTGTTTGCCTACATGTATGACCAAAGTGCACTCGCGGCTGTGATAACAATGTGGAGTCTCAGAGCTGGTGACAGGCGGCCTCACTCAGTGCCCGCACATACGTTATTCCAAACTGTGACCTGTCCCTTTACTATCAAGTCAGGGGTCAGAAACCACCCACAACCAAACAGTGACCATGTGTGGCATGAGTGTAAACAGTATCAGCAGCTCCAACAATTTATAATCCACCACCCAAGCTGACGGACTATCTGCAACGCGTCAACAAGAGCACATGTCAGAGCCATGCAATTGACAGGTGACAGCCGGCTTGACAAGCAGGCGATCCCAGCCCCCTCACAATATCAGATACTGCCGACCTGCTAAGTTTGCTTAGCAAATCTCTCTTTCCTAGGGAGAGGAGATAATCTTGTTTACTGTGGAGAACCAATTTTCCATCCCTCTCCACAATGAAATCCTTTGGACAACCCTGAGAGCTGTATATATGTGTATATCGTACCCACTGACCACAAAGCTTTGGCATCGGCTTCTATTGAAGTTAACAATAGCAAATACCTGAAAAATCCAAATCCTGCTCCCCCGGCTATCAGCCACTTCCAGGATTATTGGGAGAGAGGAGTTGACGATACTTAGACATAGAAACTGTTACCTGAACTTATTGATATTGACCAGACAGCAAAAAATCCTGTAATGTGAGCGGACACTTAGGGGAGTGTTCACATGGAGGAATTTGATACTGTTTTTGAGGTGGATTCTGCCCCGATTCTGCCTCCCATTGTTTTCAAATATCAGCAGAGATCGCAGCAGGACACGGAACAAATAAGCGCCCTGCTTGATCTTGCCACAGAGGTTGCTGTAGATTTAGCTGCAGAGTCCACGACTCAAGACTCCCCGCAGATGGAGCCCATTCATCTGGGTCTAATCAGCAGCGGAAAGCTGGGAACCCGGCGGCCAAAACACGAAGAGGAATCCAAGGCAGATACCCCACCTCGAATTTCTCTTCATTTTCTCCAATATGAAAGGGCTCTAATGCTGTTTTAGGTCACCATGATGTGATTGGTGGGGTCCAACACTTGAGACCCCACTGATCTCCTGTTTGATCATTCTTTGGTGCTCATGATTGCTGCAGCTATTTCCTATGCTGATGACATCAAGTTCATCAGTCACATGGTACAGCAGCAGCTCCGTCCCATTCAAGTGAAGGGGCCTGAGCTGCAATGCCAAGCACATCCCTTACAATATGTACAGCGCTGTGCTTGTGCAGGGGGATCAGCGACCACCATGACCCATCAATCATCTGATTGTCGCGTATTGTCGCGAGGTGGACCACAACCGGTTGGCTGTTGATGACACGTCACAAGCACAGATCATCTATCTCATAGTTCCAGAATAGACCATAAAAGTGAATTTCCAACAAAACGTTGTTTTTAGGCTCAAAATTCTTTGCAGATTCTTTTCTTAAAATATCTTTACAGTTGTCAGGAAACAAACAGGTACAGCAGAGTGTCAGAGGCCTTGAAGGAGTCAGAAAAATGTCTATCATAGTTTAGCAAATTCCACAGGAGGCGCCGAGTCCGGATGAATTTCCAGGTTGGGTGCGAAATATAGAAGTCCTTACCAAGCTAAAACCAGTTTGTATCTAGAGCAAATAAGCGCATTTAGTGGTGTCTGGCGTCTTATTCCGAGGTAAATAGCGATTATATCAGAATCCAGATAAAATACTTCACCCGAGCCAAGAATAAAAGAATTAACAAGAAGCTGATTATTAATGTGAAGCGACGCTCAGGCCCCAGACACTCCAGACACCGGGGCTGTGAATGAGCTGAAGAGTCGCTCGGGTCCTATTCACACACCTACAGAGCCCTCTGCTGTTCTGTGCAGGGATCACCTACATGGTAAACTTGCAGAATGTTCAGATACATCAATATTTTTTTAGGGATTGATGGTATTAAAGTAGACAAAGGTTCCTACAGGTCAGGGGTGTAACGTGAAGCTCCTGGGCCCCAAACCTCATCTGTAGCATTCACAATACTCTACTTATGTGCAGAGGAGCCTTGGAGCACCCCCAGACGCAGGGCCAGACTGCCAATACTATCCCATATACCCCCTATAGCTAATGCTTCTATATTATATTCTTTGCTGGAACAATTGTCCTATAGCCCCAAATGTAAGAGGTCTGAAACCTGATTCCGAGTGTCCGCGTTTCCCTCCATCTCAATCCATTGTTTGGCAAGTTGTCTGCCGACTGTCCTAAAGTGGCCGACCATGCCAAACGCTGATATTTCTGGCCAACCACCACTCAGAAACATCCAGCACGGCCGATCTGTTTTTGTCAGGCTAAAGTCTGCCGTCAGCCAGTTGTAAGTGAATGTTCTCAGCATATACATGGCCGATCATCCACCGAAATTACCATAGTTAACCATTTCAGCCATGGGAGTCTAATGTGTAGAGCCATCTTTAGCCTTAGGCCGAGGCCACACTTTGCAGAAATGCAGAATTTTTGGCTATTGCAGAAACAAAACGCTGCATTTTACCGTCCCCTCAAAGGGAAAGAGTTTCATGAATGTAAAAGGGAGGACGAGAGAAGACGATCGATACAGACGGGAATAATGTGCATATTATGGCCAAGCAAGATAAGTATCGCCAAGTAAGGACTGAAGGAGTATGAAATAATAAACTGTGGAAACTGAAGATGCTTTGTAAGCGCCAGTGTGTGACCCCGGCCATAGAATACCGGTGAAGACTATTATACACAGTCATGGTATGCTAATATTGTCACAGCCTCCCGCAGGTCCTTGGGTGGGCTCCATTCATCAGCCAGGCCCAGCCACAGGAAGCCATCTCTGTAATTAGTGCTGGAGGGCCTCGGCCTGCAGGGGGCAGTGTAAGAAGGGCGAGGAGTATTGGCAGTCTCAGCACTGTGAGATGTGGGCCATGGCTTCAGCACACCCCCGAACAGAGCCCAATAAAGAAATAAACTCACTTGGGGGTCCACATCTAGTTTGTATTAGCGCCAGTGCATTGTCATCACAGGATCTGCCTCTAATAAATGGATCCATAAGAGGGCCTTGAGTATTCTGATGTTCAGGCAGGGGTGTAACTGGGGGGATGGGGGACAAATGGGGCATGTGTAGGGGCTTGGTTGTCAGGTTGTCAGAGGGAGTGCCAACAAGCCAGTCTGTATTTACATACAGGGTAAGGACAGTGAACGCCTGACTACAGCTCTGGGGTCAGGTGTCTGCCGTAAAGCGAGTCTCCTGCAGTGCTGATGAGGCAACTCAGACTTTCCCAATAATCATGTAAAAAATAGACTAAAATCTATAGAATCCTCTAATAATAATAATACATTTTATTTCTATACCCCCAACATATTCCGCAGCACTTTACAAATTGTAGGGTTCAAGTACAGACAAAATACACACGACAGAGTAGTAAGTGAAGCTGTCGGAGCTGTCACCGGCCGAGTCCTTTTACACTGATGAGCAAAGGGTGACCATGTTCTGACCTTGTGACTTTCCGGCTCCAGATCTCCCCATCCACTACAGCTTGGAACGTGAGACTCCCATCATGTTATAGACAATCCTCTCGGCTATCTCATACATAAATATGACCTGTAACTATTTAGCATATGGTCAGTTCTGCAGATTCTTCTCATTGTTACTGTTTTGATTCTGGTGGTGGAAAAATCTTCTTCTTGTCTACTACAAATGACAACCTGTCCTCACATTCCCGATAGCTCAGGGTGTTATTAGGAGGATTCCCAAGTGAAAGGTCACTGGATCATATCGAGGATCAGCCATGAAGAAGATTTCCCAAGAAAAGAGAAACAGCCTCATCCAGCTCATTGATAGCCGTCTCTGGGCCAAGAAAATTGCCAAATTGCATCATGTGACTGCCAGGACAGTGGGAAGAATATGAAATGAAGTCCGTCCATCCATTCAGAAACCAAGAGGTGGACGTCCAGGCAAAATATCCGAGTCAACAAGTCGGCTCATCACAAGGTCTATGAGTTCTGGTGCAACAAACACGGCAGTGGACAAGGCTTGTATGCTCCGTAATAGTGAGGTCACAGACGTCCATGCATGCACCGTGCGATCCGTGTTACACAAGTCTGGAATGGTGGCCTCAAAAGAGCTGAAGAAACCTCAACTTCAATATTGTCATAAGAAGCGTCGGCTGAAGTTTGCAAAAAAAGTACAAAAAAGTAGAAGACTGAAAATGGGTGATTTGGAGCGATGAGACGAAAGTCAATAGACTGGGCTCTGATGGGTGCAAATGAATCTGGAAGAAACAATGGAAAAGGGGGATAAAGGAGTGAGATATTGAAGGAACTGTCAAGTTTGGTAGAGGAAGCCTGATGATATGGGGTTGTTTCACAGCCAAAGGCGTTGGATACTTGACCAGGATCAATGGTGGTCTCAATGCTGAGCAATTTGTGAGTATCCTACAAGACGAGTTACTTCGTACATTGGAGTACTATGTACTAAGACAACATAGTGTTCCAGCAGGACAATAACAAGTTCTAAACACTGTTACCCTTTTGCTCGTCAGTGTAAATACAGATCGAAAGTGCCTGAGCACACAGGGGTACACTCCGATTAAGACATCATGTCTTGTGGGGTAATGGGGGGCTTATGAATGTGTCTTTAGGATGCGCTTGAATCTGTAGAAGTTGTGAGTTAATCTGATTGTCTGGGGTAGAGCATTCCAGAGAAGTGGTGCAACTTGTGAGAAGTCTTAGATACAGGAGTGGGAGGTTCTGATAATAGAGGATGTTAGTCTACATGGCTGGGTTTCTGACAATTATTAGTGCTAGGTCTCTGCCCTGTGACTTTATACAACTAATTTACATAAGGAATAAAAGCTATTTTATTGCAGATGCCAGCATCGGTGAAACGTCATAAGGCCATGATTGGAGAGGCCGTGGGATGCGCTGCCTGGTACTGTGCTTGGTACATGAAATCTGCTGACAGGTTCTCTTTTTTTATATTTTTAATTGTCTCCTTATTTTTCCACCAACTTAGCTCAATGAGGGCTTGTTTTTTGCAGGATGGGTTGTATTTTTCAGTTGCACCATTGGGGGGAGGTGCTTATAATGTATTAACTAACTTTTATTTACTGTTTATGGAGAGGAATGGAAAAAAACTGAACTTGTGCCAATGTTTTTTGCATTATAAATTTAGCACCGGTAATGACGTGCAAAACTGACAAGACCCAATGCAAAGTCCTCTTTGTTGTGCCCATATCACATTCCTCAGACTGATGTCACCATCAAAGTCCATAGTCTAGATGCTGGGACAGCAGGGATTCTGAGGACATCAGGTTATCTGGGGCTGACGCACACCATAATGGGGCAGACACAGACAGAAGAGATGGACGAACTTCTCAAGATTCGATTTATTTCGGGTTCGGGTGGATCGGGTCCCAGATTCATTTTGGGTTGAACAAGTTTAGTAAGAACCTGAAGTGAAACTATATAATTCGGTTTAGGCCTAGGGGAGGTGTAAAAAAAAAAAAAAACATTTATACTCACGTTCCCCCACCTCCCTTTGGCCTCCTTGTGGCATTGGCGCATTCTCTTGGCCTCCTTGGTGACATCATGAGCCCAGGCTCATGACACTCGGTGTGCCCATGTGAGCTCTGTGGCCCAATCGCAGGCCTCAGCGGTGACCCCAGGTGCATGAGGAGGTCCAAAAGAGGGGAGTATAAATATTTTAATATTAATAATTTTTTTTTATACCTTCCCTGGGTCTCTACCTGTTAAACTCTGGGGTCTGAAGAGTTTCTAAAATTCCTGTCCGAGTGTGAACATACCCTAAGCAGACTGTAAGTTTTCTTGTTTTCCCATTTCATAGATCCGCAAATTCGGGATTTGTAACCCGTGAGACCTGTCATTGGTTTCCATGTGGCTGTCCAATAAACCCCCATCAGATCATTCCTGTATAGACACACGTGGACAAAATTGTTGGTCCCCCTCCCTCGTTTAATGAACGAAAAACCCACAATGGTCACAGAAATAACTTGAATCTGACAAAAGTAATTTGCCAAACTACATGTTGACAAGCCACAAACCTACTGGGAGAATGTCCTATGGACAGATGAGACAAAGATCGAAATTTTTGGCAAGGCACATCAGCTTTATGTTCACAGACAGAAAAATGAAGCCTATCTTGAAAAGAACACTGTCCCTACTGTGACACATGGAGGAGGCTCTGTTATGTTCTGGGGCTGCTTTGCTGCATCTGGCACAGGGTGTCTTGAATCTGTGCAGGGTACAATGAAATCTCAAGACTATCAAGGGATTCTAGAGAGAAATGTGCTGCCCAGTGTCAGAAAGCTTGGTCTCAGTCGCAGGTCATGGGTCTTGCAAAAGGATAATGACCCAAAACACACAGCTAAAAACCCCCAAGAATGGCTAAGAGGAAAACATTGGACTATTCTGAAGTGGCCTTCTATGAGCCCTGACCTAAATCCTATTGAGCATCTTTGGAAGGAGCTGAAACATGCCGTCTGGAAAAGGCACCCTTCAAACCTGAGACAACTGGAGCAGTTTGCTCATGAGGAGTGGCCAAAATACCTGCTGAGAGGTGCAGAAGTCTCATTGACAGTTACAGGAATCGTTTGATTGCAGGGATTGCCTCAAAAGGTTGTGCAACAAAATATTAAGTTAAGGGAACCATCATTTCTGTCCAGGCCTGTTTCATGTTGAAGCCTGGTTGGAAAGCAATGTCTGACTTTCATTTGTTCATTTTCATAGAATTTTTATATATTATTACTTTTGTCCGATTCAAGTTATTTCTGTGACCATTGTGGGGTTTTCTTTCATTAAACGAGGGAGGGGACCAACAATTTTGTCCACGTGTGTATTTGTACATTCAGAAATATTTCATTAAAGGGATGGAACGTCATAAAGGGATAGTCATTGTGAGTGTGTTCAGCGAATGTGAGCACGTACACACCAGTGTGCTCCAGCACACTCAGTAACCACATGTGACAAGGCGTGCGATATCCCCGCAGCGCGCATGATATAATAAGTGTTAGTGTGAACTTGTCATTGACTGCCGGTGGTGCTGGCATAGTAAACCTGTCAAAGTGACTGCTGCGGGGAATATGATCCAGTGCGGGTGTCAGGTAGTCAGGTAGAGTTTGTTCTGCTTGTAGACATATGGGAAGTCATTAGCGGCCGTGTTATTAGAGCATGAGGGCTGTTTATCTAGCGATGAGAGGATCTGGAAGGTTTATTCTCCTTCACTAACCCTCAGAAGGATGCAAACCAGACACCACCGGAACACCTGGATTTCACCTGAAAGGACCCCCCCAATCCCAAAACTACTTCAAAAGACCAACATCAGGCTCTGCAGTCTAGACGGGCCGGAAAAAGGCCTTAGGGTATCTGTGTACATATCATGCAAAGAGGTGCACAATTGTATAGGTGATTATTAGCAATGACATACAGCAAATACATGGAGAGATTCATTGTAAAAAAGGGACTCAAGAATTGTGACAGCCGGCAACTATAAGGCCCCATACACACAGAGGAATCCAGACTGGAAAATCTAGTCCTGTCCTGTATCCAGGACTAGGACTTCTTACATTACAGTGATGTATGATGCGAGGAGTCCCTGCCTGGCTCTACTGTCTGTACTATATAGAGTACGGGAAGCTGCGGGTATATCACTGCGATGTAAGGAGTCTCACTGTCCTGACTGGGTGTAGGGCCGGGAAATCTGATGTACAGACGGGATTTTCCAGCCCAGGGAGGCAATTACATCTGACCTGACTCTGGCTCAGCTCAGCTGAGTGTGCATGTATCTTCAGTGGGAATGGGGGCACTATAAGACTCCTCTGGCAGCCGCTTATCTCCCATTAAAGTCCAACATGCCTGATCCTTCTTTTCTCTGACCTCTGCTGTTGGGGAAGAGATGGCACGTCGCCATACACATTACATAGTGATCTGGTCTCATCGTAAGTCATGGGTTGACTTGAATGGGAAAAGCTGCAATATTCTGCATATTCGGCTACTGCAGCAACCCGCTGGACAGATTTGGAGACTGGGTGTAATATTATTAATAATAGGTGTTATCAGCGGTGGTCTTAGACTTGACCAAATCCTCCTCCTGAGCTGGTGAGGAGTTGAGGGGGCCTGCAGGGTACTTGATGGTGGTGGTAATAACTCCCCTAGGGGGTACTTCCTTTGGGTTTTCAGCTTCTCTGGGCCAGGTGGTAGTTGGAAGGGCCATTGGTGAATGCAGGAATAGACTCTGGAAACACAGGGTGCAGCTGGAATCAGGAGATTAGATGTTAATGCCAGTTCCACTTGGAGAGTGGGGATGAGCCAGGTGATGGTTACAACAGTATACCGCAGCCCGGAACAATACTACACAGTGCCAATAACTCTACTTCCTCTTACTCTCAGTCTAACTGTTCTGTATACTCCCAGGACAACCCTGTCAGTCCAATGGTGCAAATGACGTGGATGACCCCAGGCTCTCCTCCAAACTGGGTCTAAATACTCCAAACTCCTGTCTCAGGGCTGGACTGAACCAATGTGACTGGAGATAGGTGGATGGCGCATCCCCTGACCTTACATCATTCTAGACTAGAGGAAGGACTACGTCAGTACTAGGCAGTGTAGGCATATCCTGGAGTGGACCTGGTCACACTTATGTCGCCTGCAAGTTACAAGTCAGGGTAAATATTGCAGCCAAGAAGGAGAGGAGCCTTTTTTTTTTACTTAGCTCACTTTTGAGAAGTTGTGTGTGACAGAGACTGTATTTTTGGACGGACCTCATAGGGACATTTGAGATCTATGAGCCTCAGGCCTGGCCTTGTAACCTTCAGGAACCTGCAGCAGCAGCAGATTTCACGTTTGCCCTCACTCCTTCATGTATATCCTCGGACATCACTAAGTACACGAAAAATTCTTACTATATCGAATGCAGCCCTACATACAGTGCTGGCCAAAAGTATTGGCACCCCTGCAATTCTGTCAGATAATACTCAATTTCTTCCAGAAAATGATTGCAATCACAAATGCTTTGGTAATAATATCTTCATTTATTTTGCTTGCAATGAAAAAACACAAAAGAGAATGAAAAAAAAAAGTCAAATCATTGATCATTTTACACAAAACTCCAAAAATGGGCCGGACAAAAGTATTGGCACCCTCAGCCTAATACTTGGTAGCACAACCTTTAGACAAAATAACTGCGAACAACCGCTTCCGGTAACCATCAATGAGTTTCTTACAATGCTCTGCTGGAATTTCTCCAGGTCCCTGAGATGTGAAGGGCGCCTTCTCCAAACTGCCATTGTGAGATCTCTCCACAGGTGTTCTATGGGATTCAGGTCTGGACTCATTGCTGGCCACTTTAGAAGTCTCCAGTGCTTTCTCTCAAACCATTTTCTAGTGCTTTTTGAAGTGTGTTTTGGGTCATTGTCCTGCTGGAAGACCCATGACCTCTGAGGGAGACCCAGCTTTCTCACACTGGGCCCTACATTATGCTGCAAAATTTGTTGGTAGTCTTCAGACTTCATAATGCCATGCATACGGTCAAGCAGTCCAGTGCCAGAGGCAGCAAAGCAACCCCAAAACATCAGGGAACCTCCGCCATGTTTGACTGTAGGGACCGTGTTCTTTTCTTTGAAAGCCTCTTTTTTTTTCCTGTAAACTCTATGTTGATGCCTTTTCCCAAAAAGCTCTACTTTTGTCTCATCTGACCAGAGAACATTCTTTCAAAAAGTTTTTGGCTTTCTCAGGTAAGTTTTGGCAAACTCCAGCCTGGCTTTTTTATGTCTCTGGGTCAGAAGTGGGGTCTTCCTGGGTATCCTACCATAGAGTCCCTTTTCATTCAGACGCCGACGGATAGTACGGGTTGACACTGTTGTACCCTCGGACTGCAGGGCAACTAGAACTTGTTTGGATGTTAGTCAAGGTTCTTTAGCCACCATCCGCACAATCTTTCGTTGAAATCTCTCGTCAATTTTTCTTTTCCGTCCACATCTAGGGAGGTTAGCCACAGTGCCATGGGCTTTAAACTTCTTGATGACACTGCGCACGGTAGAAACAGGAACATTCAGGTCTTTGGAGATGGACTTGTAGCCTTGAGATTGCTCATGCTTCCTCACAATTTTGCTTCTCAAGTCCTCAGACAGTTCTTTGGTCTTCTTTCTTTTCTCCATGCTCAATGTGGTACACACAAGGACACAGGACAGAGGTTGAGTCAACTTTAATCCATTTCAACTGGCTTCAAGTGTGATTTAGTTATTGCCACCACCTGTTATGTGCCACAGGTAAGTAACAGGTGCTGTTAATTACACAAATTAGAGAAGCATCACATAATTTTTCATAGGGTGCCAATACTTTTGTCCACCCCCTTTTTTATGTTTGGTGTGGAATTATATCCAATTTGGCTTTTTGACAATTCTTTTTGTGGTTTTCCATTGACGACAAATTAAATGAAGATATTATTACCAAAGCATTTGTGATTGCAATCATTTTCTGGAAGAAATTGAGTATTATCTGACAGAATTGCAGGGGTGCCAATACTTTTGGCCAGCACTGTACATGGAATGTCAAGTCACGTGGTGTGTGCATGAAAACATGTGTCTCTCAGCTCCTTCCCTAAAATTCCCGACACAGTTTAATATAATTAATTTTCCTTCAGACCACAACCATAGCGGAGAAGAGAAGAGTCTGTCCAGTTTCAGTACATTCAAAATGGCGGCACCTACTGTACATGTTCATGGCAGGCACTGAAAATACTATTGTGATCATGTATATAACTACCAGGTTAGCAGATATAGCAGCTGCTATGGGGCCCAACAACTAAGAGGGGTAAATTCTAATGAGATCTAGGGGGCAATTAGTGATAACTATGGGTGATGGAAGGGAATGTGGAAAACTGACTGCACCTCCATTACTGTACAGTGACATCATAATGCCTGCATGTGACATGATTATAAATGCTTCTTTCATATGATGTGATGTCACAGTGTACACCATGATCTTTTGTGTGTAGATTATCCCTATGCTATGATGTCATAGTGAGTATTATTCCTGTACTGTGACATCACTGCATATTTTATCCATTTACTGTGACATCACTGTGTGTATTATCCTGTACTGTGACATCACTGTGTGTATTATCTCTGTACTGTGACATCGCTGTGTGTATTATCCCTGTGCTGTGACATCAATGTGTGTATTATCCCTGTACTGTGACATCACTGTGTGTATTATCTCTGTACTGAGACATCACTGTGTGTATTATCTCTGTACTGTGACATCACTGTGTGTATTATCTCTGTACTGTGACATCACGGTGTGTATTATCCCTGTACTGTGACATCACTGTGTGTATTATCCCTGTACTGTGACATCACTGTGTGTATTATCTCTGTACTGTGACATCACTGTGTGTATTATCCCTGTACTGTGACATCACTGTGTGTATTATCCTGTACTTTGACATCACTGTGTGTATTATCCCTGTACTGTGACATCACTGTGTGTATTATCCTGTACTGTGACATCACTGTGTGTATTATCCTGTACTGTGACATCACTGTGTGTATTATCCTGTACTGTGATATCACTGTGTGTATTATCCTGTACTGTGACATCACTGTGTGTATTATCCTGTATTGTGACATCACTGTATTATCCCTGTACTGTGACATCACTGTGTGTATTATCCCTGTACTGTGACATCACTGTGTGTATTATCTCTGTACTGTGACATCACTGTGTGTATTATCCTGTACTGTGACATCACTGTATTATCCCTGTACTGTGACATCACTGTGTGTATTATCCCTGTACTGTGACATCACTGTGTGTATTATCTCTGTACTGTGACATCACTGTGTGTTTTATCCCTGTACAGCAACATCACTGTGTCTATTATCTCTGTACTGTGACATCACTGTGTGTATTATCCCTGTACTGTAACATCACTTTGTGTATTATCTCTGTACTGTGACATCACTGTGTGTATAATCCTGTACTGTGACATCACTGTGTGTATAATCCTGTACTGTGACATCACTGTGTGTATTATCCTGTACTGTGACATCACTGTGTGTATTATTTCTGTACTGTGACATCACTGTGTGTATTATCCTGTACTGTGACATCACTGTGTGTATTATCTCTGTACTGTGACATCACTGTGTGTATTATCTCTGTACTGTGACATCACTGTGTGTATTATCCCTGTACTGTGACATCACTGTGTGTATTATCCCTGTACGGTGACATCACTGTGTGTATTATCCTGTACTGTGACATCACTGTGTGTATTATCTCTGTACTGTGACATCACTGTGTGTATAATCCTGTACTGTGACATCACTCTGTGTATTATCCTGTACTGTGACATCACTGTGTGTATTATCCTGTACTGTGACATCACTGTGTGTATTATCTCTGTACTGTGACATCACTGTGTGTATTATCCCTGTACTGTGACATCACTGTGTGTATTATCCCTGTACAGTGACATCACTGTGTGTATTATGAGGTGAATAGTAAAATTAGAGGATACTGTAATAAATTGATTTAATAAAATGGAAGGTGTCAGGTTCTGTTTTTAGCTGCAGTAATAATAAAATCTTTCTGGATATGTCACAGATATGGAGAATAATGGTGAGATACACCTCCATGATGTTGTGGCCTGGTTGTCATTGCTACCTCTGCATACATAGCTCTGCTATATTCCTTATGACTCCTCTTACATGAGTCATAGACGGTGGTTTCTCGCCTCTATATAGACACGTGTAAGGATCGGCTACATCATTATATACAGCTCATCCTTATGATGACCTGTGAAAATGAGAATGGAAAATCTTCCCTCGGCCACGGTGTCTGACATCAGCACTCAGGACGTGGACTCCGAGAATGCTCCACGTGTTTGTTGTATCTGCTCATCAATGGTGAGTGACATTCATTATCTATGGTCTATGAGTAATATTACATGTATATTACACTCAGTTCTATGAATGATATTACATGTATATTACACTAAAGTCTATGAGTAATATTACATGTGTATTACACTCAGGTCTATGAATAATATTACATGTATATTACACTCAAGTCTATGAGTAATATTACACATATATTACACTCAGGTCTGTGAATAATGTTACATGTATATTACACTCAGGTCTATGAATAATATTATTACATGTATATTACACTCAGGTCTATGAATAATATTACATGTATATTACACTCAGGTCTATGAATAATATTATATGTATATTACACTCAGGTCTATGAATAATATTACATGTATATTACACTCAGGTCTATGAGTAATATTACACTCAGGTCTATGAATAATATTACATGTATATTACACTCAGGTCTATGAATAATATTACATGTATATTACACTCAGGTCTATGAGTAATATTACACTCAGGTCTATGAATAATATTACATGTATATTACACTCAGGTCTATGAGTAATATTACACTCAGGTCTATGAATAATATTTCATATATATTACACTCAGGTCTATGAATAATATTACATGTATATTACACTCAGGTCTATTAGTAATATTACACTCAGGTCTATGAATAATATTATTACATGTATATTACACTTAGGTATATGAATAATATTACATGTGTATTACACTCAGGTCTATGAATAATATTACATGTATATTACAATCAGGTCTATGAATAATATTACATGTATATTACACTCAAGTCTATGAGTAATATTACACGTATATTACACTCAGGTCTATGAATAATATTACATGTATATTACATTCAGGTCTATGAATAATATTACATGTATATTACACTCAGGTCTATGAATAATATTACATGTATATTACACTCAGGTCTATGAATAATATTACACATATATTACATCTAGTCTGATGACATAAACTACATATTCAGCTACTCCAAAACCATCTAGGAGGTAAAACAAGTATCTAAGCAGTAAACCCCAGAATAAATGTATAGACAGACATTACATTTTATATATAACATATACATATCGATCCGCCATAGCATTTAAGATAAGTGCATAATATTGTGTAGGTTATTACTATTGGGGCAAGATCAGAGCCGGATTTCCAGGATCCAGGAATTCCCAAGCAATGTTATATCTCAGGGCTCCCCTAATACTCTCCCCTGTAGTGCCCCTACCAGCAGTATAATGCCTCCTCAGTGTTTCCACACAGTATAATGCCCCCTATTGGTTAGTACGTCATGGATATGTCACCACTCAGAGATAGAGAGTGGGTGTCAGCTGTAACTAATAACTCACACCCGCCTGTAACAACCGTGGCCGGAGCTGAGCTCCGGTCAGTGATCGGCTTCTCCTGTCTTAATCCTCCCTCTGGCAGGATTGATTAGTTTTAGACTGACGGCCGTTATAAACTCTGACACTTCTGTATTGGAATGTATAGTACTGAACCAGCGATCGGAAGATCATTGCTTCATTGGGACAAAAAAAAAAAAATGTAAAAACAGTAGAAATATTAAAAATAAATAAATAATCGCCTATAAAATGCCCCTTTTCCCATATATAGTATAAAAAATGTAAAAACATAAAACATAGAACAAAATAAACTAAAATACAATAAATCTAAACCATAAATTAACGTGCTCGGTGATATGATGGCGCTATACATGTAAGCATAATAAACAATAATAATAATAATGTCATAAAAAAAAATGAAAAGAAAAACCCAGCAGAAGTAACGATTTATCGGCATCTTGTGATCCAATAGTCATATAAAACGGTATCAATAAACTGAGCGACACAGCTCGGCCCCGCAAAAAATAAGCCCTCAAAATAAAATGTTTCCGCCTCTCAGAAGACGGCGATGCAAAAATAATAGATTTAGAACTCCTGTTTTGGCTGAACGCTTTATAATACCGTACATGCCAATATGGTGGGTAGAAGGGAGGTGAGAACATTCCAACATGGTCAGATTGTTTCCTCCCTCCACCGAGAGTGGTTGTCCTAGTCAGTCTGGCGTCCTCCATGCTCATTACATCATCTGTGGAACAGATTCGATGAGTCAGAAGATGAGATGTCTGATGATGAGATGTCTGATGATGTCATCACTAGAGGACTAGGACTCTTACTAGATGAATGAAGAAGTCGCCGTGCCTGGTGCACATTTGACTTTTCTCTATTTATACACAAGACAAAAAACACCCAGCGACAACTAAATCTACACCCATATCTATATCTAATCTCTATAAGTGTCAATAAGTGAGGGTTCGTGTCTATGGCCGTGTTGTGACTTTACTTTGCACAGAGCTGTACGGCTTCCATAGATCTCAGAGGGCTTTATACTGTGTGGGGACCAGGAGAGGGGGTGTTATACTGCAAGGGGGGGTCAGGAAATGGTTTGTTATACCATGTTGGGGGTCAGTAAAGGGGCATTATACCGTGTGGGGGCTGTAGGGGCCCAGTCAAAAGTTTGCTATGGGGCCCGGTCTTTCCGAGTTACACCCCTCCATATTATCTGCTTGTGACGCGATTCAGTTTGGTATAATATATAGGATCTGAGCACTGTCTGATCCTCACACACGCACACGGTATTTCGGAAGCTTTGTTGATTTTCCATTCTCGCCCGTCGTGTCCATGCAGGTTCTGCTTCATCCTTTAAGTTGTTTTTATTCATTTTATCTCCGTGTAGATTTAGGAGGCAATTTCACAGATCCAGGATGTGTTTGTGAGGACAGAAGCCGAACGCCCGGCCTCAGGCTAAGGAACTTTCTGCAACGTGATTGTGCCACTTATCTGACAATGATCTGCTTGTGATGTAAGCCCCGGCCTGGCCTATATAGACACTAACGCCGGCGGATTAATGAGATAACAATCACAATCTCACCGGCCAATCTCAGGCACAGAAATGGCCATTAGAGCTCAGCAGAGAATGATGGTGGAAATAAAAGAACTGGAATTAGAAGGAAGAAGGAAACAGACAACGGTGCCCCAGATATTGTCTGATGCCCCTCACCTCCAAAGTGCTTACCTGACACCCTATCTGGGCTCCCTCGGCATCTTCACATTTGGATGTTGGACACGGCTGGTGTGCGGGTCATTATAATACAGAAAGTCTGAGAATCCAGCAAAGTTTTCAATATGATGTAGAAAGTTTATAGGACCAGAAGTAAAAGCCTGCACAGAGAGAACCAAACATTCACCCAATGTCAGTATGGCAGCCATACCACCGCCAAGTCTACTGTGGGTCTACTCAAGGCCCGATCCAGGTTTCTGTGGCCACTTAGGGGATGTAGTCTCAGTGGACATAGACATAGACCCTCTGTTCCTGAAAGCTACCACAGCACACTGTAAAGGCCCCCTTATGTCTCCACACAGTATAAAGGCCCCCTTATGTCCCCACACAGTATAAAGGCCCCCTTATGTCCTCACACAGTATAAAGGCCCCCTTATGTCCCCACACAGTATAAAGGCCCCCTTATATCCCCACACAGTATAAAGGCCCCCTTATTTCCTCACACAGTATAAAGGCCCCCTTATGTCCCCACACAGTATAAAGGTCCCCTTATGTCCCCACACACTATAAAGGCCCCCTTATGTCCTCACACAGTATAAAGGCCCCCTTATGTCCTCACACAGTATAAAGGCCCCCTTATGTCCCCACACAGTATAAAGGTCCCCTTATATCCCCACATACTATAAAGGCCCCCTTATGTCCTCACACAGTATAAAGGCCCCCTTATGTCCTCACACAGTATTAAGGCCCCCTTATGTCCTCACACTGTATAAAGGCCCCCTTATGTACCCACACAGTATAAAGGCCCCCTTATGTCCCCACACAGTATAAAGGCCCCCTTATATCATCACACAGTATAAAGGCCCCCTTATGTCCCCACACAGTATAAAAGCCCCCTTATGTCCTCACACAGTATAAAGGCCCCTTATGTCCCCACACAGTATAAAGGCCCCCTTATGTCCCCACACAGTATAAAAGCCCCCTTATGTCCCCACACAGTATAATGGCCCCTTTTTTTTCTTCCACCTTCACTATAATGCTGACTGGGCCCCGTATTTCATCAGTATTCACCAATCTAAGCTCTAATTTCCTGGGGTACACCCCTTCAAAAAAGCAAAGAGCTCTGAGCAGTGAGTAATAATGAAGTCTGTACTCGCCTCTTGCTAACAGTCCATTAGCACTTCCATTTGTATTGGGGGAACACTCATTGGATGCCCCGCGGGCCCCAGGGGTGCATTGGTAGCAGTTGCTACTGGGCACCAGAGCCTGAGGGCGTCCCATAACACATATAATAGAGCACTATTCTAAATGACACAAGGTAAGTTGGGGCCCTATTACAGATTTTGCATTGGGGCCCAGGAGCTTCAAGCTAAGCCTATGGTCCTGGGTCTGAAACCCCCATTGATATTAATGATCTATCCAAGGAAGATCCCTCATCATTCTCCTCCCTGCTCTGCTCACTCAACTTCCCCAAAAGTGATGAGAAATATAGAGAAAATCTGCAAGACATAAAAAGCTGGAAAGAAGCTCCTAGCAGCAAGAATAGGACTTCATTGATATTGTGAGTGATGGGGATTTTGTCGTTCCTGTCTCTTGTTTAGATGAATCCTCCGTGTCATATACTGTATCAGTGTGCAGAAGTCTCCAAGGCAAGTGTTGTTTTATCAGTCACCACAAGGGGCAAACTAAACATTAGCCAGGCCATGATGTCTGTGCTTGAGCTTACACATCCATGAGTGCTTCATGATGTGTGCGAGACAGGCCCATAAGAGTGGGTGACACCTGTAAGTAAGGCGACATGTGGTAGACCATGGTACAGATTTGTTTGCACAAGTTCTGAAGGAATCCGTGCCAAATAATGGTACAGAATGGGTGCCATGGGTCTGCACCCACAGATCCATAATACAGCAGTATACAAAAGCTCATATTCTGTGCTAGTAGCCATGTCACTGGCCTGCTTGGGGGGTTGCCATTGCTATTTCACCACCAATATAGGGGCTGCACCATTAGGACAACCACTATCCATATGTCTAATGGAGCATATGAATATCAGAGAGGGGTCTCCACCTTGGACAGCCCTCAATAAACCAGAAAGTTTATGTGCAAGTCTCCTCCACATGAAGAAAAGCAGTTTATGGTTGTGCCCTGGACCATTGGTATCACTATTAGAATTACAGCCCTGTCTGTACTGTCTGGTAGTTCACTAGAGAAGAAGCAGAATGGACCAAGTTTTAATTTTCGCAATATAAAGTGACAGGTTCACTTTAAGAAAAAAACCAAATCACTGATACTATGAAGAAGTTGTGCATTAGTTGCCCTGATGTACTTGGTGGTTCTACATTTTACAGTTGGGCACCGGGTTCATTGGTGAGACTCGAGACTCTGAACCTTTGTTGGTGCTTTATCAAAGAGCAGAAGACAAAAGCTCTTCAAGGCAATGCAGCAAAGAGCTTCTGTGACAGCAGATTCTTGTCTCCAGACGGACAGTTAGCAATGAGACCCTTTACATGCAGCACTTTTACACGATACAGTCGTGAGTTTATGCCCCCCTCACATTATAATGTTACTGCACCCATGGACAGCGACTTTGGTGAGCTAAGAAGAGCGCTGAGTAATAATGAAGTCCGTACTCACTGCTTGTACCATGGGCTATTACCAATGCATTGAATGCTTCCATGATGGAAATGCTCAGTGGGCCCCCTGGCACAGTAGGCCCTGGCAGATGGGCCAGGAACAGCCCTGCACAGAACACTTTATTATTACAATGCAATGAAACGCATTGTACAAGTACAAGGGCCTGCACACAACAGTACAGGGGCCTGCACACAACAGTACAGGGGCCTGCACACAACAGTACTGAGGCCTGCACACAACAGTACAGGGGCCTGCACACAACAGTACTGAGGCCTGCACACAACAGTACAGGGGCCTGAACACAACAGTACAGGGGCCTGCACACAACAGTACAGGGGCCTGCACACAACAGTACTGAGGCCTGCAGACAACAGTACAGGGGCCTGCACGCAACAGTACAGGGGCCTGCACGCAACAGTACAGGGGCCTGCACGCAACAGTACAGGGGCGTGCACGCAACAGTACTGAGGCCTGCAGACAACAGTACAGGGGCCTGCACACAACAGTACAGGGGCCTGCACACAACAGTACTGAGGCCTGCAGACAACAGTACTGAGGCCTGCACACAACAGTACAGGGGCCTGCAAACAACAGTACAAGGGCCTGCACACAACAGTACAAGGGCCTGCACGCAACAGTACAAGGGCCTGCACGCAACAGTACTGAGGCCTGCACACAACAGTACAGGGGCCTGCACACAACAGTACAGGGGCCTGCACACAACAGTACAGGGGCCTGCACGCAACAGTACAGGGGCGTGCACGCAACAGTACAGGGGCCTGCACGCAACAGTACAGGGGCGTGCACGCAACAGTACTGAGGCCTGCAGACAACAATACAGGGGCCTGCACACAACAGTACAGGGGCCTGCACACAACAGTACTGAGGCCTGCAGACAACAGTACTGAGGCCTGCACACAACAGTACAGGGGCCTGCAAACAACAGTACAAGGGCCTGCACACAACAGTACAAGGGCCTGCACACAACAGTACAGGGGCCTGCACGCAACAGTACAGGGGCCTGCACGCAACAGTACAGGGGCGTGCACGCAACAGTACTGAGGCCTGCAGACAACAGTACAGGGGCCTGCACGCAACAGTACAGGGGCCTGCACACAACAGTACAGGGGCCTGCACACAACAGTACTGAGGCCTGCAGACAACAGTACAGGGGCCTGCACACAACAGTACAGGGGCCTGCAAACAACAGTACAAGGGCCTGCACACAACAGTACAAGGGCCTGCACACAATAGTACAAGGGCCTGCACACTTGCACCTGTCACAGCTACAACTACCCTTACCAATATACTTTTCTACTACAATGTGATAATAATACGTGATAATCTGTAAAGAATGTGACTAATAGGATTGCAGTTATGGTCAGTGATACTGCAGCGGGTACGGACAAACTTTGGTCTCTTTACACCATGTTTTTGGGGCACACAGCTGAGGCCTCGGCACATGTAAACCTTTGGGTACGTCAGAGTATAAATTTCCCTTGTTATCTTTGTGACATACCCTATAAACGTTGTGTGGTCGAGGCCTAAGAATGCAAAGGATAAACCAGGGAGTGCTCGTCTGTATATAATAAGCCTCGGCCTGAATAAACTCCGGCAGATGAGCCGTGACGGGGGTTCGTGGTTTCTGTTAGTTCTCGTCTCAATCAACACTGACATAAAGCGATGTCTCAGCCGGTGAGTGTGACCTGGCTGCAGAATAAGACTGAGGGGGATCTCTGGTACCAGCTCCATTACTCACTGGCCCTGGGGCCCCCGATGACATAATGTTGTGCAGATCTGTCATCTGGAGTGAGTCACTTCTCTCTGCCGATCCTTCATCACTGTCCTAAAGAATCTGCTTACAAGGAGTCCAAGACAGCAGCGCGGGGTGAGCTGGCATTCATTAGATGCACAAGGTCAAGGTGTATAACACCTGGATGAGCCGGCGTATACTGCCATGTAAAAGTGCTCATTGCCAGGAGGGAATACGCAATGGTTATAAAGCGATGGGATATTCTTCAGATATGGCAGAGGTTTTGACCAGTCCTGAGAATGACGTGGAGGGGCTACAGCTACTCCTATTACTTGTATAGACTGCAATCACCGACCACTGCAGCGCCCCGAGACAGCCTGAGGAGCTGATGGGTGCGGGGTCCCCCCACAAATCACATACCGATGACCAATCCTGTGGGTAGTCTCTGCGGCGGAGGATGCTAATGGTGTCTCTGACACAGATGAGAACATACCAATGTACAGTAAATGAATATTTATTTCTAGGACAATCCCTTTAAGACCTCACACAGGTTGTGATATTTGTGTATACAGCGCACAGACAGGCGATCCATTGATCTTATGAGTCACTGAACACACTGCGGGGCTTCTGAAGACATCTATGGCAGGTAGGTCTATTACGTCACGGACGTCTGGAGCTATTGACACTTCTTTTTGTTAATTGACTTTTTATTTAACTTGATTTTCATATAAAGTTTTGTACGGCCGAACGAAGTGAACAAATCCAAGAAAAATAACCTGACAATGGATCACAACAGGGTGAGATAGAAGCAAACTATAGTGATTCAGCTGGACAACCCTTCTTAGCACAAGCCTACCCAGCGAGCCCTTGGAGTTCTGATGGAAGTGCCCAAGGAGGGTACAGAGAATTGCCCCATATCGGGTCCTGGCGCCCCAGTCAACAGTCAGGCCCTCCACTACATGAAATATAGTATTAGATGAATGCAATGGGCACATTATAATAGCCTCGCTCTGCGGCACCACCTGCGATATATTGAGGTATTGTAGTATATTAAGCCATTGGGGTGATGTAGGAATTTTGTAGCATACTGGCCCTTTAGGGCTATGCTGAGGAATTGCTGTATACGGCCCATTAGGGCTATGCTGAGGAATTGCTGTATACGGGCCCATTAGGGCTATGCTGAGGAATTGCTGTATACGGCCCATTAGGGCTATGCTGAGGAATTGCTGTATACGGGCCCATTAGGGCTATGCTGAGGAATTGCTGTGTACGGGCCCATTAGGGCTATGCTGAGGAATTGCTGTATACGGGCCCATTAGGGCTATGCTTAGGAATTGCTGTATACGGGCCCATTGGGTCTATGGTGATGAATTGCTGTATATGGGCCCATTAGGGCTATGCTTAGGAATTGCTGTATACGGGCCAATTGGGTCTATGGTGATGAATTGCTGTATACAGGCTCATTAGGGCTATGCTTAGGAATTGCTGTATACGGGCCCATTGGGTCTATGGTGATGAATTGCTGTATACAGGCCCATTGGGCCTATGGTGATGAATTGCTGTATACTGGCCCATTAAGGCTAGGTTGAGGAATTTCTCTATATGGGCCCATTGGGTCTATGCTGATGAATTGCAGTATATTGGGTCATTGTGGCTATACTGGGGAATTGATGTCTATTGAGTCATTGTGGTGTGACTGTATCAAGGAAGTGCAGTATATTAGGCCATTTGGGCTAGCTATATTTGGGGTTCTCAGTATATTGGGTCGCTGGCATTGTCGGACTGGCCCGCCAGAGTACCAGAAGATTCCCAGGCTCTAACACAATAATGGTCCAGTAAAAGACACCAACTTTGAAAGGTGCTATGATCTATTCCCTATGGTTGCTGGAGGGCCCCCCAAAACATTTTTTGTGGTGTCTCCATGGAACCTCAGCCTGACACGGTTTGTAGTATATAGGGCCATTGAAGCTTTATGGAGGAATTACATTATATCAGGCCATTTATATTATTTTGATGACTTTCTGAATATTAGGCCAATGGGATGATGCTCAGAATTGCTGCACATGCGGTTCTCGAATACACAAGTATAGGACGACTTCTCGGCTGACATTTGGTCTGTAGAAACCTTATTGTGTGAACTTAGTCTTAATTCTTTATGTTTGTGCCTTCAGGACACTTCTACTAACAATTTCCTGACCTTACAGAGGACAAAGATTTTTACCACCCAACAACTTCCTCAGTCCCTAAGAAGAGTGACCTGGAGGAGAGAATGGCCACCATCCCAATCATGTTGCCAGATTTCCTCTGTAATAAGATGCTGTGAGAACCAAAAACGTCTCCAAGATAGCAATGAGACGTGTAGGACTCTAAGAGAAGGTTATAAATGATATGTCCACCATTTTATTGCTCAAATGCATCACAAATAACTAAAAAAAAACTACTACTACAGCCCCACATATCTTCATGGTTACAGACTACAATCAAACCCCATGTAGTCAGATCCTAAAGCCATATTCATCTATCTGCCCCCTACTTCTTGCTTTATCTACATTCAGTAGGGTAGCACCTTATAGACCCTATGATGTACCAGGATTAGGGGGTGTTAATCCAGAAGAAGAAGTATCCTATTAACCCATCCAAGTGATCTGGAAGATATGGAAGAATCCTGCCGATGCATAAGACGAGGTGGAGCTCAGGCAAGAATGACCCTGTTGTTGATGTACAAGGGCACCTGGAATAAGACGCTTTTAAGGTGCAAGGTACAGACTTTCTATAGTTTTTCTAGAACAAGCTTGGACCAAACAAGTATGAAAGCTTCTAGTATGTACCAACGCCCCATTCCCACCCCCCACAAATAAAGAGTATAGCACACCAACCTGGAGACACGACAACAAGAGAGGAATACACATATACTGCAGTGGCCTTCTATCTGCCTACCAAGCACAGCGCCATGCATTGTATAGTGGCTATGCTTGGTATTGCAGCTCAGTTCCACCCAAACAGATGAACGTGATGTCACTGACCTGTGAATTAGCCCTAATCCTGTCTCTATGAATAGCTGATCAGTGGGGGTGTTGGATGTCAGACCCCCATTGACCTGATAATGATGACCTATGCTATGTATAGATTGTCAATATTTAAAGGGCTTGTCCACTTTCAGACCAATATTGAGAGACAAATGTGATTGTTTGTATAATAAAAAGTTGTGCAATTCTCCAATATACTTTCTGTATCAATTCATCCCGGTTTTCTAGATCTCTGCTTGCTGTCATTCATTCTGTTTACTGCCAGTGGATACAAATCAGTCTATGGTCATGTGATATTCGGTTCATGGTCATGTGATATACAGTCCATGGTCATGTGATATACAGACCATGGTCATGTGCTATATAGTGCATGGTCATGTGATATACAGTCCATGGTCATGTGTTATACACACAGCTCGTTACCAGGCAGATGTCTGATTACTGTGCTGTGACTATAACGAGCTGTTCACCTGTGACCATGGACCGTATATCACATAACCATAGACCGTATATCACATGACCATGGACCGTATATCACATGACCATGGACCGTATATCACATGACCATGGACTGATTTGTATCCACAGGCAGTAAGCAGAATGAATGACAGCAAGCAGAGATCTAGAAAACCGGGAGGAATTGATAAAGAAAGTATATTGGGAAATTCTACAACTTATTATACAAACAATCACACGTGTCTCTTCATATTGGTCTGAAACTGGACAAGCCCTTTAAGTCACAGAAAACCCCTTTATTTCTACCACTGAGGATTTTGCCCTCTATCCCTTATATATGACACAGAAAATCCCTTGAGTTCCTCCACAACAATCTCCTGGCGGTGGTCGCTGTTGCCAGACCACCACGTAGAATGACTGAATGGTATCCTTTCTTCTTAACACAACAGTATCAGAGGTCCTTGAGGAAATGAACAATTGCTTGAATGTCAGCAGGAAGACGTGTGTAAAGCTCAAGTATATGGTTACGTTATGTTATTCTTTACTATGGAGTGATGGGCTCAGCCACACAGCAGACGCCTATAGATCCACTGACTCCATCACTGCAGCGGAAATCGACACACCGGGCGGCAGGTCAACATGGCGGTGTTGCTATCACATCAATCTTAGGTGCAAAGGAATTGCTATACATGGAATTCCCTAATATATGGGCTAGATTATTATCATATATTTGTCACTTAAAAGATAACCTGCATCTAAATACCTACGCCAAGGCAAAATGGCTCGCTGGTGCCCCCTTTAGCACTTGTGACACAAGTCCCCCCAATTCTCACCTATTTATGTGCATGACGAACTTCAGTCTGGGTTGACCCCATTCACTTACACTACGACACTGCGAGGTTTGTTCGCCCAACGGGTGTTGTGGCCATAATCACTGTGTAGCCCCAGCCATATAATACTAAAGAAGTTGTACAAGTTTTGAAGTTATTCCCTATTGATAGGATAGAGGATAACTTCATGATTGTGGGGGATGTTGGACCCCTGAGACCCCCACAAATCCCAAGAACGGGGTCCGGTTCTCCCATTGTGATGGAGATTATACCATTCATTCTCTATGGAACTACTACTGCACTTGGTGGCAAAACTATTGACCAATATGTAGGCCCCAAAAACATTGTATCTGGGGGGCCTATGGAACCTCAGTCCGGCACGCGTATTTGCAGTATATAGGGCCATTGAGGCTCTACTGAGGAATTACCTTATATCAGGCCATTAATGTTATCAGATACACATAAATTCCTTTAATCTGATAATCCAGAAGGTCTGGTAATTTATTTATTTATTTAGCTTGTATATCGCCATCATATTCTGCAGCGCTTTACAGACATTGTCAGTCACTGTCCCATATAGGGCTCATAATCTATATTCTCTATCAGGATGTCTTTGGGGTCCACAACCATGTTCACAGCACAAAATCTGTTACCTATTAGGTCCCGTTGATACCAAATTAGGAGAATTTTCTTGTATATACATTATATATGCATTCCTGTATATGTGAAGAGGATCCCATCACCTGAGCAAGCATTGTCCTAATATACTGATGCCATATAACATATGTTCCCATATCCCCCCTGTGACATTTCTTACACCCTGAGGCCTCTGTCATGGAGGATTATCGGCTGTGCGGGGAAGGCTGGAGGGGGCTCTAAGGCCAGGTACACACTAATAGGAGACGCTGCAGAATAAAATGACCCGTCCTTGTAAATAAAACCCTGCGGAAAGCTGGGTGACCTCCAATATGGCCACCATTACAGCGCTTACAAGGGTTTCCCAAGCCACTAAAGTACAACATTAACTATTTATGTAGCAAAACAATTGGTGATATAAAGCAAAATAAGGAAATAGATTTCTTATCCAGGAAACCCAACTTTCCTGGAGGCAGATATAGTATAGATAGTAGACACTGTTCACATTGTTTGCTGTGTGCGCTGGATAATTATATATATATATATATATATATATATATATATATATAT
The DNA here is from genome assembly GCA_947044405.1 of Leptodactylus fallax. Classification (NCBI taxonomy): domain Eukaryota; kingdom Metazoa; phylum Chordata; class Amphibia; order Anura; family Leptodactylidae; genus Leptodactylus; species Leptodactylus fallax. The sequence goes on along the minus strand of CAMRHE010000137.1, from coordinate 111,923 downwards.
TTATTTATTGGAAAACTCTCCTGATTCTGACCGCTGGCTGACGTACGCCTCTGCACTGCCCGTATATATATATATATATATATATATATACAGTACAGACCAAAAGTTTGGACACACCTTCTCATTCCAAGAGTTTTCTGTATTTTCATGACTATAAAAATTGTAGATTCACACTGAAGGCATCAAAACTATGAATTAACACATGTGGAATTATATACTTAACAAAAAAGTGTGAAACAACTGAAAATATGTCTTATATTCTAGGTTCTTCAAAGTAGCCACCTTTTGCTTTGATTACTGCTTTGCACACTCTTGGCATTCTCTTGATGAGCTTCAAGAGGTAGTCACCTGAAATGGTCTTCCGACAGTCTTGAAGGAGTTCCCAGAGATGCTTAGCACTTGTTGGCCCTTTTGCCTTCCCTCTGCGGTCCAGCTCACCCCAAACCATCTTGATTGGGTTCAGGTCTGGTGACTGTGGAGGCCAGGTCATCTGGCGTAGCACCCCATCACTCTCCTTCTTGGTCAAATAGCCCTTACACAGTCTGGAGGTGTGTTTGGGGTCATTGTCCTGTTGAAAAATAAATGATGGTCCAACGCAAACCGGATGGAATAGCATGCCGCTGCAAGATGGTGTGGTAACCATGCTGGTTCAGTATTCCTTCAATTTTGAATAAATCCCCAACAGTGTCAGCAGCAAAGCACCCCCACACCATCACACCTCCTCCTCCATGCTTCACGGTGGGAACCAGGCATGTAGAGTCCATTCGTATACCTTTTCTGCGTCGCACAAAGACACGGTGGTTAGAACCAAAGATTTCAAATTTGGACTCATCAGACCAAAGCACAGATTTCCACAGGTCTAATGTCCATTCCTTGTGTTCTTTAGCCCAAACAAGTCTCTTCTGCTTGTTGCCTGTCCTTAGCAGTGGTTTCCTAGCAGCTATTTTACCATGAAGACCTGCTGCACACAGTCTCCTCTTAACAGTTGTTGTAGAGATGTGTCTGCTGCTAGAACTCTGTGTGGCATTGACCTGGTCTCTAATCTGAGCTGCTGTTAACCTGCGATTTCTGAGGCTTGTGACTCGGATGAACTTATCCTCCGCAGCAGAGGTGACTCTTGGTCTTCCTTTCCTGGGGCGTTCCTCATGTGAGCCAGTTTCTTTGTAGCGCTTGGTGGTTTTGGCCACTGCACTTGGGGACACTTTCAAAGTTTTCCCAATTTTTCGGACAGACTGACCTTCATTTCTTAAAGTAATGATGGCCACTTGTTTTTCTTTACTTAGCTGCTTTTTTCTTGCCATAATACAAATTCTAACACTCCATTCAGTAGAACTATCAGCTGTGTATCCACCTGACTTCTGAACAACACAACTGATGGTCCCAACCCCATTTATAAGGCAAGAAATCCCACTTATTAGACCTGACAGGGCACACCTGTGAAGTGAAAACCATTTCAGGTGACTACCTCTTGAAGCTCATCAAGAGAATGCCAAGAGTGTGCAAAGCAGTAATCAAAGCAAAAGGTGGCTACTTTGAAGAACCTAGAATATAAGACATATTTTCAGTCGTTTCACACTTTTTTGTTAAGTATATAATTCCACATGTGTTAATTCATAGTTTTGATGCCTTCAGTGTGAATCTACAATTTTTATAGTCATGAAAATACAGAAAACTCTTGGAATGAGAAGGTGTGTCCAAACTTTTGGTCTGTACTTGTATATATATATATATATATATATATATATATATATATATAATAGGTATATATAGGCCATTACACAGCCATTATGATTATATACCATGTGTATGATTGTTATTGTCTGACTGGATGCCTTTCTATAGGAAAACATGGCAGACTACGCTGTCCTATAAGGGATGTACGCTAGAAACATTATGGAGGGGATAAAGGAAATGCCCAAAACCAATCACAGAGCAGCTCTCATTTTGTGCTGTACTCTAGAAAATGGAAGCTGTGCTGTGATTGGTTGCTATGGACAACATAGACTGTAGAAAAATGGAAGCTGTGCTGTGATTGGTTCCTGTGGGCAACATGGACTGGTTTTATCTCAGGGTATGTCCACTTATGTAACTTGAGAAACTCCTGGGCCTCAATGTATAATCTGTAATGGGGCCCCTACTTGTGGCCAGGCCTAGACCACTATTCTAAATGGTGTAGGTAGGTGGGGCGGCCCCATTACAGATATTACACCGATGTTGATACATTTACGATCTGTTTGTGTTCATTTATAGCAGATCCGCTAATGACTGATATGCTGTATGAACATCCCCTTAGCCTGAGGCCACGGAAATGCGGAAAAGTTGTGTTTTTTGTTGCAGATTTTGCTGCATTTTTAGCCAAAGCTGAAAGTAGCCACAAAAGGAATGGAGAATATAAAGCAGTCTCTTACACTTCTTATACTTCTCATGCTTCTTATGTTTTTTATGCTTCTTATACTTCTTAGACTTCTCCCTTCTGCTCAGTCCACTCTGGACTTTGGCAAAAAAAAAAAAAAAAAAACTGCGGCAAAATCTGCAACAACAAAAAAAAAAAAACAGCTTTTCTGCAATGTGTGGCCTGAGCTTAAGGATAAGGCCCCAGGCAGCGATCCACAGCTAAAAAACGCATTGCGTTTTTTTTTCTGCAGTGTTTTTCTGTGTTTTTTAACCTTTATTATTAAATTATTATTATTATTTCTATAGGGAAAATATTCACATTTTCACAGGTAAAAATGACATGATGCGTTTTTAAAAAAATGCTGATTTTCCGTAGCATTTTTATCACAAGTGTAGATGGGATTAGCCAGAATCTCATTCACTTTGCTGGTATTGTAAGGCTACATGTACACGACCGCATGCAGTCTATGGGTCAGTAAAAACGTCACCGATAACACAAGGATTGGTATCTGCGTGTCATCTGTACTATTCACTGACCCATACATTGAAAATGAATTGACAAAGCTGCAAGTAGGGACAGGAATAGGACAAGACAGGTAGAGGATCTTCTCCATATTTTGTGGCTCTTCAATTCAGCCCAGACACACAGCTCTGTGTATATAGGCCCATGGACATGTATGCGTGTATATAGGCCCACTGACATGTATGTGTGTGTATATGGGCCCACTGACATGTATGTGTGTGTATATGGGCCCACTGACATGTATGTGTGTATATAGGCCCATGGACATGTATGTGTGTATATGGGCCCACTGACATGTATGCGTGTATATGAGCCCACGGACATGTATGTGTGTGTATATGGGCCCACTGACATGTATGCGTGTATATGGGCCCACTGACATGTATGCGTGTATATGGGCCCACTGACATGTATGCGTGTATATGGGCCCACTGACATGTATGTGTGTATATAGGCCCATGGACATGTATGTGTGTATATGGGCCCACTGACATGTATGCGTGTATATGAGCCCACGGACATGTATGTGTGTGTATATGGGCCCACTGACATGTATGCGTGTATATGGGCCCACTGACATGTATGCGTGTATATGGGCCCACTGACATGTATGCGTGTATATGGGCCCACTGACATGTATGCGTGTATATGAGCCCACTGACATGTATGCGTGTATATGAGCCCACGGACATGTATGTGTGTGTATATGGGCCCACTGACATGTATGTGTGTGTATATGGCCCACTGACATGTATGCGTGTATATGAGCCCACGGACATGTATGTGTGTGTATATGAGCCCACTGACATGTATGCGTGTATATGGGCCCACTGACATGTATGCGTGTATATGAGCCCACTGACATGTATGTGTGTATATGAGCCCACTGACATGTATGTGTGTATATGAGCCCACTGACATGTATGCGTGTATATGGGCCCACTGACATGTATGCGTGTATATGAGCCCACTGACATGTATGTGTGTATATGAGCCCACTGACATGTATGTGTGTATATGAGCCCACTGACATGTATGTGTGTATATGAGCCCACTGACATGTATGTGTGTATATGAGCCCACTGACATGTATGTGTGTATATGAGCCCACTGACATGTATGTGTCCGTGCTCTTATCTGCAATTACAGATGAACACAACTAAAAAATAAATATTAAAAACACATTTTAAAAACCTCTGCATTTCCACAATTTGGGGTCTTAGCCTTAGTTATGGAAATATCTTCAAACTGTGGACATAGCGTGACAGCCTGGTCTGTACCTACAGAGAGGGGTCTGGAGCGGGGACCAAGGGAAGGGGATGTTGTCTTATATAAGGGGAATGATCTTGGATGTGACTACAACACAGAAGTGATCGGTATACATATATATATATTATATCTCCTGTCATATCCAGGAAACCTCACATAATAATAAACTCTATTATCAGACGCTTTGATGCTGTCGTGTCCTTTAGATCCGGCATGTCCTCACGTAGTTTAGAGGGATTTGCTGTATTCTGCATTTCCTGTCATTTTTCAGGAGCTCCTCCATCAGAGGTAATCTAATACCCCTCCCTAATCCTAAAGATCCTGCCCCATGTACACAAAGGCAGCTGACAGAAGAGATTAATAGTCATCGAGGAGCATCCGGCCTGGGACATTCCCCACCCCTCCCCCAACCACCCTGTTACTACACAGTGTATCTTCTGTTAGTATACAGTACGGTACCAGGCTCCCCCGAGCACTGCATGTACACTGTGTGTACACAGCACGGGAACAGGACATGCAGCCACATTCAGACCAGCATGTCATTATGTACCCAGGCCCGCTCCGCTGCAGGCAGTACAACGGCCATGGCATAAGCTACATAGACTACAATAATACAAATGCATGTCATCTGACTGTAATATTACTAGAGGCCATCCAGATTCCATCAGTGGGGGTCCAGAGCCTGGCCTCTTACCGATCTGCTGGCTAAAATAAGCTGCGGCACCCAAGCACAGCGCCTTATGTTTGGTTGTGGTGGTGTCTGGTACTGCAGCTCAATCTGAGTGGGGGGGTCTCAATGACCTCTGCCAATCAGAATGTCCTGGCAGTCGGCTAAAGATACTGCAGTGCCCCCTCATCAGTTATTCATTGTAATGGTCCGCACATGTGATCGCCATGAAGGCCCCCTGGGCTGATGGGGCACTGCGCTTCCCTAGCGCTGCTGGCCCTTTGTTCTATCAGGGGTCACAGCAGTCGCCCCCCAGTAATTGGACATTGATGGCATGAGAATAACCCTTTAAATAAATAAAATTATCCCAAAATAGTTTACTTATGTGATGTCTATTTGCATCAGTTTCTGGGAAAGCTGGGGTCATAAACAAAATGGCCACCATTAAAAGATGTCAGACAGCTAGGAGGTTGTCAAACAAAAATTCCTCTGTCTTGATGCTAAACTAGGCATATTTGCCATTCAGGAGTTCGGAAAAGCAGAATGCTATAATTTTGCTACCTGTCAAGGCAGTCAGTCAAATTGGTTGTTACCCAGCTTTCCTAAAAACAGATATATCGGGGGTAATTTTTGTAAATTTAGAGCTTCTTTGGTGCCTCTTCTTGCCCCAAAGATGTCCCACGTTGCTCCTTCTGTGCCCCTCATGCCATGGACAGAGCAGGATGGAGACCAAGGCAGGCCAGGACAGGGGACGAGTTACACCCGAAATCTGCGCCCGTTCAATCTTGATCACAGGAGTGAATTATTAACAGGCCGAGCCTTGTACATGACTGTCTGCCACTATATGGGAGCTGTCTGAATAAGTCCCAAGGATCTCGGTCTCCTGAAGGGTCACCTTGTGAGGCTCTAACACACATGAACCTCCTCTCTGCAGGACAGCAGCGGGTTCCCCCATCTCAGGGCCGCAGCAGCCATGTTCTCTGGGCTGTGGCTCTAGCAGGACCCTCCATACATGACCTGAGGCTGCTCAGACTGCTCCGATGTGACTCAAAAAGTCTTTATAGCCTTAACCCAGCCAACTGTGGGTAGGGTTGGACCGTGCTCTCCCAAAAGGAAGGGTGTACCACTAAAAGGGGGAAATACTCATGGAAGCTGCAAAGCCACGTGCAAAATATACAGCAGTGTCCACGGGGAGGCCACACTATAAATAATTCAGGAGCATGGCATGCCAGGCGGGGACGCGATTAAGACTGGGTACAGGACGCTACGCTAAATAAATCCCCCCCTCCCCATTTTTTTTTTTTCATTTTAATGGAGAATTACATTAATTAAACAAATTCATTTAAATATATAAAGGGGATCATAAAATAAATAGAAACAAATCCTGAAAAAAATAAAATTATATAAAATAAATAAATATAAAATAAACAAATAAAATAAACATAAAATAAATATAAAATAAACAAATATAATAAATATAAAATAAATACAAACAAATCCTGAGCAAAATAAATAAATATAAAATAAACAAATAAAATAATCAAATAAACATAAAATAAATAGAAACAAATCCTGAGAAAAATAAACACTAAATAAATAAATAAATATAAAACAAACAAATAAAATAAAGGTTCCATAATAAAGGTGAACCTAAAATAAACACATATAAAATATAAATATATAAAGGGGTTCATATAATAATAATAGTCCTTTAATAGTCCCACAATGGGGAAATTCAGTGTGTTACAGCAGCAAAGGGGAATCCCTATAAAAATTAGGCTTAATAAAAATCTCCTCAATAGTTTTTAATTAATACAGGTGTATGAAAGTCCTCCCTTATACCCCTGAGCGAGCGGACGCCGCTGCTGTAGGGTAAAACTGACAGGTGACTGAAGCCGCCAAGGCCTGATGAAACTTACCCAGGACAGCCCCCTGGTGGGGAATGTAGGGAACACAACATTTGCAGTGATGCCTCAGTCTATATACGGTTATTTATAAAAGTACTGCAAACACAATGCCGCCTAATATAGTGCCTGCATAATAGTCATATATTACCCAAATAACCGTGTCAATTATTACAGTCGTCAATGTGACGTTTCATAAGGGTAAAACCCCAGGACAATGACCCCTCCTGACCAATCTATAACCAATTATCAATAATTAGCAATTTATGGCAGCAAACAGCTGAACACAGTCACTAATTCCAGATGTCTTCTCAGATTCTTAATCGTCATAATTATGGCATAATAAAATCCTTAAAGGTGTGGTCCAGGATTGCAGAAACATGATTGCTTTCTTTTAGAAATAGCGCCACACCTGTCTAAGGGTTGCATCTGGTATTGCAGCTCGAATCAAAAGTCATTTACATAAAGGATACAATTTGCTGCGTTGTGATTATTTGCAATGTGATAATGCAGTTTCATAAATCTGTCCCCCAGGAAAGTCTGAACTGCCAAACACAGGCCAGGAAGAACTGTCATGGGGACAGTAAAGTATAGGAGCTGCGCCTATAGCACACACTGCCACCTAGTGGTGTATAAGCTGCATTATCTGTAACTAAATAATGATGGGCCATACAATGTATGTTATACTGATACAATGCCATACACATGACTAACACACGGACCCTGCGGCGATGTCTCCAGCCCCTGTATGCGCTCAGCTTCTGCTGACATTAGGTTTTTCCCATACTTGTCAACACTTGGCACAGGGAGGATGGCGCGCAAAGTGTGCCATGAAAATTCTTTTTCTGAAGCCACACCCCCTGTGGATACGGTCAATCCCTCTTTTTTCTAATGATAGCTTGAAATTAGCTGGCCACTCTCCCTTGTAAGATGTGAATGTCACATAAAGTGCCCAAGTCACATATACAGAGACTGCCAGGAGGATGTGCGGAGTACTCTGATAGGTCAAGGAGTTTTACCTGCCATTCTCAGAGTCTGAAAAGTCACCCCTTTTTATGGGAGTCTCCCAGAGTTTCTGGGAGGGTTGGCGAGTACGTTTTTTCCAGTTATGCTAATATTTGGAGCAATAAGGGCGTCACCATTGCTCTCACTGCACCAATGAGCGACCTCCCTGCTATGATGACTGGACCAGGCAGTGTATGTGTCAGTCATAGCAGGGAGGGAAGGAGGGACTGTGTGCTAGAAAGCATTGCTGTTTGGTGCCATGAGGGTAACGGTGACGCCCTCATTGCACCAAACAGCTCATTAGCATATCAGTACTGAGGAGCTGATCTGACACTGCCTACAGGGGGCACTGTGCTGGTAATACTGAGGAGCTGATCTGATATGCACATTATATACACACTATATATACACACATTTTATATATAAATTCTACCATATACATTATTATATACATTATACACATTATATACACGCATTATATATACACACATTATATACATTATACACACTACATATACACACACATTATATATACATTATATACACTATATATATTACACACATTACACACTATATATATATATATATATATATATACACACATTATACACACACATTATACACTATATATATATATATATATATATATATATAACACACACACATTATACACACACATTATACACTATATATATATATATATATATATACACACATTATACACACGCTATATACATTACACCTCCATCCCTCACACACTATATACACACATTATACATTATATACACATTATATACACACATTATACACACACTATATACATTACACACTATACACATTACACCTCCATCCCTCACACACTTCTTTCTCCAGCCCAGAACGTAACCCCGCCCACGTGACTGATCACATGGCCATGACGTCATCACAGGTCCTTCAGCTTACTAAGAGACTATAGAGGAAGAGAAGAAACAGGCCGGGCCCTGGGGCCGGAGGAGGAGGAGAGGGCCCTGGAGAGAGAGCAGCGAGGAAACATGTCTGAGACGTACGGTGAGAGCTCTAAGAGACTGCCGGCTGACAGCTGGAGATGATAGAGACTGTGAGGTGACAGGTGGGGATGTCTCATGGTATAGACTGTGAGGTGACAGGTGGGGATGTCTCATGGTGGAGACTGTGAGGTGACAGGTGGAGATGTCTCATGGTATAGACCGTGAGGTGACAGGTGGGGATGTCTCATGGTATAGACTGTGAGGTGACAGGTGGGGATGTCTCATGGTGTAGACTGTGAGGTGACAGGTGGAGATGTCTCATGGTGGAGACTGTGAGGTGACAGGTGGGGATGTCTCATGGTATAGACTGTGAGGTGACAGGTGGGGATGTCTCATGGTATAGACTGTGAGGTGACAGGTGGGGATGTCTCATGGTATAGACTGTGAGGTGACAGGTGGAGATGATAGAGACTGTGAGGTGACAGGTGGGGATGTCTCATGGTATAGACTGTGAGGTGACAGGTGGGGATGTCTCATGGTATAGACTGTGAGGTGACAGGTGGGGATGTCTCATGGTATAGACTGTGAGGTGACAGGTGGGGATGTCTCATGGTATAGACTGTGAGGTGACAGGTGGGGATGTCTCATGGTGGAGACTGTGAGGTGACAGGTGGGGATGTCTCATGGTATAGACTGTGAGGTGACAGGTGGCGATGTCTCATGGTGGAGACTGTGAGGTGACAGGTGGGGATGTCTCATGGTATAGACTGTGAGGTGACAGGTGGCGATGTCTCATGGTGGAGACTGTGAGGTGACAGGTGGCGATGTCTCATGGTATAGACTGTGAGGTGACAGGTGGGGATGTCTCATGGTATAGACTGTGAGGTGACAGGTGGGGATGTCTCATGGTGGAGACTGTGAGGTGACAGGTGGGGATGTCTCATGGTGGAGACTGTGAGGTGACAGGTGGAGATGTCTCATGGTGGAGACTGTGAGGTGACAGGTGGGGATGTCTCATGGTGGAGACTGTGAGGTGACAGGTGGGGATGTCTCATGGTGGAGACTGTGAGGTGACAGGTGGGGATGTCTCATGGTATAGACTGTGAGGTGACAGGTGGGGATGTCTCATGGTATAGACTGTGAGGTGACAGGTGGAGATGTCTCATGGTATAGACTGTGAGGTGACAGGTGGGGATGTCTCATGGTATAGACTGTGAGGTGACAGGTGGGGATGTCTCATGGTGGAGACTGTGAGGTGACAGGTGGGGATGTCTCATGGTGTAGACTGTGAGGTGACAGGTGGGGATGTCTCATGGTATAGACTGTGAGGTGACAGGTGGAGATGATAGAGACTGTGAGGTGACAGGTGGGGATGTCTCATGGTATAGACTGTGAGGTGACAGGTGGTGATGTCTCATGGTATAGACTGTGAGGTGACAGGTGGGGATGTCTCATGGTATAGACTGTGAGGTGACAGGTGGGGATGTCTCATGGTATAGACTGTGAGGTGACAGGTGGAGATGTCTCATGGTATAGACTGTGAGGTGACAGGTGGGGATGTCTCATGGTATAGACTGTGAGGTGACAGGTGGGGATGTCTCATGGTGGAGACTGTGAGGTGACAGGTGGGGATGTCTCATGGTGGAGACTGTGAGGTGACAGGTGGGGATGTCTCATGGTATAGACTGTGAGGTGACAGGTAGGGATGTCTCATGGTATAGACTGTGAGGTGACAGGTGGGGATGTCTCATGGTGGAGACTGTGAGGTGACAGGTGGCGATGTCTCATGGTATAGACTGTGAGGTGACAGGTGGGGATGTCTCATGGTGGAGACTCTGAGGTGACAGGTGGAGATGTCTCATGGTATAGACTGTGAGGTGACAGGTGGGGATGTCTCATGGTATAGACTGTGAGGTGACAGGTGGCGATGTCTCATGGTGGAGACTGTGAGGTGACAGGTGGAGATGTCTCATGGTGTAGACTGTGAGGTGACAGGTGGGGATGTCTCATGGTATAGACTGTGAGGTGACAGGTGGAGATGATAGAGACTGTGAGGTGACAGGTGGGGATGTCTCATGGTATAGACTGTGAGGTGACAGGTGGGGATGTCTCATGGTATAGACTGTGAGGTGACAGGTGGCGATGTCTCATGGTGGAGACTGTGAGGTGACAGGTGGGGATGTCTCATGGTGGAGACTGTGAGGTGACAGGTGGCGATGTCTCATGGTGGAGACTGTGAGGTGACAGGTGGGGATGTCTCATGGTATAGACTGTGAGGTGACAGGTGGGGATGTCTCATGGTATAGACTGTGAGGTGACAGGTGGGGATGTCTCATGGTGGAGACTGTGAGGTGACAGGTGGGGATGTCTCATGGTATAGACTGTGAGGTGACAGGTGGGGATGTCTCATGGTATAGACTGTGAGGTGACAGGTGGGGATGTCTCATGGTATAGACTGTGAGGTGACAGGTGGGGATGTCTCATGGTATAGACTGTGAGGTGACAGGTGGGGATGTCTCAAGGTATAGACTGTGAGGTGACAGGTGGAGATGTCTCATGGTATAGACTGTGAGGTGACAGGTGGGGATGTCTCATGGTGGAGACTGTGAGGTGACAGGTGGAGATGTCTCATGGTATAGACTGTGAGGTGACAGGTGGGGATGTCTCATGGTGGAGACTGTGAGGTGACAGGTGGGGATGTCTCATGGTATAGACTGTGAGGTGACAGGTGGGGATGTCTCATGGTGTAGACTGTGAGGTGACAGGTGGAGATGTCTCATGGTATAGACTGTGAGGTGACAGGTGGGGATGTCTCATGGTGGAGACTGTGAGGTGACAGGTGGGGATGTCTCATGGTGGAGACTGTGAGGTGACAGGTGGGGATGTCTCATGGTGGAGACTGTGAGGTGACAGGTGGGGATGTCTCATGGTGTAGACTGTGAGGTGACAGGTGGGGATGTCTCATGGTATAGACTGTGAGGTGACAGGTGGGGATGTCTCATGGTGGAGACTGTGAGGTGACAGGTGGGGATGTCTCATGGTGGAGACTGTGAGGTGACAGGTGGGGATGTCTCATGGTGTAGACTGTGAGGTGACAGGTGGGGATGTCTCTTGGTATAGACTGTGAGGTGACAGGTGGGGATGTCTCAGTAGATCTGCAGCCAGGACCTGAATATAAGGAACAGTCTCTTCTTCTTCTTCTTGTCTGAGTTGTGGTTTCCTGCGGGGGGCGGTATCCTCAGCAGGTTTTCAGTATTCGCTCCCCCAACTTCCGGTCTCGGTACAGATTTGTGGGTTTTAGCTTTGAAGATTCAATTTCTTGTCTTCAGTCACATAATGAAGGTTATTTTTCCCTTGTACAAGATGTATATAATAGTATATATACAGTATGTATCCGGATATACAGTGCTGTCATACATGTGTGTATACAGTGGGTACGGAAAGTATTCAGTCCCCTTTACATTTTTCACTCTTTGTTTCATTGCAGCCATTTGCTAAAAGCAAAAATGTTCCTTTTATTCCTCATTAATGTACACTCAGCACCCCATCTTGGCAGAAAAAAAACAGAAATGTAGATATTTTTGCAAATTTATTAAAAAAGAAAACCTGAAATCTCCCATGGCCATAAGTATTCAGAGCCTTTGCTGTGACCCTCGTATATAACTCACATGCTGTCCATTTCCTTCTGATCCTCCTTGAGATGGTTCTACTCCTTCATTGGAGTCCAGCTGTGTTTAATTAAACTGATTGGCCTTGATTAGGAAAGGCGCACACCTGTCTATATAAGACCTCACATACATTGTACTGCAGTCTATGGGACAAGCGATCCAGTGGTCGCAGGTTCGTCTGTGGAGGCTGAAAAATAAAAGAATGTAAAAAAAAAAAGTCTTTAAAAAAAGAAAAAAAAAATATAAAACTTGTAATTAACCCTTTCTTCCTCTATCACATATAAAAATAAACAGAAACAAGGAAGTGACGCTAGGTTCACACTGGCCCTGTGGTCTCCGTTGTTCAGGTCCACGAGGGGACCCAAGCGATGGAGAGGCGGAGCGCTAAAACTGCGGTTGCCCACGGACTGTATCGCTGTGATCGCGCCGACCCACAGAATATGCGGAACAAGTCAGATTTACTGTAGAGCGAACCTTGTAAAGACGTAACCCAGAATGTGCTGTCTGTACCTTCTAGGACTGCTCTCCTGCACTATTATCCTACATGTCCTTTATTACCTTTGCTCCTTAAGAAACCTTAAGAGGAGTATACAGTATATACTCTCTCTATATAGTGCGCCCTCTGGAGTAAATGGTGTGTAACCCTCAGAGGGCACTTTATAGGAGCAATCCCCTTCCTGTGCCGCCTGCTTGCCCCGTACATGTGGGGGGTCCTCAGACAGGACATCACGTCCCAGACATTCATGGCATATTCTCTTGTTTCTCTGGTTCTGAGTTTGGGTCATGTGATCAGAACCAGCATTCAGCCCGCGGGTCACTCTGTCCCTCCTGTCCTGTGATATAGGGTTTGGCAGGCTACAGTCAGCCCCCATAGCATAGAAACTGCTTAGGAGCGAGGAGGCACAGCGACTCAGGGGCTGGGGGCTAGTTCTGATCACATGACCAAATCTCAGAACCCCCCAGGTCCAGAATGAATAAATCCCTGGAGGATTAAATTAAACTCCCTGGACAATCCCTTTAATCGCCCCTGTGTTGGTGCTGTAGGGAAAAACAAGTCACAGATTCCAGCTCCTCACTGGGGGGACCAGCAGGGGATCACAGGACCCTTCTAAAACGTAAGGATTGTCCTAGAGAGCCCCCTTAAATAGCAAACGCTGACATAATGCTGTGAGTGTAATATCAGGCCAGACGTTACCTTACACAGAGTGAGCAGGATACAGACTGCTGCACGCGGACTACAGACCACAGTGTGTGTTATACCAGCAGAGCCAGGCTTTGGGCACTGTGCACACGGGAATTGCCATTTTAGCGTCTGACTTCATCATTGTTATTGATTTCTTTTTTCAGATTTTCTCTTCAAGTTCCTTGTCATTGGCAGCGCAGGGACGGGGAAGTCCTGCCTCCTCCACCAGTTCATCGAGAGCAAATGTAAGTAGTCACATGACTGACATGGCGGGCGACATTCCTGTTACCAAGAACAGCGCGCAGTGATCAGAGCCATACAAGTAGCTGGTCCATACTCTCCGCAGGAATAGACGTCTATGGATCATTACTTGGGGGCCATTTACAGAGACCACTGCTCACATGAGAATCTGCTCCCTGTTTATGGGAGAACAGCCAGACCTCGCCATCCGAGTGATGTCCCAGTAATGTCCGACATGGGAAAATTCCCTTCAGGCAGGATACACAGGGGATAGACCCTGATACTGACACAGCCACACTAGACAGCCTTAACCTGCGCTACATGTCACACCTTAATTGCCGACAAATAAACGCGCTAACATTTTGGCCCACAGTTTTGTATACTAGGCTCTGCCCCACTCATCGGACAAGGCGCAAACATGGTCAGAAAGTGTCTAAAACACAAAGAGAATGAGATATAAAGTGTGAATGACAGTTTTTTGACACAAATTACCCCAGAATTCTTGTGTATTTTTATCTGCCACATTATTTTTAATGGCATGTGCTAAGGTCAAAAACGCTGTAGACAGATGTTGCATTAACCATTTCCTGACATCTGCCGTACTATTACAGCCAGGATTTTAAAGATGGCAGCCACTCTGAAGCAGAGCATCCGCCATGGCCAGCAGGTCTCCTCTGTTTTACACAACGAGACCTGGAGCCAATGCCCGCCATCAGGGTTCATTGCTTTATGTCCCCTCGAAGGCCACTGGAGCCTCCTGAAGCTGCTCCCCGCCAGGACCTTTTTCTGGTGCAGGACGGCTCCTGCATGGAGAGATCACAGGGATAATAAAATAGTTAAAAAGAAATCTAAAAAGTGTTTAAAAATAGATTTGAAATAAAAATAAATTAAAGATGCCCGGTCTATAAACATATGGCGAATGCGTAGCAGGAAAAAAAAATCAAAAGAGCAAAACTGCTGTTTTTTTTCCACGTTTCACCCCCACCACCATAAAAATTTGAATACAAAGTGATCAAAGCATCAGAAATTCCCCCAAATGGAATTAATAAAAAGTCCATCTGGTCCCGCAAGAAAGAAAATAAACAGAAATCTAAAAAAACGTACAATTTTTTTTTTTTTTTTGATAGTTCTTGATTTTTATTTTAAGGGGTTAAAACATAAACAAACTGTGTATATCCCTGGAATCGAACAGACCCATAGAATAGGGCAGGGCTGTGGAGTCGGAGTCGTGGAGTCGGAGTCGGTGCCTATTTTGGTGGAGTCGGAGTCGGTATAAAATGGACCGACTCCGACTCCCAAAATATATAATAAATTGGTACAGTTAGTAGTACAATGCAGTATGTGCTGAATATATTTTCATAAGAATTTGGGAAAATGATGAAATGTTGAAAATGATGAAATGTCCTGTAAAGGTCTGTTCTATTCCTCATATAATGATGGGACTGAGTTCTGAGTGAACCTATAAGGTTTAGCAGTGCCAGGGCTGTGGAGTCGGAGTCGTGGAGTCGGAGTCGGAGTTGGAGTCGGAGTCAGGGGAAATTGAGGAGTCGGAGTCGGGGCTTTGGCGTACCGACTCCACAGCCCTGGAATAGGGTGACGTGTCATTTTGGCTGCGCAGTGAAGCCCGTAAGAAAGTTGCAAATGGGAAACACAAAGTATTCAGAGTTTGTAGGGTTCGGCCGGATTCCCATCCGAGGACCAGAAGAATGGAAACGACCATCGCATCTTACCTTACTGTTTTGACCAGCAATATCTAATGGACGCCGTTATGGGCATTTTTTGTTAAAATAACACCACAAAAGTAAAAAAAAACAAAAACCACTTGACATTCTTGGCTTTTATTTTTCAATTATTATTTAACCCCTTCCCTACATCAGTCGCATATATAGAGATATGTGTGTGTGTCTATAGGTATATATTTGATGCTTTAGGAAGTGCTTCCTGCCGTACACCGCACATATGATGACTGAGCTCAGGATGTAAACTGGTGCGTGGTCATACATAACACTCCGCTGACGCCCGCCTGCAACCACTGCCATGGGAGATACTGTAATTGTTTTTCACATGACGCCTTTATGATTCCTGTTTGTTTTCTAGTCAAACAAGACTCTAATCACACGATCGGCGTGGAGTTTGGATCCAGAATTGTGAACGTGGGAGGTAAATCTGTGAAGCTGCAGATCTGGGACACAGCTGGACAGGAGAGGTTTAGGTATGTGATATATGGCTAAAGCCGGCCACTCACTTTAGAGGAATGTTGAATGAATCTGATAATTTTGCTGTTGTGTATGGGGGAGCCCCGACTCTTACTCAACGGCAGATGTCTGGGGAAAGAAGGATTAGGCATTTGAATGTTCACATGCCTGATCCTATTGCTCTCAGGGGAGATAAGATGTCACCACCAGGGGTGTCAAGCAGCTGCTTTCTTCACTCTCCCCAATGCATGTATCCCTGGCTGAGCCGAGCATGCATGTGTATGTATGACGACGAATAGCTGGTGATCATATAAGTAGGCTAATTTTTGCCCCTTTTTTCACTCAGATCTGTTACTCGCAGTTACTACAGAGGAGCAGCAGGGGCACTGTTAGTCTATGACATTGCAAGGTGAGTCTCTGACAAAAATCCTAGAAGCCATGTTTGATATGCATACATGGAAAAAGAAAATTACCAATAAATTTTAGTTTCAAAAAGTATTTATTAAAATACGTCAATAACAGGAAATGCAAAAAAGGTCAACATCAATCCAATCCTAGAAGGTCCATAAAAGTGCGAGGTAAGAAAAGTAGAAAATACAGAAATACAGTCATTCTAGGAAGATTGGAATGTCCATAATAAAATAGAGGGATAAAAGGACATACAACCAGGAGTCGTAAAGGGGGACATAGGCAGCGTCAGGAGTGTTGAGGGGTACAATGAGGCAGACCTGGGACACGAGACCTGTCAATCCAGAGAGCCTAAACCGTATCGAACAGTGGCCGTGTGTCTGAGATAGTAGCGTTAATTTTTTCGTGGAGCATGATAGTGTCAGTTCCCTGAATCACGTCGGTCAGTGAGAGGAAAGATTTTCTCCAGTTGAGTGTCACGTGGAACCGGGCAGCCATCAGAATGTATTGAAGTAGTTTGAGCTCAGCATATTGAAGGCCGGCAGGCTTGAGATTAAGGAGAAAAATGGGGGCCAACAATGGAAACGACTGAGCGAAAAGTCGCTGGGTCATTCTATGTATGGCCATCCAGAACAGACGGGCATGTGGGCAGGACCACCAAACATGGAAGGTAGTGCCTAAGGCAGTGCATCCCCTAAAACTTGGGGGAGACTGTAGGATATATGCTATGTAAGCGATGAGGGACTAAGTAGGTCCTATGGAGGATCTTTAGAGAGGTTTCCATAAAGGTGACCTGCCAATAATAATCCATGTACAACAATCAGACCACTGGGCTGGGGTTAACGTAGAATCGAGGACTCGCTCCCAGGCCGCCATAAAGTCAGGATTAGTATCGCAAGGCGGGGCGTTCAACAAACTATATAAATGAGAGAGGGCGTCTGTCCACAGCTCGATATAGACAGAGTCTCTCAAAATCAGTGGGGGAACGCTCGTGTTAGGTGGGGCAAGAGAATGAAGAAAATGGAAGACCTGAGCAGTCCGAAATACCTCTGAAAGGGGCGGGGAGAATGTAGTAGATAATAGTCTTTGGTGAAGATCCGCCGGTTACAGAGCAAGTCATTAAGACAGCGAAACTGAGCGTGTCTCCACCAAACCAACACCTCAGTTGTAAGGCCTGGAGGGGAAAGGGGGTTGTAAAACTATGGGGCTCAGGGCGATATTGGGTTTTGAAACTTATATTTAAAGAGGATTCTTGGCCACAATTGCAGCATGTAATCGGTTACCTCGGCAACGCAGGGATTGTGTGGGGTCGCTGATCTCGGGGCCCAGGGTAAAGCCTGTAGAGAAGCTGCGGCTACCAGTGATGACTCTAATGTGACCCATTGTGGGCGTTCGGTGTCATTATGTATAGAGCTCAGCTGAGGAGGCCTAGCTGCGATATAGTATTTGTAAAGATGAGGAACTGACAGCCCTCCTATCCTCTTATGGTAATACATTATGTGGCTACGAATACGCGGTTTCTTATAAGCCCAGATGAAGTTAAAAATCTTTCTGGAGAGTGGTCAAGGAGTAGGAGGTCACTGGGGTCAGTAGGGTGCAGAAATAATATAGAATGTGAGGTAAGGTGACTGAATGGTCTCTACCTGTCCAGGAGAGGGTGGGGCAGTGACAGGCGATCAGGTCTTTGCGGAGCTTTGGGAGCAATATATCATAGTTCTATTTGAAATTGGCATCTAAAGAGTTGCAAAGATTAATACAGAGATAGGGCATTATTAATTAGTATAGCTTGTTATATATTTACTATCATAGGGATCAATCACTGGATTATTAATGATGATATAGAATTATTAATATTATATAATTAGATGTATAGTTTGTTACATATTTACTATCATATATACATGATATCAATGGCCCTATTATTGGTTCGGGGACATTGGGATCTGACGGACTTCCAGTAATTTTGTTGCCTTCTAACTAATAGACCACAAAAATGAAAAACACTTAAAGGCTTAATTTCCAGCTGACAGTCCGCGACTTGTATAGCAGTATATAGCCCCAGGATATGTCTAATTTAATACTAGATCAGTATGGGTAAGGCCTGTGCTGACTGTACGTGTGGCGGCGGTGCGTCTTGACATCACCAGTTACTTCTTTCCTGTGTCTCCAGTCAGACCAGTTTGGAGTCTCGGTGCTTTGACCATGGCCAAGAACAAAGTTAATCATCAACTGTTGTAGACCCAGTTCTGAGAAGTCCTCCATGACCTCTGCCGTCCTCCCATTCACTGTGTGGTTTATCTACACACGTCAACTCTTACTGAAGGTCATTGAGGTTGATGAAGGCAGCGGAGTCTACAGCCCTGCCAAAACTGTGATCATGAGAATACAGATTACTGTAATGTTAACTCCACCTCTGCAAGATATGAAGGCTCGGAGTAAAAGCTCTCTGACCCCGGCCGATCCTGGCCAGGACTATTGGCAGGAATTACATTGATCGGTGATTGTTTGCACACAGGACGATGCATAGTGAACGGGGGGGAGGACACGCACTATGGCAATCCTTCCATTCTCATTAATAGTAATAATAACTTTTTCTATAGCACCAACATATTCCATAGCACTTTACAAATTAGAGGACACATGAACAGACAATATGAAACATTTCAATGTGACAAAGAAATAAACATATCAAACAGTAGGAGTGAGGGCCCGGGCGCAAGAGCTTACAATCTATGAGGAGACTCAGCTGCATTGATTACGGGCAGGAAATTCCAGGGCAATGTACGGCTGATAATCTGCATCTTTTATCCCGCAAAGTGCCTCATACCACATACACATCTATAAGGGTCTCCAGTAATTATATGAGTACCAGAAAAATTGTGGAAGAGTGAAGATATCAGGCAATACCTTTTAGAGGATAACTGAGTATATTTGATAGTAAGCTTTCGAGAGTACTAGCTCTCTTCTTCAGACATGGTGTAATACTAGAAACTGAAAATTCACAGACTCTTTATACACACAAGACCTGGACCTTCAAAGGATCTTAGAATCTTTAAAAATAACAAAATGCAATATAAGTAGAGAAGTTATTTAGAACAGGTCAAGAAATAAACAATCTGGAAACTTGTGGTGTGTGACGGAGGGATCAGTAATTCTTGCTGTTATCTGTTTGCTATCAGGAGGTGATTTGTGACCCTCACAGTTCATACATAGTGTGACATGAAGCTGGCATGAATATTAAGTCCAAATTGCAGAGTTTGAAATTTTTGCATTAACTTATATTCCCATTCCTTTCTCTCCCTCTGCGTCTTAAAATGTCCCATTAAAACCACAACCCACAAATCTTCAATAGAGTGGTCTTCTCCGGAGAAATGTGCGGCCACTGGGAGATCTGTTCTGCTGTTATTAATATTGGATCTGTGTGAGTTCATGCGCTAAGTCTCTGCCCTGTTTCCCCCACATAGAGGCCTGTGGTGGGACATTGCACACACATTATGAGGTACACCACATTGGAAGACCTGCAGGAAAATGTCCCCCTAATTCTGTGCACCTGTTGTGACTGTGGGACAGGTACACTGTCAGCGGTGTGGATGTGCTTGCAGGTCATGCACCTTTTTTGTAGGCAAGGTGAGGCGCCATTTTCAGTTGGGGCCTTCAGGGCACTCCGGACAATAATACGCCGCAGGTTTGTTGGTTGCCGAAAGGAAAGGAGAGGGGGGACTGGAAATATGTCCTTGAGTCTGTTGTCCCTATGTAGTACAGGTTGGAGCTCCTTGGCAATCCTTCGTAGGAGCTCCTTGGCAATCCTTCGTAGGATCTCCAGCTGTGGGTTGTAGGTGACTACTAGGGGCACTCGGGCTTCTTTCTGGGTCTCTCTATATGTGAGCAGACTGTCTCTGTTAATGGCTGCCGCTTTGTTTAATTGGTTGTCCGTCAATTTTGGTTTGTATCCCAATCGGAGAAATTTCATCCTCAGATCCAGGAGGTGCTTGTCCAGGTCTGTTTTGTTGGAGGAAATACGATTGTATGGTATAGCCTGGCTGTAGATTATAGATTGTCTTGTGTGCTTGGGGTGGAAGCTGTCGTTTCTCAGGTAGGCCGTTCTGTCTGTGGGTTTGTGGTATATCGATGTGAGTAGCCGGTGGTCTTTGATGTATATTGTGGTATCCAGAAAGTGAATTTCACTCCCTGAATAGCTAAGTTTAAGGTTGATGGTCGGGTGAAAGTTATTGAAGTCATTATGGAACTGAAGTAGGGCCTCCTCACCTGCAGTCCAGATGACAAGGATATCATCGATATAACGAAGGTAAATCATAGGTTTGGTGGTGCATGTTGATAAATCTGCTCCTTCCAGTTCTGCCTTAAAGAGATTTGCATATTGGGGTGCACATCTGGTCCCCATTGAAGTTCCCATTCGCTGTAGATATAGATCCTCTCCAAAGGTAAAATAGTTGTGGCTAAGAATGAATTGTATGAGCTGCGTTACTGGTTCTGTTGGGAGGTTTTGTTTTGCCAGGTGTACCCGACATGCTGCAACTCCATCCTTGTGGGGAATGTTGGTATACAGGGATTCCACATCCATGGTGGCCAAAATGGTACCCTCAGGTAGTTGGCCCAGGGCATTCAGTTTAAGAAGCTCAGTGGTGTCCTGGATATAGCTTGGAGTATCCCTGACAAGGGGTTTTAGGAGATTTTCCACCCAACCTGAGATGTTTTCTGTCAGTGTCCCAATGCCAGAAATGATAGGCCTCCCAGGGTTGCCATCTTTGTGTATCTTTGGGAGCATATACAAGCAGCCCGGCCTGGTATCCTCTGGGATAAGTCCTTTTACCTGCTTCTGGACCTGGATTGGAAACTTCTTGATCATATCCTTTATTTGTACCAGAAAAATTGTTTATAATATAAAACTATTTTGCCACCATCCGCACAATCCTCATTCCTCCACTAGGTGGCCTCCTTGTGTTGTCGCAGGAATCTTCTGCCCGTGCCCTTCCTCAGGATCAGAGGTTTATTCAGCGCTTTAGGGCAGGGTTCACACTCATTGGTAGTAAATAACAGAATATATGGCTATCACTTGTGCGGTTTTTCAGGTATTATTAGATTATTATTAGATGGGTAGGTCCTGACTTCCTGTTTGTCATCCTTGCAGCCGGGAGACTTACAACTCCTTGACCAACTGGTTAACTGATGCGCGGACACTGGCAAGCCCCAACATTATCATTATTTTATGTGGGAACAAGAAGGATTTGGACGCGGAGCGAGAGGTGACGTTTTTAGAGGCATCTCGCTTTGCCCAGGAAAATGGTAAGATGGGGCCGTAATGAGAACCTTTACCCTGTGGTCTGGTTGGTGGACATTAGAGCGAGTCCAGTCAACGCCACTGGTCTATATTGTCCTCTTGTATTTGCTGATGTAAAGACTTTATCATCCACCTTAATGGACAGGCAAATGTGACAAAATGGCAAATTTATTAAAGGGATTGTCCAAGAGTTCAAAAAATGAAAGTATCTGCAGGAAACGTTATAAGAAAACCAGTAACTACATGTTCTTATTCACACACGCAGGTTCTCCGGCTGTCTGCACATACCCTCATACTGTAGACCTTGTGAGGTCTTATAACGCTCTGTATGACTGATCCGTTACATAATAGAGCGTGCCATTCCTGGGCAGCTTTAATGGATCCTTCAATAGAGTGAAATCTGTGAGATCTGTGAAAATGCGTTACTGTTGAGTGCACACTTGCACACTCGGCTGTCAGAAAAGTGCATGATGTGTGAGCACTTGCTCTGCTCACCTTAAAGGGGTTTTATTATTTAATATTGCTGCCGTTAAGCATTAAAAAAAACCATTACTCGCCTCTCCCCGGACCTCTGTTTCCTTCACCAGCCTCTCCATTTTATTCAGGTCCCGAGCTGTTATGTGCAGCCAATCACAAGCCTCAGCACATCATAGCAGTCACCTGCTGTTTGTGAAGGTCACCGCTGAGGCTTGTGATTGGCTGCAGCGGTCTCTGATGACATCAGCGGAGGATCTGTACACAGACAAACCAAACTGTGGGTGCTGGAAATGGAGGTCTAGGGAGAGGTGAGGTTATGTTTAAGGGTCTCTCATCAGTAGTATTACATATTATAAATATATGAGTTGGAACACCCCTTTAAGGCGGCCATACTCCTCAGACTGTACAAGCTCCTATGGCGAAAGCTTTGCCTCCCATACACTTGCCTGTGCTTGGCTTAGCCTGCATGTATTGTCAGTGGGGAGAGGAGAATAAGCCTCTGCCAAACCCCTCTAGTAGGGGATGGGGGTTATCTCCTTAGCCTTGTATCACCCAACCTCTGCCATCGGAGGAGACTTGGGCCCCCCCATACACATTACCTGGACCCGCTGTAATCTTCAGATGTGGGCACCATTAGAGAAACCAATCTGTGGCCAACAATGGAAAGACAGTGAACAAAATTAGACAATTCCAACAACTCAACGTCAAGACTTGTGATATCATTTTTGTGTTTCTTTGCAGAATTGATGTTCTTAGAGACCAGTGCGCTGACTGGGGAGAACGTGGAGGAAGCGTTCCTGAAGTGTGCCCGCACAATACTAAGTAAAATAGATTCAGGTAGGTTTCCAGGGAGTGGAGGGTTAAATGATATGTGTAGATTTGAAGGGTGACGGGGACCCTTTAATTTAACAGTGTATGGGGGAGTCACAACCTCCCCAACAGCTGGTGGGTGGGAATGGAAGGACAGCCATTTTGGATTTCAGCATGGCTGAGCGTTAGGGAGAACATCACCATTCACTGACTCTCCTTACAGCTGTATTTGCTTCACTTTCTCCTACTATTGCTTACATTACCTGATGAAGGTCATGCTGGCGGGCGGGGTCCATGATCAGCTGTTAGACAAGGCTGCAGTATTTGGGTGAGTGCTGCGGCCTTAACACTACAGTCATGGCCAAAAGTTTTGAGAATGATACAAATATTAATTTTTACAAAGTCTACTGCTTCAGTTTTTCCAATGGCAATTTGCATATACTCCAGAATGTTATAAAGAGTGATCAGCTTAACAGCAATTACTTGCAAAGTCAATATTTGCCTAGAAAATGAACTTTATCCCCCAAAACACATTTCAACATCATTGCAGCCCTGCCTTAAAAGGACCACCTAACATCGTTTCAGTGATTGCTCCATTAACACAGGTGTGGGTGTTGATGAGGACAGGGCTGGAGATCAATCTGTCATGATTAAGTAAGAATGACACCACTGGACACTTTAAAAGGAGGCTGGTGCTTGCCATCATTGTTTCTCTTCTGTTAACCATGGTTATCTCTAAAGAAACACGTGCATTCATCATTGCACTGCACAAAAATGGCCTAACTGGGAAGAGTATTGCAGCTAGAAAGATTGCACCTCAGTCAACAATCTATCGCATCATCAAGAACTTCAAGGAGAGAGGTTCCATTGGTGCCAAAAAGGCTCCAGGGCGCCCAAGAAAGACCAGCAAGCGGCAGGACCGTCTCTTAAAAGTGTTTCAGCTGCGGGATCGGGCTACCAGGAGTGCAGAGCTTGCTGAGGAATGGCAGCAGGCAGGTGTGAGTGCATCTGCACGCACTGTGAGGCGGAGACTCTTGGAGCAAGGCCTGGTCTCAAGGAGGGCAGCAAAGAAGCCACTTCTCTCCAGAAAAAACATCAGGGACAGACTGATATTCTGCAAAAGGTACAGGGAGTGGACTGCTGAGGACTGGGGTAAAGTCATTTTCTCTGATGAATCCCCTTTTCGATTGTTTGGAACATCTGGAAAACAGCTTATTCGGAGAAGAAGAGGTGAGCGCTACCACCAGTCTTGTCTCATGCCAACTGTAAAGCATCCTGAAACCATTCATGTGTGGGGTTGCTTCTCAGCCAAGGGAATCGGCTCTCTCACAGTCTTGCCTAAAAACACAGCCATGAATAAAGAATGGTACCAGAATGTCCTCCAAGAGCAACTTCTCCCAACCGTCCAAGAGCAGTTTGGCGCTCAACAATGCCTTTTCCAGCATGATGGAGCACCTTGCCATAAAGCAAAGGTGATAACTAAATGGCTCAGGGAACAAAACATAGAGATTTTGGGTCCATGGCCTGGAAACTCCCCAGATCTTAATCCCATTGAGAACTTGTGGTCAATCATCAAGAGACGGGTGGACAAACAAAAACCAACAAATTCAGACAAAATTAAAGCATTGATTCTGCAAGAATGGACTGCTATCAGTCAGGATTTGGTCCAGAAGTTGATTGAGAGCATGCCAGGGAGAATTGCAGAGGTCCTGAAGAAGAAGGGTCAACACTGCAAATATTGACTTGCTGCATTAACTCATTCTAAGTGTCAATATAAGCTTCTGTTACTCATAATATGAATGCAATTATATTTCTGTATGTGATAAAAACATCTGACAAACACACATAAAAACCAGAGGGCAGCAGATCATGTGAAAATATAATATTTGTGTCATTCTCAAAACTTTTGGCCATGACTGTACTTACCAAGCACAGCGCCATACATTGTATAGTGGTTGTGCCTGGTATCACAGCTTAACCCTTTCACTTGAACGGGACTGAGCAGCGATCAGACCATGTGACTGATGAACGTGACCTGACATGGAGTGGAATCGGTGCTCAGAGCAGACATCGGACCCCCGCCGATCTTCAGTTGATGACCTATCCTGAGGATATGTCCTCACTGATAAAGCCCCGACATCCCCTTTAACAAGCTGTTCCCTCATACTTTGTTGCCAGGATCTCTTCCATTTACTTCACTTACTGTCTGCTCTTTACTTAAGCTGGCCTGATATTGCCAGCAGATGACACCAGTTCTGGGGAACAGTCTAATGTGCAATGGGATCAAGGATTGACGGTCCCCGGACATATCTTGATACAACCACAAGGATATCCATGATTTCCTCCAGGAAGTTTGTGCAATCAGTCATTTGCTATGTCTGGCAGTGAGTTAAGGGCCTAGTTGGTTGAACAGATGGTGACGCGTTCCTTCCCGATCATCACCCATTGTAAACCTGCTAGCGATCGGCCGACAAAGCAAAGAAACACATATCTGTGGTCTGATCACATCTTCTAGACATAAAAGTGATTGTCAGCGGACGGCCACGGAATATGCTGCTGACAAACCCTGTATGTCTATGAGAGGAGGGGACTCAAGAGTGATCATTTGCTCAAAACCACCCAATAAGTGGAAAGTAAAAGGAAACAAGTGCAATCGACTTCCCATATCGACGCTTGCTACAGGCAGTGCATGTGACCATGTATGTGGCCCTTTACCCTCTTCTCCCCGTGGCTGTAGATGTGCACATTTGGCCAGTCCAGTTGTGCACATTGAATGGATTTTTCATCTTGGTGACCTATCTGCAGGATCAGTATGTGATCTGTAGGGGTCCGGCACCAGGATCCCATACAGATCAGCTGTTCTAGCAGTCTCCATCCGCAGGCTCAGTATGTGATCTGTAGGGGTCTGGCACCAGGATCCCACACAGATCAGCTATTCTAGCAGTCTCCAGCTGCAGGAAGCTGGTGTAGTGGATGGGCGGCGCGGGCAGGCTCCTGCTGCAGGCCTATGCACTGTATAGCGGTGGTTCACAGGAAATATAGAACACGCTCTCCATCCACTGCATCACATTCTGGCACCTAGAGCCTGCAGGAATAGCTGATCTATGTGGGGTGCGGGTGTGAGACCCCCACAGATCATGTACTGATGACCCATCCTGTGACATCACTTTAATGCTGCAGTTGGGGAAGTTGCGTATGTGACCAGTGACAAGGACAGATCACACAAACCTATAAAGTTCTGTCTGTAATGCAGAAAGCAGCGAGGACCAGCGTAGATTTAAGGAGAAGCGTGCCTTGGAGGCGTCCTCTCATACATGACCTATTATTGGGTGTGGAGAGACACGAGCTCACACTGCACTGTATAGCTGACTAGGCCCAGCGAGTGTCGCTCACACGCCCCGTGTCACGTCAGGCAGGAGAGCGCGCCTGGAGGGACAATCTGACAGTCATAAGCCATTAGAGCGCTAACACATTGGGTTTTCTGTTACTGTTATCTCTATTGGGGCTTCCGGTAGGATAATACACCTAGCGCAGGCTTCCGGGATCAGTCATGTAGAACATCTATGGGATTTAATCCATAAAGCTCCATCTATCATCCCTCGGAGTTTTGAGTCACGTCAGTCAGTCACCGGAGCCGTGTCCTCCTAATCCGGGTAATCCGGACGCGTCATGTTACTATTTCTGCGCTGTATACCTGTGGGGACTGGTCTTTTAGGTTCCCTGTATAACACGTGTTCAGCCTTTGCTCCGGTTCACCAGGATCCTTTTTATATACTTGACTCTAAAGTTGTGTTGTCTTTTGTTATCTAGGAGAACTGGATCCGGAGAGGATGGGATCTGGGATCCAGTATGGGGAAGCCTCGCCGCGGCATGCAAAGCACACGCATGGGACACAGATACAGAACAGGCAGCAGTGCAACTGCTAGTGAGAAAGGTACATACAGTGCACATGTAGTACAACGGCACTCGAGCCCAACCCAAATAAGTTTACAGGGTTGTAGTTTGGGAGAGGTAAGGCTTAAAGATGGCTGATCCACCAAGATACTGCCCAATTCCCCTATTCATATACTTGCCCCGAAGTCTGTCATGTAACATCATCTGCATCTGCTGACAACATTTCCTGTTGTGAATTCTGTCTGCTGCAGTGTTGTCATGGGGCATCAAATCACAATTCTGGAGCCTCCTCTCTTAGAGCCCTGTGTTGGACTGTTCCTCTGTTATTCCTCCTGGATATTCGTGAATAAATTGACAATTGGTTGTTACAGTTCCTCTTGTGTCCCTACACAGTCTGATACCGAGGGCACCAATGAGTGGAGAGTTTTGGGAACGCCCAAATGTCAATTTGTCCATGATTTTTTAGGAAAGGTTATAGAGGGACGGCACAACTAGAGTCCTAAGAAAACTTGTTACAGAATTATTATGTTGTGTAGGATAGAAGTATGGACTGAAATAGACATGTGAGAACAGCTGAAGGTCCTCTCTAAAACCACACAAGGTGTCCATTATGTCACCGCATCTGATCGGGCCAGATCTATATTTTCCTCAGATTCCCTCTAACCTGAGGAAAATATAGATCTGACCCGATCAGGCCAAAGTGTATAGCAGTGCATTTGTCCACCATCTGAGCTGAGTGCTGGTGGACACACATGCTCAGTCTCTCTCCCTACAGCCAGGTCTCTGTATAGTGATCCTCTGTTCATTGCAAAGCAGCCAATAGAAATGTTTTTATGCTCTGCTTGTCATGGAAGGGGCAGACTGTGCAGTACATGTCAGTATAGCTGCAGGGGAGGTAAGAAGGGACGGTACTATCAGCTGCCAGAGGGGGAAGGAGATGGATTTAGCCCAAATCTTACAACTAAAAAGTGATGAAAAGAGTATGTTTTATGCCAGAAACCCTGTAAAATCACTTCAAAATAGGTCTTTGTGACATCATGGAGCGACATGTAGAGGGTATTAGGGGCAGGTTTATTGGAGGATTTACCATACGTTCGGGTGTTCAGAGACTAATGCAGCCATTGTGGTTTTCTCTCTGCAGCCATCTGCCTGTGAATACTTTCCTGAGGAGAAACACTTTTCATCACGCCCTGGACTAGACTGCACGCGACCTGCCTCATTGCACTCACCTTGTATGAAAGTATAGCCCTTACCTTGTCTCCGTCCTTGTGTTTAGAAGCCCCTTATGACGGCCAGTTTCCTGACACGGCTCCCTAAACGCAGCCCATACATTGGCAGACATCACTTCTCTTCTGTGTCCTCCATGTACCTCATCTACGGAAGAGGAACCGCCCATGATATGACAAAAGGGAGTGGTGTGAATATTGACAGACCAGCGTGAATGACCTGACCCCATGCTCATTCCGTCCATAGTAGGCTGCTGCCCTGCCCTTGCTATAGTACCCATGGTGCCATTCAATAGTCTCATCCCACAATGCTTTGCTGCTCAAGAAATGTGATTATTCTCCTCTTCTGCCATATTCAGTTGTTATTTTTGAGGAATAGCTCTGAAGACGAGAGCCTGCAGAATGTCGCCATAGAAGAGCGAGGACCTGCTGTATATACCACTGGATGGGGAACGGTTAAAGGGGACCTGTCCCCACCTCCGCCAAGTCCAGCTCTTTTCATCATTTAATAAGTGCCCCTCCACTGATTCTGGCACAGTTAGATTTTTTTCTCTATCTCCCACCGTTCCTGAGCAATCAGTGCAGTGAGTTTTGGTGCTTATATGTCTAAGTGGGTGGTGTCTGGTAAGATCAGACAGAGGGGCGTGATTCTGAGCCCTGATGCTGTCTTCTTCTGATTGGAGATCTGAGTCACGCCCCCCTTGCCTCCTCTCTGACGCTGCCCCCTTGACATTTCTGTAGAGAGTCTAGTTAGAATATCAGGCACCAAAACTAACTGCACTGACTGCTCAGGAATGGTGGGGGCGAGAGAAACAAATCCCAATATGCCAGAATTAGTCGAGCGGTGAACTGGAGTTGGGGGAGGTGGTGAAAGGTTGTCTTTAAAGGGAGTTTTCCTGGAACAAGACTTCCCTAGTCATAGGATGGGGGACTTTGTAGGATCGCTTGGGTTCTACCATCATGACAATGGGGGTTCAGAGTCCCCTCACTTGTATGGAGTGGTGGTTGTGTAAAGTTGAATAGAGAGGCAGGGGCCTGCACTGGAGGTGTTGGGACCTCCGTTCTTGTGATTGGGGGGTCCTAGTGGTGTCTCCTGTCACTTATCCTGTGGATTGGGGAGAAGTCTTGTGTGTGTTTTGGGTGCACCAGGGTGATGTCTGTGTTTTCTGCCTTTGTCTTTTCTCCATTTCCTGTAAATTATTAGTTGAGCTGTTTTATATTTTCTCTTTATATGACGGACCGGTTTCGGTGTCTCCAGAATGTTCCCTCCAGTTTTTTTTTTTACTTTAATATTCTAGAGTTGAATGGCCCATTGTATGCGATAGACGTTGTCTCTAGTAATGCCGGGATGGAAGGAAGACGCGAGGATACTGCGAGAAATAACGTATCTCTGTGTTATAAATACAATATGTATGAAATAAAACCTATGTCATATTTAGCCAGGGCTGGATCGGGTATATGGCGTCCTCCGCTCTTCATACACACTGTCACCGAGTGCTCATCGTATCAATGAACATTGCTTGGGCTGCATCTCTATATCGCCAGGTCCTGGACACTGGTACAAATCCTATACCGGGGCCCCCGTCTACCATGTGCCCTGATAATACCGGGCCCTCCTCAGGGCCTAGGGCTTGGTTAGAACTGCTGAGTCTTCACCTCCTATAGCTGTGTATATCTGTTGTGCCACTTAAAGGTGTATTCTGGCCCCAGGGCAGTGACATCACATCCATCAGTCACATGGCCATGCTGCAGCTTAGTACCATTTAAATGAATGGGGCTGAGCTGTAATACCAAGCACAGCCACTATACAATATATGGCGCTCAATGTCATAGTCCCAAATAACCCTTTATTATAAGACTATATGAATGATGTGGAACAAGGGCTTGTAAGACCCAAACATACCGCTCTCCATATACAGTATACACAGGCTATTTGGTTAACCGCTTCTGGACCGCCCATAGAAAATATATATATATACATATATATATATATATATATATATATATATATATACACAGTATACACATACGTCTGGTCCACCCTTAGGAGGTGTTCACACCTAGGAATGTGACACATTTTGTTTACATCTTCTCGAATATTAAAATAAAGAATAAAACTGGTAAAAATAAAAACATAAAAATAAATCCCTGTCTGGGATTGCTGAAGATGGCGCCCGCTGTAGTCTGCTCGTCGGTCCCATGGACAGTAGTGTGCAGGTTTGGCCTCTGTTTCATTCAGACATGGAACTCGGGGCCTCATCTAATGATCGGTCGGGGTCACCGCCAAGTCAGTGGAAAGGTAAAACTTACTATTGCTAGAATACCCCTTTAAAGGAATTCTCACACAGTTCACATTTATCAAAATAAATATTTGCAGCGGCGTCTCATCCGACGGCCTTCACGTCTATGAGGACGTCCGATCCATCATGTTACACTGACACGAAGCAGGATTTCACTCATATATCACTCCGGGTGTATTCTGTGGCTCCGTATCAGGATAATTGAGTTCCGACCACTATTAAGATACAGTGCTTTGCGAAAGTATTCGGCCCACTTGAACTTTTCAACCTTTTGCCACATTTCAGGCTTCAAACATAAAGATATAAAATTTTTATTTTTTTGGTGAAGAATCAACAACAAGTGGAACACAATCGTGAAGTGGAACGGAATTTATTGGTTATTTTAAACTTTTGTAAAAAATAAAAAACTGAAAAGTGGGGCGTGCAATATTATTCGGCCCCTTTACTTTCAGTGCAGCAAACTCACTCCAGAAGTTCAGTGAGGATCTCTGAATGATCCAATGTTGTCCTAAATGACTGATGATGATAAATATAATCCACCTGTGTGTAATCAAGTCTCCGTATAAATGCACCTGGTCTGTGATAGTCTCAGGGTTCTGTATAAAGCGCAGAGAGCATCATGAAGACCAAGGAACACACCAGGCAGGTCCGTGATACTGTTGTGGAGAAGTTTAAAGCCTGATTTGGATACAAAAAGATTTCCCAGACTTTAAACATCCCAAGGAGCACTGTGCAAGCGATCATATTGAAATGGATGGAGTATCAGACCACTGCAAATCTACCAAGACCCGGCCGCCCCTCTAAATTTTCATCTCAAACAAGGAGAAGACTGATCAGAGATGCAGCCAAGAGGCCCATGATCACTCTGGATGACCTGCAGAGATCTACAGCTGAGGTGGGAGAGTCTGTCCATAGGACAACAATCAGTCGTACACTGCACAAATCTGGCCTTTATGGAAGAGTGGCAAGAAGAAAGCCATTTCTCAAAGATATCCATAAAAAGCCACCTGGGAGACACACCAAACATGTGGAAGAAGGTGCTCTGGTAAGATGAAACCAAAATCGAACTTTTTGGCCACAATGCAAAACGATATGTTTGGCGTAAAAGCAACACAGCTCATCACCCTGAACACACCATCCCCACTGTCACACATGGTGGTGGCAGCATCATGGTTTGGGCCTGTTTTTCTTCAGCAGGGACAGGGAAGATGGTTAAAATTGATGGGAAGATGGATGGAGCCAAATACAGAACCATTCTGGAAGAAAACCTGTTGGAGTCTGCAAAAGACCTGAGACTGGGACGGAGATTTATCTTCCAACAAGACAATGATCCCAAACATAAAGCAAAATCTACAATGGAATGGTTCACAAATAAACGTATCCAGGTGTTAGAATGGCCAAGTCAAAGTCCAGACCTGAATCCAATCGAGAATCTGTGGAAAGAGCTGAAAACTGCTGTTCACAAACGCTCTCCATCCAACCTCACTGAGCTCCAGCTGTTTTCCAAGGAAAAATGGGCAAGAATTTCAGTCTCTCGATGTGCAAAACTGATAGAGACATACCCCAAGCGACTTGCAGCTGTAATCGCAGCAAAAGGTGGCGCTACAAAGTATTAACTTAAGGGGGCCGAATAATTTGGCACGCCCCACTTTTCAGTTTTTTATTTTTTACAAAAGTTTAAAATATCCAATAAATTTCGTTCCACTTCACGATTGTGTCCCACTTGTTGATTCTTCACCAAAAAAATTAAAATTTTATATCTTTATGTTTGAAGCCTGAAATGTGGCAAAAGGTTGAAAAGTTCAAGGGGGCCGAATACTTTCGCAAGGCACTGTATATCAAGAAGTGAATCCATACAGAATGTTGGATATAATAATGTTTGGTATTAAAATATTAAAATTCACCATAAACTGCCCAAATCAGAAGCCTAAAAGCTGAAGCGGTGACCATATATACCAAGTCTTAGTATAAGCAATCTATACATTCTCATTTATGGAACTATTCATGATATTTCTATACTGTATATTTCTATAGGTGCCCGATGTGGGCGCAGTTGAGCTGCTGCAGTCCTCTCATTGTATAGGGACACGCAGGGTGGAAGCGATTCTTTGTACTATGCAGGAAGTCATCTCTGCCTCCCCGCCATATGTTCTGTGCTGTCACTGTGAGGCATCCATTGTACATTATTGTGTCTTTCATCAGATATTTACGATGTGGAATGTATATTCCATGTACAGAGAGAGGAAGTAACTGCATTAAAGGGGTCTTCTCATCACAGACATCCAAGGCCTATCCACAGGATCAGCTAGAAATATCTGCTAGACATGGGCACCACCTCTGGGAACAGCAACTCTCCCCTCTGACCAGGGGCATAGCCATAGGGGGTGCAGCGGTAGCAGATATTACTGGGCCCTGGACCTCTCTACATGGGGTCCACTATAGTACATGGAAAGTGGGGCCCATTACATATTTTTCATTGGGGCCAAAGAGCTTCAAGATACACACTTGGCTCTGAGCTTTGTGTGAATGCCGAGGTGACCGTACCTATTCAGCTCCATCTATTCTCGTGTTGGAGTAAAGAGAACTGCGGAACGGAGAGAAATGCAAATGTGCAGCCTCATCGATTAACTTTAAAGGGTTTTGAATATGAACATAACCAGAGTTAGATTTCTAGACTGTTAAAAGTGAAACATTTTTGCAAACACTACATGTATGAGAAGATAACCTGACCACAATAAGGACATCATGGCTGGTTATCAGGAGAACACTACATGTATGAGAAGATAACCCGACCACAATAAGGACATCATGGCTGGTTATCAGGAGGACACTACATGTATGAGAAGATAACCTGACCACAATAAGGACATCATGGCTGGTTATCAGGAGGACACTACATGTATGAGAAAATAACCCGGCCACAATAAGGACATCATGGCTAGTTATCAGGCAGGGACACTACATGTATGAGAAGATAACCCGACCACAATAAGGACATCATGGCTGGTTATCAGGAGAGGACACTACATGTATGAGAAGATAACCCGACCACAATAAGGACATCATGGTTGGTTATCAGGAGGACACTACATGTATCAGAAGATAAGCCGACCACAATAAGGACATCATGGCTGGTTATCAGGAGGACACTACGTGTATGAGAAGATAACCTGACCACAATAAAGACATCATGGCTGGTTATCAGGAGGACACTACAAGTATGAGACGATAACCCAACCACAATAAGGACATCATGGCTGGTTATCAGGAGGGACACTACATGTATGAGAAGATAACCCGACCACAATAAGGACATCATGTCTGGTTATCAGGAGGACACTACATGTATGAGAAGATAACCCGACCACAATAAGGACATCATGGCTGGTTATCAGGAGGACACTACATGTATGAGAAGATAACCAGACCACAATAAGGACATCATGTCTGGTTATCAGGAGGACACTACATGTATGAGAAGATAACCCAACCACAATAAGGACATTATGGCTGGTTATCAGGAGGACACTACATGTATGAGAAGATAACCCGACCACAATAAGGACATCATGGCTGGTTATCAGGAGGACACTACATGTATGAGAAGATAACCCGACCACAATAAGGACATCATGGCTCGTTATCAGGAGAGGACACAACATGTATGAGAAGATAACCCGACCACAATAAGGACATCATGGCTGGTTATCAGGAGGGACACTACATGTATGAGAAGATAACCCGACCACAATAAGGACATCATGGCTGGTTATCAGGAGAGGACACTACATGTATGAGAAGATAACCCGACCAAAATAAGGACATCATGGTTGGTTATCAGGAGGACACTACATGTATCAGAAGATAAGCCGACCACAATAAGGACATCATGGCTGGTTATCAGGAGGACACTACGTGTATGAGAAGATAACCTGACCACAATAAGGACATCATGGCTGGTTATCAGGAGGACACTACATGTATGAGAAGATAACCCGACCACAATAAGGACATCATGGCTGGTTATCAGGAGGACACTACATGTATGAGTAGATAACCCGACCACAATAAGGACATCATGTCTGGTAATCAGGAGGACACTACATGTATGAGAAGATAAGCCGACCACAATAAGGACATCACGGCTGGTTATCAGGAGGACACTACATGTATGAGAAGATAACATGACCACAATAAGGACATCATGGCTGGTTATCAGGAGGACACTACGTGTATGAGAAGATAACCTGACCACAATAAGGACATCATGGCTGGTTATCAGGAGGACACTACATGTATGAGAAGATAACCCGAACACAATAAGGACATCATGGCTGGTCATCAGGAGGACACTACATGTATGAGAAGATAACCCGACCACAATAAGGACATCATGTCTGGTAATCAGGAGGACACTACATGTATGAGAAGATAACCTGACCACAATAAGGACATCATGGCTGGTTATCAGGAGGACACTACATGTATGAGAAGATAACCCGACCACAATAAGGACATCATGGCTGGTTATCAGGAGGACACTACATGTATGAGAAGATAACCTGTCTACGGTAATGGAATCATGACTAGGTTTCTGACAAGTCCCAGGCAATAGAAAGTTTTCATCGTTGTATCCATTGGAAACCATCAAGACAACAGATGTCACCACTAATGGTTAAAGAAAATCTATAAAACTCTGCATAAAAATTTAATCTTTTATATTTACAAAATTATTCAACTTTTAATTGTCTACAAATTGAGTTAGTTATGTTGATGGGAAATCAGATGGATAAACTGAGCATTGCCCCTGGGCCAGCACTGATAACTTGTTCCTAGCCCCACGGCCAGGTCAGTGCCATTAATCTCACACGTACACACACACGCATGTGTTTTCCTAAGAATTCCATAATGGAGCTTTCGCGTGACAGCTCCTTCTGGTCTTCCTGGGAGGAAGCGGGAGGGGTGCAGAGGAGAAAAATAGGCCAGGAAGTTTTGGTGAGAAGTTTATGTTTCCTCTGGCCCTGTCTGCATCTTCCAAAACAAGAAGCTGTGGAGTAAAGGAGCGACGTGGGGTTGTGTGTATGTGTGGAGCGCCACTGCTTGTTTTCCTGGGGATGATGGGGGTAGATTCAGTCCTGAGATTTCACATTACTCCGGCTGTGTAACATGACCTCTCACTATCTCATAGTGTACATGTTCTCTGCCAGAACTTCCTGTTACTGTGTGATTATTAGAAATATCACTGTACAGTCAAGAACCCTCCAGCCGCTCGGAGGAAACCTCTGGGCACACGAAAAAAAAATCGGCAATCCTTCAAGGATGTGACCAGGAATAAGGGTCCTGTAAAGATATTTTTGGCAAGACCCTTTAAAAAATATCACCCC
The DNA here is from genome assembly GCA_947044405.1 of Leptodactylus fallax. Lineage (NCBI taxonomy): Eukaryota > Metazoa > Chordata > Amphibia > Anura > Leptodactylidae > Leptodactylus > Leptodactylus fallax. The sequence goes on along the minus strand of CAMRHE010000137.1, from coordinate 76,091 downwards.
TAAAATAGTAATTCTTAGACTCGTCCTCCTTTGAAGAATTCTTAAGGTGCATTAGAATAAAGGGAATGTCCAGATCCCCAGGATAGGCCATCAATATCAGATCAGTGGTGGCCCGGACCTTGGTGCCCCCTCCATTTAACTGTTGGTAGAGGCCGCTGTGCACGTGCGAGGGCCGCATTCTCTTCATTAGTAACACGCTCGCCATCCACACAGTATCTGCCCTGCAGGGAAATACTTTGGGCCATTCTTAATGGGACAAAGCTGCAATTTCCTGCACAGCTATTACTAGTGTAGCCGGCGAGCGTGTAAACAATGTAGAGGAGGCAACACTCGCATGAACTTGAAGAGAGTTGGACCCACACCATTCTGGGGGATAGGTCATCAGTTTCCTGAACATGACCTACCCTTTTAACATTGGACCTTCCTGCTCATTTCAAGGGAACTGGTATGGTAGTTGGATTTTAAAGGGTTTGTGTCAAGTTCAAAATGTCTCCCAAACCAATAATAGTGTAGGGACTTTTAATAGGAGCTGAAACAGACCCTTGTGGCGGGGCCTGATCTGCTTACAGGGGTGTTGTCAGGCTGTGACCTCAGAGGAGAGCTGAAGAACTTGCATTTGACTCTTGTCAAATCTCCAAAATCAGGCCCCGCCCCTGTGATTTGCATATCCATAAAGTGATGACTATCTCCTCATTGCTTCTTCGTTTTGTGGCCACACAGATAAGTTTCTGCTCCTATGAAAGCTCCTACATGACACTATTATTGGTTCGGGAGTCCTTTAGGACCTGAAATTTGGTGATTCCTTTAGTTCATGGGGGAGATAACAGTAAATGACAGCCCCTCCCCACTGAGAACGCTCAGGCCAAGCTGAACAGGCAAGTCTACGAAGGGGGAATGTTAGGAATAGCCGCTGGCCAAATGAGCGAGTCAGCTGTAGAAAGACGCTCAAGACTTGTTTTTCCAGAAAATAAGTCATCATTAGATCTTGAGATTTCTGAATGCTTCTCTCTTATCCTTGTTGACTCAATATATCATCAGGAAATGTCATGTACAAGTGGGAACACTTTTAGGAAAACCTCTAACATTTCCCTAGGGGACTATACAGTCATATGAAAAAGTTTGGGCACCCCTATTAATCTTAATCATTTTTAGTTCTAAATATTTGGGTGTTTGCAACAGCCATTTCAATTTGATATATCTAATAACTGATGGACACAGTAATATTTCAGGATTGAAATGAGGTTTATTGTACTAACAGAAAATGTGCAATATGCATTAAACCAAAATTTGACCGGTGCAAAAGTATGGGCACCTCAACAGAAAAGTGACATTAATATTTACATGTGGCTGAGCCACCTACACGGACCCCATACAGCCGCATTCTGTATTCCTGTGGTTCTGCAGTTTTGGACCCACACAAGATCCATGTGCCTCTAACTGGGGTGCCCTGCTTATTAGGAATTTTTCTAGGGTTTGCTAAGTGTCACTTAGATTTTAACAGCCCCTTGTTAACATTACTGGGGGGCTGTTTCAGTATCCTCATCTATGGTCCATTGTGGAAAATGTGTACAAAAAACACTGGACAACATTAAACTTTAGTCAAACAAAATATACAGCTAACATTAACAACATTAAACTTTGTCCATTATATGGATATCATGTAATACTTCATTTCTCCTGTGGGGGTGCTGTAGGGAGTGCTTGATGCTGGGTTTGAGTTAATAGGACTCCTCCTCCATTTAGTGACCTCATCTATGGGTCAGTGCAGGGAGCGGCTACAAACAACCACTCTCTGAGGGTCCATTATATGCATATTGTGTAATACTTCATTTCTCCTGCGGAGGTGCTGTAGGGAGCATTTGCTGCTGGGTTCCCTCCCCAGACGACAGACAGTGATCAGGTTATTTTAGGGGGATTTTTCTAACAAGAGATGATCAAATCCTGTTGAATAAAATCTGTTAAATATGTTAAAACAAAATGAAGTTTGTAACTTTTTGTTTGGCTGTAAAGTGTAAAGGACCCGCCTGGATGGATTTTATACTTTCATGTTAAAAGGTGATTCATTTCTCATAAACTTTGCCCTTTGCTGTCATATTAAGAATTAACGGGAGATTTTGTAACCTCCGCAGTGAAATCTCATGAGATAAATCACCCAAAGAAGGGGAATTTCCTGTCTTCTCTATTTTAGTCTGAGTTTCCTGTCCAGAGCCACCTAAATAACTGAAAGGAGCGGCGAATCCCTGGTAAGTGCGCTGCACTAAGGGGGTCACTGCTGAGCACTATATGGTGGCGATTGTGGCATGGCGGTATGTGCTATCCCCATAGACTAAAGGTACCTATACAAGGGGGTTACAGAATGATGAACTATCCTTAGGATAAATTATCAATATCTGATCACTGGGGGGTCTAAGATCCGGACCCCCACAGATCTGCTACTCAAAGTGAGTGCCATTTCCGCTTTACGGTCCCGTGACGTCACCTTCATTCGTCTATTGGCCTGCTTGTAAGTAAATGGTTGACATAAAGGATCTGTTTTTTTGCTCCTAGAGAAAATTCAAACAAATTCTAGTGCACAGGACTGAGATGCAATACCAGGCACGGCCTCTGGACAAGACTGGCGCTGTTTCTGAAAAAAGCAGACTTTGTCCTGTAAATAGATCAATGTGTTGCAGATTGTTGAGTCCTATCATTCATCTGTGTATATGTCGTAGTCTGGCATGTGCTCGTCCGGTCTATAATTATCACCATGATCCGCACGTTATACATAAAAACTCTTCACTGCTAAAAATGTAAAACGCAGCCCCTGAACCAGCATGTGTAATACTATAGTGCACTCATTGTATATGTCCACCCACAGCTATCTAACTATGTATCCGGTGCTGGCAGCCAAGGTCAGTCCCATATGCTGAGGGCTATCCCTTTCCCAGAGTTCTTTGCAAAGTGTATGTGTGTGCTGTCTTGCACGTCTCACTAGTGGTAATGAGGAGGGAGGGAGGGGGATTGGGAGAGAGGACCCAGCAGGGGGTGAGCAGGGGGTGGGGTGGGGGGAGGAAAAGAGGGAACTTCTCCCTTCTCTACTGTCTATACACCAAAATATGCCAACAGCATGTCCAGTGTGCATGCCTCACCGTGCCAGGAACTATTTATACCGTGCTGCGGATTCGCTGGAGATATACAGTCATCTATAGAATTATTGCTGTCTGGATCTGTTTAGATTTCCATATGTTAAAGTAAAGACGCCGTAAAGGTGCTTATAGACGCTACATGAGGTCCTGCTCTCGCACTCCTCTTTGTAATCCTACAATGTTAGGCCCCTGATATTCCAACCTTACTGTCCATGTGCAGGGTTGGAAAAGGCAGAGGGGGCCACATAAGGTCCCCAAATGATATAATACAGAGGGGCACTCGCTATTCCTCCAGCTATAAGAAGCCTGAACCATAGACAATTTTTGGATGAATAATGGATGGGAATTTTAGACTAGTAAGAGTATCTCCAAGCCGATGTCTGCTCAGGGAGCTTGGACTATATATACAGTGGGTACGGAAAGTATTCAGACCCCTTTAAATTTTTCACTCTTTGTTTCATTGCAGTCATATGCTAAAAGCAAAAAAGCTCCTTTTATTCCTCATTAATGTACACTCAGCTCCCCATCTTGACAGAAAAAAAAACAGCAATGTAGATATTTTTGCAAATTTATTAAAAAAGAAAACCTGAAATCTCCCATGGCCATAAGTATTCAGAGCCTTTGCTGTGACCCTCATATATAACTCACATGCTGTCCGTTTCCTTCTGATCCTCCTTGAGATGGTTCTACTCCTTCATTGGAGTCCAGCTGTGTTTAATTAAACTGATTGGCCTTGATTAGGAAAGGCGCACACCTGTCTATATAAGACCTCACAGCTCACAGCGCATGTCAGAGCAAATGAGAATCAGGAGGTCAAAGAAACTGCCCAAGGAGCTCAGAGACAGAATTGTGGCAAGGCACAGATCTGGCCAAGGTTACAAAAGAATTTCTGCAGCACTCAAGGTTCCTAAGAGCACAGCGGCCTCCATAATCCTTACATGGAAGAAGTTTGGGACGACCAGAACTCTTCCTAGACCTGGCCGTCCAGCCAAACTGAGCAATGGTGGGAGAAGAGCCTTGGTGAGAGAGGTAAAGAAGAAGCCAAAGATCACTGTGGCCCAGAGATGCAGTAGGGAGATGGGAGAAAGTTCCACAAAGTCACCTATCACTGCAGCCCTCCACCAGTCGGGGCTTTATGGCAGAGGGGCCCGAAGGAAGCCTCTCCTCAGTGCAAGACATATGAAAGCCCGCATAGAGTTTGCCAAAAAACACATGAAGGACTCCCAGACTATGAGAAATAAGATTCTCTGGTCTGATGAGACGAAGATTGAACTTTTTGGCGTTAATTCTAAGCGGTATGTGTGGAGAAAACCAGGCACTGCTCATCACCTGCCCAATACAATCCCAACAGTGAAACATGGTGGTGGCAGCATCATGCTATGGGGGACAGGACGACTGGGTGCAATTGTAGGAAAGATGAATGCGGCCAAGTACAGAGATATCCTGGAAGAAAACCTCTGCCAGAGTGCTCTGGACCTCAGACTGGGCTGAAGGTTCACCTTCCAACAAGACAATGACCCTAAGCACACAGCTAAAATAACAAAGGAGCGGCTTCGGAAGAACTCGGGGACCATTCCTGACTGGCCCAGCCAGAGCCCTGACCCCAACCCAATTGAGCATCTCTGGAGAGACCTGAAAATGGCTCCACCAACGTTCACCATCCAACCTGAAGAAACTGGAGAGGATCTGCAAGGAAGAATGGCCGAGGATCCCCAAATCCAGATGTGAAAAACTTGTTGCATCATTCCCAAGAAGACTCCTGGCTGTACTAGCTCAAAAGGAAGCGGCTTCTACTCAATACTGAGCAAAGGCTCGGAATACTTATGGTCATGGGAGATTTCAGTTTTTCTTTTTTAATAAATTTGCAAAAATATCTACATTTCTGTTTTTTTTTCTGTCAAGATGGGGAGCTGAGTGTACATTAATGAGAAATAAAAGGAACATTTTTGCTTTTAGCAAATGACTGCAATGAAACAAAGAGTGAAAAATTTAAAGGGGTCTGAATATTTTCCGCACCCACTGTATATATATATATATATATATATATATATATACATACAGCCATATACTGATGGCTACTGTCAGCACCTCTGGGCATAATGCACTACAAAAGAGTGACAAGCTGGGGGCACTCTGCAATGTAGGGGCATCATACAGCTGGGGTGCACGGCAGGGACATGGTGCGGGGCATAAGCTTGAATGGTGAATAGAAGAATATTAGAGAGGGAGGGAGTGGAAGTAGGGGGCAAGGACTGGACAAAGAGGGCTAGTCAGAATCTCAGGGGGCTAGTACGGCATAGAACAGAGCACGGTACAGGTTAAGTTGGACATACAGTACTGTACATGTTAGATTAATGCCATCAAATCCACTGATTTGACAGGATCTGCCGAACTTGGGTCCTCATTACTTGGGGCCTCATTTCTTGTGCTCACTGGGGGTGCAAGCAGTTTGACCCCTGACAATCAGACACTTGTGCCTCATCCTGTGGACAGGTGTAATATCAGTGGAGAAGCCTCTTATACTATATTAATAACTTGAGCATCGCCCCGGATTTTACTGCTTTTGCCTTCTCAATCTCTGTGTACACAGAGCTCAATGAGGCAGCGGTATTGCTTTTCCTAGTGATTATGTGACATCCACGAGAACTGTTATGTGACAGGGCTCCTGGGATTAAAGGGGCTTCCGGCCCCAAATTGAGGTTACATACTGATAGCCTATCCACATGTTATATCATCAGCAGAGGCTGCAGTAACCATAGGGCAAACTGTGCAATTGCACTGGCAGTGGTGGCGCCCTCTGGGCAATGAAACAGTCCTGCATTTCGGGTGCTGTCCTGCTGTTCTGGGTGGCAGCTCCAAATTTCAACTCTGTCTGCATTCTTAGGATGGAAATACGGCTGAATACAATGGTGGAACATGGTGCTTTAATGTATGATGAGCCAGTGAGGGGCAACTTAATGTGTGATGGGTCACTAGGGGGCAGTTTAATGTGTGATGGGCTACTGGGGGGCAGTTTAGTATGTGATGGGTCACTGGGGGGCAGTTTAGTATGTGATAGGTCACTGGGGGGCAGTTTAGTGTATATTGGGCCACTCTGGGGCCACTTAATGTATGATGGGTCACTAGGGGGCAGTTTAATGTATGACACCGATCTGCAGACACTGATCTAGTTAAAACGTAACCTGCAACTTAACAGTATTGTAAACTGCAAGCCAATACAGGCCTGTGGTTTACAAAACGCTGAGACCACAGACGATGTCTGCTTCTCAGCACGGGCGGCGTGATGACGTCACAACAACGCGCCGCCTGCGCTCAGACACAGATGTCCTGTGCGTGGACAGGGAGGAAACGCCGGCGACTCCATTCATCACCATCGCAGGTGAGTAGGACTTTTGTTTTTGTTTTTTTAGCTTAGTTGTGGGTATATTAATAGTATAAGGGGTGGTTAGGAGGGGGAAATATAACTATAAGGGAGGATTCATTAGGGGGCATTATAACGATGGGGGGTCATTTATAGGAGGTATTATTAATACAAGGGGGAGGTTATTTATATAAGGGGCCATTAGGGGGCATCATTTATATTAGGAGGCATTATGAACATAAGGGGTGGTCATTAATATAAGGAGCCATTAGAGGTGCAGTATTTATGTCAGGGTGAATCAGGGGCATAATATGAGGGTCACTTAATTTAATTAAGGTGGCACTTGGGCTTTATTAAGACTAAGGCTCCACATAGTGGGCTGCAGCAAAAAAAGCGCTGCAGGAAAAACCGCAGCGGTAACATTGTGCTTTTTCCCGCAGCGCTTTTCACAGAAGGTCCGCAGAGGTTTCCCCTGTGGACTTTCTGATTTCAATACACCTATATGGAAACCGTCAGTGTTTCTGTAGGTATAATTGACATGCTGCAATTTCCAAAACCGCAACGGTTTTGGAAATCGCAGTGCGTCTGCTGCACGTATTTTTCCGCAATGTGTGGATGGGATTTGCTAGATGTAAAATGCCGGGTTTTTTTCTGTGGGTTTTCGCCACATGTGGCCCCCATCCCCACTTTGCAGTATAATATGCGCAGCGGATACGCTGTGATTTCCAAAACAGATGCAGTTTTGGAAATCGCAGCATGTCAATTACACCTACGGAAATGCTGGCGGTTTTCCTGTAGATATAATTGAAGCAGAAAGTCTGCAGAGGAAACCTCTGCGAACTTTCTGTGCAAAGTGCTGCAGGAAGAACCGTGATGTGCCGACGCTGCAGTTTTTCCCGCAGCTCTTTTTTGCTGCAGGACACCACGTGGGGCCTTAGCCTTAAAGAGGACCTTTCACGTCCTCATGTATATGCTGTTTTACATACCGCTAGAAAGCCAACAGCGCGCTGAATTCAGCGCACTGCCGGCTTTCCCGGTATGTGCCCCGGGGCTGGAGATATCGGGGGTCTTAGTTTCACGGTTTACTGTCAGAAGGGCATTCCTGATAGTCTAGCTGCGCTGAGGAACGCCCTCCCTGACAGTTCTCGCCCATAGACTTGTACTGGGGGGGCGTTCCTCATAGCTCAGCATCATCGTTGGGCTATAAGGAATGCCTCCTCTCTGTACTCGCCCATAGCGCTGTACTGTAAGAGGGGGCGTTCCTTACTGCCCAGCGATGACACCCCCTCAGTACAAGTCTATGAACGAGAACTGTCAGAGAGGGCGTTCCTCACAGCGCAGCTAGACTATCAGGAATGCCCTTCTGACAGTAAACCGTGAAACTTACACTGCTGATATCTCCAGCCCCGGGGCACATACCGGAAAAGCCGGCAGTGCGCTGAATTCAGCATGCTATCAGCTTTCTAGCGGTATATAAAACAGCATATACATGAGGACATGAAAGGTCCTCTTTAAGGATTTTTCCAGCTCATTTTTATTGATGGTCTATCCTCAGAATAAAACATCAATAAGAGATAAGTGATTCCCCACTGATCAGCTGTAAGAAGAGGCTATGGCGTCTGTTTATATCACACGCTGTCTCTTTATAGTGACCGTGTGATGTAATTACAGCCTTGTCACATAGATGTGTATAGGACGAGACTGTAGTTACATTACATGGCCGCTATGAGATGAATGACACTATGTAAACAGAGAAGCGGTCACGGCACTTACACAGGTACCATGGTTCATTCAAACAGCTGATCCTGGGGGTCCGGGGTATTATAACCCCAATATTTTTTTCCCCTTTTTTTTTCCTTTTTAATTAGGAAACATCTGGGGCATTATTAATAAGGGGCACTAGTTAAAGGGGTGCACAGGGAAGTTATTAACTTAAAGATACACTTGGGGGTATTATTCATTATAGGGGTTATATTATATATTGTATAATTGGGGTAGCAGCAGGATGGGTGTGCAGGTGAGGACAATGTGGGTCAGGTGCCTGGAAAAGTGAGGAGCCAAAGATGTCTGTGCTGCAAACTTTACAGAGACTAGAAGAAGTGGTCATGGCCGTCCAGATGAAAGAGATGGGAAATGTGAAGGATTGGTCAGAGACGTCACCAGTAAGTCATTAAATGTTACTGCCCTGTATTCACCTAAATCGTCTGCAGAGCCCTGTGTAGAGCTGATATATACCACTATACGCTCACCGTATACTGATAGCATCGGTATACGAACAAGTCCAAGTTGGGGGCCCACTTGGACATGTTTGCCCCCCCCCGTGCTGAACCCCTAGCTACGCCTCTGGTCCCCTCTATCCAAAAATATCATTATTTATCCTGTACGGTGCAAGCCATAAAAAATAAATATATATTGCAATGCACAAATTAACGTATTTTGGTCACCTCACTTTCCCCAAGAAAAACAATAAAAAGTCATCAATACCAAACATCGGTACCAATAGAAAGTACAACCTGTCCCGCAAATAAAGAGCCCTGACAAATCTCCATCTACAGTACAATAATTAAGAGTACGGAAACCCCAGGAAAATACTTCATTTACAAGAAGACACGTTTTATTTGTGAAAGCGATAAAAATATAATAAATCCAATATAAATCTGGTATCGCCGTAATCGTAATGTCCCGCCGGACTATTGTTGGTTTTTTCACACAGACCCACAAAAAGATTAATAAAACTAATCAAAATATTATCTGTAACGTAAAATGGTGCCAAATGAAAGAACAACCCGTCCCGCAAAGAATTAGCCCCCACATAGCGATGTCTTCAGAAAAATAAAAAAGTTATGAATTTTGGAAGATCGGGGAGGAAAATATGAAAAAAGTCACCGAGCATTAACATACAAACTACCCAGCAACATTAAAGGGTTACAGAAACCCAACACATGACAAAGACACAGAAAAAAATAAAGAATGTGCTGAAGATATTTTCTGACCTTAGTAAGACAAGTTGTAAAAAAAAGTTGTACAGTAACTCTGTACTGTGACATCCCTGTGTGTATTATCTCTGTACTGTGACATCACTGTGTGTATTATCCCTGTACTGTGACATCACTGTGTGTATTATCTGTACTGTGACATCACTGTGTGTATTATATCTGTACTGTGACATCACTGTGTGTGTTATCTCTGTACTGTGACATCACTGTGTATTATCTCTGTACTGTGACATCACTGTGTGTTTTATCTCTGTACTGTGACATCACTGTGTGTATTATCTCTGTACTGTGACATCACTGTGTGTATTATCCCTGTACTGTGACATCACTGTGTGTATTATCTCTGTACTGTGACATCACTGTGTGTATTATCTCTGTACTGTGACATCACTGTGTGTATTATCTCTGTACTGTGACATCACTGTGTGTATTATCTCTGTACTGTGACATCACTGTGTGTATTATCTCTGTACTGTGACATCACTGTGTGTATATCTGTACTGTGACATACTGTGTGTATTATCTTACTGTGTCATGTGTGTATTATCCCTGTACTGTGACATCACTGTGTGTATTATCTCTGTACTGTGACATCACTGTGTGTATTATCTCTGTACTGTGACATCTCTGTGTGTTTTGTATTATCTCTGTACTGTGACATCACTGTGTGTATTATCTCTGTACTGTGACATCACTGTGTGTATTATCCTGTACTGTGACATCACTGTGTGTATTATCTCTGTACTGTGACATCACTGTGTGTATTATCCTCTGTACTGTGACATCACTGTGTGTATTATCTCTGTACTGTGACATCACTGTGTGTATTATCTCTGTACTGTGACATCACTGTGTGTATTATCCTGTACTGTGACATCACTGTGTGTATTATCTCTGTACTGTGACATCACTGTGTGTATTATCCCTGTACTGTGACATCACTGTGTGTATTATCCCTGTACTGTGACATCACTGTGTGTATTATCTCTGTACTGTGACATCACTGTGTGTTGATCACTGTGTGTATCCTGTACTGTGACATCACTGTGTGTATTATCTCTGTACTGTGACATCACTGTGTGTATTATCCCTGTACTGTGACATCACTGTGTGTATTATCTCTGTACTGTGACATCACTGTGTGTATTATCTCTGTACTGTGACATCACTGTGTGTATTATCCCTGTACTGTGACATCACTGTGTGTATTATCCTGTACTGTGACATCACTGTGTGTATTATCTCTGTACTGTGACATCACTGTGTGTATTATCTCTGTACTGTGACATCACTGTGTGTATTATCTCTGTACTGTGACATCACTGTGTGTATTATCTCTGTACTGTGACATCACTGTGTGTATTATCTCTGTACTGTGACATCACTGTGTGTATTATCCTGTACTGTGACATCACTGTGTGTATTATCTCTGTACTGTGACATCACTGTGTGTATTATCTCTGTGACTGTGAATCACTGTGTGTATTATCCTGTACTGTGACATCACTGTGTGTATTATCCTGTACTGTGACATCACTGTGTGTATTATCTCTGTACTGTGACATCACTGTGTGTATTATCTCTGTACTGTGACATCACTGTGTGTATTATCTCTGTACTGTGACATCACTGTGTGTATTATCTCTGTACTGTGACATCACTGTGTGTATTATCTCTGTACTGTGACATCACTGTGTGTATTATCTCTGTACTGTGACATCACTGTGTGTATTATCCTGTACTGTGACATCACTGTGTGTATTATCTCTGTACTGTGACATCACTGTGTGTATTATCCCTGTACTGTGACATCACTGTGTGTATTATCCCTGTACTGTGACATCACTGTGTGTATTATCTCTGTACTGTGACATCACTGTGTGTATTATCTCTGTACTGTGACATCACTGTGTGTATTATCCTGTACTGTGACATCACTGTGTGTATTATCTCTGTACTGTGACATCACTGTGTGTATTATCCTGTACTGTGACATCACTGTGTGTATTATCTCTGTACTGTGACATCACTGTGTGTATTATCTCTGTACTGTGACATCACTGTGTGTATTATCTCTGTACTGTGACATCACTGTGTGTATTATCCTGTACTGTGACATCACTGTGTGTATTATCTCTGTACTGTGACATCACTGTGTGTATTATCTTACTGTGTGTTTATCTGTACTGTGACATCACTGTGTGTATTATCCCTGTACTGTGACATCACTGTGTGTATTATCTCTGTACTGTGACATCACTGTGTGTATTATCCTGTACTGTGACATCACTGTGTGTATTATCTCTGTACTGTGACATCACTGTGTGTATTATCTCTGTACTGTGACATCACTGTGTGTATTATCTCTGTACTGTGACATCACTGTGTGTATTATCCTGTACTGTGACATCACTGTGTGTATTATCTCTGTACTGTGACATCACTGTGTGTATTATCTCTGTACTGTGACATCACTGTGTGTATTATCCTGTACTGTGACATCATTGTGTGTATTATCCCTGTACTGTGACATCACTGTGTGTATTATCTCTGTACTGTGACATCACTGTGTGTATTATCTCTGTACTGTGACATCACTGTGTGTATTATCCTGTACTGTGACATCACTGTGTGTATTATCTCTGTACTGTGACATCACTGTGTGTATTATCCCTGTACTGTGACATCACTGTGTGTATTATCTCTGTACTGTGACATCACTGTGTGTATTATCCCTGTACTGTGACATCACTGTGTGTATTATCCTGTACTGTGACATCCTGTGTGTATTATCCTGTACTGTGACATCACTGTGTGTATTATCCTGTGTATGTGACTGTGTGTATTATCACTGTGCTGTGCATCCTATCTGTGTTATCTGTGACATCACTGTGTGTATTATCCCTGTACTGTGACATCACTGTGTGTATTATCTCTGTACTGTGACATCACTGTGTGTATTATCCCTGTACTGTGACATCACTGTGTGTATTATCTCTGTACTGTGACATCACTGTGTGTATTATCCTGTACTGTGACATCACTGTGTGTATTATCTCTGTACTGTGACATCACTGTGTGTATTATCCCTGTACTGTGACATCACTGTGTGTATTATCTCTGTACTGTGACATCACTGTGTGTATTATCCCTGTACTGTGACATCACTGTGTGTATTATCCCTGTACTGTGACATCACTGTGTGTATTATCCTGTACTGTGACATCACTGTGTGTATTATCCCTGTACTGTGACATCACTGTGTGTATTATCCCTGTACTGTGACATCACTGTGTGTATTATCTCCCTGTTGTACTGTGACATCACTGTGTGTATTATCTCTGTACTGTGACATCACTGTGTGTATTATCCTGTACTGTGACATCACTGTGTGTATTATCTCTGTACTGTGACATCACTGTGTGTATTATCCCTGTACTGTGACATCACTGTGTGTATTATCCTGTACTGTGACATCACTGTGTGTATTATCTCTGTACTGTGACATCACTGTGTGTATTATCTCTGTACTGTGACATCACTGTGTGTATTATCCTGTACTGTGACATCACTGTGTGTATTATCCTGTACTGTGACATCACTGTGTGTATTATCTCTGTACTGTGACATCACTGTGTGTATTATCCCTGTACTGTGACATCACTGTGTGTATTATCCTGTACTGTGACATCACTGTGTGTATTATCCTGTACTGTGACATCACTGTGTGTATTATCTCTGTACTGTGACATCACTGTGTGTATTATCCTGTACTGTGACATCACTGTGTGTTTATCCTGTACTGTGACATCACTGTGTGTATTATCTCTGTACTGTGACATCACTGTGTGTATTATCTCTGTACTGTGACATCACTGTGTGTATTATCCTGTACTGTGACATCACTGTGTGTATTATCCCTGTACTGTGACATCACTGTGTGTATTATCTCTGTACTGTGACATCACTGTGTGTATTATCCCTGTACTGTGACATCACTGTGTGTATTATCCTGTACTGTGACATCACTGTGTGTATTATCTCTGTACTGTGACATCACTGTGTGTATTATCTCTGTACTGTGACATCACTGTGTGTATTATCTCTGTACTGTGACATCACTGTGTGTATTATCTCTGTACTGTGACATCACTGTGTGTATTATCCTGTACTGTGACATCACTGTGTGTATTATCCTGTACTGTGACATCACTGTGTGTATTATCTCTGTACTGTGACATCACTGTGTGTATTATCCTCTGTATGTGACATCACTGTGTGTATTATCTCTGTACTGTGACATCACTGTGTGTATTATCTCTGTACTGTGACATCACTGTGTGTATTATCCTGTACTGTGACATCACTGTGTGTATTATCTGTATGTGACATCACTGTGTGTATTATCTCTGTACTGTGACATCACTGTGTGTATTATCTCTGTACTGTGACATCACTGTGTGTATTATCTCTGTACTGTGACATCACTGTGTGTATTATCCTGTACTGTGACATCACTGTGTGTATTATCTCTGTACTGTGACATCACTGTGTGTATTATCCTGTACTGTGACATCACTGTGTGTATTATCCTGTACTGTGACATCACTGTGTGTATTATCCTGTACTGTGACATCACTGTGTGTATTATCCCTGTACTGTGACATCACTGTGTGTATTATCCTGTACTGTGACATCACTGTGTGTATTATCTCTGTACTGTGACATCACTGTGTGTATTATCTCTGTACTGTGACATCACTGTGTGTATTATCTCTGTACTGTGACATCACTGTGTGTATTATCTGTGTATGTGACATCACTGTGTGTATTATCCTGTACTGTGACATCACTGTGTGTATTATCCCTGTACTGTGACATCACTGTGTGTATTATCTCTGTACTGTGACATCACTGTGTGTATTATCCCTGTACTGTGACATCACTGTGTGTATTATCTCTGTACTGTGACATCATGTGTGTATTATCTCTGTACTGTGACATCACTGTGTGTATTATCTCTGTACTGTGACATCACTGTGTGTATTATCCTGTACTGTGACATCACTGTGTGTATTATCTCTGTACTGTGACATCACTGTGTGTATTATCTTGTACTGTGACATCACTGTGTGTATTATCTCTGTACTGTGACATCACTGTGTGTATTATCCTGTACTGTGACATCACTGTGTGTATTATCTCTGTACTGTGACATCACTGTGTGTATTATCCTGTACTGTGACATCACTGTGTGTATTATCTCTGTACTGTGACATCACTGTGTGTATTATCCTGTACTGTGACATCACTGTGTGTATTATCTCTGTACTGTGACATCACTGTGTGTATTATCTATGTACTGTGACATCACTGTGTGTATTATCTCTGTACTGTGACATCACTGTGTGTATTATCCTGTACTGTGACATCACTGTGTGTATTATCTCTGTACTGTGACATCACTGTGTGTATTATCTCTGTACTGTGACATCACTGTGTGTATTATCTCTGTACTGTGACATCACTGTGTGTATTATCTCTGTACTGTGACATCACTGTGTGTATTATCTCTGTACTGTGACATCACTGTGTGTATTATCTCTGTACTGTGACATCACTGTGTGTATTATCCTGTACTGTGACATCACTGTGTGTATTATCTCTGTACTGTGACATCTCTGTGTGTATTATCCTGTACTGTGACATCACTGTGTGTATTATCCCTGTACTGTGACATCCCTGTGTGTATTATCTCTGTACTGTGACATCACTGTGTGTATTATCTCTGTACTGTGACATCACTGTGTGTATTATCCTGTACTGTGACATGATTGTGTGTATTATATCTGTACTGTGACATCACTGTGTGTATTATCTCTGTACTATGACATCACTGTGTGTATTATCTCTGTACTGTGACATCACTGTGTGTTTTATCTCTGTACTGTGACATCACTGTGTGTATTATATATGTACTGTGACATCACTGTGTGTATTATCCCTGTACTGTGACATCACTGTGTGTATTATCCCTGTACTGTGACATCACTGTGTGTATTATCTCTGTACTGTGACATCACTGTGTGTATTATCTCTGTACTGTGACATCACTGTGTGTATTATCTTGTACTGTGACATCACTGTTATTATCTCTGTACTGTGACATCACTGTGTGTATTATCCTGTACTGTGACATCACTGTGTATATTATCTCTATACTGTGACATCACTGTGTGTATTATCCCTGTACTGTGACATCACTATGTGTATTATTCTCTACTGTGACATCACTGTGTGTATTATCCTGTACTGTGACATCACTGTGCATTATCTCTGTTCTGTGACATCACTGTGTGTATTATCCTGTACTGTGACATCATTGTGTGTATTATCCCTGTACTGTGACATAACTGTGTGTATTATCTATGTACTGTGACATCACTGTGTGTATTATCTCTGTACTGTGACATCACTGTGTGTATTATCCTGTACTGTGACATCACTGTGTATATTATATCTGTACTGTGACATCACTGTGTGTATTATCCTGTACTGTGACATCACTGTGTATTATCTCTGTACTGTGACATCAGTGTGTGTATTATCTGGTACTGTGACATCATTGTGTGTATTATCCCTGTACTGTGACATCACTGTGTGTATTATCTCTGTACTGTGACATCACTGTGTGTATTATCCCTGTACTGTGACATCACTGTGTGTATTATCCCTGTACTCTGACATCGCTGTGTGTATTATCCTGTACTGTGACATCGCTGTGTGTATTATCCCTGTACTGTGACATCACTGTGTGTATTATCTTGTACTGTGACATCACTGTGTGTATTATCTCTGTACTGTGACATCACTGTGTGTATTATCCTGTACTGTGACATCACTGTGTGTATTATCTCTGTACTGTGACATCACTGTGTGTATTATCCCTGTACTGTGACATCACTGTGTGTATTATCCCTGTACTGTGACATCACTGTGTGTATTATCTCTGTACTGTGACATCACTGTGTGTATTATCCTGATGTGACATCACTGTGTGTATTATCCCTGTACTGTGACATCACTGTGTGTATTATCCCTGTACTGTGACATCACTGTGTGTATTATCCCTGTACTGTGACATCACTGTGTGTATTATCTCTGTACTGTGACATCACTGTGTGTATTATCCCTGTACTGTGACATCACTGTGTGTATTATCCCTGTACTGTGACATCACTGTGTGTATTATCTCTGTACTGTGACATCACTGTGTGTATTATCCCTGTACTGTGACATCACTGTGTGTATTATCCCTGTACTGTGACATCACTGTGTGTATTATCCTGTACTGTGACATCACTGTGTGTATTATCCCTGTACTGTGACATCACTGTGTGTATTATCCTTTGTACTGTGACATCACTGTGTGTATTATCCCTGTACTGTGACATCACTGTGTGTATTATCTCTGTACTGTGACATCACTGTGTGTATTATCTCTGTACTGTGACATCACTGTGTGTATTATCCTGTACTGTGACATCACTGTGTGTATTATCCTGTACTGTGACATCACTGTGTGTATTATCTCTGTACTGTGACATCACTGTGTGTATTATCTCTGTACTGTGACATCACTGTGTGTATTATCCCTGTACTGTGACATCACTGTGTGTATTATCTCTGTACTGTGACATCACTGTGTGTATTATCTCTGTACTGTGACATCACTGTGTGTATTATCCTGTACTGTGACATCACTGTGTGTATTATCTCTGTACTGTGACATCACTGTGTGTATTATCTCTGTACTGTGACATCATGTGTTATCTGTACTGTGACATCACTGTGTGTATTATCTCTGTACTGTGACATCACTGTGTGTATTATCTCTGTACTGTGACATCACTGTGTGTATTATCCCTGTACTGTGACATCACTGTGTGTATTATCCCTGTACTGTGACATCACTGTGTGTATTATCTCTGTACTGTGACATCACTGTGTGTATTATCCTGTACTGTGACATCACTGTGTGTATTATCTCTGTACTGTGACATCACTGTGTGTATTATCCTGTACTGTGACATCACTGTGTGTATTATCTCTGTACTGTGACATCACTGTGTGTATTATCCTGTACTGTGACATCACTGTGTGTATTATCCCTGTACTGTGACATCACTGTGTGTATTATCCTGTACTGTGACATCACTGTGTGTATTATCCCTGTACTGTGACATCACTGTGTGTATTATCCTGTACTGTGACATCACTGTGTGTATTATCCCTGTACTGTGACATCACTGTGTGTATTATCCTGTACTGTGACATCACTGTGTGTATTATCCCTGTACTGTGACATCACTGTGTGTATTATCCTACTGTACTGTGACATCACTGTGTGTATTATCCCTGTACTGTGACATCACTGTGTGTATTATCCCTGTACTGTGACATCACTGTGTGTATTATCTCTGTACTGTGACATCACTGTGTGTATTATCTCTGTACTGTGACATCACTGTGTGTATTATCTACTGTACTGTGACATCACTGTGTGTATTATCCCTGTACTGTGACATCACTGTGTGTATTATCTCTGTACTGTGACATCACTGTGTGTATTATCCCTGTACTGTGACATCACTGTGTGTATTATCTCTGTACTGTGACATCACTGTGTGTATTATCTCTGTACTGTGACATCACTGTGTGTATTATCTCTGTACTGTGACATCACTGTGTGTATTATCCTGTACTGTGACATCACTGTGTGTATTATCTCTGTACTGTGACATCACTGTGTGTATTATCCTGTACTGTGACATCACTGTGTGTATTATCTCTGTACTGTGACATCACTGTGTGTATTATCCCTGTACTGTGACATCACTGTGTGTATTATCTCTGTACTGTGACATCACTGTGTGTATTATCCTGTACTGTGACATCACTGTGTGTATTATCCCTGTACTGTGACATCACTGTGTGTATTATCTCTGTACTGTGACATCACTGTGTGTATTATCCCTGTACTGTGACATCACTGTGTGTATTATCTCTGTACTGTGACATCACTGTGTGTATTATCTGTACTGTGACATACATGTGTATTATCTGTGTGTGTGTGTATCCTGTACTGTGACATCACTGTGTGTATTATCCTGTTGTACTGTGACATCACTGTGTGTATTATCTCTGTACTGTGACATCACTGTGTGTATTATCTCTGTACTGTGACATCACTGTGTGTATTATCCCTGTACTGTGACATCACTGTGTGTATTATCTCTGTACTGTGACATCACTGTGTGTATTATCTCTGTACTGTGACATCACTGTGTGTATTATCCCTGTACTGTGACATCACTGTGTGTATTATCTCTGTACTGTGACATCACTGTGTGTATTATCTCTGTACTGTGACATCACTGTGTGTATTATCTCTGTACTGTGACATCACTGTGTGTATTATCTCTGTACTGTGACATCACTGTGTGTATTATCTCTGTACTGTGACATCACTGTGTGTATTATCCTGTACTGTGACATCACTGTGTGTATTATCTCTGTACTGTGACATCACTGTGTGTATTATCCTGTACTGTGACATCACTGTGTGTATTATCCTGTACTGTGACATCACTGTGTGTATTATCTCTGTACTGTGACATCACTGTGTGCATTATCCTGTACTGTGACATCACTGTGTGTATTATCTCTGTACTGTGACATCACTGTGTGTATTATCTCTGTACTGTGACATCACTGTGTGTATTATCTGTACTGTGACATCACTGTGTGTATTATCCTGTACTGTGACATCACTGTGTATATTATCTCTGTACTGTGACATCACTGTGTGTATTATCCCTGTACTGTGACATCACTATGTGTATTATCTCTGTACTGTGACATCACTGTGTGTATTATCCTGTACTGTGACATCACTGTGTTATTATCTCTGTACTGTGACATCACTGTGTGTATTATCCTGTACTGTGACATCACTGTGTGTATTATCCCTGTACTGTGACATCACTGTGTGTATTATCTATGTACTGTGACATCACTGTGTGTATTATCTCTGTACTGTGACATCACTGTGTGTATTATCCTGTACTGTGACATCACTGTGTGTATTATCCCTGTACTGTGACATCACTGTGTGTATTATCCTGTACTGTGACATCACTGTGTGTATTATCTCTGTACTGTGACATCACTGTGTGTATTATCCTGTACTGTGACATCACTGTGTGTATTATCCCTGTACTGTGACATCACTGTGTGTATTATCCTGTACTGTGACATCACTGTGTGTATTATCCTGTACTGTGACATCACTGTGTGTATTATCCTGTACTGTGACATCACTGTGTGTATTATCCCTGTACTGTGACATCACTGTGTGTATTATCCTGTACTGTGACATCACTGTGTGTATTATCTACTGTGACATCACTGTGTGTATTATCCTGTACTGTGACATCACTGTGTGTATTATCTCTGTACTGTGACATCACTGTGTGTATTATCCTGTACTGTGACATCACTGTGTGTATTATCTCTGTACTGTGACATCACTGTGTGTATTATCCTGTACTGTGACATCACTGTGTGTATTATCTCTGTACTGTGACATCACTGTGTGTATTATCCTGTACTGTGACATCACTGTGTGTATTATCCCTGTACTGTGACATCACTGTGTGTATTATCCTGTACTGTGACATCACTGTGTGTATTATCCCTGTACTGTGACATCACTGTGTGTATTATCCTGTACTGTGACATCACTGTGTGTATTATCCCTGTACTGTGACATCACTGTGTGTATTATCCTGTACTGTGACATCACTGTGTGTATTATCCTGTACTGTGACATCACTGTGTGTATTATCCCTGTACTGTGACATCACTGTGTGTATTATCCTGTACTGTGACATCACTGTGTGTATTATCCTGTACTGTGACATCACTGTGTGTATTATCCCTGTACTGTGACATCACTGTGTGTATTATCCTGTACTGTGACATCACTGTGTGTATTATCCCTGTACTGTGACATCACTGTGTGTATTATCCCTGTACTGTGACATCACTGTGTGTATTATCTCTGTACTGTGACATCACTGTGTGTATTATCCCTGTACTGTGACATCACTGTGTGTATTATCCTGTACTGTGACATCACTGTGTGTATTATCCTGTACTGTGACATCACTGTGTGTATTATCCCTGTACTGTGACATCACTGTGTGTATTATCCTGTACTGTGACATCACTGTGTGTATTATCCCTGTACTGTGACATCACTGTGTGTATTATCCCTGTACTGTGACATCACTGTGTGTATTATCCTGTACTGTGACATCACTGTGTGTATTATCCTGTACTGTGACATCACTGTGTGTATTATCCTGTACTGTGACATCACTGTGTGTATTATCCTGTACTGTGACATCACTCTGTGTATTATCTCTGTACTGTGACATCATTGTGTGTATTATCTCTGTACTGTGACATCACTGTGTGTATTATCTCTGTACTGTGACATCACTGTGTGTATTATCCTGTACTGTGACATCACTGTGTGTATTATCCCTGTACTGTGACATCACTGTATGTATTATCCCTGTACTGTGACATCACTGTGTGTATTATCTCTGTACTGTGACATCACTGTGTGTATTATCCTGTACTGTGACATCACTGTGTGTATTATCCCTGTACTGTGACATCACTGTGTGTATTATCCCTGTACTGTGACATCACTGTGTGTATTATCCCTGCACTGTGACATCACTGTGTGTATTATCCCTGTACTGTGACATCACTGTGTGTATTATCCCTGTACTGTGACATCACTGTGTGTATTATCCTGTACTGTGACATCACTGTGTGTATTATCCTGTACTGTGACATCACTGTGTATATTATCTCTGTACTGTAACATCACTGTGTGTATTATCCTTACTGTGACATCACTGTGTGTATTATCCTGTACTGTGACATCACTGTGTGTATTATACCTGTACTGTGACTTCACTGTGTGTATTATCCTGTACTGTGACATCACTGTGTTTATTATCCTGTACTGTGACATCACTGTGTGTATTATCTCTGTGCTGTGACATCATTGTGTGTATTATCTCTGTACTGTGACATCACTGTGTATATTATCTCTGTACTGTGACATCACTGTGTGTATTATCCCTGTACTGTGACATCACTGTGTGTATTATCCCTGTACTGTGACATCACTGTGTGTATTATCCTGTACTGTGACATCACTGTGCGTATTATCCTGTACTGTGACATCACTGTGTGTATTATCTCTGTACTGTGACATCACTGTGTGTATTATCTCTGTACTGTGACATCACTGTGTGTATTATCCTGTACTGTGACATCACTGTGTGTATTATCCCTGTACTGTGACATCACTGTGTGTATTATCCTGTACTGTGACATCACTGTGTGTATTATCTCTGTACTGTAACATCACTGTGTGTTTTATCCCTGTACTGTGACATCACTGTGTGTATTATCCTGTACTGTGACATCAATTGTGTGTATTATCCTGTACTGTGACATCACTGTGTTTATTATCCTGTACTGTGACATCACTGTGTGTATTATCCCTGTACTGTGACATCACTGTGTGTATTATCCCTGTACTGTGACATCACTGTGTGTATTATCCCTGTACTGTGACATCACTGTGTGTATTATCCTGTACTGTGACATCACTGTGTGTATTATCCTGTACTGTGACATCACTGTGTGTATTATCCCTGTACTGTGACATCACTGTGTGTATTATCTCTGTACTGTGACATCACTGTGTGTATTATCCTGTACTGTGACATCACTGTGTGTATTATCTCTGTGCTGTGACATCACTGTGTGTATTATCTCTGTACTGTGACATCACTGTGTATATTATCTCTGTACTGTGACATCACTGTGTATATTATCCTGTACTGTGACATCACTGTGCGTATTATCTCTGTACTGTGACATCACTGTGTGTATTATCTCTGTACTGTGACATCACTGTGTGTATTATCTCTGTACTGTAACATCACTGTGTGTATTATCCCTGTACTGTGACTTCACTGTGTGTATTATCCTGTGAATCACTGTGTGTATTATCCTGTACTGTGACATCACTGTGTGTATTATCCTGTACTGTGACATCACTGTGTTTATTATCTTGTACTGTGACATCACTTTGTGTATTATCCTGTACTGTGACATCACTGTGTGTATTATCCCTGTACTGTGGCTTCACTGTGTGTATTATCTCTGTACTGTGACATCACTGTGTGTATTATCCTGTACTGTGACATCACTGTGTGTATTTTCTCTGTACTGTGACATCATTGTGTGTATTATCTCTGTACTGTGACATCACTGTGTATATTATCTCTGTACTGTGACATCACTATGTGTATTATCCTGTACTGTGACATCACTGTGTTTTTTTGTATTATCTCTGTACTGTGACATCACTGTGTGTATTATCTCTGTACTGTGACATCACTGTGTGTATTATCCTGTACTGTGACATCACTGTGTGTATTATCTCTGTACTGTGACATCACTGTGTGTATTATCTCTGTACTGTGACATCACTGTGTGTATTATCCTGTACTGTGACATCACTGTGTGTATTATCCCTGTACTGTGACATCACTATGTGTATTATCCTGTACTGTGACATCACTGTGTGTATTATCTCTGTACTGTGACATCACTGTGTGTATTATCTCTGTACTGTGACATCACTGTGTGTATTATCTCTGTACTGTGACATCACTGTGTGTATTATCCTGTACTGTGACATCACTGTGTGTATTATCCTGTACTGTGACATCACTGTGTGTATTATCCCTGTACTGTGACATCACTGTGTGTATTATCCTGTACTGTGACATCACTGTGTGTATTATCCCTGTACTGTGACATCACTGTGTGTATTATCCTGTACTGTGACATCACTGTGTGTATTATCCCTGTACTGTGACATCACTGTGTGTATTATCCCTGTACTGTGACATCACTGTGTGTATTATCCCTGTACTGTGACATCACTGTGTGTATTATCCTGTACTGTGACATCACTGTGTATATTATCTCTGTACTGTGACATCACTGTGTGTATTATCTCTGTACTGTGACATCACTGTGTGTATTATCTCTGTACTGTGACATCACTGTGTGTATTATCCTGTACTGTGACATCACTGTGTATATTATCTTGTACTGTGACATCACTGTGTGTATTATCTTGTACTGTGACATCACTGTGTGTATTATCTTGTACTGTGACATCACTGTGTGTATTATCCTGTACTGTGACATCACTGTGTGTATTATCTGTACTGTGACATCACTGTGTGTATTATTTCTGTACTGTGACATCACTGTGTGTATTATCTCTGTACTGTGACATCACTGTGTGTATTATCCTGTACTGTGACATCACTGTGTGTATTATCTCTGTACTGTGACATCACTGTGTGTATTATCCTGTACTGTGACATCACTGTGTGTATTATCCTGTACTGTTACATCACTGTGTGTATTATCCTGTACTGTGACATCACTGTGTATATTATCTCTGTACTGTGACATCACTGTGTGTATTATCTCTGTACTGTGACATCACTGTGTATATTATCTCTGTACTGTGACATCACTGTGTATATTATCTGTACTGTGACATCACTGTGTGTATTATCCTGTACTGTGACATCACTGTGTGTATTATCCTGTACTGTGACATCACTGTGTGTATTATCCTGTACTGTGACATCACTGTGTGTATTATCCCTGTACTGTGACATCACTGTGTGTATTATCCCTGTACTGTGACATCACTGTGTGTATTATCCCTGTACTGTGACATCACTGTGTGTATTATCTGTACTGTGACATCACTGTGTGTATTATCCTGTACTGTGACATCACTGTGTATATTATCCTGTACTGTGACATCACTGTGTATATTATCTGTACTGTGACATCATTGTGTGTATTATCCCTGTACTGTGACATCACTGTGTGTATTATCTGTACTGTGACATCACTGTGTAATTTCTTGTACTGTGACATCACTGTGTATTATCTCTGTACTGTGACATCACTGTGTGATTATCCTGTACTGTGACATCACTGTGTATATTATCTTGTACTGTGACATCACTGTGTAATTATCTTGTACTGTGACATCACTGTGTGATTATCCTGTACTGTGACATCACTGTGTGTATTATCTGTACTGTGACATCACTGTGTGTATTATCCTGTACTGTGACATCACTGTATGTATTATCCTGTACTGTGACATCACTGTGTGTATTATCCCTGTACTGTGACATCACTGTGTGTATTATCCCTGTACTGTGACATCATTGTGTGTATTATCCTGTACTGTGACATCACTGTGTGTATTATCTCTGTACTGTGACATCACTGTGTGTATTATCTCTGTACTGTGACATCACTGTGTGTATTATCCTGTACTGTGACATCACTGTGTATATTATCTCTGTACTGTGACATCATTGTGTGTATTATCTCTGTACTGTGACATCATTGTGTATATTATCTCTGTACTGTGACATCACTGTGTGTATTATCCTGTACTGTGACATCATTGTGTGTATTATCCCTGTACTCTGACATCACTGTGTATATTATCCTGTACTGTGACATCACTATGTGTATTATCACTGTACTGTGACATCACTGTGTGCATTATCTCTGTACTGTGACATCACTGTGTGTATTATCTCTGTACTGTGACATCACTGTGTGCATTATCTCTGTACTGTGACATCACTGTGTGTATTATCTCTGAACTGTGACATCACTGTGTGCATTATCTCTGTACTGTGACATCACTGTGTGTATTATCCTGTACTGTGACATCACTGTGTTAATAATAAATAATATTATTTTTATTAATAAAAAAATATTATTATTAACAGTTTTAGCATACAGCAGTAATAGTAATTAGTAACATAATAATAATAATAACAGTAAGCACCCGTAAGGATATAACGCAGAGCAGAGATGTGCAGTGTGTACAGGAGCCTTCTCCCTCTAGCGGCCACTATGAGCTCTGCAGCTGTCCTGCTGTCACATGATCGTGGTGCACGTGTATATGACACAAAGCCTTATGGAGGGGGAGACTTGGTCCAGAAGGAGGGGGCAGATCACTAGTGTTAGACGAGCAGCAGCTACCTGTCTGCCCTGCTGCCCCAGGAGGGGAGTTCTGCTCCTCTGAATATGCTCAGGACCAGAGCAGGGGATCAGCCTTGAACATCTTGTAGCATTTCACATCCCTGCACTTGGAGGGAGGTCTTGGAAGGAACTATTGACATTGCATCCTTGTGGGG
Organism: Leptodactylus fallax; assembly: GCA_947044405.1. NCBI lineage: Eukaryota > Metazoa > Chordata > Amphibia > Anura > Leptodactylidae > Leptodactylus > Leptodactylus fallax. Next base: position 50,188 of record CAMRHE010000137.1, on the reverse strand, counting down.
GTCTCAGGAGGAAGATCTCAGTCTTCTGCATCACTGGCCTGTCTTGCTTTGGGGGTGTCTCAGCCTCCAGGATCTGCGGGTGTGAGGAGCCTCCTTGATGTCTGGGGGTCTCCAGACTGCAGTGTAGGGGCTGCGCTGGTTGCTTTGAGGAGATTGGGGGTCCTGTCTGGGTAAGAGTCTTATTTTGTGTGTGGCCATCTTCTATAGGGCTGTATGTCTGGTGAGGGCTGAGGCTGCATCCTTGCTCTCATGTCTTACGCAGTCTATGGAGGGGTGGGGGACTTTGTGCTTACTCATAACTCTTCTCTCTTCTTTAGGACAAAGTTGTGTGTGTTGCAGCCGACGTCACTGACACTGCTGTCAGGAGAGAGCGAGCGGGCGCAGCTCTGTGCACTGTAGAATGAGCGCCCTACCTCTGCTGACTGCCGCCGTGACCTACAGTAAGAGCTGAATGATGATGGAGCTAGGACGTGTGCTACGTGCAAGAGACATGCTGACACTGACATGGATAGAGGGCATCAGCTGGGGAAGTCCATAAGGAGTGAAGTCAAGAAATCCAGCCAGGAACAGGGTCAGTCCAGAGTGGGATCTGCTCTACAGGGTGTCAGGATGGGGGTTCAAGGCTTTCCGCAACTCCCGGTGACTGCCTCCCACCCACCGGCCGATGTCCACTCCTCCGTCAACTCATTGAACACAGGTAATAGGTGCCATTATCAGCCACAGCAGGAGAATTCCAGTGCGGAGGATTTGTCTGCCGAAGCAGAGCCAGACCCCCTGTTGACTTGCTCGGCTGCGCCTGTAAGGCCACGTGTTCTAGCTCATGGGGAGATGCCAATGGTGAGGACTGGGCCAGTCCTGAGCAGGGAGATGACCGGCTGCTTTTCTAGGGATGCTGAAGGTGGCAGCTCCTGTCAAGATGGGTTGGTGACCATGAACGGTCGAAGAGATGGACTACCCATTAAACGAAAATGGATTGGGAATGGGGTCATGGAGAATGTGGTTGTGGCGTCAGACAGTGGACCTTCTGTATTCCCTCCCATGGAGGGCAAGAGATGGAAATCTGAGGTACATCCTGATCTCCAGGCTCAGCAAGATCATAGCTGCAGAAGAGAGGCACACCATAGCAGTAAACCTCCTTGGGACAGCAGTGTGCTCGTGTCTGCCCAAAAAATGGCCTTGGACTACATCGTCCCTTGTATGATGTACTATGGTATTTGTGTCAAGGACCACTTTTTAGGAGAATCTTTGGGTTCCCGTGTTTTGGATGAGGTGGAGTCCTTGAACCGCAGTGGAAAGTTTAGAGATGGACAGCTTGTAAGCCAGAGAACCATACCTTCCAAAAATATTCGGGGAGATCAGATCGCTTGGGTGGAAGGTAAAGAGCCCGGCTGTGAAAACATAGGGACCCTCATGTCCAGGATAGACGAGGTCATCATGCACTGCAGCGGGAAACTCGGCAGCTATGTTATCAATGGCAGAACCAAGGTGAGTGACCGGAACAAAATATTTTACAAAAAGTTAAATAATATGAGTTGCCAAAACCAAAACTTCTTAATGTTGCAGTGTACATTCTGGAGCTTGCAGCGTTTGGTGAGGAGAGGGCTGGGCCTCTTAGTTCTCTGCTGTGTCACGCAGGGTTGGGATGATCCGACACATCCTCGAGCTTGTTTGTTCATCATCTCTACATGCAATGCCCACTGGGGCACAGGGCCGATGGGGCAGTGTCAGGGTAAAGTAGAGCAAAGCTTACTGGCTGAAGTGTCACGTATCTGAGCAGGCAGCTCTGCTGCAAATCTATAGTCGTGTCTGGAGGAGGCCGGGCAGGACCTTAGATTTTACGTCTCCTCTTTGTGTCTTATGTGCAATGGCTGGGTGTAAGGCTTGTGAAATATTCTTTGCATACACGTAGCGTCTATCTGCACGCCCCGACCCTTCAGGCCATAGTATTGAGCCTGTGCTTAGATACCCTGACATGCTGTATCCAGAGCGAGTCATCGGTGATGTTTGTCCAAGGCTTTCCTAGAAGATCCCGGCTTTACGCCAATGTGTAATCTGACGTAGAGCGTCAATGCCAAAATCCTTGAGGTGCAAAAATGTAGTCATCAGATGTTCATAGAGCAGACGCCATCTGTGTTGTGTGGCACCAGAAGTCCCAGCATGGCCTGGCCCGGGCTTGTGCTGGCCTCCTGCAACTTGGTGAAAGCAGCATGTGAACCCGCGTCTGGTGCAGGATGTCGTGGGATATAAAAGTCCTGGTGACCGGGACACCGAATTACGATACGTGTACGTTACGGGGTACGGCCGTGTCCGATAATCCAGAAATGTTATTAATCTGTCACTTTCTGAATTCTCGTCCGGGATTTCACAAGACTACGAGTGACCGACTGAGCTGAGATAACAAATTGTCAGAGAGATGTAAAAACAGTTAAAAGAAAGTCTAAAAAAAATTAGCCTTCTCGTCTAAACAGTGTCTGCCTCTGGGAAAGCTGGGTGGTAACCAATGACTTTTTATAGATTGTCACCCAGCTTTCCAGAGGGAACACTCATTGATTTGTCATTCAGTAGTCTAATAACCCCCATCCTGGTTGTCACCCAGCTTTCCCAGCAACAGGTTGGGTTAAACTGGATGACAAATGGATGTTAGAAAGGTCAGATGGCCGGGAAATGGATAAAAAATATGTGACATGTGGAAGGAAAACAGCTGAGAAAACTGGACCCATTCATCCATTATTAACTTTTTTTTTTTACGTAGGTGTACACAAGGCCTTAGTTTTTTCCAGGACTGGGAAAGCTGGGTGACAACCAGTACATATCCCATTACAGCCTTCATAGAGATCGTCCTCATCCAATGGATCATTATATGATCATGCATATTTAGTATTTAACACTCTTTTGGTCATCACCCAGCTTTTCCAGCAACAGATAAGGGTAAGAGATTCTTACACTACACTTTGATACGTCACAGGTTTGTGTAGATTCTAGGACCCCCACCAATCGCTGAGACTAAGGGGCAGAGAACCCACGACTGCTTGGCCTTCTGCCCCTTCTTTAGCGATTGGTGGTCTCTGTGCCCAGACCCCACTGATCGAAACATGGACGTGTCAAAAAGTTTCATGTAAGTGCAGTTACTGTAAGTACCATATGGCGGCACATTGTGTAATGTGTCTGTTTCACGTAATGGGAATCTACGTACATATAAAAAGACCCGCACGATTCCCATCTGGTCTAACAGGATATTCCGGATCTTCAGTATGTGCAACAAGTCCCCGACTGGATCCCTCTATACAGGGATGATCACTGAGGAATAGGGAATATGTTACATAATCACTATGAGAGAGAAGTATCTGCTGGGGGTAGTAGTGGAAAAACTCGCGCCTTGTATTTATGTGCTAATACTGCTCAGGTTGGGGTCAAATCCATTGGAGACTCCATTGCAGAAACCGCCGAAAATTGGCGGAGACAAAAGTCCTGTATGAAGGCGTTTTCTCTCTGCTGGTTTCAGTTTTGTCCGCATGTAACTGATAAAACAGTGGTCCGTCTCCTCATTGTGTGGGTCCCCGGCAGAGAGACCGGCGCAGACATGAGCCTGACATGTAGCACCGGCCTGCAGAGAACAGAAGAATCGCACATGTGGAAATCCAACACAACCCAATACACAACAGACTTTCGTCTGGTATCCTCTAATGTGTGCCGTCACCTTAAGGGTTTGTTCACACTGCAGAGTTTGGAGAGGAAAAAATCTTGTGGGGAAAACAGCGGCAGTGATGCATTGTGGTTTTTCCCGCAGGGCTTTTCACAGAAAGTCCGCAGTGTCACGCCACATGGGGCCCCGGGCTCAAGGAGTTTTCCAGGTTTATCAATCCTATGTCACCAATTGTAGTTCGGTCGAGGACCCTCCTGAAGATCTGTGTGAAGAGCGTTCTGGTGATCGCTGCAGCCTCTTCACTGCGTATCAAGCACAGCGCCATACATTGTACAGTGGCTGTACTTGGTATGACAGCTCAGCCCCACTCCCTTGCATGGGATTGAGCTTTGCACAGGTCACGTGACTGATGAAGGTGACGTCACGTGGCCTGTGAAGCAGAATCGGGGCTGATGGTGCCGCTGCATACAACTTATCCGTGGGGATCCCAGGTGTTGGGCTCCCGCTGATCTTCAGTTGACCTATTGTAAAGGATAAGCCTGGACAACCCTTTTAGGCTAAGGCCACACTACTAAAATAATGCAGCGGGAAAGACGCAGCAAAAACTCTCACCTTTGTCACTGCTTTTCCTCTGCGTTTTTTATTTTTACCTTTCTCACCTCATATAAATTTATGGGAAAAAGAATCCTCTGTGTGTCACACGTGACCTGTATCAAAGCGCGGCGGCGTCTCTGCGGCCTGAGGATGAGATGATACAAAATCCCATTCACTTTGCTAGTGCTATAAAGTGCGGTGTTTTTTCTGCTGCGTTTCTGCAACTCTGGGCCTTCAGCTGGCCAATGCTGTCTCGTCTGACTTCTCCATACACATGCACACTTGGCTCAAGCAGAAGGGAGAAACAACAAAAGGACTGGGCAGTTGAAACCTAAATCCTTAGATGTCCCTTGGCATCTGCCATTGGAGCAGAGTCAGAAAGCCCCACACACATGGTCGCCCCAAACCCCTTGAAGTTGGTGTTTCCTCTGATACAAATCTAATGTGTAGTGACAGCTTTAGGCACTTTACCATCTGTAGTGGTTGTGCCCCAAAACCAGATATAGGCCACGGCTCCACATAGCGAAACGCATTACATTTTTTTCCGCATCATTTTTATTGAGGTTTTGCTGTTTTTTTTTCGGTGTTCTTTTTTTCCCTATTAAATATGTCAGAATTAACCTGCTGCATTTATGTTTTTCCCACAATGTGTGGATAGGATTAGCCAGAATGTCATTCACTTTGCTGATACAGGACCGCGCCGTTTCCACCACAGCCATTTACGCATCCCATAATTGAAATAACCTTCTGTGACATAAAAGAGTCTCTCGAACTTCTGAGGAAAAACATTTGCTGATTCCGCCTGTATTAGTCAACCTGAGGCCTGAGATAAGCCGCGGCTGGTTAATGATTACTAGTCAGCGCCAGATACTGAGTCACGTTACACAGTATTAACCCATAATGACCCAATGGGCCGTATTGTCTGTGCCATGGCCTAGGGGAGCAGCAAAAAGTGGCATAAAACAAGACCAGACCATCATGAAGTGTCGCAATGATACCGACATACTGCGGATCCATGTATGCCATGCATGTATAGTACTCAGATTATACCGCCATATACTTCTCTATATAACTATGCTAGAAGTGCTGAGACAATGCTGTAATACAATGCCATAGCTGTATACCTGCCATTAGTATGTATGGTATGCTGTTGTGTGTGTATATCTGTTTAGTACATGACATGTCTGTAATGGCTTGTACATGGTTTAGTAGTATCTGGGGCTGTATACAGTACACGGTGTAGTAGTATCTGGGACTGTATACAGTACACGGTGTAGTAGTATCTGGGGCTGTATACAGTATACGGTGTAGTAGTATCTGGGACTGTATACAGTACACGGTGTAGTAGTATCTGGGGCTGTATACAGTACACGGTGTAGTAGTATCTAGGGCTGTATACAGTACACGGTGTAGTAGTATCTGGGGCTGTATACAGTACACGGTGTAGTAGTATCTGGGGCTATATACAGTACACGGTGTAGTAGTATCTGGGGCTGTATACAGTACACGGTGTAGTAGTATTTGGGGCTGTATACAGTACACGGTGTAGTAGTATTTGGGGCTGTATACAGTACACGGTGTAGTAGTATTTGAGGCTGTATACAGTACACGGTGTAGTAGTATTTGAGGCTGTATACAGTACACGGTGTAGTAGTATTTGAGGCTGTATACAGTATACGGTGTAGTAGTATCTGGGGCTGTATACAGTATACGGTGTAGTAGTATCTGGGGCTGTATACAGTACACGGTGTAGTAGTATCTGGGGCTGTATACAGTACACGGTGTAGTAGTATCTAGGGCTGTATACAGTACACGGTGTAGTAGTATTTGGGGCTGTATACAGTACACGGTGTAGTAGTATTTGGGGCTGTATACAGTACACGGTGTAGTAGTATCTGGGACTGTATACAGTACACGGTGTAGTAGTATTTGAGGCTGTATACAGTACACGGTGTAGTAGTATTTGAGGCTGTATACAGTACACGGTGTAGTAGTATCTGGGACTGTATACAGTACACGGTGTAGTAGTATCTGGGACTGTATACAGCACACGGTGTAGTAGTATTTGAGGCTGTATACAGTACACGGTGTAGTAGTATTTGAGGCTGCATACAGTACACGGTGTAGTAGTATTTGAGGCTGTATATAGTATACGGTGTAGTAGTATCTGGGACTGTATACAGTACATGGTGTAGTAGTATTTGAGGCTGTATACAGTACACGGTGTAGTAGTATTTGAGGCTGTATACAGTACACGGTGTAGTAGTATTTGAGGCTGTATACAGTACACGGTGTAGTAGTATTTGAGGCTGTATACAGTACACGGTGTAGTAGTATTTGGGGCTGTATACAGTACACGGTGTAGTAGTATTTGGGGCTGTATACAGTACACGGTGTAGTAGTATCTGGGGCTGTATACAGTACACGGTGTAGTAGTATTTGAGGCTGTATACAGTACACGGTGTAGTAGTATTTGGGGCTGTATACAGTACACGGTGTAGTAGTATTTGGGGCTGTATACAGTACACGGTGTAGTAGTATTTGGGGCTGTATACAGTACACGGTGTAGTAGTATCTGGGGCTATATACAGTACACGTTGTAGTAGTATTTGAGGCTGTATACAGTACACGGTGTAGTAGTATTTGAGGCTGTATACAGTATACGGTGTAGTAGTATCTGGGACTGTATACAGTACATGGTGTAGTAGTATTTGAGGCTGTATACAGTACACGGTGTAGTAGTATTTGAGGCTGTATACAGTACACAGTGTAGTAGTATTTGGGGCTGTATACAGTACACGGTGTAGTAGTATTTGGGGCTGTATACAGTACACGGTGTAGTAGTATCTGGGGCTGTATACAGTACACGGTGTAGTAGTATTTGAGGCTGTATACAGTACACGGTGTAGTAGTATTTGGGGCTGTATACAGTACACGGTGTAGTAGTATTTGGGGCTGTATACAGTACACGGTGTAGTAGTATTTGGGGCTGTATACAGTACACGGTGTAGTAGTATCTGGGGCTATATACAGTACACGTTGTAGTAGTATTTGAGGCTGTATACAGTACACGGTGTAGTAGTATTTGGAGCTGTATACAGTACACGGTGTAGTAGTATCTGGGGCTGTATACAGTACACGGTGTAGTAGTATTTGAGGCTGTATACAGTACACGGTGTAGTAGTATTTGGAGCTATATACAGTACACGGTGTAGTAGTATTTGAGGCTGTATACAGTACACGGTGTAGTAGTATCTGGGGCTGTATACAGTACATGGTGTAGTAGTATTTGAGGCTGTATACAGTACACGGTGTAGTAGTATCTGGGGTTGTATACAGTACACGGTGTAGTAGTATTTGAGGCTGTATACAGTACACGGTGTAGTAGTATTTGAGGCTGTATACAGTACACGGTGTAGTAGTATTTGAGGCTGTATACAGTACACGGTGTAGTAGTATTTGAGGCTGTATACAGTATATGATGTAGTAGTATTTGGTTCAAAAAATGATTGTTGATAGGATCCAGCAATTTTGCTTGAGAATGATTCTCCTTTGCAAAAGGTTCTTATAAAATATAACTTTTATTCACTCCATGAAAAATTTAAAATGGTTTTATCAAAAGGTGAGTAGTTACATATGGAAAATCCTATGCATTTCGGGACTAGGTTTGTCCCTTACGCATGGCATGAGTAAGCTTCTGGGAGAATGTCCTATGGACAGATGAGACAAAAATCGAAATTTTTGGCAAGGCACATCAGCTCTATGTTCACAGACGGAAAAATGAAGCCTATCTTGAAAAGAACACTGTCCTTACTGTGAGACATGGAGGAGGCTCTGTTATGTTCTGGGGCTGCTTTGCCACATCTGGCATCGGGTGTCTTGAATCTGTGCAGGGTACAATGAAATCTCAAGACTATCAAGGGATTCTAGAGAGAAATGTGCTGCCCAGTGTCAGAAAGCTTGGTCTCAGTCGCAGGTCATGGGTCTTGCAACAGGATAATGACCCAAAACACACAGCTAAAAACCCCCAAGAATGGCTAAGAGGAAAACATTGGACTATTCTGAAGTGGCCTTCTATGAGCCCTGACCTAAATGCTATTGAGCATCTTTGGAAGTTGCTGAAACATGCCGCCTGGAAAAGGCACCCTTCAAACCCAAGACAACTGGAGCAGTCCCCATGTCCCCATGTGTATATCTATTTTGCATGGCCTGGTCATGCTACGTCCGGTGGCCCTACTGGTTTCGGCACATCTTACCTGAGAACATGAGGATCGGGCATGTGCAATCAGTCTCCCCGATCCTTATCACCCCTGACTATTACTGTACCGTCCGTTGCGGTTGTCTGAGGCCATGTGGGCGCCTATGTCAGAGATGTCTATGGCTAGCATTCGTATTCCTTGGTGGTCTGCTGAGGGAGTCCAGAAGGGAAGACCCCGATGTATTAGCACCAATTTTCTCGCTTGACATGTCTGTCACGTGTCGTGTGTAGGCAAATCCCAGGAGCCCTCCCAGACAATGCCCTAGAAATTTGCCCCTGTTATGGGGGTTACAGCTCAGCCTGTGAATCTTCTCGTGCCTTTGTCTGGCCGGTTTCTACCTCTATGTCTGTCTGTCAGGCCATGAAACTGCTTGTACTGAAAACCTTCTTTTTTAAGATTTCCTTTGTAGCCGGCGGTGTTCACTGACCTTCCCGGGTGCGTGGGCCGGAGCGCGGGGGTTTATTATTCCGGGTGCGTGGGCCGGAGCGCGGGAGTTTATTATTCTGCCTTATGTTGTGTTGAAAACCATTATAACCATATGAAAAAAAAAAAGAGCCGCGCCCTGTTATATTGTTAGGATGTAAAATGCAAAAGCAGAAATCGGCGACTAAGAAGAAGCGTGGTGAAGAGTTGGCAGCGTGTGGAGGTGTCGCACAATACAGAGGAAACCTCGGCCCTCCTGGACTCATGACTAAGGCCTTATTCACACAAACATCAAAAACAGCCGTCACATGGCAGGATTTAGAGCAGGTTTGTTTCAGTGGGGCAGGTTTATTCAGCTACTTGTGCCTTCTTTTTGGGGTAATTTGCACCTTTTTGGGATCTTTTTTTTACCTTTTTTCCACTTTTGCTGCCATCGCCACATTTACTTTTTGTCGGGAAAAGTGGGGCGTGGCCTAAGTGGCGACCCTTCTCATGCTGTATTCATGACTTGCGTCTTTTTAAACATGGACAAAGAAAAGCACAAATGCCTTCCAGTCCAGGGTCAGCGGAAAAGAGCCCGTGAGGTCAGACAGTATTAGAAAGAGGCAATTCCCTCTCCGGCCCTCTCATGTCCTCTGCCATCTCACTACAATGCACCATTATATTATATTATTATGGAGTTGTCATTTTTTACTAGAGCGAGCCCATAATTTCCCAATTTTAGTCCATAATTTCCTAATTTTACATGGAGGTTATTAGCGGCGATCAGTCAAGGGTCCACCACACGGGGCTTCATGTTCAGACAATTGTCAAAAATTTGTTACACTTGCATCCTAGTGGAGATGAGATTTGTACATCCCGGGCCGGGTTCACATCTACGTCTTTGGAGTCTCCGTCGCAGTGACCACCGAATATCACAAGATGATCACGAGTGTCACGTCCGGCGTTTTCATCTGATTGTTTCACTTTATAGACACCCGACAGATCTCATTATAGTCAGTGGGGTTCGGTGGGCACCGGTGCTGATTGCTGTTTTAGCGATTCACGTGTCTGTTGTTCTGGTCCTACAATGGATCAGAACAACGGACACCCAGGTGCAGATGTGAACATAATCATCTTAGGCTCCTCTTTAGTTGTATACTGCAGGTGATGTACCCATCCTGTACAGTCAGGGCTATATAGTCTATCCGGACAGTCTGACTTCTGCTCTAGTCTAGCCCCGTGCACTATGTATCTTGTTGGATCGGGCCCAGTGACCGGCCCGGCTACATTCTGAAAGACATTCCTTGGACTGATGTCAGTGGGGCCCTGCATTTCATTGGCCGCAGCTCCCCTATGTGTGCAAGGAGTTTAGCTCAGGAATCCCAAACACACATACACAGAGCAGCCCGAAAACAATTCCAAAAATGACTAAAATGCAGCCTGTGCTCCGGCCATCCCCACTGCGTGGCCCTCAGTAACCCATTCACTGCTAGTGAAGAACAGGTAAGGCTACGTTCTCCACAGGAGACTCCGCCGCAGATCAAAAGTCTTTTCTCTCCACTGGTTTCAGTATAAAGACAGCAGAAACCCGACGGACACGCGGCCATGACACCCGGCCATTATAGTCTATGACATTCCATGGGGTGCGAGGGTTTCCGTGGGTAACCGCTGTTTTAGCAGATGGGCTCTCCCTCGTTCAGGTGCCCCAGCAGATCCAAACGACGGTGAACCCGGTGCAAGTGTGAACCTAGACTAACACTACACGAGGGCACCAGGAACATTTCTGTAGACCTAAATACGGGCGCTCAGTGACCTTTACCTTCGACTTTACCAAGATTTTCTTGACAGATTGCGAGTTGTCTCTTACAAATCAGATCAGTAGATTTTTGGCATGAAAGCCATGTTTGGTAGTAGCCTTGTATGGGCCAGGAGGGGCTCGTCCTCCTTTTCTGCTCCCTGTATGTGCCGTCCTGTGTTTAACTATTGAAGATCTGTACTTGGCATAGATCATCAATATCGGATCAGGGGGACCCCCACAGATCAGCTGCTGAAGGCTCGGATGTGCACCATTTCATGTTTATTTGTCACATTGCCTGTGTGCAGCTCAGTCCCATTCAAATGAGTGAGGCTGAACTACAATATCAAGCAAAGGCTCAACACATTGTATAACGCTGTGCTCGGTAAGTAGTGAAGCCTCTACAAACAGCTGATCCTAGGGGTGCTGGGTGTCGGACCCCCGCTGTCCTGATATTGGTGACAGGACATTTATATCTCAGTCTCAGAAAACTCTTTTCACTTAAAACGTTTCCGACTAAATAGAGTTTATTAAAGAAGATCTTTATTAATGTTACAGATATTGTATAGTCTGCAGAATATCCGTCTGATTGTGAACCACACGTACAAATACACGTCTGCGGAGATTCTAGGATGATGGGGCTGAGCACTGACACTACTGACAATGATCTGCGGCTAAGTACAGATTCTAAGCAAATTCTAACACAAATTCTCTGGGACTGATTTGCATAAAAAACTGATATGAGAAGAAATTTTCAGCCAAGTTGGCCACTTTATCTGTGCAGGGTTTATGGCCACGTTTCGGGGTTGTCCGATAAGACTGTGCTGTAGAGTTTGTGTGGCTTGGTATTGCTATTCCTTGTATTTTGGACACAATCCCCCCAGCCCTCCCCGTCTACCCACCAAATCCAGTCCTAGGATATAAGAGGGACCACGGAGCGTACTGCAAGATGGCAGAGGGGGCACATGGCTGGGGTAGGATGTGGGGCATTAGTTAGAGGAATTAAGGGGTTAAATATTGACATGCAGGCAGGGGGAGGGGAGCAGTTTATATAAGAGAGGGGAGGTCCAGGGTGTGGCCTCTTGAGTTCCAGGGGAAAATCAAAGTTGTTCGCCCACCTGCCCTATTAATGCCAGGGCCCCATGTGGCGTAAACGCCGCGGCAAGAAATGCCGCGTTTTACAGTCCCTGCAAAGTGGATGGAATTCTAGCGACTCCCGTCCACACATTGCAGAAAAATACGAGCCGCGGAAATGCGGCGATTTCCATAACCGTCGCAGTTTTGGATATCGCGGCATGTCAATTATACTTACGGAAATGCCTTCGGTTTCCCTATAATAACGGAAGCAGAAAGTTCCTGTGAAATCTGCGGGAAAAAATGCAATTCCATCTTCATAGCCTAAAGGTGTTTGTAGTCATGTGACAGCGGCAGGAGGAGGAGTAATGGGGTCACCACCACCCTGTTTGTTTTATCGGTATTTGGGGGTGGGGTTGGTTACACCGCCTGGTTTGGGACTCCTGCGGTCCGGGGACTCAGGATAGAATTGGGTCCGGTGGATCACGGCTAGGGGTAAATAATCGGAGGCCTGTGGATGTTTTTAGGGGTATCGTTCATGGGTTGGGGCCTTCAGGACCCCTCCTTCTGTTTACAGTGTTATTTTACTATTATTTTTATATATTTTATAATTTTTTTGTAAATCTAAATGTTTTATATTTTGGTATCTTTGGATGTTTATAAAGTTTTATAGTGAAGTTGATAAATGGCCGCTCTGGCCTTTCCTTCCAGACCGTTGGGTCGTGTCTATATTAGGGGCAGTAATGGGTGGGTTCCAGTCCAGGGAGTGGTGGGAATGTCCACAATGTCCGACTATCCCTTAGTTGTGTCTTATCTCTTGTAAACCTCTTATATACTGTTGTAGGGGCGGTTGTAGGGTTAGTGACATGGCGACCTTATTTATGTCCTGGCGCAGTCTGCAGTAGGTAAGCCTTTGTTCACACTTAGTCTGTCATGAGCCAATGATCTCCCCAACAAGCGTCCTTGTGGCACACGCAGAGTTTGGTGTATGGTTTTACTTGGCATCCTCCATGGCAGTCAGCAGCAGGCACAGGCTGCTTATGGCAGGTTCTGGTCACACCTGGTATGTTGTGGAAGGCGCTTTAGTGGGGCTTGTGATGTTTCCCCAGAGCTAGGAGTTAGACAGCGCTGCATAGATGTGTAGGAGACGTTAATGTATGGAATAATCCATTATATAGTGTGACCGTATAGATCTATACATCCTTCTTGTGTGTAGATTAGGATCTCAGACTCAGATACTGAGTCACGGGGTCAGAGGTTCATATCCCGCTCTGTGACGTTGGTGTTATCTTTAGCTGCGTAGGTCCTGTGGTTACAGGAAACCTTATATACAGGCAGGACATAATGTGTGGGCCGGAACGTTCTCTGTTAACCCCTGGGATGCCTGTTCTCAAGGCGACACTACTGCTTGCTAGGTTTCTATGGCATGTAGGACACAGACATCCCCTAAGACTATTACTTAACAATGAATGTGTAATAAACCTGTGATGGTGACCGTACAATCTGGTCCTATAAGATGATCTATTTCTCTGGAGGTCGTCCCTACAAACCACTCTTTGTGGTCACTTAGGATCCAACTCGTCTGAGCCCTGCAGTATCCAGCTGAGGGGACATCAGGGCTGTGGAATCGGAAAGAAGTCACCAAATGTGACTCCGGCTTCAAAATGATGAATTATTTTTACTTCTTCTGTAGCATTAGTGAGATTGTGAATTTATTGGAATTAATTCGATGATTTATATGAAGGAGTCGGAGTCAGGAAAAACAGCTTAACAACTCCATAGCCCAAGTGGGCATCATAAATCTCGAGCGCCCTCCAGTAGATATCACAGTGGGCTCTGATGGAGAATGAACAAGTTGGCGTCTTGGATGTGTTTGGACCTCTTGTGTCTAAAATTTTCATCTTGTCTGGACGTAACGAAATCTATTGTCATTGGTCCCCACCTGTATGTATTTTATATATGGATTGCACTGTATGTATGTGATGTATATATTGTATGTATGTGATGTATATATTGTATTTATGGATTGTATTGTATGTGATGCTTTGTATTGTGTTGTATGTTGTGAGGTATAACTTGAAGCTTCTGGGTCCCGATACAAAATCTGTAGGGCCGGTGACACGCGCTGACCTTAGGCCAGAAACCTTGTTCTTTTGTATCAGTTGGGCCTGAAGTGAATTCCGTGTCCATTCAGTTTAGTTGATCCTTTTTTGGGCTGGTAAATTCACGGATGGCATTTTGCGGCCTGACCTCTGACATAACTGGCCGCCTCTTCATCTTCTATGTGTCATGTATAACACTAGGCCATTTGGGTATGGCTGTTACCTCTACATCCCATATAGCTATGCCCGGTGTATCTTATATCCGCCACTTGTACCCTCCTTCTCTGCTCCTCAGCACTTAAGTGGGCACATTAACTGCTTCTTCTACTCGGTGTTGTTGTCCCTTTAAGACTAGCCTAGAGGAATGTCGTGGCCCCTGACATGAGGTGATTTATCTTCGGGATATTGTGAGGGTTCCTACAGTGGTGACGCAGGTGGGGCCGGAGTTGGGAAAGTTTAGGACAATATATTTTATAGTAATGCTGAGCATGTAGACTTGGATACGCAGGAATGAGCGGAGGGTCGTCGTATCGGCTAAATGTCCTAGAATAGCTGAAAGCGTAGATTTTCTGCTGAGCGGGAGGAAATCCCCCATCATGCAATGCTTCCAGGGTAGCGTCCATTCTCTGATGACTGATCTGTTAGGGTGTCCTGCAGACCATCAGGATAACGTGCGGATTTTCAGTGCGGAAAATCCAAACTGTAATCCATTACCATTAATAAAATCCTATTTCTCCTACACATGATCGGGGTTTCTATGTCAATTTTATTAAAAAAGGCTTAAAAATTTGCAACAAAATCTGCACTACTTGTTCCCTAAAATCCACAACATACCAATTTTTTTGTGGCCCAGATAGAAAAAAATAAAAAAAAGCTTCTATATCTGTATGAGAAAATCCACTCTGAAATCCACACCAAGTCCGAGCCAGTAAGTGCAGAATTTCCAGGTGGATTTTCATGCACACTTGCAGATTTTGGTGCAGATTTTCCGCATATAAATCCTGATCATGCTCTTGTACCCTACATGGAATATATCCCTGTATGTGAGATTCAGTATCTGACCTGCTATAGGGTCACATCTGGAGAGGTTCTGCCGGGTTGTGAAGACATCGGCGCCAACTTCCTAATATTCCTCAGCAATTGGAATTGATCCTTTTATAAATGAGACTGACCCAGGAATAGGGAAGCCATTTAGTAGCCACAGACTATCGGACATCTGATACATACTGGTCTTCGCTGAATGGTTTCCAGAAGAGATGATGGGATTTGCAGTGTGACAAGATCAGGCTGGTGATATCTTGGTCCATTTGTGATGTCCCTACTGAAAAAGTCCCTACAAATTCTCCGA
Source organism: Leptodactylus fallax (assembly GCA_947044405.1). Taxonomy (NCBI): domain Eukaryota; kingdom Metazoa; phylum Chordata; class Amphibia; order Anura; family Leptodactylidae; genus Leptodactylus; species Leptodactylus fallax. The sequence continues at coordinate 34,968 of CAMRHE010000137.1, read as the reverse complement.
ACATTTTGGTGATTTTTGTCTCTGCCTCATATTAAACAACCTGCCATTGATTTGAATGGTCCTTTGTTTAGTCCTGACTGCCCCATAGACATGCACACTTGGCTTGACTGAGTATACAATGTATCTCCCATGGAAACAGAGTAAATCCTTCTATCACCCAACATTTGCCATAGGACAGTCGGGAGACTCCTGCAACCGTTCCTACCAGAATGAACTGGCTCAGCCGACTTCTGTCCAATGGGAATGGTCTGTGACAACTTTACAGAAACCTCGGAGTAATGTCAGGGTTGTCAGCTGGCCATGGACCTCTGGCAGGTTGCCTTTCTCCACGTACATTGCTGTAATGTAGGAATGGACTGTGAGCCGGAGTTTCGGCCTCTCTTGGTATATGATGTGTGCTCTAATCTACCCGTATTATGTGCTAACTGATTTCTGTTTCTTCCAGGCAATGGTCGCTTGTTATCCGGGCAATGGGATGGGATACGTACGACATGTAGATAATCCTAACAGGGATGGACGCTGCTTAACTTGCATTTACTACCTAAATCAAAACTGGGACACCAAGGTAAGTCCTGACCACGATCCAGACCGCACTTCTTGTCCACCAACAGAGTGGCGTAGTCATGTGATCATATTATCACGTGTGCTGAGGTTGCCAGTAGTGATCTGCACAGGTCAGGGACATTTCTGATTATAGATGGCCATAATGTATCGGGCTAATGTATAGGGCGACCTCCCGACTGTCCTGACTGTAGGTGTTAGATCAGGATTGGGCTGCTGGATTTCACCTGCCTGATCCTTTTATTCTCGACGAGATAAGTCTCTGCCATTGCTTGCTCCCCTCTACTGCTTCATGATATATGCACTGGTTGAGCCAAGCATGCATGTGTTGGGTGTGTTGGAGGAGATAGCTTTGGGGGTATCAGGCTAGATCTTTAGTTCTTATTATTTCTTGTTCTCAGGCAGATAAGATGACGCCAGAGTATTCTTTCTGCAGCTTTCTCCCCTCTTGGAGCCAAGCATGCATGTGCATGGGGATAGTTGGGCAAGATGGCTGCCGACAGCTTTAGATATACACAGTAGATATGGGAAGACATCACAATGACGCTATTTTATGGGAAGTTTTTAGAAGACAAGTCCTCTTTAACTATAAGATGTCAGTGCAGCTGACTGTTATTACCATGGACAGGCCTTGTGATGCGACGCTCTGCAGGGTGGTGGTATCCCACCTGCCCCGACTCTGAAACTGCTTGTTGCTTGGAAACCTGCCCTAATCTTTTGGGTGTAGCCTCCGCAGCTCAGAGCGGGTAGAGATTCTCCATTAGGGAGTCTGGAGGATTCCCCGAGCGCCTCAATCTGGCACAGTTTAAGAATTTAGGCCAAATATTTCCAACTCGTTCAAAAAAGGCGTGGTTATATCAAGAAATGGGTGTGTCTTATTTGTGCCAAATTGTGCTAAAATTAGCTCCTAGTAAGGCGACTCGTAGGCAGTGCAAACTTAGACTTTGCAGTGTACAGATACGGCAGATTTCTCTTCACTGTGATGAATCTGGCGCGTATTCAGACTGTCTGTGGCCAGTATCTTTATTAGCCCTAGTTATAAGAATTCTGCCCCCTCCGGCAATACAGGGTAAGTAGTCACATTTTTAGGAGGAGTTTTCCTTTAAATTCCTCTTGACAGACAGTTGATTCTTAATGTCCTCGTCCTGTACGACCATCCATCACGCCGCTCGCTCGCTCCGCTGCTTCCTCCATCTAATCACTGGAGTTTATTTATGAATCTCCGGGCACAGACTGGCAAGCCATGAATGACCCGCTGCAACCTCCGCCAGACTACAAATCATCTCATTGTGCCTGACGGCTCCGACTGTCACCAGTCAGATGGGAAAGACACTCATTTTGCAAAATTCTGAAAATTTTACGTTTTTTTTTTTTTTAGTCATAACACGAAGTTCAGAAATAGAGGATACAAAATTGCTGCAGATTTATGTAGATAAAATCTGCATCTGAATACAGTCCAAGGTAAATAGATGAGAATTTACTAAATCTCCTCTACACAATGTGAACATTTTCTGTACAGAATTTTAGAACCTTTAAAATCTGCAAAATTGTCAATTCTGTAGAAAAAGGTTCTTGAAAGAAAATCTGTAATGGACAAGTGAAGTTGTTGAGCGTTTGGTTGTGGATTGTCCATGGATCTCCGCCGGAATACGCGGCTGCGGATTTTAATAACTATTAGTTTTTTTCCATTTTGGCAGAAAAAAATCTAAAGCAAAATCCACACAATTCCGAGCAGATTTGTCTTACAGATTTACGTGTTCGCTCCTGTAGGTTATTTATAGAAATAATGGCAGAAAATCCAATGTGTGTGGATTTAAGACCGATTTCCGTGAGCAAAGGGGTGAACGAGTCTGAGGTGAAGGCGGGAATCTTCAGCCACCCATGGTGGACAATGACCACACAAATGGAAGGTACCTCATTGTTTATCCTCATTGGCCGCACGTGGTTGCCGGTGCATGTGGCTGTATCCTAAACGCATACGGGACGTGCTGCCGAAAATAGGCCATCATATGGGGTTCCGAGTTCGCTTAGAAGGTCCCAATTTTTAAAACTAAGTCCTGGCAAATATATTTGTCCTGGCCAGAATTTGGTGGCGAGCTTTGGGTTTATTATACTCCGCCATCCTTGATCCTTCACAGCCCCGCCCCCTCTGCCGCTCCAGGCAACACCGCACATTGGAGGGAATTTACCCCACTTTTCTGGCAAGGATCAGAAGACTTGTGGCGTATCTTTGGCGGACAGACCATTTTATGAAAACAGATGAAACATGGTGGAGACGAAGGTGGACCAAGGACGACAAATTTACTGCAACTTATGTCACAAAACTGGCACGGGTTACTTAAGATATCGACACCAGGTCCAGGTTTTCATTCTAGCACACAGGAGTGGCTGGAGACTCTCAATAATTCCATCGGGGACTTCATTACATCTTGTGTACAGAAGCCCAGTCTTAATAAATTCCCCCATCATAAAGTCACTTTTTGACATCCGTCTCATGGCGGCAGACTAGAGAGGATCGGGTCCTTTGCTCCCTAAAAATTTAATATTATGGAACCCTGCCCACCACAAGCCACACCCCCTGAAACCACACCCACCATCCCTAAAACTAATGATCACACGTTGGCCCCCATACAGTGCATGTACAAGGCCGGTTACTATTTTGTCCATCGGCTCTCATTGTGGTCAGGCTTCGGCCTGTCTAAAAGGACCTGTACCATAAAGTATACTGTGGACAGAAGTGGCCTCTGTTGTCATGGTAATGTGTGCGTTATAGGTTGGAGATCACAATAGTGAGAAGTATAAGCCCCCCGCCCGCTTACTGTAAATTATAAGAATATTATACGTCACCCTGTATAACAAGAACATTTGCTGTACTCAGGTCATGGAGCTGAGCAGGGCCTGCTGAACCGTGTAGTGTAGGGATATTCACACCTCAGCTGATGCAGAACCTTTTTATAAAAAGAGAGGGATGTCAGTCGGTGGTTGGCACAGGAAAAGAAACTTTCTACAATCTACAGTAGATAGAGATCAGTAGCACTCATGTATTGCCGCTTATCTCTGTATTATTCTGTCAGGTTCTGAATAAGATGTTTGTGCAAATCTCATTTATAGACCTGGTAATGGACGATTTCTAGCCATATGTATTATAATATATAGTAAATTCAGCACAACCCTTCCCCCCCGATAGTACTCAGTGCTTGCCTATTGGCCCTATACAACACCTCCCTGACATAGTCAGTACTTACTATTGGCCCTATACAATACACACCCGACATACTCAGTACTTACCTATTGGTCCTATATAATAACCCCCGAAATACTCAGTACTTACCTATTATCCCTATACAATACCTTCCTGACATACTCAGTACTTACTATTGGCCCTATACAATACACACCCGACATACTCAGTACTTACCTATTGGTCCTATATAATACCCCCCGACATACTCAGTACTTACCTATTATCCCTATACAATACCCTGCCCCCGACATAGTCAGTGCTTACCTATTATCCCTATACAATACCTCCCGGACATACTCAGTACTTACCTAGTATCCCTATACAACACTGCCCCGACATACTCAGTGCTTACCTATTATCCCTATACAATACCCTGCCCCCGACATACTCAGTGCTTACCTATTATCCCTATACAATACCCTGCCCCCGACATACTCAGTGCTTACCTATTATCCCTATACAATACCTCCCTGACATACTCAGTGCTTACCTATTATCCCTATACAATTCCCCTTGACATACTCAGTACTTGCTCATTGTTCTTATCCAATAACCTCCCTGATGTTCTCCTCCTATCTATACCTAGGTCCATGGGGGGCTTCTACAAATCTTTCCAGAAGGCCGTTCCGTTGTAGCCAACATTGAGCCGTTATTCGACCGGTTATTGATATTCTGGTCTGATCGCCGCAATCCTCATGAAGTGAAACCGGCTTATGCCACGCGGTAAGTGTCCCCGCCCCCATGTATTGTTACATGTCTTGTCAGTAGCGCCTTGTTCCGACCTAACATTAGTCTGCTCTTCTCTCCATCCACAGATATGCTATCACCGTCTGGTATTTCGATGCAAAGGAACGATCAGAGGCCAAAGACAAATACAGACTAGGTGAGAGGAGCCGAGGAATACTTATCATTTTTTTAAACCACGTTTTTATATAAAATAATCTCTCTAGGGGATCTTTTTGCAGCAGTTACCTCATTTATATCACAAACTGGATTACAATAAAAGATAACACCTATCGTTACATCCATTACTGACAATAGATGATGTCACATCTTATCTTCGCCCCTCCCTGCACTGAGCATGTCTAGAAAACTCTCCCATAGACATCAATGAGTTGCCTATCACCATGAGACTGCTGTAAAGCAGATCACTAAATGCTACTCACAGAGCAGAGGAGAAGCTCAAGCAAGATGGCCGCCCCCATAATTATGGACAGAAAATACAATCAGAAAATAAAAACAGATTAAAAAAGGTGATAGATTTCACCTTTTCATTTAATTTTCATAAATATTGCTGTGGCTATTTTTTATTTTTTCATTTTCATTTTTTACTGCTCAGTCCTATGAGGGCTTATTTTGTATGGGACAATCTGTACTTGGTAATGGTATCATGTAATATTCCATTTGATGTACTGGGAAGCTAAAAAAAAATTGAGAACGTGGTGGAATTGGAGAAAAACTGCATTTGCACTGTTTTGTTTTTTCAGCGTTCACTGTGCAGTAATAGTGACACTTTCCTTATATTCTTTGGGTCGGCACGGTCAGAGCGATACAGAATTTATATAGATTTTGTCATGTTTAATACCTTTACAAAAATCCAAACCTTGTGTGGAGCCGTGTGCGGCGTCTCTTTTTAGTTTTTATTTATTCTATTGTGGGGGATATCCAAAGTTTTGATCACTTTTTATTCAATTTTATTAGGGATGCAAAATGGAAATTCTGCTATTTAATTTTTTTTTATCGCTATGAGGTTTGCCTTATGAAATAAATATTTTTAGATTTTTATAGTTTGGGCATTTTGGGACGTAGCGATGTTTATGTTTGGTTTCTATTTGTGATCTATGGAAAGGGGGGGATTGAATTTTTATGTTTTTTATTTTAATATATATATATTTTTTTTAGTCCCCCTTCCCCCCAGGTACCACATACAGGTTGCTTGTGGTATTGCAGCACAGCCCCATTCACTTTGTAGAGGCCTAGCTGTAATACCAGACACAACCCACAATATCTCACTATTTTTGGAAGAAAACGTTATTCTAACACTGGGGTTGAAGATCCTTCAGAAATAGCGGCCATATAAAAGCAACCACCATTGCAAACAGTGTAGATAGAAATAGAGTCTATTACTATTTGTGTATGCAGCTCTCATGAAGAAATCTCTTATGTATCTCCATGGTTACAGACTACAAACAGACCCTGTGTAGTCTGCAGTCATGTGTTCCTGTCCTCAATCTGTCCCATCATCTTGCTGACTTACAGACCGTAGTAATGGGGGCGAATATTCACATCTCGTGGCAGCCTAGATGGTGATGGGTGAACGATCATTGGTTGCTCGTGGTAATGACTTATCTCATGACTGATCCGCTGGGCTGTCGGTCACTACAGACTGTCCCTGGATTTGGCCTCTTGGCACGTGATGGTAAAACTGAGCACATGGAAATTGACAGCTGAATGTACAGATGGAGGGAGGGCGAGCGTCACAGACAAGGATAGGAATGTAGTTGTCATCAGTAAGAGCAATGTGACTGGAATCTGCCTGTGAGACACAGAGGACATTGTAATGAGACTACTCAAGATGTCTCCTGATGTGTCTTATGACACTGCACTAAAAAATGCCGCATGTGAACATGGCCTAATGCAGCTCCAAATAGTGTGTGTATATGTGTGTATGGGGTTATGTGTATGAAGGGGAAGTATTGTCTGGGCTGGGACTTTCTAAAACTCTTCGGTGGATTTCGTATGTCCCATAACGTGAGTACCAAGGTCACATTTAGCAGTGAGTAGTGTTGAGCGAATCCGAACTGCAAAGTTCGGGTCTGTGCCGAACTTTATCGGTTCGGGTTCGGCTCATCCCTACAGCTGCTTGATTGACTGCTGAGCGGCCAATCAATGAGCTTTAAGCCCACAGACATCACAGGCATGCCCAGTATGAGCTTGGCTGTGATTGTCCAGGCGGGACATGTGGCCCCTCTGTATAAGAGGCGAGGTCACAGGTCCCATCGCCATTCCAGCTAGTTAGGCTAGGTAGGGAAAGGAGCCAGATACTGTGAGGGGCAGATAGCCTAGAAATAATAATAGTGACAGTAATCTGTGTGTGTGTGTACCCATATATATATATATATATATATATATATACACACGTGGACAAAATTGTTGGTCCCCTCCCTCGTTTAATAAAAAGAAAAACCCACAATGGTCACAGAAATAACTTGAATCTGACAAAAGTAATAATATATAAAACTACAAGTTGACAAGCCACAAAGCTTCTGGGAGAATGTCCTATGGACAGATGAGACAAAAATCATCAGCTCTATGTTCACAGACGGAAAAATGAAGCCTATCTTGTAAAGAACACTGTCCATACTGTGACACATGGAGGAGGCTCTGTTATGTTCTGGGGCTGCTTTGCTGCATCTGGCACAGGGTGTCTTGAATCTGTGCAGGGTACAATGAAATCTCAAGACTATCAAGGGATTCTAGAGAGAAATGTGCTGCCCAGTGTCAGAAAGCTTGGTCTCAGTCGCAGGTCATGGGTCTTGCAACAGGATAATGAACCAAAACACACAGCTAAAAACACCCAAGAATGGCTAAGAAGAAAACATTGGACTATTCTGAAGTGGCCTTCTATGAGCCCTGACCTAAATCCTATTGAGCATCTTTGGAAGGAGCTGAAACATGCCGTCTGGAAAAGGCACCCTTCACACCCGAGACAACTGGAGCAGTTTGCTCATGAGGAGTGGCCAAAATACCTGGTAAGAGGTGCAGAAGTCTCATTGACAGTTACAGGAATCGTTTGATTGCAGGGATTGCCTCAAAAGGTTGTGCAACAAAATATTAAGTTAAGGGAACCCTCATTTCTGTCCAGGCCTGTTTCATGTTGAAGCCTGGTTGGAAAGCAATGTCTGACTTTCATTTGTTCATTTTCATAGAATTTTTATATATTATTACTTTTGTCAGATTCAGGTTATTTCTGTGACCATTGTGGGGTTTTCTTTCATTAAACGAGGGAGGGGACCAACAATTTTGTCCACGTGTGTACATACCCGTACCGTCTCCTAGCACAGACTTTGACTCACATGGTGGATGAGTATCTATAGACACGTCTCCTGGTACTGAGCGATGGGTCCTCCCCGTTCAGTTTCTGGGTTGGTAAATTAGACATGTGGCCGGAGCTTGCCCTCTATGCTTTGGAGGTGCTGGCCATGAAGGGGTAGGGGGTGTCATCACCAAAAAGAGGATCCGCCTATCCACAGCCAACGTGGACATACTTACCTTCATTAAGATGAACCAGGCATGGATCCCACAGGACTTGGCTGTGCTAGTGTCTGAGCGAGTGGTTAAAGTGTTGGCTACCTCCTCCTCCTCCTCCTCCTCCTCCGCCTCTTCCACTTACACCGCCACATCCACCTCCTCCCCCTGGACCTCTACCACCTGTTTCAAAATTATTACTTTATTTTATTTGTTTTTAATTTTTTTTTTTTTAATTAATTAATTAATTTTATTTTATGTTATTTTAAGTACTTTCCCTACCCCATTTTTTGCAGGGCACTTGTCCTGTTTATTACCCCCATTTTACAGCCCTCTACCCCTTACTATCCCCATTTTACAGCTATTTTTGGGTCACCAAGTTCGGGTCCTCATTGATTTCGGGTACCCGGCCAATCTCGTCGAACCCGAACTTTGACGGGTTCGCGCAACACTAGTACTGAGCTATAGTATCTGTGCTGTGACACCAGCTGCACCTGGTACCACCTAGTGGCTAAAGCCGGTAATACATCTGTGACTATTGGATGTTTTTCTTGTGAATTTCACCTAATGTAGATTAATAAAGCAAACATAGTTGTAGGTTATGTAAAGGCCTTAAAGTTTCCAGTATAATGAAGCTTTATATCAGAATTGTAGCTTGATGTGATGTCACTGGTGACATCACTTTTGTGAATAACTGGTTCAGCCATAAATGGGGTTTTTGATTGTACTAAAATCTTGTTTTGTCTCATTTCTTGCCCTCCAGCCAGTGGACAGAAGGGAATCCATGTTCCAGTATCCCATCCTGGATCTGTGTGACGGGGTCAGGAGCCTCCTAGTGGTCGTTCTGTAGGAGCCTCGAAGCTGCTGTCATCCTGGCATGGGTCGGACTCCAGTCGCCAAGCAGAACGGGAATTCTTTCCTACCCCTGGGTAGAGGTTTTGGTGATTTCACCTCCTCTTGGTCTGCATTGGGATCACACGATCAACCTCTTTCCTGAAATGTGAATCTAAACCATGCAGATGGGTCACATGACCAGCAGAGCATTACACCAGAATGGCATCTGCAGACCATTGCACGTGGTCAGACGCTTGTTGAATGTTCACTCAGACCTTGCACATAGCTGAGGGCCGGAGGAGAAGCCGTGGGGGACTGGCTGGGGCTTCTGCACACTTGGCCTGACGTGTTATGACGTCATAATGATGGAGATGGAAGGGGGAGGGGCAAGATGCTGAGATGGGATAAGCTCAGGGAGAGAGGGGATGGTAAACCGTAGATGTCAGAGACATCTAGTGATGTAGGTATAGACTGCCCCGAGGTAAGGTGAAGATACAACAGATGTGGTCAGAAGGGAGAACAAGGGACAAACAAAACAGTATAAAATATGATGATAGGGAGCGGGTAGAGATCAAAGGGCTTGAGTTAGTGCCCTCCATAGGATGATATGAGGGAGAAGGAAATCTGGTAAATACAAGTCCACACGTCTCGCTGTGGCCCCTGAGTACTGCTGCCGGATCCTCAACCCTGCTCCCTGCTGCTATAGGTTCTGTCAGTTAAAGATTAATGTTCAGAAAATTCACATTTTTTTCTAATATTTTTTTTTTTTCATGTCTGCCTATGACAGATCGAGGCGAGATCAGATGTTTGTATGAAAGAAAGAAAAACTGATTTATATTGTAATAGCTGCAATAAAAAAATTACCTCATGACACGTGTGCCCGATATATGTCTGTAACACGCCTATTACATGTATGACACTGGCTGGTCTGGGTAAGGAGATGGTCTTCTGAAAGAAGATGGCCTATATGGTGAGATCTGGTCTGGGTGAGGAGGTGGTCTGCTCAAAGTCAATGGCTGGTCTGGTGAGATCTGGTCTGGGTAAGGAGGTGGTCTTCTGAAAGAAGATGGCCTATATAGTGAGATCTGGTCTGGGTGAAGAGGTGGTCTGCTCAAAGGCAATGGCTGGTCTGGTGAGATCTGGTCTAGGTAAGGAGGAGGTCTTCTGAAAGAAGATGGCCTATATGGTGAGATCTGGTCTGGGTGAGGAGGTGGTCTGCTTAAAGACAATGGCTGGTCTTTTGAGATCTGGTCTGGGTAAGGAGGTGGTCTTCTGAAAGAAGATGGCCTATATGGTGAAATCTGGTCTGGGTGAGGAGTTGGTCTGCTTAAAGACAATGGCCGGTCTGGTGAGATCTGATCTGGGTGAGGAGGTGGTCTGCTCAAAGACAATGGCCAGTCTGGTGAGATCTGGTCGGGGTGAGGAGGTGGTCTGCCCAAAGACAATGACCGGTCTGGTGAGATCTGGTCGGGGTGAGGAGGTGGTCTGCTCCAAGACAATGACTGGTCTGGTGAAGCTGAAAATACATCACAGAAAATATGGTCTTCTGAAAGACGTGGTCATTTAGAGAGGGTTCAGTGTATCACATGTTTGGTCACTCATACACAGTGAAACTTCTACCACCTCTTTCAGAAGACCACCCCCGTACCCAGACCACATTTTCTGTGACAAATTTTCAGTTTCACCGTCCTGGTCATCATCTTTGAGGAGACCACCCCATAGAAGATCACTATTGATGTTTCGCTGTATATGGAAGAGCCCTATTTGTCATCTTACCGGTGTCCTGGTCTAGAGGATGAAGGAGGGGCCTCATTGGGTTCCTCCCTCTATGACATCCATATGTACTAATATGGGGACTTCTTGAGAAAACTCTTATAACAGACCTAGACACAACCAGCTTTTGGGGATCCAGGATCAAAAACTGCAGTGAAATTCACATGGTTCGGTGCAGATTTGCCACTGTGGAAAATTTCAGCAGGAAATAGGAGCAGCGGCCATCAGGGCAGAAAGCCAGGGGGGGCCCATAGGTCACCACACTAAAGCACATTACATTTCTTTGATCTCCTTTCTGATTCCCTTTGATGTCTGTGGATCGTAAATGTATCCCCCCCCCCCCACCCCCGTCCTCTGGAGTGAGAAGATTTATGATACACAGCCTTCCACTGTCAGAATGGAGAAAACTAAACTTTTAATGCCAAAAATATTGTTATCTTTCACTTTTACTAACCACAGAAGCTCCTGGACAAAAAAAAACATACTTTGAGACTTTTCCATTTAGCTGATACATTTGGAGTGTATCAGAAGTGATATAAGGACCACACATATAAGGATTCTGGGAAAATAATATGCAAATAAGTCCTTATTGGTGTGAAACTCTAGCGCCACCTTTTGGAAAGAAACTCCCTATAGATCAATGCCTGGTTGTCCAGTAACCTAGTGGTGTGATCTAAGAATAAAGAGAAGCCAGAAAATTTATTCCAAAAGGAAGGGAGACCCTACACAGAGAACTGCACATACCAATAAACTAAGGGGGAACCGCAGCACCCCAAAGTCAAAAAATTCTAATTATGTTAGAAGACCCTAAACCATAAGTTGACCACCAATAGGGACTCACAGTGGTAAAAAGCTGGAATGTAATCACCTTGCTGCAAGTGTTCACAGCGCCATCACAGGTGATACAAAGCATTACACAGTTCCCATCGAAATCAATGGGCTGTCCATGTAAGGCGCAGATAGGCCGAGTCCTCCATAGCGAGTGCTCAGTGAAGCTGTACTCTGCTCTGCCTCGGAGATAAATGGAGGACCATCCTGTATTAACTCAGAATTTACCAATGGTCTATTTAGAAAATGGATTTTATAAACCAGACACCCACTTTAAAGAGAGTCTGTCACCAGCACCAGCATATCACCCCAGCCCTGCAGATAGATAGGTTAGTGTCACCAGCACCAGCATATCACCCCAGCCCTGCAGATAGATAGGTTAGTGTCACCAGCACCAGCATATCACCCCAGCCCTGCAGATAGATAGGTTAGTGTCACCAGCACCAGCATATCACCCCAGCCCTGCAGATAGCTAGGTTAGTGTCACCAGAACCAGCATATCACCTCAGCCCTGCAGATAGATAGGTTAGTGTCACCAGAACCAGCATATCACCCCAGCCCTGCAGATAGATAGGTTAGTGTCACCAGAACCAGCATATCACCCCAGCCCTGCAGATAGATAGGTTAGTGTCACCAGATCCAGCATATCACCCCAGCCCTGCAGATAGATAGGTTAGTGTCACCAGACCCCAGTATATCACCCCAGCCCTGCAGATAGGTAGGTTACTGTCACCAAAACCGGCATATCACCCCAGCCCTGCAGATAGATAGGTTAGTGTCACCAGAACCAGCATATCACCCCAGTCCTGCAGATAGATAGGTTAGTGTCACCAGAACCAGCATATCACCCCAGTCCTGCAGATAGATAGGTTAGTGTCACCAGAACCAGCATATCACCCCAGCCCTGCAGATAGATAGGTTAGTGTCACCAGAACCAGCATATCATCCCAGAACTGCAGATTAGATAGGTTAGTGTCACCAGAACAAGCATATCACCCCAGCCCTGCAGGTAGATAGGTTAGTGTCACCAGAACCAGCATATCACCCCGGCCCTGCAGATAGATAGGTTACTGTAACCAGAACCAGCATATCACCCCAGCCCTGCAGATAGATAGGTTAGTGTCACCAGAACCAGCATATCACCCAGCCCTGCAGATAGATAGGTTAGTGTCACCAGAACCAGCATATCACCCCAGCCCTGCAGATAGATAGGTTAGTGTCACCAGAACCAGCATATCACCCCAGCCCTGCAGATAGATAGGTTAGTGTCACCAAAACCGAACATATCACCCCAGTCCTGCAGATAGATAGGTTAGTGTCACCAGTACCAGCATATCACCCCAGCCCTGCAGATAGATAGGTTACTGTCACCAGAACCAGCATATCACCCCAGCCCTGCAGATAGATAGGTTAGAGTCACCAGACCCAGCATATCACCCCAGCCCTGCAGATAGATAGGTTAGTGTCACCAGAACCAGCATATCACCCAGCCCTGCAGATAGATAGGTTAGTGTCACCAGAACCAACATATCACCCCAGCTCTGCAGATAGATAGGTTAGTGGTTCTCTGGATTGTTGGGGTTCTCAGTGGCCTCTCGCCCACTAATTAACTATTTATCCTCTGTCCTATGGATATTCTTCATAACCCCTTAAAGGGGATGCTTGTCTTAAAATCCTTTATATAAACTTGTTTGGAATTTTTACAGTTTAGTATTAGAGCTCTACCTGCTGGTCACTTGAGTTATTGCACCTACAATGGACTCAAGCTGGGAATAACTACTGGAAAACACCAGGCATTTGAATATACCTCCACCTACTGGTTATTTTGAAGTATTGCACATGATGAGCTGAGACTGGGAATAATTGTTAGGAAAATATTTGGAATTAAAAGACAAATATCCAGAAACGTTTTATTCACATGTAAATAAGACGATAACAATCCAAGAAAAGTGACTGAGGATAGTGAACAGATATTTATAACTCAAACAATTAAAACTGCTTGTAATGAACTAATGGTTATTATGATCCAGAAAAATAGAGATATCCAGAAGAAGGATAAACTTTCACCTTACACCTTCACCTTAGACCTTCACCTTAGACCTTTACCTTTTTGAAAATTTAATGAAGACCCCGGAAAACATCTATCATAGACAGCAGAGGAACTTCTTCTTCTATCCAAAATAGAAATAATAATCCAAGGAAATTCAGCGCTCCTGCAGTCAGTATAAACCATTCCGCTGAGATTTATTCCGTGATGCAACAATGTCAAGCAAAGTGTCAGTGCAAAAGTTACAGATATATATCAAGTGCCAAATATCAATTACATACAATAATCCGCATCATCCTCATACATACAAAGTGCCAAATAATGTGCAAAATCCGTATTCTAAAACTCATATTCTTCACAGTACAAATAAAATCTCAAACATATAATATCAGACCTGTAATAAATCATTAGTGGATACCTGTACAATGACTGAGGAGTAAAGACACTGCAGCCCTGTATGCCCCATTCATAACCTTCTGCCGATGTCGGCGTACATACAATTATTATTGTGCATGTACAATAGAATCTACAGCCCCTTGCAAAACTATTCACCCCCCTTGAACTTTGTCACATTTTTGTCACAACCACAAACTTAAATGTATTTGATTGAGATTTTAAGTGATAACAACACAAAGTATTAGATAATTGTGAAGTGGAAGGAAAATGATACAAAGTTATTAAAATTTTAATCCAATAGAAATATGATAAGTGTGACGTGCAAAAGTCTTCAGCCCCCCACATACTCTGATACCCCTAAATACAATCCAGTGCGCACAATTGCCTTCAGAAGTCACTTAATGTGTTAATAGAGTCTGGCTGTGTGTAATGTAGTCTCAGTATAAATCCACCTGTTCTGGTTTGTTACAGAACACTAGTGAACAAACTGCATCATGAAGACCAAGGAACTCACCAGACAGGTCAGAGATAAAGTTGTGGAGAACTGTAAAGCAGGGTTAGGTTATACAAACATATCCCAAGCTTTCAGCATCCCAAGGAGCGCTGATCAATCCATCATCCAAAAATGGAAAAAGTATCATACAACTGCAAACCTACCAAGACATGGCTGTCCACCTAAACTAACAGATCACTGAGCAAGGAGAGCGCTGGTCAGAGAAGCAGCCAAGAGGCCCATGGTCACTGTGGAGGAGCTGCAGAAATCCTCAGGTACAGGGAGAATCTGTCCACAGGACAACTAGAAGTCACTGCGCACCCCACAAATCTGCCAATCTATATGGAGGAGAGGCAAGAAGGAAACCATTGTTGTAAGAAAGACATAAGAAGTGGTGTCTGCAGTTTATGGCCACAAGTCATATAGGGGACACAGCAAACATGGGAGAAGGTGCTCTGCTCAAAGGAGACCAAAGGGGAACTTTATGGCCTAAATGCCAAGCTCAAGAAAATACATTTAAGTTTGTGATTGTGACAAAATGTGAGAAAGGTCAAGGTGTGAAGACTTTTGCAAGGCGCTGTATTATGATCTGAATCGCCATTCAGCTACAGCTCAGGCCCCACATTGCAGAAATGCAACTTTTTTTGTTGAATATTTTGCTGCAGTTTTTTGGGCCAAAGCCAGGAGTGGATTGAGCAGAAGAGAGAAGTAGAAAAAGCTTCTAGATATTCCCCATTAATTTTGTGGGGTCTCAGCCTAAAGGGATTTTATGAGATAATCAAAAAATAGGCCAGTGTGGGGAGAAATGCCATAAAGTAATAAAAAACGTTACTTGATAAATTCCCTGCTGATCTGGTGGTCCTTGTTAGTCTGTGCTGCAATAATGATGTCCATGAACAGCCCACGGTCCTATCATTTGATGGATGTATATTATCCATAGCTGTTCTGGCAACACTAACCTATCTATCTGCGGGACTGGGGTGATTTACTTATTTATTTCTCTTACTTGTATAGCGCCATCATATTCCACAGCGCTTTACAGACATTGTCACTCACTGCCCCATATAGGGCTCACAATCTACATTCCTATGTCTTTGGAGTCTGGAAGGAAACCCCATGCAAACACATGGAGAACATACAAACTACATGCAGCATCACAGAGTGCTAATGCTTTTGTGTGTTTGTCATTGTGCCTCTGGGTTTCATGTTTGTATGTTCTGTTCCATGTTAAATGTCATTTTTGTGCAGCTTACTGTGTATTTTCCCCCCTGCAGTGTTCAAAACCTTGCCTTGGTTCAGCCCTGGCCTATCACAGGCCACTGGGCGGGGTTGTGAGGAGATACAGTGCTGGCCAAAAGTATTGGCACCCCTGCAATTCTGTCAGATAATACTCAATGTCTTCCAGAAAATGATTGCAATCACAAATGCTTTGGTAATAATATCTTCATTTAATTTGTCTTCAATGGAAAACCACAAAAAGAATTGTCAAAAAGCCAAATTGGATATAATTCCACACCAAACATAAAAAAGGGGGTGGACAAAAGTATTGGCACCCTTTGAAAAATCATGTGATGCTTCTCTAATTTGTGTAATTAACAGCACCTGTTACTTACCTGTGGCACATAACAGGTGGTGGCAATAACTAAATCACACTTGCAGCCAGTTGAAATGGATTAAAGTTGACTCAACCTCTGTCCTGTGTCCTTGTGTGTACCACATTGAGCATGGAGAAAAGAAAGAAGTCCAAAGAACTGTCTGAGGACTTGAGAAGCAAAATTGTGAGGAAGCATGAGCAATCTCAAGGATACAAGTCCATCTCCAAAGACCTGAATGTTCCTGTGTCTACCGTGCGCAGTGTCATCAAGAAGTTTAAAGCCCATGGCACTGTGGCTAACCTCCCTAGATGTGGACGGAAAAGAAAAATTGACGAGAGATTTCAACGAAAGATTGTGCGGATGATGGCTAAAGAACCTCGACTAACATCCAAACAAGTTCTAGCTGCCCTGCAGTCTGAGGGTACAACAGTGTCAACCCGTACTATCCGTCGGCGTCTGAATGAAAAGGGAATCTATGGTAGGATACCCAGGAAGACCCCACTTCTGACCCAGAGACATAAAAAAGCCAGGCTGGAGTTTTCCAAAACTTACCTGAGAAAGCCAAAAACTTTTTGGAAGAATGTTCTCTGGTCAGATGAGACAAAAGTAGAGCTTTTTGGGAAAAGGCATCAACATAGAGTTTACAGGAAAAAAAAAGAGGCCTTCAAAGAAAAGAACACGGTCCCTACAGTCAAACATGGCGGAGGTTCCCTGATGTTTTGGGGTTGCTTTGCTGCCTCTGGCACTGGACTGCTTGACCGTGTGCATGGCATTATGAAGTCTGAAGACTACCAACAAATTTTGGAGCATAATGTAGGGCCCAGTGTGAGAAAGCTGGGTCTCCCTCAGAGGTCATGGGTCTTCCAGCAGTACAATGACCCAAAACACACTTCAAAAAGCACTAGAAAATGGTTTGAGAGAAAGCACTGGAGACTTCTAAAGTGGCCAGCAATGAGTCCAGACCTGAATCCCATAGAACACCTGTGGAGAGATCTCAAAATGGCAGTTTGGAGAAGGCACCCTTCAAATCTCAGGGACCTGGAGAAATTTGCCAAAGAAGAATGGTCTAAAATTCCAGCAGAGCATTGTAAGAAACTCATTGATGGTTACCGGAAGTGGTTGTTCACAGTTATTTTGTCTAAAGGTTGTGCTACCAAGTATTAGGCTTGAGGGTGCCAATACTTTTTTCCGGTCCATTTTTGGAGTTTTGTGTAAAATGATCAATGATTTGACTTTTTTTTTCATTCTCTTTTGTGTTTTTTCATTGCAAGCAAAATAAATGAAGATATTATTACCAAAGCATTTGTGATTGCAATCATTTTCTGGAAGACATTGAGTATTATCTGACAGAATTGCAGGGGTGCCAATACTTTTGGCCAGCACTGTATCTCCTCACAACCCCGCCCAGTGGCCTGTGATAGGCCAGGGCTGAACCAAGGCAAGGTTTTGAACACTGCAGGGGGGAAAATACACAGTAAGCTGCACAAAAATGACATTTAACATGGAACAGAACATACAAACATGAAACCCAGAGGCACAATGACAAACACACAAAAGCATTAGCACTCTGGGATGCTGCATGTAGTTTGTATGTTCTCCATGTGTTTGCATGGGGTTTCCTTTCAGACTCCAAAGACATACTGATAGGGAATGTAGATTGTGAGCCCTATATGGGGCAGTGAGTGACAATGTCTGTAAAGCGCTGCAGAATATGATGGCGCTATACAGGTAAGAGAAATAAATAAGTAAATCACCCCAGTCCCGCAGATAGATAGGTTAGTGTTGCCAGAACATCTATGGATAATATACATCCATCAAATGATAGGACCGTGGGCTGTTCATGGACATCATTATTGCAGCACAGACTAACAAGGACCACCAGATCAGCAGGGAATTTATCAAGTAACGTTTTTTATTACTTTATGGCATTTCTCCCCACACTGGCCTATTTTTTGATTATCTCATAAAATCCCTTTAGGCTGAGACCCCACAAAATTAATGGGGAATATCTAGAAGCTTCTTCTACTTCTCTCTTCTGCTCAATCCACTCCTGGCTTTGGCCCAAAAAACTGCAGCAAAATATTCAACAAAAAAAGTTGCATTTCTGCAATGTGGGGCCTGAGCTGTAGCTGAATGGCGATTCAGATCATAATACAGCGCCTTGCAAAAGTCTTCACACCTTGACCTTTCTCACATTTTGTCACAATCACAAACTTAAATGTATTTTCTTGAGCTTGGCATTTAGGCAATAAAGTTCCCCTTTGGTCTCCTCTGAGCAGAGCACCTTCTCCCATGTTTGCTGTGTCCCCTAAATGACTTGTGGCCATAAACTGCAGACGCCACTTCTTATGTCTTTCTTACAACAATGGTTTCCTTCTTGCCGCTCCTCCATATAGATTGGCAGATTTGTGGGGTGCGCAGTGACTTCTAGTTGTCCTGTGGACAGATTCTCCCTGTACCTGAGGATTTCTGCAGCTCCTCCACAGTGACCATGGTCAATACTTTGACTCTGGACTGAAGGCCAACCGCCGCTCTCACAGCCTCAGGAGGGACATCATCAGCCCCAGGCTCATCTGAAGACAGCCCAGAGCAAGGGAGTAAAGCTATCCAAGCTGTTGGACTCAGTTGTTGCCGTGCCAGGAGGAGCAGGAGAGGACCCTGTCAGGAGAGACATATTCGGGCCTAGCATACAGGTAACCAGATCCCTGTCAGGGCTCCCTGTAACTCCATCACC
This sequence comes from Leptodactylus fallax, assembly GCA_947044405.1. Taxonomy (NCBI): domain Eukaryota; kingdom Metazoa; phylum Chordata; class Amphibia; order Anura; family Leptodactylidae; genus Leptodactylus; species Leptodactylus fallax. The sequence goes on along the minus strand of CAMRHE010000137.1, from coordinate 16,215 downwards.
AGTTACCTGGCTGGGAGAGGCAGAGAGGAGGAGTAGAGGAAACCATCTTGTGGAGCCTGCATCACCCTGGACACCCTCCTAGAACCAAGGCCGGGAGTTGGGCACTGCTGGACTACTACCCCCATCTGGAAGCTGCTGTTGACTTACTGTTCCAGTTGCCTTAATAAACAGCTGTTTGGTTTACCTGCATCGCTGAATCCTGAGTCGTGCCTGCTTTACCAACAGGGCCCTTCCGAACAACATCACACCGGCTCAGGTAGGAGAGATTCCTCTGCAACTGGAAGTGCCCCCAGGGGAAAGAACTACTACCACCACCATCCGGTAGTGCTGCAGGACCCCCCTCGACTTTGTCCCGCCTAGGAGTGGGACTGGAGCGGTTGGGGAGCGTGCTCGGCCTGTTAGGTGGCACAGCATCCGCCACTACTACTCCCATCCTCCGGTTTCCTCCATCTGGGTTGCGGCAAGTTTTTTTTGGCATAGTCGGCAAGATCAAGACTCCTGTGTCCTTATACCATCTCAGACTACGGTGTCAAGATCCTAACTTCATCTCTACAACGGATGAGCTGAAACCTTTATTGGCTGTGTGAGAAACTTATCCCTGTGGATTTATACTGAGGACTCTGTCTGTGTGCCCGGAGATGTTTGTCGCTAGTTCCCTGGATTATTTGCAGAGACTGTGGACAGTTGCAACTGTTTGCGAAGTTAAGCCACTTTATTGCGAGCCAGTGGACTGCCAGCCGTTACCAGACTGTATTTACAGCTGCGACATCACCGGTGCACGGGAGCCCAGCCCACGAGGGGTTAACTCCAGCCTCAGACGGAGCTGCATCTTTCAAAATTCTACAGCTCCGCAGAGGTTAACCGCCAGCCCACCAAAACCAGCGCTCAGGCGGGAAAGACTGACGTCAGAAGTGCATCAGCCAATCTCCACCCTCCTATTCGAAAAGGACGAATCAGCGGCCGCTGACGTCAGCGGGGCAGCCGCCCCTATAGGACAGCGTCATCTGAGCCTCCTGGGTGCCGCCATCTTGGGTGAGTCCAACACCAGATCTTTCCTATGCGTAGTAGCACCGCCCAGTGTCGGACTGGGATGTCTAGGGCCCACCAGTGGAATTGTTTCTAGGGGCCCACCATCAAGACCCCTGCAGATCAGCGGAACTGAGACAGGGCGGCTAAAGGTAATAACATGCCGGGAGCCATGCTGCTGACCCATTATACCATGTACACCACTGCACTACCTAAACCTACTGTTACACCTTGTATGGCAAGTGAACATCGTGGCTCCTAGAATTGTTACCTGTAGCCGCACTGTCCTGGAAAAGCTGATCTGCAGATGTCCTGGCTGTTGTATCATCGCAGATGTAATATTGCTGGCCTATCCTAAGGACAGGCCATCAATATTAGAAAGATGGATATATCCTTTAAAGAGGTTGTCCAGGAATTGTAGCAACCCATGTAGCTGGCGGGAGGTGTAGAGTAAAAAATAAATAAATAAAAAGCATACTCACCTGTCCCCAGCGCTCCGTTGTCCGCTGCCAGTGTCCATTCAGTCTCATGCCGGCGACTCCTTGCTGGGAGTCCTGCACCTCATGTGACTGCTAAGACCAATTAGGTACAGGATTTCCAGAAATGAGGCGCCGCCATGAGACCGAACAGACGCAGGGAGGGGACAACGGGGTGCTGGAGACAGGTGAGTATGCTTTTTTTTTTAAACTTTTCTTATTTTTACACCTCCCTGGCGGCCGCCACAGTGGTCGCTCCAGTTTATGGACAACCTCTTTTAAGGGGTTGTCTGGGCCAAATTTTTCTATGGTCACTTCACTGGTCCCCCATACTGTATGGGGAACAGTGATGGGGCCATTATATTGTGTGGGTGAAGTGATGGGGTCTAACATCCTGTGGGGGGAGGGACATTAAACTGTGTGATGCATATTAAAGGGGTTGTCCAGGGTTAATCTTTTTTATGGCCTAAGCTTAGGATAGGCCATAAATACCTGATCGGTAGGGGGCTGACACACGGCACCATCAGCTGCACAGCCTCACATCCAGCACCCGTTCTGTACACAACACAGGGCCGGAAGCAGAAAGCTCCATCCGCTGTATAGCAGCCCAACGCCTTCACTGCAGCTCAGCTCCTACTGACATCAATAAGTGCTGAGATGCAGTGAAGGTGCCCAGCTAATATACAGTGGACAGAGCTTTCTGCTTCTGGCCCTGTATTGTGTACAGGACAGGTGCCAGAAGTACCTCCGTACAGCTGATCAGTCCAGGGTCGGCCCCCTACAGATCAGGTATCTATGGCCTATCCTAAGGATAAACCATAACAAATTATGACTGGACAACCCCTTTAATACACCCCCCTAATGTGCCACACTTTAAAGAAGTTGTCCAGTATAATTTTTTCTTTTTTATAATTAGTCCGAGGGAGGTGAATCCCCCCCTACTCCCCACCCCCAAAAAAACCATACTAAACATACTCACCTGTCTCCGATGCTCCGGTGTCCTCCCAGCACGGTCCGGTCCTGCAGCTCCACTGTTTTCTTTTTGCCAGAAGTCCTCACTGGCTGTGACGTCCCAGGTCCCTTCCCTTAGGTAGCTGATTGGCTTCAGGGGTCACGTGACGTCACAGGTAGTCATGTGCAGGGGGAACTTCAGCTGGAAGAAAACAACAGAACTGCAGGACCAAACCGCGCTGAGAGACACTGGGGACAGGAGAGAAAGTTTGTTTTTTGTTTTTCCGCCTGCCCCGGCGTAATTAAAAATAAAGTTATCCTGCACACCCCCTTTAATGTCCCCCAGGCTATTGGCCTCCATCACTGCCCCCCCCAACAATATAATGGACCTATCAATCGTCCCCATACAGTATAGGGGACCAGTGAAGAAGCCACTGTATGGAGTATAAGCTCTACAGTGGCCCTCACACAGTATTATAAGCTCCCAACAGCCACCTCCGCTTCGGTGCTATTATTATACTTTGGGGTCTCCTCAGACCCCAGAGTATAATAATCGGAGACCCAGGGAAGGTGATTAAAAATAACAAACATTCATACTCACCTTGCCTTACCTTTCCTTGGCATCCTCGCTCCATCCTGCTGTCTTCAGCGTCTTCAGTGTCTTCCGATGTCGCTGCTGAGGCCTGTGATTGGGCCTCAATGGTCACGTGGGTGCGCACTGACGTCATTACGCGGCTGCGCCCCATGGGACCGCTGGGGCCTAAGTCACATGACGGGAGAGCGCTGGGGAGAACGCTGTGCCCAGGAGAGGTGAGAATATGTTTTTATTGTTTTCAGTCACCTCCCCTGGGTGCTCTGCCCTGTCATCTATTGGAAAGGGGCCTGCAATATGCCAGGACTCCTTTCCAATAACAGTATGTATAGCGGTCAGGGAACCAGGCTTTCCCCGACCGCTATCATAGTGGTCCGGGGCCCGGCCATCTCCAGCTGGCCGCGGGCACCTTACCCCGCTGCTTGCGACCGCGATCGTTAGATCGGGATGGTCAGGATCCCGATCGGGCCCCTGACCAATGCATCTGCATTGGTAACATGTGGACTAGTAGTCGGGGCTCGGGCCCACCAGTGGATTCACCGGTTCCCCGGTGGGCCAGTCCGACCCTGGCACCGCCCACCAGCATGCATCACCAGTAGAAGGCCTGGAAAGTTCCAGAGATTTTGCGCTAGTCGGAGATTGTATATCTTGTGCACGCAGAGTTAGTTTATCCTGCTGCATCATGTCACGTCCCCCATCTGTCCGAGGTATTAACCCCGATCCTGATGCCTGGACCTGGGGAGAAGGGATGGACGCTGAGGAGCTCATGGAAGAAATTCCTGTATCTGTGGTGCTAGCTACCTCGGGCTGGAGCCCCTGTTTCACCTGCTGCTGTTCGCGTCCGAAGGCCTACTACCATCGCCGGACGCCAGCAACTTAAAGTGGAGGAAGAGAAGGCGTGTTCCCGTAGACGGGCTGGCCTAGAACCACCTGCTCCTGCTGCATCACCGCCTGCTGTCCTGAGCATCATCATCATCATCTCAGGGGGTGACCACATCTGCATCGGAGGTCACTCTGCAACTCCTGCAGCTGCACAGCAAGTGGAGCCACCTGTCTACAAGAGCAGCATGAACCCAGCCACCGTCACCGCCTTCTATAGAGCCATGGAGAAGAAGGCCCTGGATCTGCAACACCTGTCCAGGTTGCCTGAGGCTGCACCACTGACACCTGTTCCAGCTTCACGTCTCAAGACATCGGGATCTTCTTCCACAGAAGCTGAGGAATGAAAGGTCGCCACCTGTAAGTTTTGTGCCCCCCAGTCTATACCTGACTGGGGAGATCAAGTTTTGTGCCCTCCAGGGCGCCCCCTGGAGTGACTTCCTGGGACTCCTACGGATGTAAATAGCTCCAAGTTTCTGCCCCTTTGTATTTTTGTGCCGAACTTTTGGACACTTCCCCAGATTATCAGTGCAGACTTGTGGACACTGCCCCAGTTCTCCTTATGTTTTCCTATCCCCATGCTCCAGGATGGACACTACCGCACCTGTGCCGTGGAGTCCCTAATTTTCTTGTTGAGGCTCTGGGATTGGACGCTGTTATATGGGTGCCTCAGGGACCTTTGTGTATTTTCATTTCCTAAAGTTTTGCTGGTACCCGAGTAGGGACACTCATAACCTTGTGCCTCAGGTACCAGGTCTAAAGTAAATTAAAAGTCTTTAAAGAACAGGGCTGGAGTGATATGCTGGGACTGGTGACGAAGACTAACCTATCTATCTGCTAAATAGGTAGCCTGTTGTATTTGTTATGCTGTTTCTCGTGTCTCTATCCTCTGTATCTGCTTCCTAGGGCTGGGGTGATATGCTAAGGGCGGCTCTGGTAACACTAACCGGTATCTATCTGCCAAGGGCTAGGGCTGATTTGCTGGTTCTGGTGTCACTAAGCCTATCTATCTGCAGGTCTGGGCTGTTATATGCTGATTTTGGTGACAGCTTACCTATGTATCCCTGCCGGGCTGGGGTGATAACCTTGCCTTGGTTCTGGTGACCCTAACCTATCTACTCAGGGCACTGGGGTGATATGCTGGTTCTAGGTGACACTAACCTATCTATCTGCAGGGCAGGAGTTGATCATGCTGGTTCTGGTGAGCACTAGACCTATTCTATCCTGCAGGGGCTGGGGCTGATTGGAAGCTTGCTGGCCTTCTAGGTGGCACAGCATCCGCCACTACTACTACCATCCCTCAGGGTCCTCCATCGGGGTTGGAATATGCCATGGTTCCTGGTAGGATACAAACCCAGGACTCCATCTGGTACAGGGCTGGAGTGATACCACTCCCACTTGCTGGTACTGGTGACAGTAACCTATCTATCTGCAGGGCTGGGGTGATATGCTGGTTCTGGTGACACTAACCTATCTATCTGCAGGGCTGGGGTGATATGCTGGTTCTGGTGACAGTAACCTATCTATCTGCAGGGCTGGGGTGATATGCTGGTTCTGGTGACACTAACCTATATATCTGCAGGGCTGGGGTGATATGCTGGGTCTGGTGACACTAACCTATCTATCTGCAGGGCTGGGGTGATATGCTGGTTCTGGTGACAGTAACCTATCTATCTGCAGGGCTGGAGGTGATATGCTGGTTCTGGTGACACTAACCTATCTATCTGCAGGGCTGGGGTGATATGCTGGTTCTGGTGACACTAACCTATCTATCTGCAGGGCTGGGGTGATATGCTGGTTCTGGTGACACTAACCTATCTATCTGCAGGGCTGGGGTGATATGCTGGTTCTGGTGACACTAACCTATCTATCTGCAGGGCTGGGGTGATATGCTGGTTCTGGTGACACTAACCTATCTATCTGCAGGGCTGAGGTGATATGCTTGTTCTGGTGACACTAACCTATCTATCTGCAGGGCTGGGGTGATATGCTGGTTCTGGTGACACTAACCTATCTATCTGCAGGGCTGGGGTGATATACTAGTTCTGGTGACACTAACCTATCTTCTGCAGGGCTGGGGTGATATGCTGGTTCTGGTGACACTAACCTATCTATCTGCAGGGCTGGGGTGATATGCTGGTACTGGTGACACTAACCTATCTATCTGCAGGGCTGGGGTGATATGCTCGGTTCTGGTGACACTAACCTATCTATCTGCAGGGCTGGGGTGATATGCTGGTTCTGGTGACACTAACCTATCTATCTGCAGGGTTGGGGTGATATGCTGGTTCTGGTGACACTAACCTATCTATCTGCAGGGCTGGGGTGATATGCTGGTTCTGGTGACACTAACCTATCTATCTGCAGGGCTGGGGTGATATGCTGGTTCTGGTGACACTAACCTATCTATCTGCAGGGCTGGGGTGATATGCTGGTTCTGGTGACACTAACCTATCTATCTGCAGGGCTGGGGTAATATGCTGGGTCTGGTGACACTAACCTATCTATCTGCGGGGCTGGGGTGATATGCTGGTTCTGGTGACACTAACCTATCTATCTGCAGGGCTGGGGTGATATGCTGGGGTCTGGTGACACTAACCTATCTATCTGCAGGGCTGGGGTGATATGCTGGTTCTGGTGACACTAACCTATCTATCTGCAGGGCTGGGGTGATATGCTGGTTCTGGTGACACTAACCTATCTATCTGCAGGGCTGGGGTGATATGCTTGTTCTGGTGACACTAACCTATCTATCTGCAGGGCTGGGGTGATATGCTGGTTCTGGTGACACTAACCTATCTATCTGCAGGGCTGGGGTGATATACTGGTTCTGGTGACACTAACCTATCTATCTGCAGGGCTGGGGTGATATGCTGGTTCTGGTGACACTAACCTATCTATCTGCAGGGCTGGGGTGATATGCTGGTTCTGGTGACACTAACCTATCTATCTGCAGGGCTGGGGTGATATGCTCGGTTCTGGTGACACTAACCTATCTATCTGCAGGGCTGGGGTGATATGCTGGTTCTGGTGACACTAACCTATCTATCTGCAGGGCTGGGGTGATATGCTGGTCCTGGTGACACTAACCTATCTATCTGCAGGGCTGGGGTGATATGCTGGTTCTGGTGACACTAACCTATCTATCTGCAGGGCTGGGGTGATATGCTGGTTCTGGTGACACTAACCTATCTATCTGCAGGGCTGGGGTGATATGCTGAGTTCTGGTGACACTAACCTATCTATCTGCAGGGCTGGGGTGATATGCTGGTTCTGGTGACACTAACCTATCTATCTGCAGGGCTGGGGTGATATGCTGGGTCTGGTGACACTAACCTATCTATCTGCAGGGCTGGGGTGATATGCTGGTTCTGGTGACACTAACCTATCTATCTGCAGGGCTGGGGTGATATGCTGGTTCTGGTGACACTAACCTATCTATCTGCAGGGCTGGGGTGATATGCTGGTGCTGGTGACACTAACCTATCTATCTGCAGGGCTGGGGTGATATGCTGGTTCTGGTGACACTAACCTATCTATCTGCAGGGCTGGAGTGATATGCTGGTTCTGGTGACACTAACCTATCTATCTGCAGGGCTGGGGTGATATGCTGGTACTGGTGACACTAACCTATCTATCTGCAGGGCTGGGGTGATATGCTGGTTCTGGTGACACTAACCTATCTATCTGCAGGGCTGGGGTGATATGCTGGTTCTGGTGACACTAACCTATCTATCTGCAGGGCTGGGGGTGAACTTGCAGGGCTGGTGTATGCTGGTCTGGTGACACTAACCTATCTATCTGCAGGGCTGGGGTGATATGCTGGTTCTGGTGACACTAACCTATCTATCTGCAGGGCTGGGGTGATATGCTGGTTCTGGTGACACTAACCTATCTATCTGCAGGGCTGGGGTGATATGCTGGTTCTGGTGACACTAACCTATCTATCTGCGGGGCTGGGGTGATATGCTTTCTGGTTCTGGTGACACTAACCTATCTATCTGCAGGGCTGGGGTGATATGCTGGTTCTGGTGACACTAACCTATCTATCTGCAGGGCTGGGGTGATATGCTGGTTCTGGTGACACTAACCTATCTATCTGCAGGGCTGGGGTGATATGCTGGTTCTGGTGACACTAACCTATCTATCTGCAGGGCTGGGGTGATATGCTGGTTCTGGTGACACTAACCTATCTATCTGCAGGGCTGGGGTGATATGCTGGTTCTGGTGACACTAACCTATCTATCTGCAGGGCTGGGGTGATATGCTGGTTCTGGTGACACTAACCTATCTATCTGCAGGGCTGGGGTGATATGCTGGTTCTGGTGACACTAACCTATCTATCTGCAGGGCTGGGGTGATATGCTGGTTCTGGTGACACTAACCTATCTATCTGCAGGGCTGGAGTGATATGCTGGTTCTGGTGACACTAACCTATCTATCTGCAGGGCTGGGGTGATATGCTGGTTCTGGTGACACTAACCTATCTATCTGCAGGGCTGGGGTGATATGCTGGTTCTGGTGACACTAACCTATCTATCTGCAGGGCTGGGGTGATATGCTGGTTCTGGTGACACTAACCTATCTATCTGCAGGGCTGGGGTGATATGCTGGTTCTGGTGACACTAACCTATCTATCTGCAGGGCTGGGGTGATATGCTGGTTCTGGTGACACTAACCTATCTATCTGCAGGGCTGGGGTGATATGCTGGTTCTGGTGACACTAACCTATTTATCTGCAGGGCTGAAGTGATATGCTGGGTCTGGTGACACTAACCTATCTATCTGCAGGGCTGGGGTGATATGCTGGTTCTGGTGACACTAACCTATCTATCTGCAGGGCTGGGGTGATATGCTGGTTCTGGTGACACTAACCTATCTATCTGCAGGGCTGGGGTGATATGCTGGTTCTGGTGACACTAACCTATCTATCTGCAGGGCTGGGGTGATATGCTGGTTCTGGTGACACTAACCTATCTATCTGCAGGGCTGGGGTGATATGCTGGTTCTGGTGACACTAACCTATCTATCTGCAGGGCTGGGGTGATATGCTGGTTCTGGTGACACTAACCTATCTATCTGCAGGGCTGGGGTGATATGCTGGTTCTGGTGACACTAACCTATCTATCTGCAGGGCTGGGGTGATATGCTGGTTCTGGTGACACTAACCTATCTATCTGCAGGGCTGGGGTGATATGCTGGTTCTGGTGACACTAACCTATCTATCTGCAGGGCTGGGGTGATATGCTGGTTCTGGTGACACTAACCTATCTATCTGCAGGGCTGGGGTGATATGCTGGTTCTGGTGACACTAACCTATCTATCTGCAGGGCTGGGGTGATATGCTGGTTCTGGTGACACTAACCTATCTATCTGCAGGGCTGGGGTGATATGCTGGTTCTGGTGACACTAACCTATCTATCTGCAGGGCTGGGGTGATATGCTGGTTCTGGTGACACTAACCTATCTATCTGCAGGGCTGGGGTGATATGCTGGTTCTGGTGACACTAACCTATCTATCTGCAGGGCTGGGGTGATATGCTGGTTCTGGTGACACTAACCTATCTATCTGCAGGGCTGGGGTGATATGCTGGTTCTGGTGACACTAACCTATCTATCTGCAGGGCTGGGGTGATATGCTGGGTCTGGTGACACTAACCTATCTATCTGCAGGGCTGGGGTGATATGCTGGGTCTGGTGACACTAACCTATCTATCTGCAGGGCTGGGGTGATATGCTGGTTCTGGTGACACTAACCTATCTATCTGCAGGGCTGGGGTGATATGCTGGGTCTGGTGACACTAACCTATCTATCTGCAGGGCTGGGGTGATATGCTGGTTCTGGTGACACTAACCTATCTATCTGCAGGGCTGGGGTGATATGCTGGTTCTGGTGACACTAACCTATCTATCTGCAGGGCTGGGGTGATATGCTGGTTCTGGTGACACTAACCTATCTATCTGCAGGGCTGGGGTGATATGCTGGTTCTGGTGACACTAACCTATCTATCTGCAGGGCTGGGGTGATATGCTGGTTCTGGTGACACTAACCTATCTATCTGCAGGGCTGGGGTGATATGCTGGTTCTGGTGACACTAACCTATCTATCTGCAGGGCTGGGGTGATATGCTGGTTCTGGTGACACTAACCTATCTATCTGCAGGGCTGGGGTGATATGCTGGTTCTGGTGACACTAACCTATCTATCTGCAGGGCTGGGGTGATATGCTGGTTCTGGTGACACTAACCTATCTATCTGCAGGGCTGGGGTGATATGCTGGTTCTGGTGACACTAACCTATCTATCTGCAGGGCTGGGGTGATATGCTGGTTCTGGTGACACTAACCTATCTATCTGCAGGGCTGGGGTGATATGCTGGTTCTGGTGACACTAACCTATCTATCTGCAGGGCTGGGGTGATATGCTGGTTCTGGTGACACTAACCTATCTATCTGCAGGGCTGGGGTGATATGCTGGTTCTGGTGACACTAACCTATCTATCTGCAGGGCTGGGGTGATATGCTGGTTCTGGTGACACTAACCTATCTATCTGCAGGGCTGGGGTGATATGCTGGTTCTGGTGACACTAACCTATCTATCTGCAGGGCTGGGGTGATATGCTGGTTCTGGTGACACTAACCTATCTATCTGCAGGGCTGGGGTGATATGCTGGTTCTGGTGACACTAACCTATCTATCTGCAGGGCTGGGGTGATATGCTGGTTCTGGTGACACTAACCTATCTATCTGCAGGGCTGGGGTGATATGCTGGTTCTGGTGACACTAACCTATCTATCTGCAGGGCTGGGGTGATATGCTGGTTCTGGTGACACTAACCTATTTATCTGCAGGGCTGGGGTGATATGCTGGGTTCTGGTGACACTAACCTATCTATCTGCAGGGCTGGGGTGATATGCTGGTTCTGGTGACACTAACCTATCTATCTGCAGGGCTGGGGTGATATGCTGGTTCTGGTGACACTAACCTATCTATCTGCAGGGCTGGGGTGATATGCTGGTTCTGGTGACACTAACCTATCTATCTGCAGGGCTGGGGTGATATGCTGGTTCTGGTGACACTAACCTATCTATCTGCAGGGCTGGGGTGATATGCTGGTTCTGGTGACACTAACCTATCTATCTGCAGGGCTGGGGTGATATGCTGGTTCTGGTGACACTAACCTATCTATCTGCAGGGCTGGGGTGATATGCTGGTTCTGGTGACACTAACCTATCTATCTGCAGGGCTGGGGTGATATGCTGGTTCTGGTGACACTAACCTATCTATCTGCAGGGCTGGGGTGATATGCTGGTTCTGGTGACACTAACCTATCTATCTGCAGGGCTGGGGTGATATGCTGGTTCTGGTGACACTAACCTATCTATCTGCAGGGCTGGGGTGATATGCTGGTTCTGGTGACACTAACCTATCTATCTGCAGGGCTGGGGTGATATGCTGGTTCTGGTGACACTAACCTATCTATCTGCAGGGCTGGGGTGATATGCTGGTTCTGGTGACACTAACCTATCTATCTGCAGGGCTGGGGTGATATGCTGGTTCTGGTGACACTAACCTATCTATCTGCAGGGCTGGGGTGATATGCTGGTTCTGGTGACACTAACCTATCTATCTGCAGGGCTGGGGTGATATGCTGGTTCTGGTGACACTAACCTATCTATCTGCAGGGCTGGGGTGATATGCTGGTTCTGGTGACACTAACCTATCTATCTGCAGGGCTGGGGTGATATGCTGGTTCTGGTGACACTAACCTATCTATCTGCAGGGCTGGGGTGATATGCTGGTTCTGGTGACACTAACCTATCTATCTGCAGGGCTGGGGTGATATGCTGGTTCTGGTGACACTAACCTATCTATCTGCAGGGCTGGGGTGATATGCTGGTTCTGGTGACACTAACCTATCTATCTGCAGGGCTGGGGTGATATGCTGGTTCTGGTGACACTAACCTATCTATCTGCAGGGCTGGGGTGATATGCTGGTTCTGGTGACACTAACCTATCTATCTGCAGGGCTGGGGTGATATGCTGGTTCTGGTGACACTAACCTATCTATCTGCAGGGCTGGGGTGATATGCTGGGTTCTGGTGACACTAACCTATCTATCTGCAGGGCTGGGGTGATATGCTGGTTCTGGTGACACTAACCTATCTATCTGCAGGGCTGGGGTGATATGCTGGTTCTGGTGACACTAACCTATCTATCTGCAGGGCTGGGGTGATATGCTGGTTCTGGTGACACTAACCTATCTATCTGCAGGGCTGGGGTGATATGCTGGTTCTGGTGACACTAACCTATCTATCTGCAGGGCTGGGGTGATATGCTGGTTCTGGTGACACTAACCTATCTATCTGCAGGGCTGGGGTGATATGCTCGGTTCTGGTGACACTAACCTATCTATCTGCAGGGCTGGGGTGATATGCTGGTTCTGGTGACACTAACCTATCTATCTGCAGGGCTGGGGTGATATGCTGGTTCTGGTGACACTAACCTATCTATCTGCAGGGCTGGGGTGATATGCTGGTTCTGGTGACACTAACCTATCTATCTGCAGGGCTGGGGTGATATGCTGGTTCTGGTGACACTAACCTATCTATCTGCAGGGCTGGGGTGATATGCTGGTTCTGGTGACACTAACCTATCTATCTGCAGGGCTGGGGTGATATGCTGGTTCTGGTGACACTAACCTATCTATCTGCAGGGCTGGGGTGATATGCTGGTTCTGGTGACACTAACCTATCTATCTGCAGGGCTGGGGTGATATGCTGGTTCTGGTGACACTAACCTATCTATCTGCAGGGCTGGGGTGATATGCTGGTTCTGGTGACACTAACCTATCTATCTGCAGGGCTGGGGTGATATGCTGGTTCTGGTGACACTAACCTATCTATCTGCAGGGCTGGGGTGATATGCTGGTTCTGGTGACACTAACCTATCTATCTGCAGGGCTGGGGTGATATGCTGGTTCTGGTGACACTAACCTATCTATCTGCAGGGCTGGGGTGATATGCTGGTTCTGGTGACACTAACCTATCTATCTGCAGGGCTGGGGTGATATGCTGGTTCTGGTGACACTAACCTATCTATCTGCAGGGCTGGGGTGATATGCTGGTTCTGGTGACACTAACCTATCTATCTGCAGGGCTGGGGTGATATGCTGGTTCTGGTGACACTAACCTATCTATCTGCAGGGCTGGGGTGATATGCTGGTTCTGGTGACACTAACCTATCTATCTGCAGGGCTGGGGTGATATGCTGGTTCTGGTGACACTAACCTATCTATCTGCAGGGCTGGGGTGATATGCTGGTTCTGGTGACACTAACCTATCTATCTGCAGGGCTGGGGTGATATGCTGGTTCTGGTGAGGGCACTAACCTATCTATCTGCAGGGCTGGGGTGATATGCTGGTTCTGGTGACACTAACCTATCTATCTGCAGGGCTGGGGTGATATGCTGGTTCTGGTGACACTAACCTATCTATCTGCAGGGCTGGGGTGATATGCTGGTTCTGGTGACACTAACCTATCTATCTGCAGGGCTGGGGTGATATGCTGGTTCTGGTGACACTAACCTATCTATCTGCAGGGCTGGGGTGATATGCTGGGTTCTGGTGACACTAACCTATCTATCTGCAGGGCTGGGGTGATATGCTGGTTCTGGTGACACTAACCTATCTATCTGCAGGGCTGGGGTGATATGCTGGTTCTGGTGACACTAACCTATCTATCTGCAGGGCTGGGGTGATATGCTGGTTCTGGTGACACTAACCTATCTATCTGCAGGGCTGGGGTGATATGCTGGTTCTGGTGACACTAACCTATCTATCTGCAGGGCTGGGGTGATATGCTGGTTCTGGTGACACTAACCTATCTATCTGCAGGGCTGGGGTGATATGCTGGTTCTGGTGACACTAACCTATCTATCTGCAGGGCTGGGGTGATATGCTGGTTCTGGTGACACTAACCTATCTATCTGCAGGGCTGGGGTGATATGCTGGTTCTGGTGACACTAACCTATCTATCTGCAGGGCTGGGGTGATATGCTGGTTCTGGTGACACTAACCTATCTATCTGCAGGGCTGGGGTGATATGCTGGTTCTGGTGACACTAACCTATCTATCTGCAGGGCTGGGGTGATATGCTGGTTCTGGTGACACTAACCTATCTATCTGCAGGGCTGGGGTGATATGCTGGTTCTGGTGACACTAACCTATCTATCTGCAGGGCTGGGGTGATATGCTGGTTCTGGTGACACTAACCTATCTATCTGCAGGGCTGGGGTGATATGCTGGTTCTGGTGACACTAACCTATCTATCTGCAGGGCTGGGGTGATATGCTGGTTCTGGTGACACTAACCTATCTATCTGCAGGGCTGGGGTGATATGCTGGTTCTGGTGACACTAACCTATCTATCTGCAGGGCTGGGGTGATATGCTGGTTCTGGTGACACTAACCTATCTATCTGCAGGGCTGGGGTGATATGCTGGTTCTGGTGACACTAACCTATCTATCTGCAGGGCTGGGGTGATATGCTGGTTCTGGTGACACTAACCTATCTATCTGCAGGGCTGGGGTGATATGCTGGTTCTGGTGACACTAACCTATCTATCTGCAGGGCTGGGGTGATATGCTGGGTTCTGGTGACACTAACCTATCTATCTGCAGGGCTGGGGTGATATGCTGGTTCTGGTGACACTAACCTATCTATCTGCAGGGCTGGGGTGATATGCTGGTTCTGGTGACACTAACCTATCTATCTGCAGGGCTGGGGTGATATGCTGGGTCTGGTGACACTAACCTATCTATCTGCAGGGCTGGGGTGATATGCTGGGTCTGGTGACACTAACCTATCTATCTGCAGGGCTGGGGTGATATGCTGGTTCTGGTGACACTAACCTATCTATCTGCAGGGCTGGGGTGATATGCTGGTTCTGGTGACACTAACCTATCTATCTGCAGGGCTGGGGTGATATGCTGGTTCTGGTGACACTAACCTATCTATCTGCAGGGCTGGGGTGATATGCTGGTTCTGGTGACACTAACCTATCTATCTGCAGGGCTGGGGTGATATGCTGGTTCTGGTGACACTAACCTATCTATCTGCAGGGCTGGGGTGATATGCTGGTTCTGGTGACACTAACCTATCTATCTGCAGGGCTGGGGTGATATGCTGGTTCTGGTGACACTAACCTATTTATCTGCAGGGCTGAAGTGATATGCTGGGTCTGGTGACACTAACCTATCTATCTGCAGGGCTGGAGTGATATGCTGGTTCTGGTGACACTAACCTATCTATCTGCAGGGCTGGGGTGATATGCTGGTTCTGGTGACACTAACCTATCTATCTGCAGGGCTGGGGTGATATGCTGGTTCTGGTGACACTAACCTATCTATCTGCAGGGCTGGGGTGATATGCTGGTTCTGGTGACACTAACCTATTTATCTGCAGGGCTGAAGTGATATGCTGGGTCTGGTGACACTAACCTATCTATCTGCAGGGCTGGAGTGATATGCTGGTTCTGGTGACACTAACCTATTTATCTGCAGGGCTGAAGTGATATGCTGGGTCTGGTGACACTAACCTATCTATCTGCAGGGCTGGGGTGATATGCTGGTTCTGGTGACACTAACCTATCTATCTGCAGGGCTGGGGTGATATGCTGGGTCTGGTGACACTAACCTATCTATCTGCAGGGCTGGAGTGATATGCTGGTTCTGGTGACACTAACCTATCTATCTGCAGGGCTGGGGTGATATGCTGGTTCTGGTGACACTAACCTATCTATCTGCAGGGCTGGGGTGATATGCTGGTTCTGGTGACACTAACCTATCTATCTGCAGGGCTGGGGTGATATGCTGGTTCTGGTGACACTAACCTATCTATCTGCAGGGCTGGGGTGATATGCTGGTTCTGGTGACACTAACCTATTTATCTGCAGGGCTGAAGTGATATGCTGGGTCTGGTGACACTAACCTATCTATCTGCAGGGCTGGAGTGATATGCTGGTTCTGGTGACACTAACCTATCTATCTGCAGGGCTGGGGTGATATGCTGGTTCTGGTGACACTAACCTATCTATCTGCAGGGCTGGGGTGATATGCTGGTTCTGGTGACACTAACCTATTTATCTGCAGGGCTGGGGTGATATGCTGGGTCTGGTGACACTAACCTATCTATCTGCAGGGCTGGGGTGATATGCTGGTTCTGGTGACACTAACCTATCTATCTGCAGGGCTGGGGTGATATGCTGGTTCTGGTGACACTAACCTATCTATC